>OX376194.1:15192329-16392329 GCA_947363905.1 Lithophane semibrunnea
ATCTTATGACAATTCCATACATTTTCTAATTAAATACACGGATACGCAAGCTCGGGCATGTTCGAGCATCAAGTTGGACGCTCGTGGATGGACGTGTATTTAATTTTGCAATGTATAGAATTGTTTTTCAGTAGTCTCAGTAAATGCTCTGCTCTGCTCTGTTCTTGGTGTGCGCTGACGCTAATGCTTGGTACAGTAAACAAGAACTGTCGTCAAAAAAACGCTCGATTGTTCATGATGTCTTTTCATGATAACATAATAATCAACAGACTCGTTGGTCTCGTGGTTGCAAGCGCTACTGCTGACCATGAGGTCGTGGGTTCGATTCCCAGGTCGGGCAAAGTATTATTGGGTTTTTCCATCAAGAATTTCTCAGTAGAAACAGTCTGGATTTGTGCCCGGTTGATGACAGTGGGCTCGCCTTCCATTACATGGGACTTAAACATAACTGGGGAAATGTGGGTTTAACTAGAGGCACAACTCTGCATAGCCCTTCGGGGAATTACAGGCGTGATGCTATGTTATAAAGATAAGCCCAAGCAAAGTTCTAAGACAGAAGTTAGGGCTCCGTTTAAAATGAGCATTGCTAATGTGCGTGGAGAGCGAGGGATAAAACTGGTATCTGTTTAGTATGTAATCCTTGCATAATAGGGAATTGGTGCAAAGACGATGGTCAGTTTTATTATTTTGCTTTGGGTTCATGGGTAGCTCATATTAAGTTATTCTGCTCTTAAAAAGAAATCTGACAAATATGTTCGCCATTCTTTTAAGAATACTTTTTTTTACATGCACAGACAACATACCGAATAGTAATTGACGTTTGATAAACAAGTTTGAATATTAGAGTTCATAAAAATATTAGGCAATCTTCTTTACACCATCTTAAGTTTCGTCGCGGAGCAGAAAGAATTTCGTACATTATCCCCTCATTCATTACACTCGCACACAAATGTATTGCTGTTGCGCTCGCACATTAGAGGGACCTTTAAATGTGCGAGCGCGACGGCAATAAATTTGTGCGCGAGCGATAGAGATAAGTAATGAAGGGTCATTGTACGAAATACTTTCTGCTTCGCGACCGGACGTTAGTGCAGTATTACTTCTAAATAAACAGAAGAAAATGTCAAAATACGTAGAAAAATTATAGCTAAATAAACATGCATAACTTATATCGCATATAAGCTATGCATATAAACGTCTCGCCAGAGAAGTTATATGATGAATATTTAATAGTTTTATTACAGGTTTGGCCATATTGTGAGATGATGACGTTACATACATTTCGAATCGAAATAAATGTTACTACCATGTTCAAACAACATCATCTTACATTCTATTTTATGGTCGATAAAAATGTATTAGCGCATAATATTATCTTGCATAGAACTTTCACTCTTAACTCTGAACATTAAAGCTCACTGTAGCGTGCAACTATCTCAAGTATCAAGTAACATGATTCACAGCGAACGTCACTATAATATCATTTGATTGTATCATCTGAAAAACATATTTTCGAGGCGAGTTCAGACACAGGCAGCTTTGAAAAATAATACTCGGCTATTTGTTTTATTGATACCTGATTGAATAACGATTTGTTACGAAATTGTGCTTTAAAAATAAATGTTGCATATTTTGTTATAACGGACATGTCGTCGTTCGTTTAACAACCACTGGTGCCCCAAAACTTTATTTCATATTTAACATGATCGTTTTAAAATCACACAAATCAAATAATGTAACATAACATAGCCATTATAAACAGCTGTAATGTCTGAACTAGCCGCTCTAACGGCACAGTATCTAACGTTCGCGGTCTGCACAGATGGCGCGACCCGCACTACCGCCCGGCGCCTGCGCAATATGTCGTAAACATTCACATTTCGATTATAATCCTCAAATGTATAGTCGTGGCGGTTGACTTATTCTTGTTGTAAGCACTGATAACTAAATAATAGTTTCGAAAAAGTTGATATAAAATAAAACTGTCTTCAAAGAGCTACAAAACTGTCTTCAGAGCCTCTTTAAGCTGTGCTCACTTTTGACATTTTAAAATTATAATTATAATTATTTATTTTAAAATGACTTTGATATGAGGCTATACTTGTAGCTCTACATTATGACATAAGTTTTTAGTTAAATGCTTTAAAAATAAATATTAAAACGTGGCTCTGCCAACACGGAGTAGTCAACACATCACGACTGTTTAACACATACACACCCACGCCTACAAAGCACGTATGGCGCATTTTGCGAAAGCAGCCCATCCTTAGCTTGCATTAACAGATAGGACACGATAACCACTGGAGAAACATATACCTGTACATAGAGAGGAACTATGCTTGTGTCTAATGCGAGTCAGCGATACAGCTGCTGGAAAACTGCATTTACTTCTGATAGAAGTTTATAAAGTTTTTATTAAACGCTTCAAGCCGCTACTTTTTGTAGAAACAGACAGCATGGTTGAAAGAAAAGTACTTTTTATGTGTAAAATGTAACACTAAATACAGCAATTCAATATTATTAATTTAATAGTCTTTAAAATGAACAGTCTATCTAAGATTGCAAAAGTTTTTTTTTTTAATATATAAAGTAAATATGGATGATAAAGGAAAAAAAAAGATAAAGGATAAAGGAAATATGAATGATTTGAAAAGAGTTGAATTGTATTCATTTATCTGTTCTAAGCATTCTGATATTAACTGGCATACAAACCATAAATGTACGTTTGTATCAAAACTTCGATCATGAACAAAACATTGTAAATAGACCAATCATTGTCTGCTCACAACGAAATATCGATTACCCATTAGACACAAGCAACATCGATAAACGAAATCGATTATCGCAATCAGATTGCCGAGTGCTAAAGAAGGCTAGCGTGTCGCTGAGCAATCGCAGACCACGTGGCCGCCCACCCGCCGTCGGCATCGACAGTAGCTTCTTCAACCTGACACCGCCTAGCGCTGAAGCCGTCACACCCACCAAGGAAGAACCAAAACCGGTAATCTCCGAAATTGTAGATACCGAGACCTCACTAACTGTCAAAGCTAAGGCGCAACCAAATGACAGACCGACATCTATAACGATAGGCGACGGACCACTGCCACCCGACAGACCTTTGACGAATGGGATACAAGCACCAGTCGCCACTCAACTAGAAAAACCCGTTACTGAACTTGAAAATTCGGTACCTACGGACACAGAAAGACTGGTAACAAACGAAACAGTACAACCGGTAACGACACATACAGAAACACCGGTAACTACCGACTCTGAAAATCCGCTTGCTGCTGAAAACGTACAACCGGTGACTACCGACACAGAAAAACCGGTGACTACCGACACTGGAAAACCGGTGCCTTCCGAAAACCTACAACCGGTGCCTACCGAAGACCGTCTAACCGGCGAGCCGGTAGCTCCAGTAACAGAGGAAGGAAAAGCAGAAGAGAGTAAAGATAAAATACCAGTACCGACCGGCGAACAAGCGGACCGGTTCGTCAAGGCGGCCCCACCTGATGTTAACCCCAACCCGCACTCGTGAGTAGTGACGAACTCATTGCAACTCACACCACACCGCGTGCCCCCCCTATCTTTACTTTTTTGTAGATGTTTATACACAGATTTGTGTGAATTCGAACAATATAACATACAAATTAATATAGAAAAGAAACTATCATTCACGTATATACAGAAGGGGGGGAGTAACACATCTGACGTGCATAGATTTGCCAGGCGTAGAGGTCTTCGAACGACTGTATTTTTGTGACAGCGTACCGATTTCTATGTTACGTCAGATGATCCTCTCTTCTGTGTCCTTAGGTTTAAAAGAACAAGCTGCACAATGTCTAATTTAATCAAACATTATCATGAAAGTTTACGTTTCATACTTGACTAAATGAAACGGAATTGTTTTTGTAATGTATAACTTAAAAGAATAAGTTTTTTCATAAACTATTTCCATAATTATTTTTACAAACTTTATTTGAATTGAGCAATGTTAATATTACAGATTATAATTTAGTTATTTACACGCAAATTTTGAAGGAGCATGATTATTGTGGAAGTTCTTAAATCTTAAAAGACTTTATTATTTTTGTTATTGAATTGGCTACCAAATTGTTCTAATTCACATGACGAACATAAGACACATGTGTGATACAGTAGTTGAGAGATATGTTGTTCCATTCCAGTACGGAAAGACCTAACGCTGCGACTTCAGTTCAGATTCTTTAACCAACTGGCAAAGGGGGCGCGTAGCCAATAGGCGAGGAGTTCAGGCCCACGGTACATTGTTGGCACGGCATTAACAACACTACGCTTTTGTTACAGCTTATTCATAATGCCGGCTGATTGAGTGAACACTTACACATATACACGAACGTGCAGTTTTATTGTAGGGATTCTCTTGTGACTTGCACCGCTCACAAACACACTCTTGATTCGAATTCTGGAAGATTAAGCAAAAAAAATAATTCCTGCAGCAGTTATTCAGTGAAAATGACACTTATAATAAGCACATAACGGATAAATTTTGAACCAAATGTCACAAGAGATGTTATGGAATTCAGATATTTATCCAATTTACATCTGATAACATTGAGTTAATTATCCTTTTTATTATAAAACTGCACAAATGTATCTCTAGTCGATATGACATAAATGGCGGCAAAAAACGCCATAAGTGCCATATTTCTAGTTTAACAATTTGTTTACTCTTTATAACTCTGAAACTCTCTACATTAATTCCTTAAAATCTCTTTCCTTTAAAATCTCAATATAAAACGAAACTAATATATTTTGATGTGTTTTCTACTATAAACCTTAACAGTTAACAATTTAATTTCTAGCAGCGAGGGGAACGTAGAACAGACCGATAATATATAGAAATGGCCGCAAAAATTGGTAAACTGTCATCTGTTTTGGCGCGAATGTAAATGGCCGATTACGATTAGTGCCGTGCTATTTTTTCGGGTAATAACGGTTTTTCACAGCGCAAAGGCTTAGCTAATCAAGATTTTTCGCTTAGTGAGCCTACGTCGAAGCTATGGGGTCCCAGCTGCGACAGGATAGCATAAACGTTTGTTTAGCATCTATTAACTAGAACCATAAAAAAGAGATATTTTTTTCCTGAACTAAATGACACGCATGGTTGTGACTACTAACAAATTGTATGCGGAATGAAGTTCTGATACTAAAGTTCATAGAAACAAAGACTATGATGAGCATGGATTTGAATTTCCAACTTTGTATGTGTGTTATGAAAATTATTTAAATGATTGATTGTTAATATATGTTTATCCTTTGTCATGATTTATTTCTAAATGAACCTACTACGTTACCGATGTTCGCTATACGAAAACGGCCGCTCAAGTGGGCTAAAAATAAACTTAACAACCGTTTGAGTTGAAGACTCCTTGATCTGATACAAATTGGATTGCATTTAGATTTGTTATTGCGGATTTTACTGCTTCTGATCTAACATTAGCTATTAACTTCCAATATACAAAACACATTTAGAACATTGATTTAATTTATCCCCAAAATCAAAATTATAATTCAAGTCCCTAAATAATATATATTAAAATGGTCCTATCTCCAACTAAAGTCATGTAAAATTAACTCTTATGTCTTCTAACTCAAGTCTCAATTTAGCGAGCATCGGTGATGAGATATATGTGTATAAATGTGTGACACGTGTCGGTGTGTGTGCATTTCAGTACGCCAGCAGCGACGGAGCCAGAACAGCGCTTAGAGCCTTGAACTGTCGCATTTGGTAAGTTCTGTACTCTTTTACTACGTTATGACGTCATTACATTACAATATAAGGGTCGTTTTCAACGGATATCAACGGTTGGGTAGCTGACTAGCTTCCTTAAAGTAATCTTTAAATTATTTACGATATGGTAGATAAGTATTTTGTACTTTTTGCAATGATTCATTATTATTGCTGAATTAATAAAAGCGAAATGAAAACGTTTTTTTTTTGGGAATTTGAATGTAGCTGTCTCACTTGTTTTGTTAAATATCTGTTGAAATTGACCCATTTAAAATTCATTATGTATTAGAAAAATCTTTTAAAATTCAAAATAGAATTGAAATTAATGACGCTTTTAAAATACCACTGCTTCTCCAGCTTTCAATGTTACGGGTATTGTAAAACATTGTGGTAAACCTACCAATACCATATGAAAAGATAATTAAATCAGAATAAACTAAGGTTTACGGCCGTTTACGTTTGGCCAATAGTTAAAAGGTTATAAATTGTAACGTATGCCGTTTTTCCCGATTCTATTGGACAATGTTTCACCAAGGAAACGTAATTTATATTTACGTAATTATGATTAGTTCCTATTTTACAATTACTTTACTCGTAACATAAATGCTATTTGCCAGCAAAAGTTTTAGCAGTGCAACGCTGGAAGGTCAGTTTTATGCAAAAGATGCATTTTGTGTATTTGCAAGCCAATTTTCCCCAGTATAGCATGTTTGCACCATTCCCATTTACAAAACTAGTATTACTATAAAAAACCCGGAGATTTAATGACAAAAGAATAAATCTAATGTGTTACAACATTTCACCCTAAAACATTCCATTTTCTAAACAATAAACACTAAGAAATTATTATTTATATTCTAACAACTACATAGAAACGCTACTATACCTACCTTAAAAATACTTACATATTTTTATGAATATAAATATTTAAAAAATCGTATTTTATATATTTTTTAAACTATACCTATTTATTATTTGACTTTTTTTTTTAATAATAGTAGGCATCATTAACATAGCTTTGTAATAAAATACGCTGTAGTATTTATGTATAATTTATCGTAGTATTTTTTATTTATATTGTAAAAAAAGCTAGTAAATTCACATGTTTCATTTATGCTATTTTTGCACATACCTACTTGCATAAGTTAAGGTTTTTTACGCATATCATACATCTTTCTAGAATAAGTAATTCACAATGAGGTGAGTGTCAGGTCATACTAAACGGGTTGGAAATACCAAAGTAGAACTTTTCATATCCATTAGTCTATTTTGGAATGTCCACATGAAAGAAAAGTTAGGGAGAAAACGGCTTTACAAAACCGACTGATAAAACGAGATCGAACATAGTTTTTTTTTCTCGATTTCGAATTTCTTTAATTAAATTGAGTCATTTCATCCCTCCACCATTTCATTGTTCCTGTGTGAAAAGGAGATAAAGCTATACAGGACGTATAGTGCCATCCCTTTTCTTGTAACAGAACAGTGATGATTGCAACACTTCATAATACCTACGACTCCAGAGGACGTAGTGTAGGGAAGTGGCAGTCATTATTGTTCCAGTGCAAAAACGTGGTGAAGCTATACGTCCTTAGCGCCATCCTTTTCATGCATTGGAATCATAATGACTTTTAAAAGAATGAAAATATCTTGAACTAGCACAAAATGTTCACTCAACAGGCGGTCGCATCCGGCGGCTGACCCAGTTCACGCGCAGCCGCAGCTACGTAGTCGGCTGGATCCCGTGAGCGACCCCCTCACTCGCCCCTCACCACGCACGCGCTCGCTGGCAACGCACTACGTGCATCACGATACGGACCTTGTGATTGAGTATTTTGAAAATGGAACTGTTTTTACTCTATGCCTTCTTGCACCGCAAATCAGCGGTTAACAAATATAAAACATGGACCTGTATCTGTCGATCGTTAGAAGTAGAGACAGAATTATGTTTTAAATTGGTTTAGCGCTAAGTCTATTCTGTGATTTGTGGTGCAAGCTTAGTGGCTAGAAAACCTTTATAAGTGAAAAATAGTCGTTGGACAAATATATATTGTTTTGAGGCTTTTGGAACAAGGAAACATCGTATAAAGCGATTAATAGTGCGAGTTTAGTATGAGTCATGTTTTATGTCCAAATGTTCAGTGAAAGTAGTTTAAAACGACTATTTTCAGTTATGAAGATTTTCTATCCACTAACCACAGTATTAACTATATTTTTTTGTGAAATGTTGATGTAACTTTTTCAACTTAGCTGGGAAATTGTCGTGTGTGAAATTCTGAACTGTTTATTAGTGACTTCGTCTTGTCTTACCATGTCGTAAGTTACATATTGTTGGCCCAATATTTCGCGACTAGCAACCTAATGTTATTCTTTTTGTAGTTTAAACTAAGCTGGTGCTTCGATGTTAGACATAATTATGACAATATTTACTTTAAACTTAAGAACCCTTTTCTAAGTCATTATAACTATGTAAAGCTTGACTTTTTCAGTAAATTGTTTGTACAAATATAACTAAAGACGCTTTAGAACACAACTCACTTATTATTATTCAAAATACACAATCACAACGAACACGTACGGACAGAAAAAATGGTACATTTGAAGACGAATGTTGTGTGCAGACAAGAATTGATATTTTATTATAGTTTTAATTCGTGGACAAGAATGATGAAAATCGACTAACATCACTAGTACGATGGCAGGCCCATCACTAGTAACAAATCAATATTTCTGATAAAATCACAATTCTTGTATTCAGTGTGAACGATGAACGTTTTACTATTAATTCTTACTATAGTGTGCTAATGAATTCGTATTAATTTTATTATGATATTAAATTGTAATATATTTTATAGATGTGCACATTCCATTAATGCGAAACATGCTTCTCTTATATATTGACGCTTTTTTAGTGTTTAACAAACTTTTTATTTAAAACTGACTAAAGTAGTCGTTAAATTTTAATAAATAATACAACTTATGATATTATTTGGGGTATCTCAGATCGGTAGAGCCAGTTCTTCTACTGACATTCTGAACTACCTCTCTACAAATGCCGTAGAAGGGAGTCGAGTGGCATTTAAAAGTTCCTTCGTGTGTTATATTTGTGACTTGACGATTTATTAATTTTCTTGACTAATAAGACACATCAATGGATTAATTTATGACAGCTCAAAGTTAAATAACATTTGAAAATGACTGATTAATTATGACTTGCCAGCGTTTGATTATAAGGATGATTAATATACAAGTCAAACTGATAAAGAGAAGCTATGTTCTGCGTCAATGGAGGGTAACTTATAATATTTCAATAAAGCACTAGGTTTTGTTCGCAGTGTCTCGTAGACTTTCGACATACGCCTTCAATGGATTTTGTAATTTTGGTATTCGATTGTAGCTAAGAGCGACTAGCGATGTACTGAGGCTTTTGATATGAAGACTAGCTTTTATAACGTAACCTTTTGCTTTCTTGAAACAAAAAAAAAAATGCTTAAAAATGTAACTTTATGTATATTTAGTGAATCTACTGGGGAACTACGTGTCCATAACATTGTGATACAGACATCATATTTTCCATTAAAAATCAGCTTCGATTTTTTTTTCGTCTGTTAGTTTCAATAAGAGAGATTATTTGTATATGATTTTAGATTTTTAAAATGTAATATTCTTTTATTGTGACGATTTATGAAAAAATTAAATTAATATAAATCATAATTTAATTGTAATGTTAGTTTTATTTATGTTGATATTTTACGGTTCAGGAGCATTTTGATCCAACGAAATACCTTGACTTAGTAGATCGTCGCAGTTCTGTAGTTTGTGACAACTGTAAAAAATATTAATAAAGTACATAAACATTATTTAGTGTTTTATTCAACTGGCTTCACAAAAACATTATTAATCATTTACTCACACGTACAGCTGCGAATTCTATATTTACGTTGCCTTCAAACAACTAAAATACACCCATACAAAAATTCAAAATTCATTTATTTTATTTTATAAGTAGTAAAAAAATGTTTTGCGAACCGCAAGCGCTTGACATGGGAACAGTTTCTATAGTGTGATGTTATCAGATAAAAACTGCATTTGAAAAGTTATAATAATTAGTGGAAACCCGCTCGCATCGAAACAAACGAGTTGTCAAGTACCCATTTGAAAAAATATTCTGCCGGTAAACATTCTGGAAACGAATTACATTTAACAGAAATATTTATGATCATAAAAATAGTTGATATTGAATTTTTCGCTCAACAGCGGCCGACGATTGGCACAACGCCACTCTAGGTCGCGACTGTCGGCTAAAAATAAAACTACTGTTCATTCACACAAAGCTTTATTTTTGATCTGTTAGATATGTTTCGATGACAGTTTCGCTAAAAGGATCCGTTATTACTAAAGTACTTATAATTTAGAAGCAAAACTTACGGGAAAATTACCGCTCAGAGAACTGATATTCTGACAGAGCCTGTTAAACAAAACACCATATTATCGTTGTTGTATCTTGTACTGAGCGGTGATTTTCATTTCTTTTATTGCCTATAAAATCTAGAGAGGACACCTTGTGCTCTTCATACATAACAGCATCATTAATAGTTGTACGAGGTACTAGCCATCATCATAAAAGGAGAGGGTTTGAATGGTCTAAATACCGCATCTCAGAAATGACACTGCCACCCCTGCAGGCGTAGCATGAGCACCGTTTTGTCGACGGAAGAGTAGACAAAAATGACGTTTTCTGTAGACAGTAGACAGTACGAGACGGCAGCAAAATAGGAAGAGTCAACTGCACTTTTTACGAAATTCACTCTTTTACATAATTCGACTGAGAATTCTTTGTTTTATCATAGGATTTATCGGTTGTCAGTGTGATTTTGACAGTAAGGATAGAAAACTTTCTTCCGAAATAGTCTACTTAAAAAAAGACCTAGACAAAGATCGTTAGAAATGAAAGACAATATGACAGATTGTAGAAAGATTTCTACGATGGATGTCAAAAATGAAGAAACGAACTGTCACTTTGTATAGAAAAAGCTATGTCTATTCTTCGTAGAGATAAAGCGCCATGCTACGCCTGCTGGGATGTTTGTCTACAGATTAATGGATGACTTTCAACTCACACGGAAAGAGAAATACGCGAGATTGGTGACTCAATTTTTTTTAAGTATTATCAATATCAGAATTTATCAAGAAGTTTGGTTAATAGACAAGTATGAAAGACAAAGACATATGTTGCTCTTACCTCAAATAAATTGGGATAAGAGTAAGAAAATGATGTTATGGGTAATTATGTGTCCCCTCTGATACAATAGTGCAGATAATAGTAACACGGATGAAAAAATCGAAGGCTCATGATTTTTTTCTTAAAAACTCTAATATTATAAATAGGTAAGCACATTTATTGTCATAATTTGGAAGACAAAGCGTTTCAAATAAACAATGTCATTAAAAAAAATATGGAAAAAACGAATCTTACAGGTAGGTACAGTGGTACCCAACTGATAAGGCGCGTCGTGAATCATCGTTCGCACAGAAAAGAAAGTATAGCCCCGAAGATTAACGAAAGAACTTACATTAGATCAATATCATAAGGTTCATAATACACTGCAGCTGTTAGTTCCCGTCTCACTCGCAAGTATGGCGGCTGACTAATATGCCACGCGGCGCGCGCTAACATGGCGGCAGCTACCGACCAATAGCGGTATAGGAAAAAGCAGCGCGGTGCGTGGAGCGTGCCGATTGGTCAATAGCATTTCCCGCGCTTTGAAAATTCATCTTCTGCGCAGGTACATTGGTAAGCCATATCAGTTGGGTACTACTGTACTCATTTTACAGTATAATTTTTTTGAGATGAGCGATTTTACTAGTGATGTAATAATGGGGTTGATAATAACAAAATGACTGCTATTTCCAGCAAGATTACGAAATTAGCTAATTGTTCAGTAGGTAGTTTAGTTGGTAAAGTATATGACCGAGCTTAGGCACCTGTCCACCGCCAACGAGGAAGCGACAAGCTATCAACGATTATCTCGCTCAAGAAACGTACAAAAGATTGTAGATCCCGTTAGTAAAAGAGATATAAGGTCTATTTAAAACCTTGTTTCCAATATTGATGTTATTTCCACTTAAACAAACATCAACTTTATGACAGTGTAAATAAAGTCTATTTTAGACTGACTAGTACTGTTCAGTCATTAAAAATATGAAGTTGTAGCGCAAACTGAACCTTATGTGTAGGCATTACAGTTGGTCTTCCTAAAACTCGTGTTTGTTTATATGTTTGGCAAATAAATTGCGAACGCAGTATACATATAATAGGTTCACTGACTGTTCACACCACCGGCGAGTAGGTACTCGTTTGTCACAGCGAGAAGAAAGTACTCGTCGCTTGGCGGGCAGAACACTCGCTGAGACTCACGCTTGGTACATTCACATACCAGCGAGTAATAGCTAGTCGTCGTCGCGCACTCGCTGCTCGTTCCTCGCCAACTCGTTTTTAGTTGCTAGTTCTAATCCCTTTTAGTTAATCGCTGGCGGTGGGACAGGTGCCTTAGGCCTAGATGATGCAATGAGAAAATAAATAAAAACCAAAATCACTCGAAAAAATAATGTATTAAAAAAAAAACAACACAATTTCTAACAAAACGTTAAATTAAAACGTAATAATAACATTAATAACCGACAACATTTTACGTTTGATAAAAATAGTATTTGCAAGTTCCGTACAATTAGGGAAACGAAAAAACTTACTTATTATTATAAATTGTCACCTGTTAATATTATTAATTGCAAAACATTAGGTGGTACTATGTCTATGGCGAGCCAGTGTTCAAGGAGCCAGATATTTTCATTAGCTTTATTTTATCCTTTATTTTTATTTATTTCTTTATCAACTTTATTTTAGGGAGGCAAGAACTGTTTAAATATAAATAATATAATGTATAATTTCTACAACCAACAATTTTGGTTTCTTTACCTCAAAAACAGGATGTCTCCCGCAAATTCCACTGACGTCTAAACTATTATTATTACTTATTATAAATTTCAATACAATATTGTTCTAAAACTTGGTAGGAAGCTATTATTGTCATTATTGGCTAGCCTTAAGTGCCTACTAAGTACATCTTTAGGCCAATGCTAGGTTCTAGCACAGAATAGTAGATACAGAAGATTCACTCCGCAAAATCATTTAAATAAAAAGCGACTCTTGCTACGACACAATAAGGTGCTATTCGGGTCGCACAGCGCTAATTAGCTAAAATTACCTATATTCACTTACAAGTTGCCTCTCTTTCTATCGCGTAACTCTTAAATCTTTTGACTACGTTACGCTCACTGAATTGGCCCAAAAAACCGCCCCGCCGCATACTCGTAGCTTCCTATCTAAAATGCGGAGTGCGCTTAGCCTGGTCCTTGCTAGAATTTCTTAAAGTATCAACCAGAAATATAAAATCGACAAGAGCAAATTTTCAATCTTTTGGTTATAATGTATAATTTTTGTGGAATTTGCAAGTGACTTGACTAACTTGAAACACTATTAATACCTACAAAGCTAAAACATGATGGCACTTAACTCAAAATGTCCACCAAAATTATAAAAATAGCCAAACAATAAAATATCATGAATTAAAATACATTTTCCAATACTACAAATTCTAAGTACATCATTAATTATTCAAAACTATATACAAAATAAATACTTTTCAAGGTTCCAAAAAATTGCAAAAATTATAAATTATTGTGTAGGCTTAGGCTTCACTAACGTTTTTTAGGCACTCTTGCGCACTGATAAAGTATGCGGAAATTATGTAAATGACAGCAGTAAACAAAAAACTGCTAATTTCAAATGTGCGTGTGGCTGAAAATTATTATTTAACTTTTTTTTTCATATTCATTTTCTTTTCTGCAAAGCGTAAAATCAGAAGATATCTGTTACAAATATTAAAATAATATATTTTAAGGAGCACAACCCGGCTGCCTTTAATATTATTTAAATATAGAAATATAATATTAAAATACACCAATTCCTAAAGATCTAGCCAAGCTAAATACCAACAAGCTATACCTTAAATATTAGTTAAGCTGTTTATAATTTTTTTGTCAGCTGACTAGCGCATACGAAGATAAAGTTAGCAACAATTAATTAAAGAGAATATAATTTTAGTTGACGTTATTGTATTAAATGTATTCTTAGGCCGCGACCTATGTATTTAAAAGCAGAAGCGTCGCGCGATCGGTCGCGTGCGCATGTCACTTTTTGTTCGGAAAACCGGAAATAACGCGATAAGGTTCACCGCATAAAAAGTTCGAGCGATCATGTATTCGCGATTTTAAATAGGTCGCGAATCGTGATATTTAATTATGGCCGGTTTTAAATTACCAACAAACAGTGGGACTATTACAGGTTGTACTTATACTAGGCCGTAATAAAAGGCACAGATGAATACAGATAGTTAACTCCACAAAATCATTTAAATAAAAATCAACTCTTACTACGACACAATAAAGTGCAATTCAGGTCGTAAAGCGCTAATTACCTACAGTTATATTCACCTAGAAGTTGCATCACTAACTTTTATAAATCTTCTAACTACGTAAGGCCCCTAGCACACGGCGTATTATAAACGCGCAGACGCCGTGTGCTACCGCTCTTACACTCACTGATTCGGCCCGTCACGACCCGCCGCGTACTTGTAGCTTCATACCTAAAATGCGGAGTGAGCTATCTGTATTCATCTGTGTAAAAGGTAGGATGACTCTCTCTGAATAAGACCAAAACTTCAAATTATGTATTATGTTTGGTTCATAAACAACTGATTCTGAACACTCTGGGAGGATATTAACGTAAAAGTCAGTTAATAAAAATATTATAAGTATAACGTCAACCATGTAATATTTCTCTTCATTTACTTACTACTGTAAAATCGCTAATAATATTCGAAAAGCTAATAAACATTTTAATTTCTACATCTATGATTTGCATACATTTTGGTCGATTCCGTTTAGGTATAGGCAATTGTTTTATATTTAAAATTGAGAGGTTTCTTATCTTACCACAACAATATAAAGATTCATAAATCACTGAAATGACAAGAATACTCGTGAAAGAATAAACGTAAGATGAAATATAAAACTATACCCCAAGGTTTTATAGATACCAACAGCAATTCTTTAGAAAAACTGTTAGAAAAACCTGGGCTAAAATAATAAAACCATTGTTACGGATTATTAATATTTTTTATTATTCAATACTTTTTCCTAGTAGTTAAGGGTGGCATAATAAAACAATAATCCGTAACAATCGTTTTATTTTAATACAAAATAATTAACAAAGATCGTCTATTTAAGCATTTATTGCGCGTAAGTACAAAGCGATTTAAGTAATGAGCATTAGCGCGTATAATATGTTACAAAGCAAAAGTAATACTCTATTCGCGTGACTATTATCTGATATGACTATAGATGGCAGTGTGATCGCATGGCCACAGATTAACTATGATATAGTCTTTGCCCAGCTTGATTGCCGGCTCCGGGTATTGGCCAACTGCAAGTGTTAGACTGTGGCATTATTATGAACTCCATGAGATATTTATTAAACCCAAAAGTTTATGAATACTTTATTAAAACTATAGAGTTTGCAAATAAATAGCCCAATACCCCTAGTTTTATGAAATAATATCACTTCTCAAGTGTTCTTTAGCTTTAGAAAACAATTTTAGCAACCAATTAGACGCCTATAACGATTTAAAAACATTATACAATAGAAAATGTAGAAGTTTCTAGGGTAAATAATGATTTGGTAAATTATTCGTTCAAACGGAAGCTAGAAGAATTTAAGACGTATTTTGAAGAGCATTAGGTACAAATTACCTTGAAACATGTCTTTTAACTAAATTGTCTACTTTACTTATACTCCTTCCACCATCTAATAAAAACCTTCGGAATGTAAAATGCATCAAATGACTTAATAAAAAAAAATATAATTAATAATAATATGTACACATAAACATATCGCCTTAACATCGTTGTTTGAAGATTAACCAGTGATAATTATAAAAAAAATGGATGGTCATTCTATCTACAATCTAATTATACAAAAAAATATGATTTACAAAATAATTTAAAACTTTGAGGATATTTTTCTTACTTTCATTGCGGTTATTTGCATACTGTGGTATTTAATACTGCGAGTGTCATTGTGTGACAATTATAAAACAATAAGTACAGTCACTAATACTTTTAGATTTCCTTGATAACTTTGAAATGTGGGCCCAGCCCATCTGCGGCTCTCGCCCTAGGGTAGAGTGAGAGGAGCGGTCGGAGCGGTCGCTCTAGGCGCTGAATGGCAAGAGGCGCCAAAAAGCCAAATGCGAAAAACAATTTCCAGTCCAAAACATATTTTGGCGGCGCCTTTTGACATGCGCGAGAGCAGTGTCGCCAGATCACATTTTTTTTTTAATCCGTAAGCTTTCTTATATTTGAATTTTAAGTTGAAATTTTGGGATATATTATTTATTTAACATGAAACCGAAGTATGTATATCTACGTGAAGTAAAAGCGTCGATCAAAGGGCGCCTAAAGACAATCTCACTCTACCCTGATCAAGGGCTAAGGCCGTATGGCAGGCCGTAAAACGCACATATTAGTAGTACCAACAGCGATATTATAAATAACCGGAATGAAAATATGTAAAAGAAAATAAAATGTCTTTCATATTAACATTGAACCTTATTATTATTTAACTTGTAGGCGTAACTAGGACAGAGGTACCTGTGTGTTTATTAACGAAATGAGGTTTGATCTGAGGTTGTGGAGATTTGTGATACGAAACAATTTTTATTATGAATCATTATCATAGGAAGATTTTAATTCATTTGCCTATAATAGAAGCTAATTTCTTTTAATTATTGCCGCGATCCCGATTGTACACACGGCTACACATCAAGCTATACATTTCCAGTTTACGCTGATCTCGCATTGTATAGAATTTCCATACAATGGGAGCTCAGCTTATACTGGCAATGCATAGCTTAATGTGTAACCGTGTGTACCACAGTTTCGATCTTATGAGGTCATTCTCAAAATATGTTTTTCGAAGTACCCTCTGGTTACGCATACAAGTGATCGCACTGGTGTTTACACGTTGTTCTCAAGTTTTTCGAGAGTCATGTCTCGTCTCCAACTCAGCAAGTCATCCAAAATGGCTTCTAACTGAGGGTTTCCGCCGAGTCGGGTCACCTGGAAAGGAGATAAACTTTCTAAGACTAATTTACAATCCTTACAAAATAAACAAACTGGTAGTCCTATAGGTCCCTCAAAAGTTTATATATGTATATAGTTTTACCATGTTCTATGTGTAAGTTAGTAATCAGAAAACCAAGCCTCTGGTGTCATAAATGCTGGTCAAAACCAGAGCTGGGGCTCTGTTTTGCATAGGGTCGCAGCATAATGCTGAGCGATAGCCGTTTGCATAACATTCAGTCGAATTGAGAACCTCCCTCTTTTTGAAGTCGGTTAAAAAGCAAGGTAAACACATGTGGAGATAGTTTAGGCAACGGATTTAAAAAATCTTATAAATCTAACTAGCTTCCGCCCGCGTGGTATGTCGATAAAAAGTAGCCTATGTCCTTTCTCAGGCTCTAGACTATTTGTGTACCAAATTTCATTCAGTAGTTTTGGCATGAAAGCGCGACAGACAGACAGACAGAGTAAAATTTTCACATTTATAATATACTAGCTTCCGACAGCAGCTTCGCCCGCGTGGTATGTCGATAAAAAGTAGCCTATAAATTTGGCAAGGAGATAGATGGCATCTCGGGGAAGACCCCGAGATGCCATCTATCTCCTTGCCAAATTTGATCAAAATCCGTTCAGTGGTTTAAGCGTGAAAAGGTAACATACATACAGACAGACAGACAGAGTTACTTTCGAATTTATAATATTAGTTTGGATTAGTAAGGATATCTGACCTCTCTCCGGGCCTCCTCGTCGAGACTCTGCAGCGTGTTTCTTGTGTACTCGAAGCTGCCGATTCGTTCCAGTATCGTGATGCAGTACCGCTTCACTTCCAGGTCTCGAGTCCTTTGACGTAGTATGTCTATAGGTTGGTCTAAGGAAATTTACTGATTTCTGCTGCTGGTTTTGACTTCAGTTGACTTTAGTTGATTTATTTGTATCCACAAGTCCTGGTGTAAGCATCTCTTATCGGTCTTTGGTATAGATTGCATTATTTATTTGCGTATCAGACGGATTGGTGTCCGCATTTTCAATGAAAACGCTCAATCATCTCTTGCTACACTTTCAGGAATAAAAGCGTCGCCTTTTTGGAGGAAGATTAGGCATTCCAAACCTTTTATTTGAAGGGAACTCACTCTTAACGAAAGTATCATGTTAGTTAAGAAGAGGAGCCCAAACTACAAAAAAAATACTTAAAAAAAAACAGTCTAATTTGATAAACTACTTCTTTTTGAAATTGATTAAAACTTCTTTTTACCTATTTTATTTATTTATTTAAGTTTTCTTGCACAACATTACAGAATGTAATCCTAAGGCGTTGTAAAGAATAAAAAATAAAAATTATAAAGTGACACACATAGGTAGGTCGGGTAAAATACAAATCAAAAAACATAAAATATAAACACGAGATTACATTAGAAAAACATAATAACACTTATATAATTGCAACCAAAAGAAAAAAATAACCTTTAATCATCTTTCATCCATCTTCTCACAAGAAATTAAACATTCACGACACACATCTATTCGTGTCCCAGCAAACAAGTCACATTCTGGTGTTGTAATCAGAAGAGCATTGAGCATGGAAAGGGCCCGAACGAAGGGACGACTATTGTTGTACAGTAATCTAATGCATCGTCTTCATATGTAATTATTAATTGATGTATACAAAATATTTTAAACCATTTTTGAAAGAGTAACGGTGGAGTTTCTTGCCCAATCTTCTCCATACGAAAAAACTACCTTTTGGAAGAGGCAACTAGAATCAGTTCTATTTCTTTGTTTGTGACGTTCAAAAGTGCCTTTTGTGCCTAATTGGAATAAATTATTTGACTTTTACTAGTAGGTGGGTTGTGTTTGTATTGTAAAGGATACGAAGCACTTGGTTGTCTCCTTGGCGGATAGCGTGTATGATGGGGAAGCTGAACTTGCCCTCCGTCAGGTCCTCGCAGTAACTCTTGTTCTCTGTGTACTTTACACATTCAATATTATTAGTAACATGAGGTTTAATGCACTGAGCACTTATTTAGCATAGTTAAAAACTTGGCCTTGTGTGTGGTTAGCAATATACAATTTAAAAAGAAAAAAATTACGATAATGTATCAATCAATCAAACATAATATACAGTTGATAACTTCTGTTTTATTTATTAAATCTTTTATGAATTTATAATTTCGCCATAAATTAGCATATTTGTAAATTATTCGATGTAATTTAATGTCATTACAAGAGATAGCGGTTTCCTTTTCATTATCATTTTTCAACACCCAGCAGACATGATTTGGCATGTTTTCCGGAAATCATAGAGATCTACATAGAAAGGTACATTTTCAAAGGCGACCGCAGACTGCAGCGGCAAAGCCACCCAATGGCAATGACATACCGCTGCGACACTACAGGTTTCTACGTAAATCTACGGAACCGTTTCGCTGTCTTCGGAATTATAAGTTAAATAGTTGTTTACCTCTGTTAACCTCAAGTTGCAGTAGTCGTCTCTGATCTGGAAGTACAACCCCAGTATACCGGACAGTTTGCTGAAGTCTGACTTGTTGTCACTGAACAACTGCATCAGACGTATGGCCAGCATGAACAGACCGCCCGTCTCTGGAAAATTAAGGGAAGATTAATACTTGTGTGGCGGCATCTACATCGCCACATGTCAAATACGCATCAAAGACCTGACGTCACATAAATCCGCGCAATTACAGTTTACCGCGCGATGGACATATATACAAGAATCCAACATCAATTGTTGGGCAGTTGCCCGCCAGACACAACACCCGTCTGGTCGGAGGATCCTCCCTTTACTATGGTGGATTAGTGAACTTTACACCCTGTTCCTCATACCCCTAAACTTGCTATAGTCCCTTTGAAATAAGATTAGACATTTAAATTAACCTTTTTTACAATCCGTTCAACCGATTTTGACTTCTATACCGTAGGCATGAGGATGGCATTAAAAGCCAAAAAGTGGTTACAATACCAACAGTTTACTGCAGCTGACATTTTTCATGCTACCGTTGAAATCGCAAATCTCAACGGAGAATGTCAGCAACTGATAAACACGGTTTTGTGGTACTTAGTAAGGTCTTATAAGATAAATATTAAACAACTTTACACAATATCTCACTTTTGATGGTCATCTCCTTGTACTCCTCCTCGGAGGGGCACTGGAAGTTGTCTCTCCAGTAGATCTCGATGCCCTGCCCTCTGTGCAACTCTAGTAGCTGCTCTGTGTAAACTGTTGTAGCCTGTAACAAAACTTTACTACATAGATTAAGGCTGAAAAACTCATGCCATTAAAAAGCATGCTTGTTTGCTAGTAAGTAGCATGCTTAATTAAAGCATGCTCTCCCTGTGAGTGTAAAAAAATCAGACACCGTTGAATTGCACTATAAATATGGACAGTATGGAAACTAGGCCTATTTGTTGAAAAAAGATCGCGGCTACGTAGTTTCCGTACTGTCCATATTATTGCAGTGTTATGTCGACGCAGGTCTACAATAGTGTAAATGGGCTCTGAAGACAAGAACAAGATCTATGCCCCATTTCCTCCTCTGAGAAGAAGGAGGATTTATGCCCCATTTTCTCCTCTAAGAAACAGGAGGATTTATGCCCCTATTTCCTCCTCTAACAAAGAGGTGTTCCTAGGGTGTTAGAACCGTTATCGTATATGCTTACACACACAGAGAAGGCTTTACAAAGTTCTGACAGGAGCTGGAGACTGCAGCCTTTGTAAATGAGGAGTTTGAATTTGAAGTTTACTGAGAAAATACAACTGTTGCCCTACCATGTTCTCTAGCACGACGTAGACTAATAAATAGGTGGCTTTTAAGATGCCATTTCGTCGTTGGTTTGTAAAGACTGTTTGCCGACGTTACTCCGAGTAATTAATAAGCAGTACAAAATATAGGTTACCATATGATGCCCCAACTCCTGCGTCTTCTCCAGCGCCACGATCATGGTGTAGTTGGCCGCGTTGATGGTGCTGGCGACGCCATAGATAGAGTGTGCCACCGGGATGCCGCGCCGAAGGATGGAATTGTCTTGAATGTCATCGATCCTGAGTAAAACATTTTGATGCTCAAAAAAGAGACCTAAGACATCAATGGCACGGTTTATTTTGGAATTACGACCTAAGTGGGGCGGTGGCTAAGTGATCGACTTTTTGATCTCCGCTCGGCACAAGTATATCTATAAGGCTTTGTTTATTAGCTGTACATGGATTTAAAACAAGTGGGTTTGGTAAAGAATAAGAATAATGAAAAAAGTAATAAAAATATTTGATTGCTTCGCAAAAAAGGAAAACAAGTTTTTTCAATTTTAGTAATGTGAACGTGGTGAAATAAAGTCACTAGTTAAAATCTTTAATAGATATCAATTCGTAATGTTGTGTTTGTTGTCTCCCACGTGTGTGAGTCACAGTTTTATTTTTAACTCTCGCTACTAAATGCTTCAATTAACAGATGTGAGATAGGGGAATACCATCGCATCATCCTAATTGTACCAGTCACACATTTTCATGGAATGTAACATAACATAATAAGTATCACGCCTGTATTCCCCAAAGGGTTGAGCAGAGGTGTACCTATAGTACACCCACATTTCGCCAGTTATGTATCAGTCCCATGTAATAGGGGCGAGCCTATTGCCATCAACCGGGCACAAATCCTGTTGTAGGTATAAATTAAAGAACTTTCTTCTACATCACTACCATCATCATCTGCCTAGCCTTTTCCCAACTATGTTGGGGTCGGCTTCCAGTCTAACCGGATGCAGCTGAATACCAGTATTTTACATGGAGCGACTGCCTATCTGACCTCCACAACCCAGTAACTGGGTAATACGATACCCCTTGGTTAGACTGGTTGTCAGACTTTCGTGCTTCTGACGACTCGTAACGACTGTCAAAGATCCACAAATGACAGCCGGGACCAACGGCTTAACGTGCTTTCCGAGGCACGGAGGAGTCTCGATATGTGAAAATGGTCACCCATCCACGGACCAACCCCGGCAAGCGTAGCTTAACCTGATGGATCGACCCGAGCGGCTGTTATTACTTAGCCACGAGCTCCTACATCACTACCGTAGAATATTATTAAATGTACTTCACTAGTACCGGTATTGTAAACTCTGTAGTCTGTGGTAATCTCTCAAATATAGAAAAAAAGCGTTGCAAATTATTTTCACTTGCTTTATTTATTAAATATAACAAATCCAAACTCTGGGCTGCTACTGAGAAATTCCTGATGGAAAAAGCCCTGTATAATTCATGGAATATGTAGCTGAGTATTCCCGTACGTAACTAATAATGTGTCTTACATTGGATTATCAGCCATAACATCTTATCTAAATTGTATCTGAAATTCTGAAGTCTGAGTACCGTTTGAAATGAATGAGTCGAGACCTTAACCTCTATTATTGTATACCTAGGTATGTAACTACTGCACAAAGCAGCGTTAGTACCCATTCTTAGGTCAAGTTCACATGTAACGTTCACATTAACACACGATCAAAGTTACCGCGTCGACCGCGTTCGGCGCTCGATTGGCCCTTCACCAGTGAAGGCCAGTGAAGGGCCAATCGGAGCGCCGAACGCGGTCGATGCGTAAAGTGAAGATAGCTAAAAGAAACTCGCACTAAGGCCTCAGATGACGAGCACTAAAGCGCGTTGCGAGAATACTCGTCAGTACTCGTAATGCGTATAACAACACCCTCACGGACCGGATAGCGTTTTTGTTACTCGCTGTTTATTAGACAATAGCTATAACATATAACTACGCTACAGCAGTAAAAAAGTTGAGACGAGTTAGGTAAATAGGTACTGTCTGCTGATGCCTACCTGCATGTGAGTCATGATTTATTTGGTATTATGATAACAATAAGGCAATCATTTAAAAATGCATTTTCGTGAGATGCAAGAGATACGTTTTGTAGCAAGACCTTTTTGGTAGGAATTACATTATGGTGGTCAGGCGCGGTTGCAGCCCACATTTGGGGGGCGGTCACCATTGGTGCCGAGGAATATTTTTTTAGGGAAATGGTTACCTAATTGATTAGTACTCTAAAAACTATTTTTGCATATGCCCATCGGGATCACTGTGGCTCAACTGGCTTAGTGCTTGAAACCAAACTTTCAAGCACTATTAACACTGCGGGAAACTAAATGCCCCCTGACGTAATAACAATAAAACTTCTGCTGTCTCGTTGACTCTCCGTCAAGTTCAACCGATAAACCCCATAGTGAAGGGCTTTCATAAAATCCTTTCTCAGTGAATGCCTGCCTACGTAGTAGTATTCATACAGAATATAGATTGACGCCAAACCAGAAACCGTATCAGTACCTACCTAGTACAAAACCCAAATAATTAAAATTCCATTATATAACCAAGTCAGAAAAACCACACCATTAAATCAACCAATGACCATCCCCAGCAGGACAAAAGTGACCAATCACCGATAACCAAATAAGATGAATATTGTTTCACTCACGCGTTAAAGAAAGTAATGTCAATCGTGTCCTGCGGGGCTGGTGGTATTTTGTGTTTGACGCTGCAACAAGATCAAGGCATATTTGAGCCAATGCCAAATGCACCAGAAGAAATTAATAGGGAATGGTGAATACAATACATAAGGGCTGTTTTGTTCCTCTAGATTTGCCCCCAAAATTTATAGGACAGCTTCTGATCTAGGCGAGAATTCCTGTCTTCAAGTGGAGACCTGTGGAGACCGCGTATCGACAAGCATTTCGTGGGTCGCCCCAGCTAGATGGATTAACGACTTTTTGGTTGCATCCACTGGAGCGGAGAGGAGGGTAAAGGAGCGGAGCTGTGCCAAAATTAACCAATAGAGTTTAGTCCGCTCCAGAGTTTAGATTCTCTTCGTTAATATTGGCATAGATCCGTCTACTGTCCTCTCCGCTCGAGTGGACAGGCAGTCTAAAAAGCGGGTTGGGTAGACTGGATGCGGAAACGGACAACTGGGCATTGTGGTGCACCTTGCCTATTCTGCCCAAATGCGGCAAATGTTTAGTTAACTTTTGAAGTACCTACTAATAATCTTCTCGGAAAATTTGCATTTAATTAAGATTACCTGGAAATAACGAGTTATTCCACTCAGACATGCATGCTACAAAAATAACAAGAGTTCTTTTTTTTTTCTGCCAAATTATGTGAGACAAGAAACTAGCTGCGTACGGCTCCACTCACATAAATGAACAAATACCTACGTAAATTGATGCTTGCGTTTTATGCGGAGCGGCTACAGACAGAGTTCGTGAAGTATAGTCCTTCAAACCATATTTCGGCCGTGGGGGCCAATCTCAACGGACACAGCCTTCGGCGCGGGAGATATTATAACGCACAAACACACGTGCACTTTCTCTTCCCTCACTCTCATAGTCCGATGGGACGGCAACCCGACACGACCGGAGAGCGATCAGGCGCAGGACCAACGGCTTAACGTGCTTTCCGAGGCACGGGAGTACCACACCGCCAACTTCCAAACTCCGGGCTGTTACTAAGAAATTTCTAATGGAAAAACACAATAACACCTGCCCTACCCGGGAATCGTGCTCTCCAGTGTCGTGTGGCTCGCGTCGCTATTTAGGGCGCTTACTGCCGAATTATACAGTCAGTCTAATATCACTTAGTTTACTCTACATGGGAGTAGGCCTAATGGATTTAGTGAAAAACCTACGCACGCACGGCACGCATAATTTTACATTCATTAATATAGACAATCCCAATCACCGCAATTAAGAGGTGCGCGCGGGGAAGGAAAACGGAATTGTATGATCGCTGATAACGTGATAACTGCCGCGACATAAAGCTTATTTTCGATAGAAGCTTCTGGCGATTTACAAAGTGCGTAATCTGATTTTCGGTCGGGGATTCCCATTCATTGTCATTCTATACTCACTTTGCTCATACTACCTACATTATTTATACAATTATAGAAGATAGAGGGGATAATTCTGTATTCTTTTTCCCGTAAATGTCCTTGCTACTACTTGTTTTGCGAGAATAACAAAGTGTTAGAGGAATAGCAAATAGAATTCTACAAAATAACTGGAACAAACCAATGTCACACAATAGTAATGAATGGGGAGTACATGCGCTGCATACAAATTATATTATCATACATCATTTGTAAAGTCACATTTACATATATTACTTATACATTTAAAATATGTTAGTAGGTGTATTTTTCTCAAATGATTTTAGAGATAATGTGATGTAATTTTATCCTCCATTGGTGAAAACAGCATGAAAATTGGTGCAGAAGTTTTTGAGTTTATCGCGAACAGGACGACAGACAGACGCGGTGGAGGACTTTTAGGATAAGGATAAAGTGCATTGTGCATGCATTTTGCACTTTGCATTTTATTATGTCTGGTAAATAAGTTTTCTGCTTGGCTGAGCAGAGTTTTTACATACCAAGCTGAAAATTGTTTTTGCTACTATTTTAGTACCAGTTGCATCCATACTAATATTATAAATTCGAAAGTAACTCTGTCTGTTTGTCTGTATGTTACCTTTTCACGCCTAAACCACAGAACAGATTTCGATAAAATTTGGCAAGGAGATAGATGGCATCCCGGGGAAGGACAAAGGCTAGTTTTTATCGACATACCACGCGGGCGGAAGCTAGTATAATATAATTATGAGGTTCTATTTGACATACTACTACATAAGTAATTTTTGACTCTTTATTTTATGTAAAGCTAGATGCGCACTAATGCACCCACAGCCACAACCACGGCATTGGCTTCTTCTCTTTTCCATGATCAGCATTCTGTCAACCAGCCTTACAATAATATCTCAACTATGCGTGTGGCTGCCTTCACCGCAGTTTTAGCCACCGCACTGGTTTAAAAATGTATAACTATTTTTAATTTATTACTTACAGTAAGCTAGAGTTGTGCAGCATCTGCACAATCTCTCCCACAGCCCGCAGCTTCTCATCAGAGATCTTGAGCCAGTAGTTGAAGGCAGACGCAAGCTTCTGCCGTATCTGCTTGCCTGGTACTTGTTGGATGTAAGTGTATGGCATCAGGATTTTCTGAAAATAATATACGTATCTAATGGGTAGTTTTTTTGACATTACTTTTGTGATGTTGCTACATTACTTTAGTGATGTTCCTATTAAAAAGTAAGACCACCGTCTGACCAAAGCTGGTGATACTTTGAACAATAAGCCGTGATGGATAATAATAAATATTACTTTATCTCATATTTTTTTATTTTCTAGTAAGTCCCAAATTCCAATGTAAAATAATAAATTAAAAGCAACTAACAAAATTATTTCTAGGCGCTAATAGTTTATTCTAAACTTTTAATTTATTAAATATTTTAATAATCAACTAATACATATTTTGCTTAGGGGAAGCCTATGTCCAGCAGTGGAAATTTTTCGGCTTAAATGATGATTTTGATGATGATAATGAAATATTTTCCAATAAGATTATAACAAGATTTTTTGGTAGTGTAGGTAGGTAGAGTACACAAAAAGAATTAATGAAGTAATTAATTATACAAAGGACTCTACCTACCTAATAATATAACTTAATTAGCAGGCTTACTCATGAAGTAATTACTAAAGATTTATATGGCCTTTCATGTTATTTCTTTGTTTGGGGCATACTTTTTTATTATAAAGCAGTTTTAAATATCCCACACATTCAGATAATAATATAAATTTAGGTAGCATAGTCATCACCACGCAGTTTGGCGCATTGCGTCATTTAAATTATTTATTAAACACCGTTAACACCACGATAATTATCGAATGCATTTACATCTAATCGAAAAAGCATACAAAATAATAAAACCTTTACAACAAATTATAGTTTTGTTCTACGATAGATAAAGGCGGCAAACATGTAGAAAATCAAAATAGTATGCGAAATAAAATGAGATATTAATATTTACCTCATCTTGAGTGTTATCACCAGTATTTGTAGTGACTTTAGACATTTTAAGTCTTTGTTTTATTATTTCCTATATAATACCAGAAGTTCACACTGCACACCAATCGATTTTGCTAAGACAGAATTTACTGACACTGACAGCCGACCAGCTGACACAGCGAGCGGAAACCGAATAATTGCGTTCAAAGCGCGTTGAATATATAAATAAAATAGAAGTGATTTTGCGTCATCTTTGCGCTGAATAAATTAACCAGACAAGCAAACCAAGCAAGCAAGCTTATAAAAGGGTGATAGACGTGCAAGTCACAAATGGAGAGCTGTCGGCCACACTTTATAAATTTAAAAATTCTTATTGTGCCCAGCCTCTATGTGTTAGTACTATTAGTGAATTTTAAAACAATACCTCCATAATTATGAAACAGATGAGGAGAGACAGTTGAGGGAAAGTACACGCAGGAAAGATTTTAAAAACAAAATAAGATCCCAACTTAAGATTGTTGAACAAAGTCCTCAATATCAAGCAGTGCGGATATTTAACAAGTTAGCATTGGACTTAAAAACTTTAATTTATAAGAGCTCACAAAGCTTTCCTATTGGAGAAATGTCTGTATTCGATAGACGATGACATGTAATGTAATGCTCGGTTCCTATAAACAAAAACGAATCGTTTTGCTTACCAATGGTAGCATTTTTTATTGCCAAACTGGGCAAATAAATAAATTCGTAAACTAATTTTACCTGTGATATCTACTTCCATATGAGCGGGTCCACTATGCAAAGCTATGAGATTTTTGCTTCATTATTGGTAAAGATACAAGAGTTTTAATTTTAACCAATAACGGTCCGTTAATTATAGGAATCGGCCATTACTGAATTTTATGTATTGAATGTTTAATTTGTAATGTTATTGAGTTTTATTTTTTGTTTTTTTATATATTTTATTGTAAAGAATTTGTTATTTTTATAGCTTTAATGACCGTGTTTTTCTTATTTATGTATGATTTCAAACACAATGTGAATTGTTCCTGAATAAATTGAATTTGAATTGAAGTAAGTACGCGTACGGCTCGGCGACTCACCCAATATATTTAATAATTTTTTATAACTGTTTTGGGGTCATTGACACCCTTCTTTTTTTTAAAGACTTGAACGACATTAGATAAGACATTATTTGTCAGTCATGGATCATCATCATACAAAGGTTGAGAAAAAGAAGGCCACACAAAAAAAAAAAGTGTGAATTTTCCAAAAAATATTTAAAACCGTCTATGGGAGTGGTTCGGGAGGGTGTGGACAGACTGAGGCTTTTATTTTTTTTCTTTGAACAACGGTTTTCGGGCCACCCTATTCATGATAATTATCTTATCAAATGAATAATATATCAAATAATATAATCGAATAATATAATCAAATGGTATCTAATCGATCAATCGAGTTGAATTTCGTTTTTTACTATGTCAAACTGTCACTGTCAAAGTGTCAAATTTAATTGACATTTAAATTTTTTCTTCTGTTGTGTTGTTGAGTTGATTTATTTCCAAACAAAATAAATGTTTTCAATAAATTAATCCGTAAATGAAATGAGAGTGAAGCAAATTTGAAATTGTGTAGCAAAGTGGAACAATTATGGGCTTAGAACATATAACCGTCTTGAATTCGTTTTGATTATGTCTGCACGAAACTATTTATCGGCACGGGAGAAAAATATAAGTAAACTAATCGATTGTTTGCCAAATATTAACCAGCAGAAGTTTGGTTACCGTTCTGGACAGGAGTTACCGCCTTTGTCAGCAAACACGAGTCATTTTGTGAATCGGAATTTGAATTATTCATTTGAGGTCCAACCTTACATGGTGAACAATTTAGAGAGGGCCGGGACGCCTTTTTCGGACTTTTTCTCGGAAAGTGAGACAGGTTGGTAACGGTATATTACGAATTAATTCTAATTTCTGCAAGTCAAACTAAGAGAAACTAAGAATAGGTATTTTGCTTTAGAGAGTTATTTTTTTTTTAAAGTAAGTAGTATCCCTTTCTGGTACATTGATCCGAGGGTCATTTTGTGGGCTTACATAAGCTTAAAAATTGGGAGTCCAGCAGTGGACTTCCTTCAGCTGAGATGATGTTAATGAAGAACCTGCCAGGTTTCAAACTTACCAGTATCACAGGAATTATTAACTCAAGCACTAATGAGACACAATTAATTATCTATTGCTTGGAGACTCCGGGGAGTTTTGCCTCACTTTGTCCATTAGCACATTACCTGCAACCGCACACTCATCTACAATTTTTGATAAGTATGTTAAGTAAGTATTGCTGGACCACGCTGGACCTAATGAAAAATAAATGGGTTATATTTGGGCTGGAATCTAAAGTAACTATAATTTATGGATATTATGATTATTATCATAGAGCTTCCGGGCTACAATAATAATGAAAATGAAACTTGTTTGCGATAAAGGTACTTATTTATTTCCAAAAATAATGTTCAAAGAGTGTGAATTTAAAATTGG
Source organism: Lithophane semibrunnea (assembly GCA_947363905.1). Classification (NCBI taxonomy): domain Eukaryota; kingdom Metazoa; phylum Arthropoda; class Insecta; order Lepidoptera; family Noctuidae; genus Lithophane; species Lithophane semibrunnea. The sequence goes on from OX376194.1 coordinate 15,221,779, forward strand.
CTCCGAATTGGGCAAGTTTCTTGCAAGCCGGTACTGTCAGTTTAGTTGAACTTGAAGAGAATTTGTCATATACAGGGTGTTAGTGTAAACACCGTTATCCTTGAAACCAGTGGTTTGGTTTCATTTATAGAATGTAAAATCAATGGAAAAAATCAACTTTTTTAAAAAAAAGAAAATCAACCTTTTTCCATAAGAATATTTCACCCTATACGCAAGGGCAACGAACTTGCGTCTCAACAAGGCGGTTGGCGGGGCGCGCGGGGCGTTACATGACCGCGCGGCCCCTCTTCAGTGAGCTGTTTCGCAGCGTATCAATCGGGATATATCGGGAGTCGGATACTGGGTCATTTATAGTAACAACGGTGTTTACCCTTGCATACTGTATGATAATGGACAGTAAAAGTTCCTGAGCAAAGGTAAAAAATTATATAATTTTAATTAAAAAATATTCTAACAAAACCTTGCAGGAACTCCAGACTTCCGCAGTGAGGAAAGTGACAGTAGTTCAGGGTCAGCATTGCGCAGAAACACGGCAGAGGCCACTAAGACATTAGCCGCTGAGTGGGACCGCATCGAGAGGACCCTGTACAATGAAGACGGAGAGAAGTGCACTCGGCCTAACATTCTTGATGAGTGCAAACAATGGAGACAACTGCATCCACAACTCAGGTAAGAAAGATATCTTTTTCTATTGTATTGATACGAACTTTACAGGAGTAGCTGTCAGTAATGTGTTGAGGATGCAACGGATTAAATACCGCATTGTTATGGCCGGTGCACGTCTGTCGATACGCAGCGCACGGCGGTTGCTACTGCCAAACAATTATTGACTTTGAGATAGTTGAAATAAAGTTAAAAATAAATAAAACTCCGTTTGCCCAAAAGTGCATCAAACATGGGCGCCGGGCGTGACGTGAGTTTCAGGTAAGAATTAGATTATTTATTTTGGACTTTATTTTAAGGAGCGGAATGTTAATATTTGTTTGGCAGTGATAACCGCGGTCCGTTGCGCCTCGTTAGATATGCGCCAGCTGTCAAGGTTTGACAAAAGTGGGCTCAAAACTGGCCCCTGCCTAACCCCACTACTTTCTAGCCTTACACTATGGAGTGCTGGTCACCATTTATTGTTGCGCAAAATTTTCAGTATTCATCTACTTTATGGTCTACATAATGGTTGTTTTCCGAAAAAACTACTACATGGAATCAGTGATTAAACTTTTTTTAGAAAAACACGTACAGACAAATGTTCACATTCTTGCATACAAATTCAAGTTGGTTGTGTTTTTCGGTTTTCGATCAATACATCCCAGCTTCATAGTTTCCATGCCGTAGGCGTAAGTAGGTAACCCACACTAGCCACAGCTTTTTTACGGGAGTTCATTAGGTCAAGGCGTACTAATGCGTACTGACCCAAACCAGACTATGCAAATAACTTAACATACTGTAATAATAAAAATGTGACGTTCATTCATTCTCGTAATTTACATATTTTGAAATAGTTTTTATGAAAAAATGTGGCCAAGGCCGAAATTTGGACGAAAATAATTCTGGCTTAGCATACATTTTCAGCAATTTATTCCTTAAAACACGGAGTTGGCTGTGATTAATAATAGTATTTGTTGTACCTTTGACCTATTCAGATCGAAATAACCCCTGCTTTCGGGGTATTTTGTTTTTCTAAGCGGCTTTTTGTGGGTTTTTAAAATTAGAATAGTTATCTACAAAGTCAATTGCCATTACAAGATTTGTTTATTTCGTATTCTGTGAAAAATTATTGTGAAACAGTGTATTTTGAATAAAATACATAACAGGAAAAATGTCTTGTCATTCGAATTAAAAGGAATCGTTAGTGACAATTTCACCATGGCCGACATTAAACTAATAACAGGCAACATTGACCTTCAAGATATAAATATTTAAATAGCGTTTATTGATTTCCAGAGTCGTCGGCAAAGGTATACCATTGCCCGAAAAACGTTTGTCGTACAGACAGATGGATCACGACGAGGTAATCGCGATGCATTACAGCGACTATGAGGAGTTCAGTGAGAGTGAGGAGCGACTGTCGCAGAGCAGCACGGACGTCACGCCGCAGAACTCACCCAGGGTCTCCGTCGCCGAGGACCTGGGCGAGCACAGACTGTCCCGAGAAAAGGTATCCTTCTACCCCATGTATAATGACGAAACAGACATGTCCGAGGCGTTCTGCTCCCTCCTCCAAATCACACCAATACACATTCACAGTCCCTATAGAAAGAGACAGAATCCATCCATTCTGAGATCTGAGCTAGCGTCCTCTCGGTGGATGAGGAATCTCAGACCAGACTCATCTTTAAATTGTGATAGAAATAGTGCTAAGTCTTTTGTTTCTTTGGATACTAGAAATTACGGGAACATGGCTTTGAGTGCGTCGGAAAGAAATGCGTTGAGGAATAATAGAGTTGTAACCGCGAGGCATAGAGATTTGGCGAGATTAGAACCTCTATGCACGCCGGAGATACCACAGAGTGACGTCAGGAGGCTACCCAACAGTATTTCATCTCACTATAGTATTAGAAAGGTTTCTTTGCCACCTCTGCTTTTAGAAGAAGAGAAGAAGAAAGTTTCGATTGGCTCAGCTAAGAAACATAATGTGAGATCTAGAAGGTCTATTCCTAAAGGTATGTTCCAGTTGGATAGGGTGAAATATAATTGACTCATTTTTAAATCTCTTGTATCTAAGAAATTCAGACCTTTTGGTACCAAAAATTTTATACTTCCTTATGGTGTATTAATATACGCTCAGGTTGGAAGTGACTAAATGTCTGAACTAAAGACAGAACATTAAATCATTGTAATCTCGTTCAATAATAAAGGACATTGACCATCCATATTATTATGGGGGTTGGACCAAGTGCTACCCAGAATGGACACACGGTGCATTATGTTCATTATGCATTGAGTTTTTGTATTGAAATATAATGAAAACAATGACGCATTTTACTAATTAATGACAGTAATTATTTTAAACAATGAAATAATTATTTCCCAATATAAACATATCATTTACATATTTAAATACACGGTGTAAGGGACAGCCCTCCGCAAATTAACAGGGGGCATTCAGCTCCTTATTTTGAATCATATTCCAGCAGGAAATTTTCTCAGGATGATTTTCATATTTTTAATAGTTTTTTCAGTTACTATTCCTTTATTTAAATGTAAAATTACATTCTCTGTATGCAGCACTCCATTTATGTAAATAAAACAGCTAAAATAAAAAAAACAGTAATGGATGTTAAAATACTCGAGCGCGCCCCCCCCCCGACACAGGGAGTGTGGCTACGCGGGTTTTGCCAAAGTAACGATACATTGCGCGTGAGGTAATAATACAAATCGGGTTTATTGGATTCCCATAACCTTCCTGAAATAATGTCATGTACCGATCGTCGTAGTATGATATGCTGAATTCATCCCATCAGTCTGCGGAGGGCTGTCCCTTACAGCCTGTATTTATATTTAAAAAAATAAAGAATAGTTGCACACTGTCGTCAGGAACAGGGTCCAAGCTAACGGTGGAACCTCCTAATGATATGCGCCCTGTCAAGAGTTACCGCTTTCGGTATCAAGCCCTTGATCTAGCTGCCTAACGAGAGCCTCCTCAGGTGTTGGTCCAGGCTCTTGGCTATTATGCCATTGGCCGTCATGACTATCGGCACAATGAAAATGACATTGTGTGTTTACATCATCATCATCGATAATAATTGTATCGGGCCGTTTCACCAAGACGTTTTTAGGCATGGCGCCTAAAAACGTCTTGGTGCCTAGCTAACCTTAAAAACAAATCTAGGCACATCACATGGGCACAACTGCCAACTGTTCTTCTACTTTAAAACACGAGATGCAATAGTTTCTAGTTTGTTTTATTCTTGTATTTTATGGTTATTTTCGTCTTATGTATCCCTTATGTTGTACCTGCCATGTTTACTCTGCATCACCCTAAGATTTACTGGTATAAAATGCCTCAGGCATTAATCCAACTTTGTAAGATATTTTTTTTACTTGTGCATAAACATCTAATAAACAAAAAAATCAAACTACCAGAAAAACCTTAAAAACAAAACTTTTTAACCCTGGGGTCGTTTTTTTTATGTATATTTTGTTTTGTGTAAATTGATACAAGGAACCATTTTGAAGTACGCCTCATGTCTAATACTCTACTCATGTCCGGGCAGCATTTGGTCCAAATCGGTCAATGTCCTTTCGACTTTGGGTGTTTAGAAGTTAGTGTGTTTGACGTTTATTCATTCACTTTCTCACATACCTAGGATTGTGATTTTGGAAGTATCCTTGTGACGTGGTTTCTGGAGAAATTGTGGTTCCATCACTTCATCACTACGAATTTGTTAGAGAACTTTGCCTATTTGTGTATTTTTTATTACATCTACAATTGACTGCTCATAGTACTGAAATGAACCTTATCTCTGTTACATAAGGTCGACATATCGATGTGATGGTGAGATGGCAGAACTCTTGGATTGTAATGTTAAATGCACAATCAATATGTTTTGCAATACTTATGTCAGTCAGGTATGTCTATTATTAATTTAGAGCTTATTTTAATGTATGGATTTGTTGATAAAAAAAAGCCACGTACCTACCAAATGTTGTACATATACAAAGTTCACTATTTTTGTATAATAATCTCACCGATGGAAGGTAAGTAGGTGTTGTACTTTTGTTATTATTAATTTCTAGTCTTTTTACTAGTCTTTAGAGGTATAAAATGTATTTGTGATTAATTCTTGTGTTGTAAAGCACAATTTTTCGAGTGTACATAAATATGTCGTTAGTAGTTACTTGAGATTGAATGCTATGCCACATTATGAATATATATTTTCTTTATAAAGTACCTTGTGTTTTGATGAACCATTTCCTTATGTCTGGATCCTGGGTCTGTTTAGCTTTTAAAATTCGTCGGGTCTTTAGGCCCCATGATTGGGCGATTTTCTAGCTAGAACACTCTTGAGAACCAAGTTTTACTTGGTACTTACCTAGAATAGGTTTAGGTGGATGGTGGATGCTAATGCTCGTCCATTTAATTTCATCTATTTATGATATTATGAAAAAATTCCAGAGGAAAATAACGGGGTATCAGTAAAACCAAATATTCAAATACAAATACAGAATTTATTTTGATATTTACATTATTTGCATTTTATTAACAATCAACATCAACAATATTAAATAATTTGTTTTCGTGGTGTGATACATTTCGAACAGTCTGATAATGTTACACGGCCCGTGGTGGGGGCCATCTTGTTTAGGTAGGTTCACAAAATGTCGCCCGAGTGCATGGGACTTGTAACATCATATGTCATATGGTGGTTTGTAAATGGTTACCTAGAAGCGGTGAAACATGGGGTTATTATGCTGAGAATTTGAGCAACTGCGGAGAAAGCTGTGAGCTTGATTTGTTGGGTTGCCATTAGAAAATATAAACCAATCAATTGCGCAAGATTTTATTAATTTTGAGTACCTAATTTAGACAACTTCCAAAGTCATTTATCGAATTTTATATTTCCATTGAATTTAGATTACAAGCAGGATAGTTTTTAGAATTTTCATAATTTGGCAACCCGTTGTATCGAGGCGTATTTTGCGCCAAAATGATCAAAACGTTTAATTTTTGTTTTTATTTGGCACTGTGTAGGATGCATGTAATAGTAATCATGGACATTTGTTCAATGTTAGATTGATAATATCTGTCATGTTATGTCTGTTTATTTACTGATCTAAGAAAAAAAGCAATATGCATAAGTATCTGGTTTATACTTACCAATTAACCATAAACTTGAAAATAAAGGTCTACCATACTATACCTTGCATAGTAATTATATCATGCATTATACAGTGCCAAACTAATACAGGCCCAATTATCAGGGATCAAAAACATTTGGTTCAAATTCAAACCATATGCACGTACAAAGGTTTCAATGAAAACCAATCTGATAAAAGGACAGAAACCCATAGTTTGAGACCAGACTCGTTGCGATAGAGCATCCAGTTATGTTGCTATTTAATATCTTCTTCATTTACACAATATAAATTTAAATTGTTACAATATTTTATCTCACAGCCATCATTAATATATTGATACTACTTTAATAAGAGAGGACTAGTGTAACAACACGTTAGATGGCGTCAGCTTACAAAAAGGGTCTAGCGAACATTCGTTATAGAGCGTAAGATTTATATATACGTATATATAATACATGAAAAATTCACCTTGTCCGTTCTAAAAACGATAACAACCTCAAGCTATAGCAATAGTCAACAATGTTGTTAATTCTAGAATTTAATGCACACAGAACATGGATTTACTAAGTATGCTTAGTAGGCATTTTTTTAGTTAGTGTTTTTTTGTATAATTATCGATCTAGTAAGTGATTTCGTAGATTGTAAGATATCGTTGAATCGTAGAGAGAAATTTCAGGGGCGGAAATATCTAAATTACCTTCATCTCGCTTCATTTAGCTAAAGCATGTGCCCACTGGCCGCTTGACACAATATTGGTGATGTATGTATTAGCATAATTTTCACGCGAGTTTTATAGCCTCATAAAGTGAGCTCCAGAACCTTAGGGCGCGTTCCCACTATGTCGTTAGGATTAATTTATCGTTGGTTTATTATATGGTTGGTTATATGTGAACACCTCCATTTAAATACAGAAGCCACTACGCTTTAAAGGACACGATAATCTGTCGTCGCGACATAGTGGGAACAGGACCATACTGGCTTTTCTCCTCACTAAAAGAATTCAAAACTAAAAATCGAATGTTTCATTCTATTAATTTTATTTCGTCTTGTGTTTGTATCCATCTACACTTCAGTGGACACATGCTTTGCAAAGTTATATTTTAATTACAATATAAGAAATGTTGTTTTCATGCCATTTGTCGAGATCCCATACATTTTATTCTAATCCGAAGAGCTAAGACGATTAGATCACCACCACTAAATACTTGCGCACGTCAAATTGTCGTATAAATCTGGTTTTAAATATAAATTGCGTAATTATCTAATAAAATATTGCATAAAACAAACTAACAGTGACAATTTGTGTGATAAATAGTTTACAGGAGTGAATTAAAATATTTTCATCAACATCCAACGTTCCATTATTTTATTTATTTTCATAAGTTACATCCGCTTACGTTCAATAAATCCTGCTTCGTCAAACAATGTAATATTTTAATTTACTTCTGTTTCATAATAAATTATAATCGCGTTTAGAATATAACGTTATCGCATGGCGAGCGCGCGTTCGTCGGCGCCTTGCCTTACGATAGAATGGCCACTATGTATCACCTAGTAACAAGTTTCGTCGAGAACATGCATACGGTACATTCGGTACATACACATTGCATATAAACAATAATGGTAACATTAGACGTCAAGCAAACACACGCAGAAGGACTCAGCTATATTCTCTCTCGTTAAGGCGATTATACAATTTTAAACACTATTTTTATTTTTTAAATTGCACACTGACCCACCTCTATAAACTTTTAATTGCGATAAATATATTGTAATGCTGTATAAAAATATTAAAGGAAAAATCGTCATTTAATATTAATACTTATTTAACATTCATATTTTAATCCCAAATCAATAGCGTGTATTTTACATTTTTACAATGAGACGTCCGAACTCTATCCTAACTAGCATACAGTGACATCGAAGCCTAATTCACAACAAACTACACACGATAGTATTTGAATATAAACTTTTTAATGTAACCGTAGCCTTCTATTTTAATGCAAAGGAGACGTATATTGAAAAATTCTTATGTAACATACAAAATTACATTTGACTATTTACAACATTCTAGCTAAAAACTTTAAAAATTGAGTGTCGAATGCAGCTCGCGGCGGTACTCTAAATATTAGGTACCTAGTTTGGCTAGGGCTCCATGCATAGGTCACTACTTACCGATATATCAAGCTCAAATTACAACTAACCCACTATACTCGGCTGTGTGCGGTGGTCAGTAGTCGCCCCGTCGTCGCCGGCGCCCGACTCGCCCCCTACCTTGGCAGACATATTGGCGATGCCAACTCGGCCGAATAAGCCAATATGATCATTTTAATTAAATATTTTGGACAGACCGATTAGTTTTAATTACATAAATAATATTCTATCGTGCACAACCATCTCATAAACTTTACAATTTCCTTTACGCCCGGTGGTTTATGTGTAATATTATAATTGTTTTTTTTTGTTAGCCCTTTGCATGTAGATAATTTTCCTTTCTTCAGCACAGATACGAGTGTGCTAACAAAGTACAATTTGTACTTTGGAGTAATATTAATACACTTTATATTTTTAAACATTAATGTTGCAGGAATTTTCGTTCATATACAGGGCCTCATTTTTTGTACTTTTTCGTTCGGGTACTTTGCTCTATGGATAATGTAGTGACTTTACAAAAATATGGCAGTATGTTTGCATTCAATTCCTTTACGAACTAGGGTAGCTGTGCTATTTCCGTTATTGGACCGAAATGACCACAGGTTGAATACTCAGGACTTTACACACATGTTTGAATATCCGTAGAGCGCATACTTTGGAATATTCACGAAGACACAATATCGAATATTCAGGACAAGAGCACACATTCAAATATTCGTGAAACTTTACACATTAACCTATGATCTGTACTGTAATTAAGGCCGGTTTTGCCTATTCTATTCAAATGAATGATATCTATATGATTGTGATAAAGATATCTATGTACAGGATGTTTGATAAAACTTTAAATACTTTCAAATACTTACTATCAGTAAAATTGAGGTATTTATTAATTATTAGGTATTAATATAAATGAATTTAGTGCTTTTGCGTGCGTGCGACGCGTAGCGGGCTTCGTGGGGTACTCATACTTTATATATTCATCAAACATCTTGTATTTTAGTAATAATTATTGCATTACGTTGTATTAGGTACTATTCGACGTTCTGTAATGATTCTAATTGGTGAGGCAATGTTAACTAATGCCTAATAAATTCTAAAAAAAGGAGCGCTAACCAGCTGCACTGCCGGATGCCTGTGAGTGTCGGAGAGCGCGAGGTGAGTGCAGCCGGCCAGAGCATCTTATCTAATACAATCAACATAGTAAACTATGAGAGTCCACAATCGTCAAAGCACCCGGAGTTAACACTAAATACATCGCAGGCTTCAGAAGCCTATCTATATTAACAACGATTCGAAAATAATATCACACATTTACAGCAAAATTACACTTCGCACTCGGTGTCCCTCGCAAACAAAAAACCATCTTCGAATTTGAACTAATCTCGCAATGGCATCGTTTCGTAGGTAGTTTATAAATTATTTCAGTTCATTGATATTTCATGTGCAGCGCCATGTATCACGTCCACTTTGACAATCCCCCCGCCAAATATCAGGAAAAAAATAAAAGAAAACAAAAAGAAAAAAATATAGCATAATAAATTTTATTAAAATAAAAAATAAAACAAAAACGTGGTACTATAAGGTGAGGCTGGAAGTTACTATGTTCTTGTAACAGTTGAACATACTTTTATGCAGATTTGAAGATGAAAAACGCGTCATATAAGTTTGTTTACTCCTCTCTCAAGTTTATGGAAAGAATTCGATTCGATTCTGCATGAAAATATTCAACTAGTAGTCTAACCTTAGTAATATAAAGATTTAATAAAAAAGAAGATAAACAATGAGCAATGGAACTATATGCAGACTACTACCATACGTGCAATTTGAATATGGCAGAGTGTCTTAAAACTAAATAATGAATTCAATGTGAATCCATAAAAAAAAATTAAACATCTAAAAACTTAAAAAAATAGTGACTAAAATATAACTTCGTTCAATCACAAAGTAACGATGATGATATGATGTGCTTAACAATCAGTCAATGAATAACATTAAATGCTTATAATATGTCTATATATCAGCTTTAAAAATAGCACTTAATTACGTGAAACGTGACTGAAAAAAAACTACAGAATAAGGAATGGAATTCTAAGAAAAGCGATAGCCTACACCTATGTCCATTTACACGTGAAACCAACATGCAATTAAAAGTTTAAAAGGTTCCTTTCCTTGAGCATTGCTTACAAATAATAGAAGAGACCTTAGGAAACGAATAGAAAAAGACTAGCTGAAAAAAAATAGCAGAGAAGCTATCTTTTATAATAAATTTTAAACAGTCTGTTGAATTACTGTCAGAAGTTGTTCAACGCGAACATTTGACATCCAATATTACAACAGTGGTTCTTTGATTGTTATATTGGAACCAGTTATAAATTTTTAGACTCATCCATACCGATCCAACCGTAGCTCCTGAATACGTTAGAAGTTACATTCACTGTATGGGATGCTTCCTGGGTAATACCAAGAACTACACTGTTGTATGAAGAAAAAGAGGTGTGTCAGGACTCGGCCGATAATGTGTATGCATGTGTGTATGTAATCTCCAACACCTTTATAAACGAGCCTATAACTAAACCACCACCGAATCATATGAGTTAAAATTATTTAAATATTGAAAGTCGTTGTTTTGCAAATCTGACAATATTTGATTGTGAGTCGAACGTGCAGTATGTACCGCTGTAGTCAGTACTTTTGAGATAGTCACAGCTTCATACCTGACGTCTCTCAGTATGCGATCTGTTGTAAATCTGCCGCTCTCGCGATAGGTTTGCAACAGATTGGGAGCCCATGTTGTTAATAAGCAACTACCTTGTAAAAAGTCCTGATATCAGCGGTATGCTACCAGTATATACAGACAAACAAAACTAGTGTTATGTGCCATAACAATTCAATTTATAACTCTCTACTGTTGCCTTAAATTACGTTTGAACCTTTAAAATTTATATACTCGTTAACAACAGCGTTTTACTGAACTCCGTCTAATATCCCAGACATCGAAAGCTTTTCTATATTCTTAAAGCGCTTTCTATAAATTTTGCCTCGTTAACAGTTTGTTTAATACTATCCTCTGTTGTGGCTCCTATAGACTGCCTTTTTCGTGACTTATAAGATCCAGTTATTGTTCTGAACTGATGGAGGTGCTATAGACTGCGAGACCAGTCGCTATAGTTGTCTATATCCGTTAGATACGTTTATAATATTAAGTTTCGTTATATTATTGCTTTTAGTTTTAGTAGATACAGCTAAACAAACGAATGCTAGTCTATACAAGAGTGCGTTTGAGGAGTGTAGATTGCTGTGCAGGAAGTGTTCAACTTAGGATACTAACATATACAGTTGATAAAATTAAAATAAATCGGGGCAGTGGAGGTTGCAGCACTCCCATTCACGACTAAATTAGTCAGGACAAAATCTAGTAATACGTGGACGTTTACCCGAGAGTCGAGGTAAGAGTGCGGGAGTGATGCTTCGGGGTTAGTCAGGGACGGATGTGTCCCACGCCGCGCCACGCCACGCGAGTGTCGCGCCACGTCACGCCACGTGGCGCGGCGTGCGCGTCCCGGGTGTCGGGCGGGGTGGGGCAGGATTGTCGGAGTGGGGGCCTACAGCCTAGATGTAGGAGTAGGGCCCGTCCGTGAGGGCGCTGCACAGCAATAGTCAGGAGGCGTCGTCCTTGCCGCCCGCGCCCGCCGCCGCGCGCCGCGACGAGCGGTACTCCACGCCCGGGTCGAACTGCATAAGCACGAACACCTACAACCACAGATGACAACATCTTTAACTAGTGCCCAGGAAAAGTTTGATTTAAAATAGTGTCCGTGGACTTTCTTGCTCGGTCTTCTCCATAGGAACCTACTAGGTACGCTTTGGAAAGGGCAACTTTATCTCTGTGACTGACCGACTCCTTAACAATATTAACAGTAAAGATTTTGCGAGTATACTAAATGTTACGAAAGGAAAAATGATAAAAAAGGAAAGAACGAAAGGATATTCCAAAATGAACAAAAAATTTAATAAGCATGAACTTGGAGTCTTGTACACAACAATGTGAACATAATTACCTGGTCGGTAGGCAACAGTGAGAAGTCATCAGGAGGGTTGGTGATGACGTATCGCTTGCTGCTGGCATCACACGAGGAGGACGTATCCCGGAACCGGTAGAGACCGATACACAGCATCCCGTACGTGCTGAGCGCGGCAACAAACAGGTCGCCGTACTTGCCGGCCTCGCCGAACTGCGCCAGCGGGCCGTCGTATAACGAGATCTGACCCACTCTACACCGATCCCTGGAAAAGGAAAAATATTTGACTTATAAATAACATGACAACAGGGTGCTCTATGTCAGGAAGTTCAAGTTAAAAAGTGCTACGGTTGATCAAGATTTTTAGCAAATGTGCACATTCAACAGCTCAGGATATGGAAGGAACCAAAGAGGCTGTGTTTATGTTACCTATTAGCTAAGCTCTCTGGCGTGGAGTATCCGCCCCGTAGGCCGGCTCCCTCAGCCAGGATCAGCTCCAACTCAGGCGTCGCACCGCCCGTGATCAGCGAGCGGATCAGTGTTAAGGCATTTTGGTTGAAATAAGTCTGGAACAGATTATTAAGCATTAGTAACTTCGAGGGCTCAAGACGAGTAAATTCTAGCGCAGATTACAGAAAAGCCATTGTAGCTATACAGTACATAAATATTTTTTTCACACTATAAAAAGATTATACTTATCAGAACCGTTTGTAGAATCTTAGTTCTCGTAAACAAAAATCTCCAGTGCAGTCCAATGTGAGATTCCTTGCAATCCCATGCGCGGCACTCCTGAACGGACCTAATATAAACAAAAACTTATAATGGGGTACTGATACTTACAGTAGACATAAGTGAGTCAAGCACGCTGACGGCGAAGGCGGTACCGCACGCGAAGGGCTGCGTCAGGTACAGCTCCGTGTCCGGGTCGTCATCGTCGTCTTGGTCCAGGAACTGCACGTTACTGTCGTTCACCAACTCTGCGGGAGACAGCAGATTATGAGACTGAGTGCTTCAAAGATTGGAGAAGCCTGTCACTAAACATTAAATAAAATCATTGTGAAAACGAAGATGGACAACCCGTACGTTTGATTAAACTTAAGTTACAGTTGAATTTCTGTTTCTTTAATTTCACATTTCCCGTTTGATGATTTTCAAGACTAAGAAGATAAAGTGGATAAATATCATAACGACGATTGTCTTTGAGAGCCATATGAGGAGTTATAAGAAGATAAACTCACCAGTAATCATAGGCACATTGGCACCATACACGGAGCCCCGTCTCTGCAGCAGTACCGGCGCTGGCGGCTGTCCAGGTGGCGGCGGCGCCGTACTGTTCCCGTTCGTCCCCACTCCTGCACTCAGTACCCCTATCGTGTCGTCGAACGTCATAGCCTTGATGTTCAACGAAGCCAAGATAGCTTCCTTGTCTGCCAGCGTGGGATCATCGTTGGATGGCACCTTCGCTGATAGGATGCAGCACATGTCACACAAGTTCACATTAACTGCACGCAAGTCGGCCCGGCTTAGCGGTGAACCCTGAGGAAGATAATATAAAATTAGAAATATGCAGGTAGCAATATTACTGATATGAATATAGGGAGAAATGACGCATAATGAAAGATTAAAGAAATAACGACAGGTTCCAAAAACTACCGAGTCTTCTGGACACGCTCGTTCCATTCTCTCTCTCAAACTTCATCCATCGCTTTCCATGAGGAGAGATCGTGGCCTAGAGCCCGACCATATATTACCAGAAAAAAAAAAAAAATGTTGCTCACATTCAAAACAGAAATCTTGGGTAGATTCTGCAACATCTTCCATTCTCTTCTAATGTAGTCGACGCTTCCCACGATGACCACGTGCTTGAGCTCGTGGTAGTGGAAGTTGGAGGCCCTCAGCGGCATCACCAGGTTCCGAAGCCCGATGAGCGGTGAGTCAGGGTCCGCGAACAAACACACTACCACGTGCCCGTTCAGAACTGTCATGGCCGCTTGGTTCCTGTCCTGTAAAAGAGGAAATATATTTGTTGAGATTGAATATTGGATGATGATAGATGGACTGAGACATTGCAATGGACACAATTAAATCATTCGTTATTTACTTTATCTACTTACTAATATACAATCCTCCAAGTTCCTTGCGGGGCTCCAATGGAACATCCCAGTGGAGTCGTATTTCATTTCAGTCTTTTCGAAGTCGAAATCTTTCGACTGGTCATCAGCCAGGCCCGCAGGTAGGCTGACGCCATTGCTGTTTTGATTACCACCACTGCTTCTACTCGTTGGCCTGTACAAAAGTTGGATCTCAGTAAAGGTTTTCATCAAATTTACCCTTCGTGCGTCTAAACAAAATGTGTTTATGTAGATGATTTTATAGTTTTTGTTTATTGTTTCCAATTTAATCTAGTAGAGAAATTGAAAGATTCGGGGCTAAAAGTTAGACCATTGTTACTAGGAATGGGGAATATGAAGAGATAAGAATAGCCACTACAGAAGATAGCTTCTAATTCACTACAGTGGATTCTTGGGCAGTAGAACATTTGACTCAATTGATTTAGTAGAGTTTCATTCTTGAGTAGAATCAAGTTATTTCCGAGTGTTATTTATTTTACAAGTCATACAATCTGAAGCTACTGATTGCGTTGTCGGTATTGAAAACAATAATATCTAAACTACCATATGAACAGGAATGCGCATCGCAGACAAAAATAATTAAATGTGTATAAACATATAGTGATATAAACATGCTGTAGTTGTGTCGTGCGGAATTCAAGTGCAGTACACGGTAAAATATTAAAATAAACTCCTAAACGTATTCGAACTAAAATATTTGGCTAGTGGGGCAAGCACTACTCTACGAACTTAATCGAGAAAAGTCTGCGCAGTCGTCTGCACTGCTAGGTCCGAGGACCGTGCAATACACACCCAATGTAGGCAACATTGACACATGGCTGACTTAACTCGTGTAAAAGAAATCAATTACTTTGCAAATATCAAAACTACGGATAATAAAATGATCTAGCTGAATAATTTTCAATTACATGAGTTTTTTCACTTCGTAGGCAAGGTGATAGGCCTGGTAATTGGTATCTTGATCCTGGGGATTCCTGTAACACAGGTTCAAAGAGTCGTCTCCGTTTCTTTTTTTAGGAAAATAAATGTGCAAACAGGTAATAATATCAATTTAGTGCTTTGTGCACGTCGTGCTAAAATAAAATACTCGAATAACAAGCCGCGATAGAAAGAGAAATCAAGGATAGAAGAAGAGACTTTATGGAATGTATTTATATTCATTATTTTAATTTAAATATTTATAAGTTGGACCATGTTTTGGAGTTGAGTTCGGCTGGTTTCAATCATTTTATGAAGCCGAATGTCGTTAAGATCAAAATATTAGACTTAAATAAATTAGTATACGGATTGTATTGCTTGGCTCCAGAGAAAGCTCCAATTATAGCGTTATTTAACTGGGAGTGATGATACATGACTGAAAGAAGATCTTTTTGTTCAAGAGACAGATCATAGACAGAAAATGATTCTTCAACACTAATTCTCTCATGTGTATGAATAGGAAATAGAAAACAGTTTCCCAAAGACAGAAATGCATTTTGATTCAACTTCTGAAATTCTATCATGAGTTCGTAACACCAACTGATATACTCTAAGCTACACCATGTACCACCACTCGTCAACATTTAAGAATTAAAACGGTATAAGTATTGTGTTTGTGGTAGACTCACGTATCTGGCGGTGCCCTGTTAACGTTGGGTTTGACCTTGTTGACTTGTCTTGTCGTGGTGGTATTCATCAGCTGATTCGCCATCGGGGACAACAGCGTTGTCGGCGCTGCGTTCCGGTGATTGCGATTTATTACTAGAGGAAGAAAATGTTACTCAGTTTCGTGTTTCCTTTCTGTGTTGATCTGAAGGTACGATAACCGGCCGAAAACATGATACATCGAGTTCAAGGCGCTGAGTAGACGATGAACAAATTTGACTTCGGACATCGTACGGAAATCCACATTAACATTACGTTTAGTCCTAAGTGCGCGTTAGGTTTCCATACGATTCCAAATTGTCCGCGGACAAATTGTCCATCGTATAGTGTCGTCTCTGTCACTGTGCGTGACAATCTCTTTTAAAGCTCGATGTGTCATACAGCAAGGATCTTTTGGCGCTGTTGGTAAACATTTGAGAAATGTCACTTGAAAAAACAACATTGCGGCGTTACTTTCGATTAAAGCCACGCGCCAAAATAAACTTGTGCCTAGCGCTTTATTAAGCTCCTCGGTACAGTAGTCTTCTGTCTTTGATAGTGACAGAGATTGATTATTTCTTTAAATTCCGTTTTGTCTAACTTGTGGCCTCAGGCTTAAAGTTTTCTTTGTTGTTTTCAGACCATAGCATCGTGTGTTGTTGTTAGGTTTTCAGACGATAGCATTGTGTGTGGCTGTGTGGTTTCTAGATTTTTCTAGTGTGGCTTCCGGCCAATATCGATTCAATAATTAACTTATCAAAGATCGAAGAATGACACAAAAAAATTAAATAAGTAATCTTTGATGAAACATAGTTGAAAAGTTAAGTACGCAATGTAGATGAAAGAGCTCACAAGTTCAGTGGACCGATAAAATAAAAATATTACAATACTCTAATGTATTGATGATAAATTCTGCAATGATGGAGTATTGTTATATATTGCAAATACTTACAACTAGTATCCTCCCCTCTTTCTCGCGCAATTTCACCTGAAAGGCAATAAGAATAATTTACGCGAAAATGTTACTCAATGATGTTGTAAAAGCAGCAAAGCTTGTGAGTATTGATTTTAATTTACTTTTAAATATTGCATTTTTTTGTATAACTAAGGAATCTAAATTTGCAGGTACTGAATATTTAAAAATCTATTTCAATTCAATTTCGTTTTTTTGTTCAAAAATTACTTCAATCAAAATATAGGTAATTACTTATGTAGGTATTCTTAATCAATATTCTACAACAAAAGCATAGATGTAGGTACCCACATAGCATTCACTTTAGCGTTGCCAATTTTGGACAAAATTGATATAAATCTGTATTGAATTCGGAAAATTATGGGTTCTATTGTATTTAAATTATAAATTAATCAGGGCAGCTGCAGCCGCTGTTTCCTTGATCTGAATTACAATCGGATAATGTGTCATATTATTACATAATAATATCCATGAATTGGCAACTCTTTTAATTAATATGGTAGGTATTTAATCATTCAGACAAATAAATGCAATGCCATGAATATTTGCAATGCGCGGCAGAGGGGTACAAACCACAAATGATAATACATCCGCTTTAGAGTTTACCAAGAAGCACAGATCGATGGAAACAATTCAATCGTCGTCGACTCATTACTCATTGAAATAGTGAATGCAAAAGTAAAATAAAAACAAATGATTTTGATTCGTGTTCATTACAATTTTGTTAGTCGGGAAACTTTAGTGAAATTTAGTGTGAGGCTGTTAGTTTAGAACTGCCGCTCGGCGGAGCGGCAGCGGGTCGTGTCACTACAGTTCAGCCGGGTACATGCGAGAGAAGCGCATAACCCGAGGCATCCCGCCAGTTGTCAGTGCTCGCTATGAGATAATGCGTGACAAAGCAACTAGGTGCACGGTACCTTCCGGTAACCTAGGACGAAGCAAATTGCCGGTCAAATGGTTCAGTGGGCCGATGATTAAAAGAATTAACGAAAAAAAAAACACTCGGCTCGGAGCCTGAGATGTACCTCGAACATGGACCTTCTTGGGCAACTCTGGCGGCGTGAAGGTGGGGGGAGGATGGTGATCATCTGCAAAACATCAGCACAAGTTCGCATTCCACTCCACTCAGTAAATACAGTTCATACAGCACATCGCGATATAGTACAGCGTGTGGCCAGGTCTGTCCATATTGACTCAGATCACTTCAATAGTACAATCATCGGTTTCATCTTGTCAAGTATTTTGAAAGCAATTAGCATTTAAGTATTGGAACGTAAACATTAGTATAATAGGTGTTTTGGACTCTATAGTGTTAGGTAAAAAAAAAAAGTTAGCACAAAGTTACGGTACGTCCAGAGAGAAGCTCCAAGGAAAGCTGAAGATGAAACCGATACACAATCAAATTACTTATTAAAAAATGAAAGTTATAGTCACAACTAATTAATGCTACAGTTATCATAACATACCTACTACCACACATGCAACAAACATAAAGCTACGAATACAAACGACACACAAAACGAAAGAATCTAACTATTAGACAAGCTCTACGTGCTATAATATTATGTTCCACATCTTGAATTAAATGAATTTAAAACCCTAGATATTACCATGACTAATGCAACGGGTATGAGGGTATGAAAAGATGGAGTGATTAGAATGGCGTTGAGCGTACTAAGAACTGATGGCTCAAATGAAATTACAGAATCGTAAATATTACAGGGATGTGATAACAGTAAGGCGAGTATACCAAATCGTTCGGCAGATCGGACGCAGTAGCTAACCACTGCTGAGTCCTCGCGGTTCTATCGAGGCGGGAGCATCTAAACGTTCCCTATGCAGGGGATCATTAAATCATCTTTTCAACTTTTAAAGCATAAATAAATTACAAATTAACTTCTTGTAAAATCTATTACTTCACAACATCAATATCAGAGGGACTATGTCGATGCAGAAAATCAGGGATCAAAATACTCCTAGAAAAATATGTTGAGATATAATAATATAATAACAACAACACCAAAATAAATAAACGACATCACATAATGTCTCTCGATGTTTTAAATATCGGCTAATAGAGAGGCAAACATCTAACTGCTGTATAAATGCACATATAGAAACGTATAAGACAAGACAATGATAAACAGGACACGTTTGCTATGCGATCGGTGGCCGGGAGTCACCCGCCCCACATGTCGCGTATAAAACATCACATTGACATGTACACTGAATCTTAACATTGAGGTTACGTACTTGCCCTGCCAACCATCTGGACGGCTCGTACGCCCTTCCTGAACGTAGCCACTGAACCGAGAAACAATACGTTTAGCTCACTAGTTACACAATCCATTTTAACCTGTTTTAAATTGTGGGTGTTACAGAAGATACGCAAATAATAGATCTTAATGCAGACAGAGATGCAAAGCTGATAGTTATCTCTGAGCAGGAAGTAGTTGATGACGCCGCTGTTATGTTTGATTTCTCATTACTACCGCCCAAACTGGAATCTTTGGCAAGGACTTGGGAAATGATCATATAATTACAGGACAGACTGCTCAGTGTGGGCTGGATAGTAATAGAAGTCAGGTCTCCTATTGGGGTTGCGACGTGAACAGTGTTTTACTCTGATATACTCTCTACCTATATCTTTCGTAAAGCGAGCTGTAGTTAATATAGTGTCTTAGCCTAGCTGCACTATACTAGTTGCGTGTGTCGTTTTTTCGTGTATTAGCATAGGTATATTGTAGCCCAGTTTCAATTCGTCCATAGCAATGGTTAGTTGATGCAAACAAACTATACGTGTGTAAGGTACGGTAATACGGTATATTTGTCATTTCGTTTCCGTACCGTCGAGACAAGCACGGTACGTATTAACACTTTGTTTCACCATCCCAGTCTGCATCATCATCATTCCAACATCTGTAAAAATCCAAACACTGACAATACGAATGTACGCTCCTAACATTTATGATTTCATTCGTTATATGAGTTTGGTAGAATCAAATTCTGGGCACTGAAGCTGGAGTCGGAGCGGTAGAATTTGATTCTGTCAAAAGCGTGGATGAATGTGATGGGTAGTGACTCGTGACTGTATTTAGTTTCCTCCCTGTGTTAGTCACTGCCGCGGTCGTTAGCACAGACAAGCCGGAACTGTCGTCACAAGTCTTTGTCCTCCAAAGCTCACTCTCGATAGGCAATTTTATCAGCAGTTTGAGATCTTCACTCCTTTCGTTCTGAGACATGCTTTCGTGGATTCATATTTATATTATTATATCTAAGTGTTCGGGGACATGACGGTGCACTTGCAGTTTGCGATATTTAGTTCTACATATTATTAATGTTTACATGCATTGTACTGTCTGTGCTGGGCTCAGAAGTGCATCATAGCAATGTGTTCAACTCTCGTTGATTCGCACCGCACTGCGTGTCCTAATTTATGATTTTGACAAGTGACTGCTGTGTGATACTAAGTACAGGTCCTGATTAGGTACGTGAATGTTAAGCGGTATTGTATGATGCACTAAATCCTCTCAATTGATACAGAAACAGAGCGAGTAATATCTCAAAAGGCAGAAAAATGGTGAAGTGTCGGAGTGCTTCATCTTGTGGCGGAATCCATTCACGAGCGAGCGGACATACACAATGATCGCTAAATTATAGGGTGTGAACGAGCACGGGTCAAGATAATGCCTTGCAGCCGATCCAGTCAGTGAGGTACGGACGCAACACCACTAAAGCAACTCAACAAAATTATAGACACGAAAAATAAATATCGGAAAACGTCAAGTTGTGAGGTTAGGTGTGGTGCAAGTTACCTATGTCGGCTCCAACCTTCCGCTGGTGCGCGGTCACTAAAAGTTTAGCCGAATAATATATTCATTAATGTCGCACAAATAGAAAGAAAACAGTGTGAGGTCGAGCGAGTCTGTCGACGGCGCCACCAGGGCTCCTGCCTACTGCCTACGTGTACGGCGAACATCTTGTGCTCACACTTGTGTAAGTGACACACATATTACGGGACACAGTTCATTACAACATTAAATATTTCCAGAAAGAATGTCACAGAATAGTATAAAGTTAAGAAGTTAGCTTAAAGTATTGTATGTAGAGAATTCTGTACAGATTGTCTCGCTAGGTTTGGTAATGTATTAGTAATGATAGCAATACAGTGATCTTACAGTTTTTGCATTTGCACTTCTTGATGAGCGTTTCGTCTTTGATGTCCTCGTGGCAGGCCTTGCAATAATACCAAGCTCTGGAATGATAATAGTTGAAGTAAGTTCAATGGAGGCAAAACTGGCACTATATCTGGCAAAATAGAAGAAAGTGGTAAAGTGAAGTATGTCAGCATTCTTATTTTTGATAAGTTGCTATTTAAAAGGAGCTAAGTTCCTTGCACTGACCAGGCGAAGAAATACCAGACTACCAGCATTTTACAATTGAAGAAGAAAATAAAGCCTTACCTTTTAACCTCATCAGCGGACTGTGCGATAAAGAATCCCTGTGTGTTGGCGTGTATCTTGGCACTGCGCGGGTTGATGGATATCTTGCTGTCGGCTCCCTCCTCTCCCTTGATCTCGATCGCCAGCAGCAGCAGCTTGAGCTTCGTGAAGCACAACCTGGAGGATACACGTGATGTACCGGCCTGTACTGAAGTCCTTTTAGTTTTAATACTTCGTTTTAGATGAAAATCGAGGTGAGTGATTTTACTTCAGAACAAGCAGGTATCCAGAAAATTACGTTTCAATATTTTAACTAGATATTTTTACAGATTTTTTGGTGTTGATTCTTTGTAATTGGTGCTTGTAAACTGACTTACCTATATTAATAGTTCGAATAATACTTTAAAAAATAGCAAATTTCGATACAAAAGCATAATATTTTCTCTTGCATTCTCAGTGAGAATAAGTTGCTACAAAATGTATATTTATTTACTATTATTAAGGTTTTAAATTTGATTTATTTTGGAAATAACTACAGTTTCTAGGATACCTATATCTATACTATGTCATTGATTTTTTTGCTCTTGGTAACATAATTTGCATGAGTTCTACGAGTCTAACATTTCAATAAATTCAAGTAAGAAACTTATTTCCACATTATAAATCGAAAACAACTTGGGTATTTAATACCCAAGTATTTAATCGGTTCAAGTTCATACTACAGACGACAACTACACCCCTTTGCAAAAAAAACGGGCACCTTAACAGTCATTGGCTTTTGTATGGATAATATTAATATTTTTTACTATGTCATTAGCATAAATGACTAGTAATTTGTTATAATCAATAAGAATATAGTTTTTGGCTACACCCCTCTTCCAGAATCGCTACAATTTTACTAGCTCTTATTGCTTTTTCTGCCATTACAATCGACACAAAGATATCGCTTTTAAGTCACAATAAGGCTGGATTATGCGACAAACATAAATTATTTTACTAAAAATAACGAGAAGTTAGTTTTAGTTGCCAGGATAACTCTAACCGCAAACCTGTAAAATGTTAGTAAAAGTCACAAACGGAAAACGGGATTATTATTGTTTTTAAACAAAAGTTTCAAATTTGGAATTAACTTTTTTTCTTACCCAGACTCTTTATTAAGTGCCAGTAACATATTTTGGGTAACCTCTTTACAACTAAATGATTACCAATAATGTACAAATATCAAAACCGCCCGTTTTTTTTGCAAAGGGGTGTACCTATATAGGATTCTACAGTTCTACTTTTAGCTAATTTACGTTCTACAACAATACTACATAATTCAGATACATATATACATACCTGCGTACATAATAATATTTATATTGCATGCAGATTCTAATAGTGCATTTCTTACATAGTGTGTTGTGTTTAGCTAATACGGTGTGTACAACAGAGAAAGCGATAGAAGGAGGAAGAAGCCCGTAAACCAAGAAGTTCCCAAAGCTGTCAATTATTCACATAAAGAAGATGATAGTTTTAATAAAGTTAATAGAAACGTGTGCATGAAGCCCAAGACCAAGTGCGTCAAGACAATGATTCACATCAACGACAGAATATTTACAATTTCCTCTTTTACTGCACTGAAGTAATTTTATGAAATCATGACATTCACTAACCAAAAGTAAAGTGAATCAATTTTATCCTGAGTGATATAAAATGTAAATGTGTGTGTAATTAAAAGTTAGGTAAAGATAGTTGATAAAATTAAGGAAAAAGTGCCGTCGCTAGATGACCAACACAATTCACTATCGGGTCGAACAGTAGGCTAAAATACATACCACTATTAATAATTGACTATTATATTACCCATTCAACATGCACAATCTATTCTGAAAAATCAGAAAGACATTTTAGTTCTAAACATTATCCAGCCTACTCGTGTCTAGGTTATATCAGTAATCAGTGCACACTCAGGAGCTAGGGTTAGCAAGTTGGCACACAGTCTACGGTGCGGTGCAGGCGGCCCAAGGATCGAGGGGAGTCTTACTCGCTCGCTTGCGGGAAGCTCATTCCCGTGAAGGATGTCGACAGTGTTTCGGTGTACATCTCGCAGCCAGTACCCTGCAGGTAATCGTTCTGCCAAGCTTGTGTGTCGGGGGACTGCAATCAACCAATAGGAGACGCTAAAGCTCGTGCCATGTTAGTCATAGCCACCTCGACAGGGCTATCGCGTCCGTGCCTCGGCCACACTCGTCGCTGCTCGCCGGCTATATTACACAACTATTAACAATTAGTATATCATTACCCTATATTATTTGTATCTATATGTAGATGTTACCGGCTAAAACGTTATTCAGTGCAGTACCTATGACAATGAAATGGAAAAAAAACATTGATATTTATTCAAAACCACAGACGGTAAGCTGGCAAACAAAATTAACAAAAACACTAAAATGATAAGCTATGCGATTCGTAGTTGGTTAGTATTGATTGTCCTGTAATCACGGTATGGAATGCTCAAACACTTGTAAAGTATAAAAGTTGTGTGTGACGTTTGTCTGGTGTCACATTATTGAAAGCGTCTCGTTCCTTGCCCACTTACTCTGCGGCCTGTTTGAACGGCATCCCGATAAACGTTGAGCTTAGTGTCTCGGTGTACATCTCCATGCCGGTACCTCGCATGTAGTCATTAGTCCATATAGCCATTTCTTGTGACTGTGGAAATGCCGCATAGTATCGTTAGAACTTGTGGTACGTTCAGAGAGTGACAAGCTTTATCCGGCGGAGGGTCGAGGGTCGGTCTCTGAAAGTACTTGAGGAGCATGTTTATAGAAGTGTGGGGTGTAGTAAGAGGAAGGCTGACCGTCTTAAAGCTGCGCATGGCGAAGAGGTTGGCCATCATGGTGGAGAAGCCGGGCGCGAGGCAGCTCTGCGCGATGAAGCCGAGCTTCAGCTCTGCCAGGCAGATCACGTCGTCGCCCTGCTTCCAGTCCCATGATGGAATGTTTAGGAGGTAGGCCTGCAAAAACATTATGACAACTTGAAATTAAAATGTAGGACCATTTTGTAGAGTTAACACGAGATATACAACTGAGAGACACGAGAATTTTTAAGCCACTAACACCAATCCTCATCATCAGTTGCCTATAGCAGTCCACTGCTAGACATTGGTCTCTCTAATCGCCCTCCATTTATCTCGATCCTCGACTACTGTCATTCAGCGCAACCTGGTTGGCTCCTGCGAAGACCTTTGCCCCACCTAGGATGATGGCTCCCAACCTTACATTTACCTATAAGCGGTCTCCCCTCAATGAGATGCTTACCCCATAAACCCACCTTATTATGATACTGCATCAGCTGGATGATGACCCGGATGTCGTCGGAGTAGTTCTTGATGGAGATGACCCTCATGATGTTGGCGGCGTCTTCCGCGTCAGGGTCCTGGCAGTATTTGTTGGCTAGCACCAGACACGCATCTGCTTCATGTACCTAGGTTTAAACTGTATTATACTTTCCTGTCGGAAAGCGCGTGTCAAGGAGATGGTGGAGTAGAGGCTTCAAAAGCGATAGCGGATTTTGTTCTTGAGGATGGATGTGCAGTCCAGTAATGTGAAGATGTCCACGATCGCTTTTAGTTAGGCTCTATAAACCGACTGTATGACACGCTTACAGTTTTAGAATCAAGCTGCAGCTCAGGGCATAGTTTATTTCCAATTTGTCTTAAGAATGTGGTTCGATTAGGAATACTAAACATTTAACTGGGTATACTTGATTAGAATTTTGGGTTTTATTGTACTTATATCCAAGCAAGTTCTTATATATATCAATGCAAATTTTGAGGATTTTGATTTGCGGTAAGCAATAAAACACTTATAGGGGCACAACACTTACCAATCAAACGTGAACACACTAAGTTACCGAAAAGTTAGTTTTACACATCTATTGTTAGGAGGAAAGACAGAGATCATTTTAGTAGACTTTAATCTAATACTTACATGATTTAGTTCTACGTTCTATTCAAGCAGAGGTTTACAAAAGCGTGAAGATTGCGCATGCCGATCTTTGGCCGAAAATACAAAAAATGAGCACCACGACTCGATTAGCATTTAACAAATTTTGAGTTAGAATTAAATAGACCAATTGGGTTCGAATTTAATGAGTATCTTTGGGTGGTATTCATTTTATTAGAAGCAGGTGGGGTTGAAAGAAGAAGATGACATGCAGACAAGCGCCAGCATTCCATAAGCCATGCCTACTTACCCAACAATATCGACAATCGATAACTGTACTCGACTACTTATAAAAATGTTAAATTTTGAAATGGAAACCCTTTCTTCGGCAGCCATTAATGCCAATATTGCCATCGGAACGTACAGAAAATCGATATCGAAGTGACAAACGGGCCAGCATTGCAACAACACCCAATCAGACACATGGTGGGCGGGCAGAGCGCGGCGACACGCCGCCATGCCGCCGCGCTGCCGACAACACTCAGTAGCGCGCAGCCACAGGCAAGCGGCGCTCAGTAGCGGCGAAGGGTACCGAGCGCCGCGCCGACAACGCGCGATAGGTTAGTCAACGAGCATCGCTCTACTCTAGACAATATGTTACATCGTCAAACCGACACCACGCCCATTTTGATTATTTCTCGTGTTTGCATTGCTACTTACTTTCACCCTCTGAAGGTCGATTGGATTCATAATGGTGCCTTGAAAGAATTCCACAGTGGTAAAGTGTCTCTTGAACAGGCCTTCGAGCTCCAGGTCGGGCGGTTTCCTGTCATGAACGCTCAGTTAACACCGCTGGCCATGGTTACCGGACAGTCCGCCGCCTGGCGTGGCCTTACCATGCAACTCTATGTACCAAAATACGCAGTCGTGTGGTGGTGCGGGGTCGCTCTGCAGAGTGCCGCGGGCGACCTCGCAGCACCGTGAGAAGCAATGATTGCATCAAAATAATCACAAGATAAACGTTACCAAAGTGATCAATACCTACTGTGACTATGAAACAGCATCTTTACAGAAGAAAGAGTTCTGTTTTATGCACATATAAATAAATAAAAAAAGTACTGATTCACGTAGACGCGTCAATGAGAATTACGGCCGTGCGTTAATCTAATGCCTGCTCTATGGTTGTATTCTAACCTTGACTCGTTCAAGGTCGACGGCATTCATCATTGTACCCTGAAAAAACTCGACGGTGGTGTAGTGACGCTTGAGGAGACCTTCCAGCTCAAGGTCGGGCTCTTTTCTGAAAGCGTCGTCATCACACATGACACACCACCTCTCGACAGTGCCACAAGCTACGTCACACACCCACAGTCACACAGTGATGCGTGACTTTGCTTCCACAGTACACATTTATCTTTTGCCAGCGATTTCCATAACTTGTTCAGTATTTTTATTTATTTACTTGTTATCATGGATCATCTCAATAATAATATTTTTCGTATATATTCTGATGTCAATATTTTCTCAGACTTATATTACTTATCCATAACTTCTTATACTACTTATTTCAGATATTGGGTAGAAGGCATATGGCAGGTAGGAAAATATTTAATTGAAGTGATTTTATAAAATCAGAAGTTTAACAATACTCTTCTACCGCATAATCAATTTGCGCTTTTTTTTTTAAATTAGCTATACTGGTCATTCGTTCAACATTATTTTGTCATGGACAACGATCAGAAAAATATTCGTGTTGAATCAAGTTTTAGAGAACGAATCAATTTTAATTTGTGACGTAGAATTTAATATTTTTCTAGTCACATTTGGCCATATCTAACCGCCTGGCCACGGGTCGGGCGGCGTGAACGGCGGGCAGTGCGGCGGGCGTGGCATGTACATTTATAGTATTCATTTGTTTTAGTCGCTTTGTCGTTCGCACCGCGCGAAAATTCGCTGCAGCGAATGTCCCGTGGCCAGGCGGTAAGATTAAAAACTAACTTATTGTTTAGATACATACCTGTGTAAAAAAACAACTTCGACGTCCACATCCTCTCTGTCCTCGTGTAGGAAGTCTTTTAAAAAATGACTCACTGATTCGTATGTTATGTGTCCACAGACCACTATATGCCTGAAAACGTACAACTTTATTATAACACCGGCTCACTCAGCTACGCTCAAGGTGCATCTACCAAATTAATTTGCATTTTGAAAAACAAAGAAGCTTCAGAAGCGTATTCTCAGAAAGTATCAAAGCTTGTTAAGTTGGAAAAAAAATAGTGGAAAATTGCAAAATTTACATTTATTTTTTATTAAGCATCGTGTTGTTAAAAGTTGAAAAAACTTTACATTGGCATGTTTTTTTTTAAGAAGCAAATTTTCAAAAAGCTCATCTTATAAGTAAGGAAAAGATAGAAGTAACAGCAATTTGAAGTCTTATTTAACACCTGGGACCAGATGGAAGTAACTGATAATAAAATATTGAAAGAAAAAGGTCACGACAGGGTTAAACAAAACAATAAGTGATAGAAGCGTGAAGAGAAGCTACATTTATATCAACCACGCCATTGTTTTGTTGCGCCAATCGTTCATTAACATAGCATATTTCAAAAATAGGTATATCGTAGTAAAAATTTCAAGTTTTTTTTAAATAAAACAACGACGTGGTTTGCTAATTAAAACGTTCATAATTACTATACGCTCATTAGTTTGAGGCCTGTAGTTAATTCAAAAACTTTAACTTTAATAATATAACTATGCTTTTAAAAGCTTCAATATTAAGAATAACAAATGAAAAATGTAGTTACATTACAGCCACAAATAAATGAACATTGTTCTAGAAAGCTCAGTTTCGTTCAGGATTTGTGTAACTATCTACCACACTATAAAAAATAAAATTAATGAGACGACGTCTATTGGGTAGGGGGTTGTTTAGGTCGCTTGCAGGACATGATGTAGTGTCTTTAGGGGGGGACATACAACAATAATAGCATACATTGCATGGAGTAGAATACTTGGTTGGTGTGATGATTTGGATTTCTATATGTTAACTCACTCACTATTGAGCAGTCTTACAAACAGCATGTAATCTACTCACACTGGAAAATCAGTAAAAAAATCTACGTATTCAAATAAAATTAGTATGAGCTGTGTTCGTTTAATAATGTAGTTTGCAAGTTATCGAAAGTTTTTTAGTAAGCTTTCATTACTTTACAAAAATATATTATCATGTATTGACCGGAGAAACTCAATTCATGATTAAATCAAACACTGTTTGTGAAACTCCAAAACAGCCAGCGTATGTAATTCTTATCTAGACACAGCAAAATATATATACATATTATTTAAATCTGTTCTGTTACATATAAATTGTGTTCTAGTTACTTTGTCATACTTGGTGGTTTATATTAATATACTTAGATACTGTGAATAAGTGTAGGTAAGTACGGCGCGTGTTTCTCTGAATTTACAAATTATTATTTTTTTTACGCTATAGCATCTATGAATACGCCTTTTGTACTGTGTTTAGATAAAAATCCTATATAAACAGTAAAAGCTTGCGTCTCAGTACAGTTTATGTATTGGGGAATCATGTAATCACTTGGACAAATATATATGTTTGTATATAATATTGTATATTGTTTTGGAGCCAGAGTCGCAATTCTTAATAAGTTCACATCGACACTGTTGTGGACACTTCGTTTGTTGAAATGTGACAGTCGACAGTCCGTATAATGATGAAGGTTAATGTTGTTAAAATAATAGATAAAGAAGTCTCAGAATCAGAAAAATCATCACAGGAAAGAAATAAGAAAGTTAAATAAGTAAACCAAGGGATGCAAACAGCTCATGTCTACACGATCATGCAACTAGTATTCATCTAAGGTGTGGCAAAGGAACTGATTTCATTTTTATTCATATAAACATTAAATCTGTCTACCTTTGTATCTTTAATACGATCCATAAACATTGCAAACAATTTCCAAAATCAATCCAAAAGTTTCTCATAAAATGATTGGTGTATCGTTGCTAGGATGATGTCAATCATGTCAATGATATGTTCAATAAAACTAAACTAATTTTGCGTTAAAAATGTCCTCAATGCACACAGCCTTGCCACGCTCTATGAATATATTTACGAAAATACATTACACTAAAATAACCGAGGGGGTCGATTCAAAATTACATTACAGATCAAAAACATTAAAGAGGGTCAACATTAAGAGTACAAGTAACAGTAAGTCGTGCAGGCAGGAGAACAGTCGGAGCGGAGCGGACTGCGGGAGGGGGGCGGGGTAGCGGACGGCGCGGGGGCGAGGGCGGGGCGGGGGCGGGGGTGGACAGGCAGGGTGGTGCGCGCGCGTCCACAGCGCCGCCCGGGGCCGGCGCGGGCGCAGCGCCCGCCGCCCACAGGCAGGAGCTGTCGACGCCTCGCTTCTCAACGCACACCAGAACTCCAACAACGCACTACAGTACGGTACCACTCAACATTTAACTCTCCGTAACTAAGCTTTACGTTAACATTCCTTTACTTTACGTACGTATACTAACAGAACATAATCATGATACCTATAATGACGAGCGATAACACTAGCCACTATCTGCTGTTCACTATTCAACTGAACTCAAATCAAGTCAAAGGTAATTTACAATCAATATCGACTCATAAAAACAAAGACAACTCGCGGGACTTGCGTCCCGCCAAGATAAGTGAGAACACAGAAGCGTGCTAAGAGAGGAAAAGGAAGAATAGATGTCACAACACGGAACACATTCAACGGAACGGAGTGAAGACAGCGGCTCACCTGCGTCCCCGCTCATTCTTGAGGGTGCCGCCATACTTGGGTCTAGTGCCGATTAAGTCAATTATCTCTGGGATACAACTGGCAAATATCGCCTAAACGCCGACAGACAAAACAAGACGTTCACATTCATTCAATCGAGGACGGGGGGGCGAGTCGCCGGCGCGCGGCCGTGTGGCGGCGCGGCGGCGAGTCGCCCCGCCAAGCGACGCGCGGCGGTGGCGGGACGGCGGCGCGGGCCGGCGCGGGCGCGGCACTGGCTGTGTGTCGCGGGACTGTGGCGAGTGCCGGAGCTAGCGCTACAGCGTGGCGACAGGCATCGTGTGCAAGCGAACAAACCAAACACTACTTCATCGACAGCATTACAAAACTTTACATCGGCTCTCTCCAGATCTAGTCTCGTTAGAAAGGATTAAAAAGCTCAACGGTATCTCGAGTAAAATTTACGAAAAAAGGCATGTAGTAGTGCGTCGGTCGACCGCGCGCCTGTCTCTCTAGTTCGGGGAGAGGGGCGCGGCCGCCGGGAGCTAACTCTTCGAGCATGCGCCACGGCACCGAGAGACCGATTCTAGTGAAGGATTAATAAATTTCATTAGCAAACTCCGCATTCAATCAACCAAGATCGAAACCGTGAGAGGTAGGAAGGCAGGAAGCCGCGTGGAGCGGGGGCGTGAGAGCAGGGTACCTGCGGCGGACATCCTTGGTGTACCGGCCGCCGTATTTGTTCCGCTGCGCCGCCAGCTCCGTGATCTCGGGGATCCAGCTGGCGAACACAGCCTACGATACACAGCAACACCGTGAGGTGAGTGGCCGCGCCCCCGGCCCGCCCCCGCGCGCCCGCCCCGCCCCGCCCCGCCCGCCCGGCCCGCCCCCTCGCGCACGAGGCTGTGTGCGGTGAGTGTCGTCTGTCTGCGTGTGGCTGTGGCTGTGTGTGGGTGTGCGGGACTTGGGTGCCGTGCCGAGCTACGCTAGCGGCGGGAGCCGTGACGGGACTCGTGACCGGGTGCATGCAAAGCCTAAGGATACATACGCTAACTAATCGATGATCAGAACTTAAAAAGAAATCGGTTCGACCGGTACCTAAACTAAAAACGGTGGGCATTCGGTATAGACGCTTGGTAGACGCGAGCACGGGCGGGACGAGTCGGCAAGCCGCGCAGCGGCGCTCGCCCCGGCGGTACGACACGCGGTGCGACACATCGTACGACACGCGCGCGTAGCACCGGGGCGACACGCCGCCCGCCGTCCGCCGACGGACCCGCGCGTGAACACGAGTAGATAACACAATACATCTGACGGCACTGAGCAAGCTTTCTTATAAGGTGATGATTCCACATGGTCACCGAAAGCTCGGGCGATTCATTCCGAGCGTGGCGCGAGATGAACCGCCTTCACTTTCGCCGACCATTTTATATTATCAAACTGATACCTCTTTCCATGTTCACGCTTCAGCTCGCCACTGTACTTGGACCTACTTCCTACCAGCTCTATAATTTCGGGAATGCTACTAGCGAACATTGCCTGCAACAGACGGTGTCGATCGAACATGCAGTCCGACCCACGCGGACACCAGCCAGTGGTGCACGACAATGTCCACATTGAGATCAATATTCTCTCTATGGTGACGCTGAGTCGTAAAGTGTAGCCGGTAGCGGAGCGAAATAAAAATAAAAGGAAGTAGTGTGTGTCTACCGGTGATGTGAGCAACTGAACACAGCCAGGCGTGGTGCGGCATGCATCGCGAGTGGGAGGGGTGGGACGCGGCACCGGGTCGCCGAGGCGGCGGGCGCCACATGACGCGACATGACGCGACATAACGTGACATAACGCGCAACACACGCGCTCGCTCGCGCAACGTATCTCGTTCGGACCAGTCCCCAGTACACTCCGTACTCTAAGCGCGGCGAGACAGATCCTCCGGCACGTTCGTGGTGACTATTACGTAACAAAGCAAAAGAAAAAACAAAATACACCCATGCAGCCGCTCGAAGAAAAGCGTATTAAAATTGAGTAGTCGGCGATAGTCGAAGGATATAGTCCTCCGAAGCCGGGAAGTTAGAAGATGGCACATGAGGGCGGTGAGGAGTCCACCCGGGCGGGGCGCCGCTCGGCGTCTCGCGAGCCTCATCGTAACGTCATGCTGTCTATACATGGTGCACTAGTCAGGCTTACAATCATTCAAAGAGCTGTGCGATAAACCACTTGTCTAGCAAGTTCCATGTGAACTATTTGTAACCGTTACACTGCAAATGTTTGTTATATTTCCTTTTGCTTTGTTATTGATTTAGCCTCGTACAAGGAACCGCAAGCTTGTCGTAACGACTTAGTAGCCGTGAGAAAATATGAAACTACTTTTAATTAATTGAAAATCAAGAAATGTTGTGTTCCAAATGCCACTACAGAAAGAAATTAGAGACTTGCGTCTCCTTGCAAAGATAACTCAGATATTTGACTTTATATTTCATTTCATTTCATTAAATATTTAATTTATAGAGTTATAGATAAAACAGTTGAAAGTGAAACTTACCAAGCCGACGAGGAGGAAAAAAACCAAAAATGTTCTTCCAAGTACTGTGTGACAGAACACGTCACCGTAACCTACGGTGGACATGGTGACTATAAGGAAGTACACACACGTCCAATATGAGAGCTTCTGGGCATTCTCGAACTCTAATGGATCACCAGAGTTTTCCAGCTGAAACACGACAAATTAAGTAAGTCAGAAACAGTGTGACTGGGACAAGGCGAACTGAACATCAAGCAAACAGTTGTAAATATTAAAAATAAAGGACAAAGAGATTAGAATGCATGGAAAGAAAGCTAACGCAAAATTATTATTGACCCCAAATAAAAATTATTTTACACTTGAACCTACAGTTTGTCGAGGTCAACTACAAATATGGGTCAATGTTAATTAAGAATTAATTTGAGACTCTTGTATGTTTCACACATCTCTATCGGTTCACCAATGTTATGACACTTATATTGGGTCCCCACCTATGAAATTGGTGTTTTTTTCTCACAAATAGTGAACCTCGTCACTTCTATGATTTAAAATATTCATCAATTGCTTGGTATTATATCGAATAAAGACCATCATAGACAACTACCAATAGTAAAAAGAACCTTATTACTTATAGTTTTTTAAACATAAAAATACCTTAAAAATGACTCCTCATTTTGTTAGCAGAAATGACTACTATTTTTTTTTAACTTAGCCAAATCTTATTTTTGTCGCTTAATCTAAGTGTCATACGTTATCTTAGTTTTTAAACATTAGTGTTCATGGTTGTTATATAAATTAAGAAAATGTTGGTATGAAAAATGCAACTTCTTTAAAATTCCCCATACAAAACGCTGATTTCATAGGTGGGGACCTAATATTTGCACTCATTAAATGTGGCCATTCGGAAAAACGTCAATTTTAATGACGACACGTCCACAATCGCGTCACGCCCGCGTGCGTTTGAATACTCCATTTCTTCTTTACTCCATGGTTCTTACGGCACATTGAAAAGTAAAGATCAATATAAAACTGGGAACAGAGAAGGCGATATGGTATTGGAAGTGTTATTAAAATACCCATTACGAAGTCATAATCACTAACTACACATTAACTTTTATTTTGTGGTTTTGCGAGCAAAACAAGTCAAAATTTGTTTTTGTATCCTGCTTATTTCGTCTTTCTTGCACTCATGTTTTGCCATACGGCCCTTCTTATACGCAAAATATTATTGTTTCAGCGTTGAGTCATGAACCTCAAAAACCCCCTAATCCGTCCATGTTTCACCTTCACACAGCGCAATATATTTGACGTTGAACACTTACCAAATGAATAATGCCGGCAGCGGTCAGCCACACTGATATAAATATAGAAACTAATTGCGCCAACCGAATTGAGCTCGATGTTTTTAATATATTGAGGTATTGCAAAATATCAGGCACGGTCATTAAGCGTAGAGCTCTGAGAAATCTCAGCCCTGGAACAGAGAGCAATTTGTATTTACTTTAAATACACATAATATAGGTACATTTTATTTGCTGTAGATATTTTGGGCATGAGGAATAAAGAAGAATTGTTTTCAAATCAGAGTGTAACCGTTTCTAGTTAAGATAAAGATGGTTAATATTTTCTAATTGATTCTTAGACATTCTTACTTACTCATAGCAGAATAATAGCAAATTAATCTAAATTATAAAAATATAATAAAATATGACTTGCTGAATTCTTTTAGATTGATCTTTTACTGACAAATGCTTGCACTGACTGGACAGGTCCACTCAAATCTGTGTGTTTCTTTCCTCAAAAGACCATTCCAGGCGCTAATCTACATGGTCCTCATATGGCCTGACCAAGATTATATCTGCAGGCGTAGCATGATCACCGTTTTGTCGACGGAAGAGTAGACAAAAATGACGTTTCCTGTAGACAGTAGACAGTACGAGACGGCAGCAAAATAGAAAGAGTCAACTGCACTTTTTACGAAATTCACTCTTTTACATAATTCGACTCAGAATTCTGTGTTTTATCATAGGATTTATCGGTTGTCAGTGTGATTTTGACAGTAAGGATAGAAAACTTTCTTCCGAAATAGTCTACATATAAAAAAACCTAGACAAAGATCGGTAGAAATGAAAGACAAAATGACAGATTGTAGAAAGATTTCTACGGTGGATGTCAAAAATGAAGAAACGAACTGTCACTTTGTATAGAAAAAGCTATGTCTATTCTTCGTAGAGATAGAAAGCGCCATGCTACCTGCTGGACTTTAAAAGAGACTGCGACCTCAGAGTTTATTTCGGCCTTTCTTAGAGTAGTCAGATAGGAAACGCAAACTCATCTAGCTTTTTTTAAATATTTTTTAATATGATTCCGTAAAATTGATTCCGATATCCTATTTACAGAATAAACAATTTCATTTTACTGCCAAGTGAATCTACTGAATATGGAACTTGAGACTGTTCTAAATACCGAAAAGGTATTTAGGTTCAGGCATTTTCATTGAGCTTTGTACTCTCATAATGAGATGACGATAATCAATTAATCAATCCGTCATCCCTTCGCACTTCATAAACAGCTGAAACACAGATTGCATTTTTATATTCAAATGAATCGTACAGCGTTTTGAGCTAATCAGAGGCCCTAGACAAAGTGACATTCTATCAGCGATAACGACGATGGAAAAGGCAAAAATGTATAGGACTGACCAAAGCTATCGAAAAGCTTATGTCAATCCTGTTGAAAGTCGTTGTAGAAATACGAAACGCTTTGGAAGCGATTGTCACTTGTCTTGGCCCTCTGAACGTTAGACTCAGTTTACAGAACGAAGCCTGTGTTATTAGTAGGTAAATCTGTCTAGCTTGTACTCCCTCTGCTCTCTCTCTCTCCCTCTTACTAGCAGATATAATAATAATAAAAAGTAATGTGTAGTACTCACCTATCCACGTTCTATCCAGGTATATTGATACAAAGGATGGGGGTATCGTGAAATAATCTACAAATGAATACATCTCGAGCATGAACCATAGTTTGTCACTAGCTGCTATAAACTGAAACAGAAATAAACACACAATATAAAATTAAGAGCATCATATTTATCCATACTAATATCATAAATTCGAAAGTAACTCTGTCTGTATGTCAACTTTCACGCCTATACCACTGAACGGATTTCGATAAAATTTGGCAAGAAAATGGATGGCATTCCGGGAAAGGAAAAAGGCTAATTTTTGTCTCAAAAATAACCCTAAGGGGTATAGGGAATGAAAGTTTATATGGGGAAGCTATCACTTCTTAAGTTAGGGCTATGAAAATTAGAATTTTATGCTTTTGGTAATAAATAAAGAGGTACGTGATTCAGCGTTTTTTTAAAATCATCGCTGAAGAGGGTAAAATCCTCTATTTTACCCTCTTCATCGATGATTTTAAAATTATCATGTAATATTGACATTTTTGTGTGACTCTTTTCAAGAGATTGGGAATTTAGTCATAGTCCGTATCTTTAGGTTACATTAAGTTAAGTCTTTATTTCATTAAAATCGCTCCACTTTGTCAAAAGTTATGACTACTTGGCTCGGAACGGAGAGTTTGAGTTTACCAGTGTACTCGAAAGATGGCGTTGTGACAATGACGCGATTTTCTGAATCGCGGTACC
Organism: Lithophane semibrunnea; assembly: GCA_947363905.1. Taxonomy (NCBI): domain Eukaryota; kingdom Metazoa; phylum Arthropoda; class Insecta; order Lepidoptera; family Noctuidae; genus Lithophane; species Lithophane semibrunnea. Next base: position 15,257,807 of record OX376194.1, read on the forward strand.
TATCTAGATAGACCATCACATGGATTATAGGTCATAGAATACTTTTTATCCCGCTATGGAGTACGTTCCTGTCGAATAATTTCCGACCGTCGCGCGGGCGAAGCCGCCGGCTGAAGCTAGTATAATATAAAATAACCATAGGAGAGAAACAAAGATAGGGCAAGACATAAAGAGCCAAAGTTAAAGAAAGGAATCGTTCTACTCAGACTTCAGAAAGTTTATCGTTAAGACGACGCAAGTCGTACGGTAATATGGTTACGACCGCACGACTTGCGACGTCTCTCAACAATATCACAACTCATACGTTTCGGCCATTTTAATTAAATGAGTTCCTCGTCATGTGACACATAACGAAGATATTAAATTACAACAAGAAACACAAACTGTTTATTGAGAAAAGTTAATGACATTGCACGAAAACAAAAATAGAAAGTTTAACTCACTCGTATAAAAAATAGAAAGTTTATCTTACTCGTATAAAAAATAGAAAGTTTAACTTACTCGTATAAAAAAGTAGACCATAAAAAATATGTTAAAGGCGAGGTCGATCTGCTGAGTAATATTGTCGCTCCATTTCTGGCATCGCTCAACCTCTTCACTGAAATCAAACAAGTGGTATATAGCACATGCACCACTCGCTGGGACAACAACAGTTAGGAACAGGTTCACTTGAAGCTATTTCACTAGTATAATATCACAGCCGACAAATAAAACAGAAGCTACATATAGGACTATATTCAGCAAACAGTTTCGACCACATTTATTATGAGTATTGACTCACGTATTCCTTGAATTCAGCATTATCAAGATTAGTAAGTTATTAATAATGTTAGCGATGCAATGTATTCGAAGGGTATAGGGAACGTTTGTTACCTGGACGCGTCAATGAAGTAGATGATGAGCGATGCTATACTCAGGATGAAGACCAACACTACCTGTAATGGAAAACAATTGTTGTTTTAGTACAATATAACACAACCAAAGTAAATAAATTTTGACCGCCTGGTCTAGTGGTTTGACCACCTGTCTCAGACCTGGGGGCAAAATTTTCTGTTCGGTTTGGTTGGTGGTAGGGCTTGTTCTAAGTCCGCCTGGCTAGCTACCACCATCTTATCTAAGTCTGTCGCCATAACAACAATGTTAACAGCATTGTTGTGTTTCGGCAGTAAGAGGTAAGAGAGTCAGTTCCTCTGTGGTTGAGGATTCCGGGTGAAGCTCGCTTCCACCTTCGCCCTGATCATCATTTACCATCAGGTGAGATTCAGGTCAAGAGCTTCCACGACATGGTTAAAAAAAAATTGATCCAAAGTTATAACCTCATTCAATTCTTTTGAATGGGGGTAGAAAGCGTAGCCAGCGTAGCGCTACGAAGGCTACGGCGGCGTAGCCCGTAGCACAAAGGTTACAACAGGGTCTACGCTGTTCACTTTCCTAGTGATTTCTACGAATGATTTAATTTTATACATTAAGGTTTCATCTGCTAGATAGCTAGAGTAATAGCGATTGGTATACATCGTAGAAACTATTAAAATAGTGGTGTAGCTATGGCGTAGCAGACGTTTACTCGCTACGCCACTGAGGTTAAATGTTTATTTGTCATATTTTTATTTTGTTTTTAGGGTTCCATACCCAAAGGGTAAAACGTCCGTCCGTCCGTCCGTCTCTCACCAGGCTGTATCTCATGAACCGTGATAGTTAGACAGTTGAAATTTTCACAGATGATGTATTTTTGTTGCCGCTATAACAACAAATACTAAAAAACAGAATAAAATATTTAAGGGGGCTCCCATACAAAAAACGTGATTTTTTTGCCGTTTTTATAGATGTGCGCTAGTCCGTCTCGCACTTGGCCGGTTTTTTATTTTAACACTACTACACTTAAACTAGCCGATACGTACTGGATTTCGCAATTTATTACTTGATTATAGTAAAATATTAAACTGTTCGTTTAATTTACCTGTCCCAAGCCTACCTAATAGTCATCTGATCGAATGGAAATCAATTACGTGATGTAAGACGTTGATGGATGACCCATTAGCAAAGTAGGCTTTATTGGGTATCAGTTACAAAATATAGACTTCATTGATCAACTTTTCATTGCCTATACATTCGTATCAATAAATCATAGTGAAATTAAAAATAATTATGAATGCGGAGAAACTTGATTTTAACATTTTTCGACGCCATGTTTTAGTTTTTTAGGGTAGGTACCTAGTTTTAGTTAAGGTAGGACATTTTAATGTTGTTTTAAAACTGTTTGTTAGTTAATTTAGTTTATGAAGTTTGTCCAGTGTACCTATACATCATAAGGCATCTGCATCCGTCAAGGAGGTGATCATCCTGTCATACTACACAACTTTCACCATGAAACTCATACGCCATTCAGCTTGATTCTTGGCAACTCTCATCCAGCTGCTACCAGCCACCCTGCGAAGATCATCGCTCCACCTGCCTGAGGGCGTCCTACCTTACGTTTGCCGGTTCGCGGTCTCCACTCAAGAACACGTCTACCCCAACGGTCATCGGTCAAGTCATGTTTAGCTTGTATTATTCAGTAAACGTAGTTCTCATAAATATTCTACTATTAAATATTATATTATTCTAATATTTTACTTCATCCGCCATAAATTGCCTAATAAATTAAATTAGTATTCCTAGGTTGAGTGTAAACATCCTATATTAGTACCTAAATCATATTGCATAGTTTATGAGTTCATGCACGCTCATTAATTCATGTTACGCCACGATTAGGCGTATGAATCAGCTGTGGCAGCATCCTTGGCACCCGGAGTTTATTAGAATTATGATGACTAGTTATGCTTGTGGATTCACTCATATGACGTCATTTAGTCTGTAATTGTCTTTGAGAAAAAGAATTTAATGATCCTTATATTTTTAAAAGAAGGGGATGAGATAATAGGACTAGTTATTATGCAACCTCATTTGGATCTGTAAAGTTGCGTTCCAAGGTCGTGCAGCTTATATGATAATAAATGTTGCATCTGTGTGTCATCATGACATGAAAAGACTATGCCAGTCACAAAGCAAAATTATCTGATACAACGAAAAGAGAACAGTAAGTACAAAGAGGTACTGTGATACAATCCTCTAACACTGTTACACAAAGGTATTCATATCATTACAGACAAAAATATATTCTGATATTCAAAGAAGTCTGTAAATTGTGTTCATATTTCCATTCTAAGCCGGAAAATTGCGACGTAGTTTAATAAAGGAGGACCTTGTTATAATAACAAGTGAGCATAGGATGGGAATGGATGTAAATTGGATGCTTCCTCGCGATACTCCGATGCATACAAAAGGAGCGCCTGTAACTATAAATGCTGATGATGTACAACACTTGATGCTCGTGTTGTGCTTGCAAATGTTCATGTGATGAATATTTGCATTTATAATGACTTAATGAGATACTGGGGCTGAGTGATTTGTAAATCTCTGCGAAGTGATCACTTTGCTGCAGAACTATCGTTACATAACTACCCGTTCAATCATAATATAATATCACGTCTGTATCCCCGAAGGGTTAAGCAGAGGTGCACCAATTGTACACCCACATTTCGTTAGTTATGTTGACGTCTCATGTGAGCAGGGCAAGCCTATTGCCATCAACCGGGCACAAATCCAGACTCCGGGCTGCTACTGAGAATAAGACTTTGTCCGACCTGGGAATCGAATCCGCGACCTCACGCTCAGCAGAAGCGCCATTACCACTAGAGCAACAAGGCAGATAAATCTTAAATAAATGTCAAAACAAAAAAAAAACAAAATATTTTATTACAACCCGTGCGCATTAACATGGCACCTGACTGGCTCAATGACGTTTGGAGCTCCCCCCGCTACCCGCGCCGCCCCCCGCCGTCGCCGTGCGAGGAAGCGTGGGGAGCTCCAAACGTCATTGAGCCAGGTGCCATGTTAATGCGCACGGGTTGTACCGAAAAACCTACATGGGCACTTATGAAACGTTAGAAGCTAGGTGCAATAATTTAAGTCGTTTATGGAGAATGTGTAATGTATGCTTTAACTTTTTTTCATTAACATAGACGTAATCTGTCGCAAAAATATTGAACAAGCTCATAATTGAATGACAGAGCCCACAGAATTTAACAATACTCCAAGGGTCTTAAAACAGCCACTTTGGCAGAATCATTATAGAAAAATATTATGAATCATCGTAAAATTTCAAAAACGGACAATTCCTAATAATCTGCGTGCGATTTATATTACGAAATAATTCATCTGTTTGACAGTTTTCTGTGAAAATTCGTAGTGTCTACACATGAATTGCTTTGCTAATGACAGCTGGAAATTCAGGAAATGAATTGCTTTTAGAGGAATTGCTAATGTGGCCGGTTCATGCCCCTAGGTAAATAACTATCCGCGTTACATAGATTTACATAATCTGATCCTGCTGTATACACCGTATTTACAAGGTAATAACTTCCGACCATGGTTTCATATCGTTAACTTAGTGAAATATATACAAGTCTGTTCCTTCCTAAATCTACATAAATATGATATTACATACGACAGAGATTTTCATCAAGTAACCTTTTTTATAAAAGAAATAATACATCAGTTTTACCATCACCTCTTCTATAGATTCAAGATTCAAGATTGTTTATTTGTGGAAACATGAGTACACATACAGAGCATGCAAGTTATTAAATTATAGTATAAGATCAGTCATGTTTGGCCTTAGTGGCGTACAAATATTTTTTCCGTAATAGAAGTTATTGGATAAAGTATTAGATTACATAATTACGAACAAATAGTAAATGTCAATTTTAAAAACAAATAAAATGGTCATAGTTACATAATTAAATGTCAATTAAAATTATCATCCTAGCAATAATAATATGTTGCTTTATATAAATTATGTCAAAGATGTATTGATAATATTAGATGTTGTCATTAAGAAATTCTAGAATACTGTAGTATACTTTCCCTTCCAGCAGTATCTTTAATTTATTTTTTAATGGACATTAAGCTCCTTCCAACTATTTGGGAGTTTATTGAAGATTTTAGGGGCCATACAGAAATGGCCAAACAGAAAAAATATAACAGTAACAAAATATGTATGTATCAACCTTGGATATCCATACCTTATTCCGGTATTATAAGATGGATATCAGCGTCACAGCGTGCATCTAATACATGTTTCATGCCGAGACGAGGTTCATCCCGTAAGAGCAAAAAACGGGACATGACGCGACGTGACGCGCCTGCCAACGTGTCCATCCTTCTAGATAAATCATTCTGTATTAGCATACGAATAGCTTCCGACATATTGTTTTTACGTCGTAAAACTGAGTATGTTTCTGTTTTTCTCATTTTCTCTGATATTATGTATTTTTTTGTTAGTACGTAATTATGATTGAATAAATAGAGTGCTGCGTAAAGCGAAAACAGTGTTTTGTCCAAGGTTGTTTGTTAGGCTACTAGAGTCTAGGGATGTATTGACGAAGGCGTGTTATTGTTATTACCGGTACCCATTTATTATAAACTAGCTGCGCCGCGCGGTTTCACCCGCGTTAGTCTCGATCCGTTGGGAATATCGGGATAAATAGTATTTTATCTCCTATTCCAAGTCATGGTCTACCCATGTGCCAAATTTCATTTAAATCCGTTCTGCCGTTTTAGCGTGAAAGTGTAACACACAAACAAACTCACTCGCATTTATAATATTAGTTAGGATTAGCTACTGCCCGCTACTGCGTTCGCATGAATTTCCATTTTCAATATAAAATATACCCTATGACATACGGCAATACTGTAGCTTATCCCATCGAAATTGGATCAGTAGTTCCGAAGATTACCCCTACATACAAACTCACACTTTATGATACGAGTAATAATAGTATTATATTTAAAACTCTTTGTTTAAATTAAAGGTAAATTATACAAATCGAAACTATTCTAATCATCTGCACTAGAAGAACACTTGTATCTGGTACTATTAAACGAACATGAATCTTTAAATTAAGTAAATAAAAAGAACGAGAAATAAAATTAAAAATCAACAAGACCTCCAGAAGTTAAGGAAAAGAACCACACTGAAGTTTACTTTAGTATCTTGTAGAATCAGACAAAGTTAAAAAATGTTCGATAAATGTTCTCCTTAAATAATTTCCGCGATAAACTCAAAAACTGCTGCACCGATTTTCATGCTGTTTTCACCAATGAATAGAGTGGTTCTCGAGGAAGGTTTTAGTATGTAATAACCGACATCGACGCGGGCGAAACCGCGGGCTTAAGCTAGTTCATAATAAACAATAATTCTAATGCACCTTAGAAATAATTGATTGATCGTAGCACGTGGTGCCTACGCGGCGTAGCTGATAAATGAGTGAAGGTTGGGCGTTTTTGGGGGACTGTCTTATGTAATTTTTTACGTTCGAAAAGTGCTGATTCTCAGCCTAGTTTGAATAAATGACTTTTGATTTTGATTTTGAAAACATTGAAAATTCATATCAGATTTTTATTTTTGCTTCCATAGATTTGCAGGCTCACTACTTCAGCTTTACGTTACAAGTTCAAAACCTGGCAAGTACTTACTAATGTATCCTTTTTAATGTTGCTTAACAGAAGGTAACTTTGGTTAACATAAGGTAGGAAAACATTAAGCAGATACAAAAATATTTAAATTTGATCAAGCTTAGTGAATTAGGACAGTTATCAATCGATTCTTAAATTCAAAGACGAAGTACTTATTACACAATAAAGGAGGATGTAAGGAAATGTGTCGAGTTATGTATGTTATTAGATTACAAGGGTCGCGGTGCACGCAGCAAGCTAATCTTGTTAGTGGTCGATATCCAATTACGGAAACAATGGCGTGCCGGCAAGGTTGCCGCCTTGACTTGAGAAACTTATTGAGATTTAAACTGTGTTGAAGGAGCCTACATTGTCTCTCACCCTGGATGCGTTCGAAGGTAAGATAGGGATTAGCTATATATGTCAATGTGACGGTAGCTGACTTATGATCAAAATCTTCAATCCAATTGCCAAGGGATAATATTGATTATCTTTGAGGTAGTGTCTTTATTCATCTTTCATGAGCAGTGGTGGCCCTGTGGTAACCGCCGTGACTTACGAGTTGTAGGTCGTAGGTTCAAACCCTGACAGGCGCTTTACTTTGTGGAAATAATTTCATCACCACTGCTCACAAAACCGGCATGTCCTAAAACCAAAAATTCGAAGACATGTGACATCTACCAACCCGCACTGGGCCTGCGTGGTGGATTACGGCCCACTCCCTCTCACAGAGAGGAGGCCTGTGTCCCAGCAGTGGGAACATTATAGGCTGATTATGTATGCATGGATGTTATGTAATATTTCATGGGGTCAACTGTTTCCTCAAGTTCAATACAAAACAACGGAACATTCGATATTCGAACTACCTACTTTAAATCCTACCAATTCGTAATTCCTACCGCTGGCCGTGAAACGGTTCAGGGCAGGCATGAACCATAGCCATTAAACTTATTTATAAGCAAGATTATGCCGCCATAAATTACAATCGTAGGCTTTCGTTTTTTTCCTAAAGAAAGAGAAAATTTATACATTCGCATTTAAGTGGTAATTATTACGGCATATTAATAGGTCGTTGACTCTAAGTTACCGCAACGTGGTTCCATGGGGTTTATAGGCAACATTGTTAAGCGTTGTAACGAATATATTAAATGCTTTGTGGTGGGTTTATTGCTTGGTTGTAATAATGACTTTCAGTTTAGCACTAATAAATTAATGAGCCATGTAGGTGCTTGTGCCAACATTTTTTTATACTAATCGTTGTAGGCAGGGTTTTCTCAAGCCATATTTGGTAGTAACGGAGCGTAGAGAGAGTGACAGGTGCTTCTATACGTAGTCAGTAGAAAAAAACCATTGATTCTCCTGCCCTTATCCCAATTTATTTGTGCTCGGCGCAACATGTCCCTTTCTTCCATACTCTGTTTGCCGTCATCTTGGTAGTCACCTCCTTTCTAGCCATATCATATTTCACACAGTCCATCCATCGTTTCTTTGGTCTTCCCCTACTCTTATAGCCATCGACATTCATACCCAAAACTTTCCTCACGACATCTTCCGCATTTCTTCGCATCACGGGAAGACCATGCCAACCGATTTCCGCACAACTTTTCAGTCACCAGTGCCACTCAGACTTCCTCTAATCTTCACATTATTTTGCTGTGATTATTAAATTAATTATGCTATGGACTTTGGCCACGACACGACAATTAAAATTTTCTTTATGATATTTCGTCGGAACAAAAGCAAAATACATGCTTACATCTAATAAGGTTCACGTTAACCTAGTTACGGCTGTACCTGCTCGCCTTAGACCAAATTGGTCGTAGTTTTCCCATTTTTATAATGAAACCACGCAAATAAGTATATCTGATATATTAAATCCAATTCAAACCAGCGGAGCATGCGATTTTTTCAGGCCACTGAAAATGCTTCTTTTATCTTAGCGTCTAATGGAAATTTCAACCCGTGTAGGTAAGTATGAACGAGCTTAGAAATACGGGGCCGAGTCAGTGGGGTGGAAACTGAATGCTTGGCGTAACGTTATTCGGACTTTTCCATTTTCTCCAGGAGTAAGGAAGTATTTAGAAGCATTGTGTACTTAAAGAGAGGCGGTAAGCCGCAGTAGAAGCGAATTTAGGAGTTTTTCTTTTAGCTAGACGTTATTAGACGCAGGAATGAAGTCGTACCGTAATCCTTTTCTTTTTACTTATTTTCATTAAAGGGTAAACAAATGGGGTGACGAAATGGTTGTTATCTTTTACGTTTTCTTAATTGTATCTATTGAATTATTTTTACGAATAGACGGTTAGTACAAATTAATAATTTATGGACATAATTATACATTCAAACAGGTTTTACAGCCTTTTATGTTTAAAAAAAATTGTTGTTTTTTATCGCTGCATTATTCTGAGATTTGTGCCTTTTCGTGTTCGTTTCTTTAAGGGTGATGCGCTAGGGTAGCCCGCGAAATTCAAATTTACTTACGTTTTTTGCTCATGAAAGTGTATTGAATGACTATTTCATGAAATCATGACATTTGGCACTTTCATGAACTTAGAGAGTTGTATTGCTGATTCTTTTGTTTATAATTCTGTAAATTCATATTTGTTACGAGCGCTAATAATATTTAGAACAACATACAACCTGATACTGACCTGCAAATTGCAAAATACGTAAGAAAATTTGAATTTCGCGGGCCACACTAGCGCATCCCCCTTAAAGAATATTTATTAATTTTGTTAGTTTTTAATGCTTCTTTTTTTTCTGTTTGTATTTCCTGTGCGTGTCTCAAATAAAATATGTTTCTTTCTTTCTTTATTCTAAAGTAGGTACCTTATATAAAACATAAGTTTAATATAACGTAGCGCCGATGTATTTTAGCGCGCAAAGTTCTTATATTATAAGTAGGAAAATGCGGTTACCCGGATGCACAAATTGCCTATTTGGCGCTGACAAAAATGTTGAGTGAGAGGCTCGCTTGAGGATTAATGAATGTGATAAGAAAAATTGTGAAAGGACGGCTGGAAAGGATGAAAATATTTTCCTCAAGATATAGCAAAGAAGTTCTTTTTTTCCGGTAGATTTTCAACTTTCAACGCGAAGAGAAGTAGCTATGCAGAATATTACTCGTAACCTTGAACGACAAGAGAAATACAAAATTAAAAAAGTTCAACAAGCTAGTATTTATTTGGTACATTATCGTCGTCCAACGCGCACAGCGCCGCCGCCTCTAACATATCTTGGACATACGACCATATTACGGTCGGAAAAAGCCGTAAAACAACCGCGAACTTTGCTAGTATACCGCTATTTATGGGCCAAGTTCCCGACTATGCTCGCAATTAGCCGACAGATAGAACTCTCCTAATGTCCCCATGACACGCCACTAACTTTCACAAATAAAACCATAAAAAAATGTAATGAAAAAATTGTTGAGACGAAACCTGGGGTTGTTTTAAAACGGCTATTTTTTGTCTACTTATACAAGTTAATGCTTTAGGGTTTTTAACCATTACCCTTTTTAGGACCCATTTTGTAAATATTAAAATACGCAGGGTAGCCCGCGAAGTTCAAATTTCTTCCGTTTTTTTTAATTTGTAGGTCAGTATCAGGTTATAATGTTGATATAAATATGATTTGCGGTCGTGACAAATATGGATTTACAGAATTATAAAAATTAGTATTAGCAATACAACTCTCTAAATTCATGTAAGTGCATTGAATGACGATTTCATGACAATGCACTTATATTAACTTTTTCATTTGCATTTCTTATAAAATTCAGCATGAAATATCGTTATCTGTGACACTACGTTATGATACCAAAGGTTTACCTACCCTCAGTTTCACAGCTCTTGTAACCTACTTGCCAACTCATTTTTACCCGACTACGGCGAAGAAAAAAGGAGGGTTATGATTTTGACCGGTATGTATGTATGTATGTATGTATGTTCATCTGTTCCCTCCTATCTTCCAAACCACTTATCACAATTTGACAAATGAGGTATCGTTAGAAGCGTCGTGATTGTCCGCTGGTTATAACCAGCGGACAATCACGACGCTTCTGCCATTTCACACGTGTTAGGGCATAAATCGAACAGATTACGTGTGACTCCGGATTTTTAATTTGTCTGTCTGTGGTGTCTTGTTTATACTTTTTAAGTCGTAGTTGGGTTTTAGTTTTTACTACTTAATTTTTACAGTCCGATTCCTACGAAGTTCCTATTTCAAAGAACCTTCACTACTAACTTCAAGGATGTTCTATCTGTAAAATATAAAGTTCCGATAAAAGCTTGGACCTAGATATTTGTCTCAAGAAAGTTTGCGGACCAGTGTCGGATCAGATCCGACGATTTGACGACGATCTCTTTTCCCGACAACTGACCTTTTTTCCGGAAAGACGTCTTGGGAGAAATTCTAGAATTATAGCGGGTAGGTACTTGTGTTGAATAATACGTACGTGTGTCCGTGTGAGAGAGAGTAACTTGCATGAATTGGGTCATATTTTATATAGTTTTTGTATTGATCGCATTCTGCGCAGAACTATAATACTTTTAGGGTTTAGATGAGTGTTGTATATAAGGGTATTGGTATCTTATCAGGTAATCATGATGGGCGGGAAAAATAACAGTTCAGAAACCGATGATGTCCTTAAATTTAGATAAACTACAAGTTAAAGCTTTATTTAACTTGTAGTTCCCTGTCTACAATATCGCCCATTTATAAAAAATATTTTTATTAATTAATTAATTAATTCTTCATTAATTGGAGCGTCCAGCAAACTATTATTTTCCATTTAATGTTTTTATAAGTTCATTCTACTGATTGAGTTTTCGTTTTGCAAGCTCAACTCATTCAGTCATTCTGTTTATTTGTTTATTCGTTCAGTAATTATTATGTGACAGATGGACGAATCCCATATTTGACGTTTCTGTTTGGTAGATTGGAAAATATCGCTTTTAATACCTACTGTTTTATTCAATATACACATTTTGAAAGTGAATTTTATAACAGCTATCGGCTCCGTAGCGACACACAACAGTCTGAAATCACCCTTAAATGATTGATGGTAATATAAGAGTCGTGAATTGTGTTGCGAAGAGAAAGTTGTGGGTCTCTAGTAACTGGGGGATTAAGTTGTAGTCAACACAGTCCCACAAGTAAACACAAATAATCACCGTAGCGTAGTTTGTGGTGACATTATGGATAGATATGATGTTGACAACATTAGTGGATAGTTTGTAATAGAGATATCATAGTAATAGACAACTTGTTGCCTTCACTATGCATAAACGACAGGCAATAACAAGGTATTTAAGGGAAAGAGACTTCAATTTTGTATAGAGCATTAGATTCTTGCTTAAAGGGAATTAAATATTTTAAGCGAAACTAATGTTCAACTGTGACGAAAATCATGATGCACAGCATATGCTGTGGTTTAGAGAAACAATGAAATCGTTAAAACCAAGCTCAAACAATGTGATCATATGCCGCGAAACTATTCAAAAATCACGCATAAAACCGTAGACATTGATGTATTGCCGATAAATGTCGAGAAGGCGAGGATGCCGCCCAGCTATAAAAATGTCAAAGTATTCTTACGAATTAAAATCCACTCTAACGCAGCCGGCTCAGAAATACGAGCGTAATGAAACGTAGACTGGAATTGAAGGCCATAAATTAGGCCACGGCATGGCCCCACTATAACGAGGTGTCGCACAGGCTTGATTAGGCTTGGGACCTGACGTGCGGATATTTGCAGATTCGGATATTATTACAGAATGTATGGACCTGTCGTGCGGCTATTTGCAGATTCGGATATGATAGCCGAATGAAATGTATTTTGGTTTTTCTTAACGAAGTTCCTTTAAAATAAATATCAGAGAAAAACTTAAAAGTTTTCATAAAAGCTTTGATATGTGTTTGTAAATTCGCTTAAAATATTACTTCTGAGTAATTATTGCATCTGATGCCAATTTAAATAAAATCTGATTGCTTATTAGGTACGTGTCATCGTTACCAAAGGTTTTAGGTCAACGATGAATTAGACATTACTAGTGTCACGATATAATATGACATTCATCTTCCGGTGTTGATGACTACATGAGTGGGCTCAGATTAAATGGCAACACTAATTGCTCTAAATAGCTCTATTAGGTGTGTATATGTGAGATTGCCTGTTACTATTTGCGAGTATCATTGATGCACGGTTCTGTTAATTGGTTGAGATGTGGGTGTTGATAAAAGAAAACGTAAACACCTTTTGCACGTTTTCTTTACTAACACAACGCGAGAAATACATTTACTGATTTAATTGAATCAATCAAAAGCAGTAGCTGTTCTTTACTAAATAAAACGACGTGACAATTTAAAAAGTAGCTACGATTCGATATATGTTCCCCCACGCTCGCAGGTGTATCCGATAGTTACGGAACTTGCGGATATGCGACGGTAACATCCCTATCAATGATTAGTGGCTGTTTAGTCTCTGTAGAGCTACGTACGGCTCACAGTAAAGGCTGCCGGGATTAGTAAAGGTATCGGTTGACTTCCGTGTGGGGAGGGACGGTAGTTAAGACCTTGTTTATAGTGATATATGGCACTTTCCCTTATATACGTTCTTTGGGCAGATTGCCAAAAGATAATGTAGAATTTGAACTCTGTTGTCGGTGAGTTTGTAAAGGTCACACAGTTTTCTTATTTGCCAAAATTGTGTAAATTGAGGCAAAAAACATGGCTATTGAGTTAATTAACTTGGGGTTGAGAAAGCCGTATAAATACAGTTAGTATTATAAAATACCTGACTGTGTTCAGTTATAAAATTAAATCATGTCTGCCAAAACTGGCACTATTTTATAGTCCTCCGCTTCCCGGCCAAGGGTAATCAAAACCTCTTACGTTTCCTTAGGAAAAATAAAACACTTAAATTCGCAAGATTAATCCTATAAACTCCACTCAGGCCTCACCGCAGTTCGACGCTAGTATCTAACTAAAATAGATTTACGAGTGTCGGTCAACTATTAAGTCATACTGAACAACATTACACGGCCAGTTTTTATAACGTTTTCACAAGCAATTAAACAAAACGCACACTTTCGGTTTATGACGCTGAACTCGGCAATCCGGGATCCCAAATGAGCAAAAATACAGGTCAACAGTGACCCGTCCACATGTGTAATGGGTTCCGTTAAAATATTTATAGGTGTATTTTTGCAAGCTCTGTTTTTTCCCACTCTGAGTGGGCGGCAGATTTAATCGTTTAATACCCTCCGCTGTGATGGTAAGCCAACAGGGTACGCTGATATTGACATTCTTTTTGTATTTGGTCACAGATTTCTATTAGCTGAAATACCTAATATCGTTTTACGCTACATATTTTGGGCTTTTGGTGTCGTATATATGAAACAGGTCAAGAACTTTCATATAAAACATATAAAAATTGAAGAATAAGGAACAATGAGACTTCGTCCATAAATTACTTTAGTATATTTATAAAGTTTTCTATGGCGTCTACATGTCTAAAGTTTTAACGATGAATGTTAAAATTTGGCACGATACGGTATATAAATAAATAATAAAACACGGATGCTTACAAGCGATATAAACCCGAACATGTGTTTTGATTGATAACCAATAAAAATCGTATCATTGATAATATTATTTGTCAAAACAATTTTTTTGATAAACGGAGGCCGATTTATAATAAATTTAGGATTACGAATTTATTATAAATAATAATAAATTCGTAATTCTAAATTCCAAGGAATAAGACATTTTCGATCAATAATATCGCGAAGTTTACTATTGCTTTACTGCTCGGGTTCTATCAAGTAGAAATACACACCGTTCTTGGTTCAACAGCCGTTAACAAAATAACATAGACAATTTATAAATAACCTTAACATTTGTCATTCTGGTGGGGAGAAGTGGTTTTTGTGTCACTATCAAAATAGACGCGTTTCTCCTCGTGCTCATGAAAATCGTCTATATAGATGATATTTTTAGTTTGTTAGTAATTTGAACGTAAACAAACTTGATAATTCTGGATTGAATTCTACTTATAAATAATATGATGCTTTATAGGTATGCTTCTTTGTTTTGTGATGAAGTGATGGAAGACCGACAAAGTGATGAAAGGATTGAAGTAGGTCAAGATCGAATGACCATGAAAAGCAAAGACTATGAAAGCCAAGTAAAAACTGTATGGGAACGAGAATGTTTCATATATATAGAGATCCTCTCTTGAAGTTGTAATATAGAAATAAAAACTGTTACGGCGGCAAAAACGGATTATTCTCGTCTTCGCTTACCTCGTACGGTCAGCATATTGAATAAAAGGCTACACATATTTACAACCTACACGTTTCCCCGTATCGATAAATGGATTTTTACTTCCATGATTTATAACCGCTGCAGGTGGCCATAAGCTGCGGGCCGTCGGCTTGTTTGCCTTTTTGATTCATGTAAAAAATATGAAATTCTGGAAAAGCTTTTGGGGTTTATTTGCTACAATGTACAATGACGTAAATGTTGATGAAAAATTCTGAAAAATGCCTTTATGAAAGCATCAAGGATAGGTTTAATATTTTTAAAGTGCTGTTCAGCTGTACACAAGAGAGTAATATGACGAGATGCACTTCCCATTAAATTCCGTTAGAGGAAACTCGAGGGTAGGTAATTAATAATTTCGGGAAACAACAGTACCTAGCAACAAAAATTCTGAAATTTGTTCAAGTCGGAATTGCAATTTTCAGTTTTAATGTGCCTACAGGAACTGTGCCATGGCTGCTATTGTCCTCACATAATGCAACTGTGTATCTTTTGTTAGCTGCTTCATATGAATGCTGTTTGCAACTCGTATTATGCTAAATACCCAATTTGGGTGTAGCTTTATTGTTGTTTTCATAAGTATAGTTTTTTTTATAAGCATAAAAGCAACTGAAAACCACAAACACATCCAAAAAACCATAGAAACTTCGTTATAAAGCTTTCATGAAGTTGTATGGTTTTTTGGATGTCTACCATGCCTTGTATTGTAATGGTCAAAATGTAAGAAGAAATGTACCTAAGCATCAAAACTCTCTGTAAAATACATGGGGTTTGTTTATTCTAAAGTAACACAAAAAGGTTTGTAACTGCATTCTTTCAATCCTATTTAGAACTTGGGATTATCAAACAACAAAACCATTTATACACAAAGCTATTACGTTTAGCTTCGCTTGCGACAACATCTCGGTATCGTTTTTGGTATCTTCAATCCCCAAACACCGAGCGATGTCTGATTCAATATCATTATTGTCAATGCTTTTACCAGGAATTCAATAGCGAAATTGGGATTATGCGCCACCTACACAGTATAGGCAAGTACAATGTTGAGGACAGTAACCTTTAAAAATACATTGGTTTTTTCTTTGGCACCTAACGATTTCATTAGTTTCATCAAACTGTTTTTTTTTTATATAATCACGCACGTGTTATGTGCATATGACTAGTAGTTTTAGTTAGATAATTATTATATCAATATATTTATATTTTATAGACGGTACTCTTAGATAAAACTGTTGAAATCCTACAATAGTTTGAACATGTCTCTTTCGTCTCTTCATGTTTGTCGTCTTTCCATATTTCTTATAATATATATTATTATGTTTTTTTTTTGCAATGTATTTTCTGATGTACAGTAATGTATATATAAATAAAGAAATATGGCTTTGACTGACAATAAGCGTACCTGAACGTTGCCCACGTAAAATCCTTAATTACATGGTAATCTACACTTGTATCCGACCAAAAGAAAACAATTTTTTCGCTAACTGGAGCTGTTAGCGAAATAATTGTCGGATACAAGTCTTGACGGTAAACATTTTCAAAGCATTTGACATTTGGACTTCATTTGTAATGAACGTTTATATTAGAACGATGTTAGTGTTCGTGTTGTATAATCTAAACAAAAACTCTGCAGCCAGCCTCTTCCCAAATATTTAGAATTAGTTGAACAAGCTTTCTTTGCGATAGTATGACCTGAGGATCAAGATTGAAATATTTTTTAACTACTTTTATGTTAAAATACATTTTAATTATGCCTTATTTATTAAAAATATAATTATTGGGCCAATATAATGTTATTTTAATTATGTTATAGTAAAAAAAAATAAACAAAAGATAAGTCCCTAAAGTTATACAACCATAATATGAACAAGAAAAAATATCAGTTACTTTTGAACTGACACAGAAACAAGTCGATAAAACCATCTCTATCAATATCGGCATCAAATAAAGTATTTTTTCCTATGTCAATAAAGTCTAAAGTCGCGTATCCAATTATATTGAAGCAATAACGAGACGATGTCGTGCTCTGTGACACGACCGTTTCAAATATAGCTCGGTAAATATAGAATGTACGTGGTACGGGTTAGCCGAGTTTTGGTTTTGATGATACGCAGAGTATCTGCTATTGATTTATTAGTCACAATGGTGATCATGGTCGTGAATATATTAATGAGGATGAAGATGAAATTCAATTTGTTGATACACGTGTTAATATCGTTAAAAGTGTAGACATAGCAAATAATAAGAAAATTGGTATAGGTATGAATATGCAACGAGTTCTTTTTGGAAATGAAGAACATTAAATTATTTCTTCGAAAACAAAGGTTTAGTTCTATATAACAATTAATTTCACTATTTAGTGAATACGAATGATCTTTAGTCTATCGCTAGACATACTTATTCATTCGCTGCTTCAGTTCAGGTTATTTGCATTTAATTTCAGCGATGTGATAAATAGCTTAAGTGACTCGCGGTTGCGGCATAACATTTAATGAGTTAACGCTGTTGTTAATTGGAGGCTCATTTCAATTATCGGTTTTGTTAACATCGGGAAACGGTCGTGTGTATCAGTTGCATGCTGTAGTGTTTATAATGGTTGAAATTTTATTAATGACAGTACAAATACGCATTTTAAAATCCACGTCGAATATGAATGAATGGGTGACTCCTGGGTAAGCGTTTGGATTGGATGTTGTCATTTCAGTCAGTTGACCACAGCAATTGACATCGTCATCATTATTTACTGTAGTTAGCTAATGCTTGTCTTGATTCGATTTTTAGAAACTCCGTGGGTTTAGCAACAAGGACAAAGGATTAAGCAGTCTTCATAATTCGTCGCACTTATAGGTATTTAAGTGGAACACTTGTAAATGTCCACAAAAACAGGCGTGAAACGACAAAATACCATGAATATCTAATTCTATTTCAAGATCCAACATCATTGGCCTTGAAGATCACTTTCTTATCGAATTCCTGGCGTATTATCGTAATGGATCTGCGAAAAACAAATGCGGATGAGAAGGGAATAACATCCCGTATATATTGAGTAATCCCTCAAGGAAGATGGAAAAGTGTTTTGGAAATTTTGGAAATCTCCGAGCTTAGGCTGCAACATGAAATCTGTTGTTTTTCGTACCAAAATAAAAGAAGAAAACTTAGAAACGGAATAAGTTAGAAAGCTTTCCAACTTATTCTTGTTAAAGCTGTTTCATTGACGTAAGAAGGTTATTAATGTAATACTAAGTAATAATTGAGTCACCATCTGTATATACTTTGCGGAAAAGTAATAAAATCTGCTCATGCTAAAGAGCCATATCCTGATTGTTTACCTAGAATACAGCAGGGTGACTGACACTAGATCAATATTGGACTTAGTCAGTATGTGGGTGTGACTCTCTCGCTGCCAATGGGAATGACCTTTTATGATTACGTCAGCTATGCCAAAGTTTGAACAATGTCGCCAAAACTGAGCTTTCAGCGTACGTAGACGTACGACACGTAAATATGTGGGTTATTTCAGGCAGGTTGAGATTGTTAAACTAGTTCCTATATTTTATTTTCGTATTCATTCTCAATATAGCAAAATTGAAGCACGGAAGCCCGAGAACCGAAATTGATTCACAAAATTAAGAATAATGAATGCAAAATAATGTGTTAAGTTTTCTATTTTAATTTTGTCCAAATCAGTTTCTACGAATTTGGCTATGAAAAATGTTTTACCACGAATTTTTATTCACCTGTCCATCAAACTATTTTCGCCGAAGCGTAGGTATTTCTAGTAACCAGGCCACGGATGTGACATTCCGTGAACGACAAAGTTTCCCTAATTTTGCGAGGCAGACAGCGTCCGATGACTTAATAAAAATAGCTGGGAACAGTGGCCTATACGTTCTGGTCTAGACAATAAATTGAGTCAGACTGCGGAGCCGTAATTTGGATTTATTTCCATACGAGGACACTCTTGTTAGAATTTTCCCCTCTTATGTAGGGGATTTAGGTATGTGGAATATAAAAATATGGGATGAAAATGGAGAAATAAACCTATTTATTATAATATTGTTTATATGTCTATTTGTCTTTTTAAATGAGACTGTGATGCGAGTGCGACTGTGGTTTCGCGACAAATAAACAAATATATCTTAGGTATGTGGACTGTGGTAAAAATAAAGTAAAAGATTGCTATCGCAGGGAAAACATTGTCGAAACGAAATTGCTCAATATTCTGAAATAAATGAGAGACCAGAAAATGTTCTAACAATAGAAATTGCATACATAAACACGGAAGAAGATTAAGTTAAAGATGTTGCCACATATAAAGTGAATAAAACTATATGATTCTTCGTTTTCAATGATAGGCAATAAACCACAAAGTAATTGTGTTGAGCAATAACAACATTTCGGGGCACACGTTATTGCTCTACGTGACACCGAGTCGTAGCAACACGTACCATACGGGGTTAGGCAGGGAGCGTGGCAACACATAACAAAATATTTGGCAACATCCGATATTACATGTTTAGTATGCACGAATAAAAAGTAGTTATGAATAATACATAGATAATATTGCTATCACGATTGTTCTCCTAAACGGATTAAACAGTGTCGGTTGCTGAAGGAATTCTTAAGAATTGGCAAAGTATGATCGATGGTTGGCAATTCAAATCATTGTAATGATGGTTCAGCTAAAATACACTTTGATTTTTTACTTCTTTTTTTTCAAGTTTTTTTTTTAACTAAATATTCGAGCTACCTTGTCTTGTGCCAATGAATTTTTTTTTCATTATTTCTATTATATTCTACTTAAATTTTGACGCCTTAGAACCTCATGAAACTTTTAAGTAACTTACGCGTAATTTTAAGCAGTTTCTCCATACAAGAAGATCATATTAAATTCCTAATAAAACGCATTATGTACAGTGCCTCATCCCTTACACTGTAGAGTACAATAATCGCCCACTAGTGACGTCATCTGGCGCCCCATTTCTGACGTCATGAACAGGTCTAATATCTAATGGCGTATAAAGACGTCGTAGGCTATGACTTTAAGTGGTTTCCAAGCTGTGGAAACTGCCAGCCTTCATGTGTGATTTATATCAACAGCATATACATTTCTACAGGGTGTGTGGAAATCGGTTGTCATAGCATGATGCAGAGGAATGAGGAAACTGTCGTGAGGAAAGTTTTGAGTATGAATGTCGATGGCTATAAGAGTAAGGGAAGACCAAAGACACGATGGATGGACTGTGTGAAAGAGGATATGGCTAGAAAGGGGGTCTACGAAGATGAGGACTAATATAGAAGTATTGAAGAAAAACACATGTTACGCCGACCCCAAAATTTGGATAAGGGCAGGAGATTGATGATACATTTCTACTGTATGATAATCTAACTAAATACATAAACGTTGTATTGTTAGGTTGTGTCAAATAGCGTAAGGGTTAGTTGGGAAACAAGATGTTAATTAGTAAAGCCAAATAAAAAATAAGAACGCTATTTTAATACTTATTATTTTAATACATTCTCGCCTACATTTTTCCTATTTCTTAACATACACTTTTTTTGCATTTTCTCAAAATTCATTTTATGGAAAACAAAAGTTCGAAACGCATATTTTTTGCTAAAATGTAAGTTCTTGTGCCTTATTTAGCTCTTAACACATAATGAGTTTTACAGACATGACATTTTCTTTGATTAGGAGTTTCCTGTGCATGTAATGTATGTGAATGTATGCATTCAACACACTTAAATACATGATAACCAACTGTTTTTGATGCCAAGGCTAGGTTATTATCAAATGAATACCTTGCAGACAATAGGTACTGTAATTCTTGACAGGAGGTTGACTTAAATTGCATAAAACTTTTGAATATCATATTAGCATGGCATAGATTTTAGAGAAATCGTAGAAACCTAAGAAATTAGTAGAACTGTGAAAAATTATTTAAGTAATTATGTATTCCCTGCATAGAGTTACAGAAATAATTCATATTCATACTATCCATACTAATATTATAAATTCGAAAGTAACTCTGTCTGTCTGTCTGTATGTTACCTTTTCACGTCTAAACCACTGAATGGATTTCGATAAAATTTGGCAAGGAGATAGATGGCATCCTGGGAAAGGATATAGGCTACTTTTTATCGACATACCACGCGGACCGCGGGCGGAAGCTCATTATAAATTAATATTCGCAACAGAATTTAAGTATGCAATTAATTAGCAGTTAGACCAAAACTTCTGAGCCAAAAAATAGGCACGTCCTGTGTTGTGAAAGACCTTAAATACATGCCCTTATGTGGACGAAATTAGGAACTTCGTATTCTTAGAATAACAATGAATTTTGAAACCTAACTCATTATATTTTAATGACAGTATAATAGGTTTTTTTAATGAGCACTATTAAATTATTATTAACACATTTCCTTAGGTTGAGCACTAAATCTTGCTGGGAATAATAAGTAACATGCACGATTTCGGTGCAAAGCATATACAGCGCATCCAATAATCACTGTATCATAATAGACTGGTAGGTACCTACGTATTTTCTCGTTCATTTCTTTTTGTATATTTATATATAAACTGTTAAATAATACCTCCACACTGAAACCATGAATTCAGAGCTCCACCACACGGTTAGGCTAGGTAATTCCGTCAATACATTTAATTTTTATTTTGACTATTTTATGAAATACAATCGATCCTGTCACAAAACAAAAACAAATGATAAGAATCACTTTTTTTGTAAGCAGACAAAGATGAAAAGGTAACACTTTTTGAACCCTGCAAAATGGTTGAGCTGGATGGTGCTGATCCACGTGACATGTTCGTGAACGGGCGCCGTCAGTTGAGACTGGTCATCTCTTATCTGCCAGGGCTTACTTTTAATCTTATATTTTGAATTGTTTTTGATTATTTTTCGTTTGACATTGTTGTCACATACAGAAGCACCAAGAATACTGTACCCAGGATTTTTTAATATCTATATCCATTTTTTAAAAGAGTGTCCTTGGAGTTTCTTGCACGTTCTTCTCCATAGAGATTGATTCTCCATACGATTTGGAATAGGCAATTAGCTTCAACTTTTTGACTAACTGACCGACTCTTTGACAGTTCAAAAGTGCCTGTAAATGGTTTAATTGAAATAAATGCTTTGAATTTGAGTTTGAGTTCGAACTGTTGAAGTAATGTATGACAAATGCTTCTCTTTCCGCGAGTGTACTTAGGTACATCCGCTACCGTAGTTAATAATAGAAATTGATGGAAGTCAAAAGTGGAATCTACTAGTAATTCTGATAAACACATTATTTTGCGAAAACACAGCTTAGTTCCTGACATTGAGTGATTGTGAGTAATGTACCGTGTTCGATGCTCGACTGTAAACATGTTTTCAGCGGGCCTCATAATTCAGTTTTTGAGTAAATAAAAATATTGATGAAAACTTTAATGAGCTGTGATTCACTTCTTTGTTCGAAGGCTTATTTCCGAGAGGGAAACCAACATTGTGGAAGCGAAAAAAATTGGGTTGTCATTTTCAGACCGTTACAATTTATAAAATAATTATGAGCCCAATTCTATTTTAAAACCAGTTTATGAAACATTATTAGAACAAAATAAATACTTCCATGATCTTGTAATAGACTTTTATTAAATAACCTAGAAGGACTTAGGTATCTTTGAGTACCAAGATTTTTCTATTATAATAAAGAATCTAGCTTAGACATATGTACATAATTGTAAGCATTACAATACAATAGGCTGTAGGTGGTTAATGATTGACTAATTATACCTATACATTGCTAAGTTAACGCCTCCACCAATGATACATCGAGCATCAAGCAGATAATTTAGCAACCGTAGGTAGTACAGTCAGTGACCTGCATTACCACCCCTCATCCCCTATTCTTCTTTGTAAGAAAGAAAGAAAGAAGAAGAAGTTTGGGGTCAGGTAATGCAGAGCACTGACTGTACGTCGAACCTAGATATTATAATATGCAGTTGCCTATCACGTAAGGCTCATTTACAAACAAACGAACAAATAAACATTTATTATTTCTTTTCTTTCTTTTACAGGGAGTTTCTCGACCTTTCGTCAAGAAAGAGAATATCCATGCGTGTCTCGTAGGCTCATTATTGCATTCGTGTGTAATACCCAAAGGGGATACAAAAACTCGCCTACGATGATGTCATACGGGACTCTACAGGCGATTTTGTTAAACTGATGTGTGATTCAAATTACGATTTGATGTTTGCACGGAAAGATTCCAATTCGATTCCTATCGTACCTACTGCTTACATGTCTCTTTTTACTTGTTTTTATTTTATTTTTTATTTCAGAGTTTTTGGGTTATGACTATACTACGGTAACGACCGGCAAAGATCTACGAATGATAGCCGGGACCAACGGCTTAACGTGCTCGGAGAGGCTCGATATTATATCCCTTCCCTTTATAATACCCCTTGGTAAGACTGTGAAGGGGTATCGCGTTACCCAGTAACTGGGTTCTGGCGGTCAGTTAAGTAGTCGCTCCATGTAAAATACTGGTATTCAGCTGCATCTGGTGAGACTAAACCGACTCACTCAGTTGGGGGAAAGGCTAAGCAGATGACGATGTCACCTTCCCATAATTGCCTATTCGAGGCGAGAAACTGTCCTCGTGTAAATGCGCCACTGCTGGCCTCAAATAACTTCAAGCTATGTTTAGTGCTAATAGGAGTTCAGCGATCTAGGTAATTGATAGGTACACAAATGGATGTCACGGATGAAGATCTCAGTAATCACCATGAACGCTTAATTAATACCTAGGTGTCCCTCTTGGGTAAATGATTTCACCATTCAATAGGTATACAGGTTGTTTGGCAGAACGTTGAACATACGAAAATGGTGGATAGGTGGGGTCATCTAAGTTGAAGTTAAGATTTAATTATTTTTTACATCTTTCTGTAAGTTTGAGGACTCATAACTTTTTTCTAGCTAACATCTGAATGAAGCAATAATTTTATAAGAATCTGCCAAAATTAAAGATAAAAAAATATATATTAGATTTCAAATATAAAAACAAAGCTACCGAGTCACCGCACGCCGACCGCGTCAATGCGTCCCACGGGCGGTAGATAATACAAAACTTTAACAAATTACCTTCTAATTTTAATTTTTCGTAATTTTAGCACTATACTCGTAAGCTCCTACTACTACTGGACAACAAAAATGTATAAATTAAGTAATGTTTTAGTATTTATTTCTGTTCAAGTGATTTGTAATCTTTAGAAATAAATGAATTCAAACCGTACATATATTGCCTGTTTTACCCATTTTTAATAAAAAATTACACTTTAAAGTGAAGAAAGTGGTGAAACTAGAAGAAAGCAGACTTTTTTTTTTAATATCAAGGTGGCCAGGGCCAAATAAATTAGGGGTGAGTAAGAGCAGATGACCCCACCTATTCACCATTTTCGTATGTTCAACGTTCTGCCAAACACCCTGTATGACATGTTTTTTACATTAAATTTTGGTTCGGGAAATTATGAGCTTTATTTACATTTGAACTGTTGATTTTACTAAAATAATATTTGCGTTGTCCTGCATTAATTACATCGAACTATTAAAATCCGGTGTCAGTGTGTTCGGCCTTCAGTTGTGGGCCATTCATTATGTTGATTGGAACGCGTTTATTATAAATTATTGTTTCATATTCATTATTGTAACGTTTGCACTTGCATGCAATAAATTATCATTAAAGGCTACTGCAGACAGACGCAACGCGACTCATGTAGAACAATTTCTATGAAAACATCATGGAAATTATTCTCCCAGATTGCATCGCACCGTTGCGTCGTGCCTGTCTGCGGGAGCCTTAAAGCTTTTTACGTATCATGATCATGTATGTAGGTACCTATGAATTCGCATAGTTATGTAACACGTGCATTTTTTCACAGAAAACAGGTTTTTTTGTTGTGTTTTTACTTTCGTGCAGAGTACAAACTGAGCGCTTAAAAATAAAAACCAAAGAGTTGGTAAAGAGATTTTTTAAGTATATGTTACTCGTATAAAGTTGAAGATCTTACGGTTCACAATAGCTTGGCATAAACGTAATTTAATAAGTAAGCTTCCTTCATTTTTACCCGACTACGGCGAAGAAAAAAGGAGGGTTATGATTTTGACCGGTATGTATGTATGTATGTATGTATGTTCATCTGTTCCCTCCTATCTGCCAAACCACTTATCACAATTTGACAAATGAGGTATCGTTAGAAGCGTCGTGATTGTCCGCTGGTTATAGGCTATGTGAAGTCACATTAAATTAAAACTGGCGCCCTCTAGAGGACATAAAGTGAGGAACTTAAAAAAAAATATGGTTTAATCGTACCATGTTGGGTATCAAATGAAAGGGCTTAATGAGCACATTTAAAAAATATATATATTATAACCCCAAAAGAATTAAAAAAAAAGACAAGTAATAAAAACTAAAACCCAACTACGACTTAAAAGGTATAAACAGACACCACAGACAGACAAATTAAAAATCTGGAGTCACACGTAATCTGTTCGATTTATGCCCTAACACGTGTGACTCCGGATTTTTAATTTGTCTGTCTGTGGTGTCTTGTTTATACCTTTTAAGTCGTAGTTGGGTTTTAGTTTTTATTACTTGATTTTTGTTCTAGTGTGTGAGACTAAATGAAAGCGTTATATCGCAATAAAATAAAAAAATCCAGTTCAAAAAGTAATAAATAGGTTTACTCAATTGACTCACCGCAATCCTAGTCATGGCTAAACATTTAATATAATAAAGAAATGATTCACACACGATAAATGAGTTTTTATAGCATACTAGCTTTTACCTACGGCTTTGCCTGCGTGGAGATCGAGTTATTGATCGAGATAGGGAATTATCCCACGAGAAGGTTTATACCGGGATAAAAAGTATCATATATCCGAACCTAAGTCATGGTCTACCTGTGTGTGCCTTTCATCGAAATCCGTTCAGTCATTTAAAGTGTGAAAAGGTAACAGATATACAGACATAAACCTTCTGTAGTATTCAGGTGCATTTTATAGTAAGTACCTACTGAAACCCAACCGCAATATATATAGTTGCTAGACACCTAGGCAGATGAAATCATGGTAGAAGCCGTAGCGAAGTAATAGGTCAGGGCTCAGGGCCTCTCCGCTGAATATTAGATGGATTGCGTTGCATGACGCAGGTATGCAATGTATAGCTACACAAATTAAAAACTGCAGGAAAAGCAGTACTGTGATAAATGTTGCAAGGGTTCTTAAGATATTTGTGTGGGAGCAGAGAGATAGATGGACGATGGACCAAATAAAAAATCTATTGAAACAACGACTTCTTATTAAAAGTTGATTAGTTTTGGAAGTACCTATACTCCATTTGAAATAAGATTAGACATATAAATAAACCTTTTTTACAGTCCGTTCAACCGATTTTAACTTCTATTGCGTTTGTGGCATGACAAATGGCAGCTGCAGTAGACAGTTGGTATTGTGTAACATTTTTTTGCTTTTAATGCCATCCTTAGGCCTACGGTATAGATATCAAAATCGGTTGAGCGGACTGGAAAGAGGTTTGTTTAAAATTCTAATCTTATTTTAAATGGAGTATAGGTGTCATAAAAATCCAAAGACACCGACTTCTAGGGCTTTTTTAAACGACTTATTTCGACTTAGTTCGATCCCTTGATCGAACAAAGTCGAAATAAGTCGATCATCGATCGAAATAAGACGTTACAAATATTACAGTAACTTCTGCCTTTTTCGAAGTCAGTTTTTTGCGGTTACCAAGCTTCCTTTTAAGCTATTTCTTCGCCTAACAACACCACAATAACCTACTTTCCATACTCACTCATAAAACTCTGCAAAGAGCGCCTGACATACTCTATTTTGCGATCCCAGTACCGTCATCCACATTACAAGTTGATGTAGTGGATGTAGTCACGTGAAACCAGATTATGATTCAAAACAAATACAATTTTATAAATAATATCCTGTGTTAATAACTGAGGGGACATTCGGAGACAGCTGTGGTGGCTTTCTGCCAGAGAGTGTACTATGCCATTTGCCAACGTACGTCTGTGACGTCAATGGTTCTTTTGTCTCTTTCTTACACGCTGACACGTCATGTGTGCTTGTCATTAAAGTGGGAGTGTCGACGATCTGAGGTTGTTGTGTTTAATGTTCATATTTTATGTCTTAATTTTTCAGGTTTGCCCGTGAAATGGGGCGTTATAATCTATTTTTTTCATTTATTTATAAAGAGGTCTTAATTTTTTTATATTCAATTTTGTTCACCAACGTTGGTATAATTTCCCGAAAGCAAGTCTGTAAATATCTATATTTTAGAATCTTTATATGAGGCGTCTTTATTCCAATCTTCCTTAGGTACCTATAAATTGACTAATCAAATGTTATTCTTAAAAACACTCTCGTTGTTAATTAAAATAGTGGTAAAGCTAGCAACTGAGACGCACGTGGTGCCTTGTTCTCCCTGCCAACACCGCGAGGCATCCGGCGTGAATACACGCATGTACCAACACCAGTAGGTACATTACAGAGCAAGTTGTGGTGTCATCCGAGTGCAATGACTTACTTAATGGTGCTCCCAGGCAATGGGCCAAAAACTACCATTATTTACGTCCCGGAAATTTATAGGTATCCCGAAAGTTTACTGTATTTTAAAGTATCTACAACTTTGGGTTAAAAGATAAGAGTGGTTTAGACTTCTTTTCGGGATAGAAAGATAGACAGAATACTCGTGTTTAAGCTCAAATGTCATCTGTTTTTAGACTTTTTGACTAAGCTGTAACATAGTATCAACGACCTACTAAAACATAGCATACTATTATATTTGTGTGTGTGTGCATCATAAAGTCACGCGCTAGTCCTGGGGTATAAACAAAATTACCCGACGATGATGCGGAACAAAACTTCGACACACCTAATAATTTTTAGTACCTATGCTCCTAGAAATCTAAATTATTTTCTGGGTTTTTATATCGCGTGTCTATAATAGATCATTGAAAAAAAATAGTCGCCACGTGGCAAATGTATTAAGTCCTTTTTCAGCGAAATCTACTCGAAGGCTAATTGATGTTAAATTGCCTGCCATGGTCCGCTCATGCGCTTTGAAAGTAAGAAGGCCAATCTTTGATAGTCAGATGAAGGCCTATGCCATGTTACTAGATGTTACAGACAATTAAGCACGAAAGAATATAACATAACACATAAAAATCACGCCTGTATTCCCAGAAGTGTTAGGCAGAGGTATACCTATAGTACACCCACATTTCGCCAATTATGTAATAAGGGGGCGAGCCTTTTGCCATGAACCGGCCACAAATCTAGACTCCGGATTGCTACTGAGAAAAACGAAAACGAAAGAAAATATTTCCCTAAAAATGGTCCAAGAAAGAATCAACAAAAAGGAAAGCTAATACAGTACATTAGCTATTAGCTAAAACATTTTTTATCGGAACCAATCTAAACAATGACACAGCTGGTTGTTAGCACCAAACCATTCCCTGCTTTCGCGACAAAGGTAGGTCTACAGTAGGGTATTGATTACCTAATGTAAACAGCTAGCTGCTAAGGTCACATTCCAGGTAGAAGCTTCGTCCTCCAACCATCTGTTTTGTGACATCGATATCTGATTGCCAAGGGTGCGCCAAATTCAGGCTAAGTGATATAGTGATTCTGCTAAAGAGTAACCGGTAATTTGTAATGTATACCCAATATTGTGGTGTGCTTTTAGAGAGTTTGTTTAGTTTGAACCTCTAATGGGGTCCTCGCATAGACCATTAAAAAGCTACGATCCTTGAGTATCTCTCACCCCGTTTGCTAGATGTCTAGTGTTCATGATGTCATTAGCGCAGAGTCCCGCCACTTACGATCGTCTGAGAATATCTCTGTTTAGATAGATGCACTATATTGTACTTACATTGATAGCACGATTGTTTTCTTTTAACAAATTCGACAACCTAAATTCTAATTTAAAAGTCTGTATGGACCGCTTTCTTAACTGCAATCCCTATAAAAACGTAAATTTGGATTTAAAAATGAACTAAATGGACTTCATATGTCATTTTGTACCTAGAAGCACTTAGACCAGCCACAGGATGGCGTCGTCTGATAGCATTTCGCTAGTATCGACGAGACGAATGTCTAGCCGCTCGATTGATCCATCCTAGCCAATGTCTCAGGGGGTAGGGGTGCTGACGTCACATATCAGCGGCATTGCTCTCGTCACTTATTTCCTTCGATCAGCGGAACTGCGGGCTATTTTTACCCGATAGCGCGATCTCAAAGGCAGGGTTATGTTTTTTAAAATAAAGTGGCACAAATGGCGGAGACAAGTCTATTAATATGATCATCATCTTTTGTTGTTCAAGTAATTTTAAATGGCAATGATTAAGAACTGTCGTTTCATTAAGTATGTCTATTGTCTTTGTAAAAGTTACGAGGCGCTCTTCTTCGCAATGGTCATTTTGTGGAAAAATGGCTTCTTTTACATAGAGCTACTGTTTGACTAACGTTTCTATTTTCAGTAGTTCATGAATTTATTTGGTGTTTATATAACATGCGAATTCCTAATCAAGTTACCGTTATAGAAATCAAAGATAACCGCTCACTTATAAAGACCGCACCCTTAAGTGCTCCACTCAAGTAGTCTCTCAAGTAAACTCCCACTTCAAGTAGATACAAACGGTTCAACTGCAGCATACAAACTACTTCACAATACAAAACTACCAATAAATAATATATAAATAATTCAACATCTCCAGCTAAGGCCGGCTGCAAACTTAACGACAAAACGAACGTTCCTACGAACGCACAAGAGCTGGCAATCGATAGGCGCCGCCCACTGACCTATATAGCAGAGATTAGGAAGAGGCCAGCCCCCGAGATGTCTTGTTTTTGTCTCGTGTCAAGAAATAGAGCCTCTATTTCTCAGATAAGGAATAGACGTTCAGAATTGTATGGGTTTAGTACAATGAATTATTTGGTTATCGGCGTGGTTATCCCCCAGTTGGGGATAAAACAGACGTCTTATCGAGAAGAAAGGATTATTACCGACGAATTTTCTTTCAGGGGGTTTTATTATACTCTCTGAGTTAAACTGTAGCAAGAACCCACTTCAATATAAGCAGCTATTGGTGGCAGTGTGTCACGCGACTTAAGTGAGGGTGTCCTAAATGGGGAAACCTCAGAAGCCTTGTAACCGCGGCTAGGGGAATGCGGCATTGTGCGTGTGAGTGATGAACGTGTCTACCACCTCACCAAGATCTGTCTTTGCTTTGCATAAAGCCGCTGTATGTAATTAGTTGCTGCCCTGCAGCTTTCGAGACGTTGACAGGTATTTATTTCCATTTTGTTTTCGATTTCGGAGAGTAGTGTGAAGAAGTATGACGGCTGTTGAATATTCCATAATTTCACTAACTGCTTTGCAGTTTGGCAGATGTTAAGTTAAAATAAAACTGTAACATTATGGATTAAAAATAAATAATACTTAAAGAAAGAAAGAAAAAAAAAGTCGTTTCTTTTCTTTGTTTTTTTTAAAGCACATTATAATCCTAATTTCGATGCTGAATAGCGGTAATACCCAAAATATCTCGCTCATTAAGTCACAATAGACCGAGTTCAATCGATCACCGACATTACAATCTGGCAAAGTGTCCCGTATTTAGAGCATTGGTCAACTGGGAGCCAACTGGAGTGGAAATGGTCAAACAGGTGACCCACAAAGCTGCTGTTCAGTGTACAATTTTCACGATGAGCAAGGTTTTCCCCTCTACATTATAATGACAGAGTACATACATGTGTGGCGTACTAGGGGTGTTCAATAAAAAGTGAGTATGACGCAATTACTTATCTACTATTAATGTTATTTTATTTTTCGACGTAGTCACCTTTCAGGTTTATTTACTTTGTATATCTTTTTTCTAAACATAAAATTCCCTTTATACAAAAAAATAAAAAAATGAACTTCTTTCTGATCCCTTAAAAAATCGAGTACGGCGGCGACTACTGCATCATCATCTTCAAATTTCTGGCTCTGCAGATGTTCCTTTAACCGCGAAAATAGGTAAAAATCACTAGGCACCAGTTCAGGTGAATATTGGAGGATGTGCCATCAATTTGAAGACAGCTTTTTGAATGGCAGCCATCGCAACCCTGGATTTTTGCGCGGGAGCGTTAGGTATCTTGGTGAAACAAACAACAGAACACGTTCCGAAACGACGCAAACAAATGACCTCTATTTTTAAAAACAAACGAGAATTGGTTTGTTTTTTTTATTATCATCATATTTAATGTCTGGGGGCTGTGTCTGCCAGTATTTTTTTTTTCCAA
This sequence comes from Lithophane semibrunnea, assembly GCA_947363905.1. Lineage (NCBI taxonomy): Eukaryota > Metazoa > Arthropoda > Insecta > Lepidoptera > Noctuidae > Lithophane > Lithophane semibrunnea. The sequence continues at coordinate 15,289,051 of OX376194.1, forward strand.
GGCGAATGTATCGCATTATCACTATTTATTGAACACTCCTCGTATAATAAAAACAGCGGGTATTTAGTTAGGTGTATTCCATCTCGCATTAATGTGAGTAGGTACGAATTTCATATCATCAGAAAATAATCTTTACAATAACACAATTTATTGTTTTCAGTTAATAACAATAGGATTACATTAATTGAGCTGTCTGTTTAAGTGGCTCTTTTTGGCAAACCAGGAAGGTTATTACAAAATATATTATTAAACGGTCCTCGAGATTTCATATTCAGTAGGCACTAGAATGAGCACCAAGGCTTGGCAACAAAATGCTTAACCAGAACCTACGTATGGAAAAAAGTGAGTTGAGTGCCAAACGGGTCGCTGCGTATTACGCACTACTTCCCGCTTCCTCTCTTCAATAAAAATATAGCCTTAAACATGAAGGCTATCGTAGAAATAACGTTTGCAATAAAGTTACAAACCAAGCATTCTGAACAAAATGCTGACTCTTTTCTTTTGAAGAATAAAAGTAGAATAGCGAAGATATCGCAACGGTTCGGTTCTTGCTTCTAAAGGGCACAAAATGAAGACATTACCATAAACCGACTATCTTTCATTTTAAAATACATTTTGACCTTTACTCAGGAAATCTTGATAACAGTGGCTCATTTGAATTTGTATAATAATTTTATTTAGAAGGTGCTATTGTTATCTGCTTGGGGGAAGATGAATGTGTTTTATAACAGTCTAATTCGTAGGATCTGAAGACAGACAAAATGTTAATTTCTAGAACGCAAGATTTTGCAATTCATTTATGTTTCTACCTGCAGGCGTAGCATGGCGCTTTCTATCTCTACGAAGAATAGACATAGCTTTTTCTATACAAAGTGACAGTTCGTTTCTTTATTTTTGACATCCACCGTAGAAATCTTTCTACAATCTGTCATTTTGTCTTTCATTTCTAACGATCTTTCTCTAGGTCTTTTTATATGTAGACTATTTCGGAAGAAAGTTTTCTATCCTTACTGTCAAAATCACACTGACATCCGATAAATCCTGTGACAAAACAAAGAATTCTGTAAGTCGAATTATGTAAAAGAGTGAATTTCGTAAAAAGTGCAGTTGACTCTTTCTATTTTGCTGCCGTCTCGTTCTGTCTACTGTCTACAGGAAACGTCATTTTTGTCTACTCTTCCGTCGACAAAACGGTGCTCATACTACGCCTGCTGAAATAGAACCTTGGCTACTCCTGAACAGAAACAAACAAAAACGCCTGAACTGTTCAAACACAATTGTACTCGCAGAAATATACATACATACACATAAACATTCATAAAGGCTCTTACATACTGGGGCGATTCGTCGCGCGACGCGACGCCGCCGCATTGTTCGCCGTGCAGTTTTCTCAGAAATTGTTTTGTTAAATTTCGCGTTGCGCGACGAATTGCGCCAGTATGTAAGAGCCTTAATACATTCCCAAATATTGGCCGAGTACGGTTACCGATATTGCAGATTCAGACTTTCGACAAACTCCGAACTTTGCGACCGAAATAAAGGCTTTTATCGCCATTGGAATGCGTAATAGCCCTTTGGGGCGGATTGTTCCCATACGTGGGCTATAGGCTATGTGGCCTCTTTGTTTAGGGCCCGTGATTTCGGCTCTCTCCTGCAGAATAGCCGAGTGATAGATGGCGGAATTTAGGTTATTGATTGATCGCTGAAAGCCCTGGGTGGGATGAGGGCTTCTGAATATCCCTACTGAAAAAACGTTTTTAGGTTGATTTTGCGATGACGATAAGTAAATATTAGGTATTCACGTATATTAGGTATTGATATCCTGTTTACAGTTCAAACTAATTAATAAACATTTTCCGATACGTAGGTAATAATGGGTTTTTATAATTTCTAGGAAAATCGACACTAAATATTCAAATTCAAACAATTTAATTCAAGTTACACAGGACTCATAAAAACAAGGTTAACAAAGGTTAGCAGGTTAGCAAGTTTTAAAAGTATAATAATAGCTTTGTTATTGCTTTATTAAAAAAAAAAATCTATAACAAAAGTTTTAATAATTGTTAGGGTTTCCAGACATCTTCATAAAAACATAAAAGGTTGAATTTAAGTTAAGCAAAATGAAAATAAGTTAAGCATCGAGCCATATTAAAGTAAAATAATAATCGAGTGAATACTTCACAGTAACGTTTCATCTTGAGTAAAATATTCAAAGCTCCGAGACACCTCAATTCTCTCAACCTTCCACTCGAGACAAAATCGATTTCAAACAAGTCCAGGAATAAACAATAAGTCCCGCTCTCAAAGGTCAGACCACCGACAGTTAACCAAAAATGGCGTCACAAACGGGTGTATTTTTAAATAAATACGGAGACAGATGGAGGGCAGGTCTGACGGGGCTAAATCAGGAATAGAAGGCCCAGTTTTCGCGATACAGAGGTCGATCTATATTCAAGTGGGTACATCTGACTTATGTAACGCTTTCGATGCAACCAAGTGACGGGGAATGTTTATAAATGTATGAGACAAGGTTCCTGAAAATGTTAAGGTCAAATGTTGCGCCCTATGACTACGCGGTAAAGCCTTCACCGCGTAATACATTGGGTTTTTTTTTCACATGTGGCCAATCAATCTGCCTAGCCTTTTGGGGGGTCGGCTTCCAGTCTAACTGGATGCAGTTGAATACCAGCAACACATGTGGCCGCGATCCCGAATAATTTGGGATAAAGACAGGAGAATGCTGATGATAAAGATGATTTATTCTTTACCTTAGCAATTCTATTAGAATTTTAAAGAGCTCAGTTACTGTTGCTATTTACGTAATATAAATACATACAAAAGAACAGCTGTCATTCGTGGATCTTTGACAATCGTTACGGGTCGTCAGAAGCCCGAAAGTCTGACAACCAGTCTTACCAAGGGGTATTGTATTACCCAGTTACTGGGTTGTGGAGGACAGATAGGCAGTCACTCTATTTAAAATACTGGTATTCAGCTGCATCCGGTTAGACTGGAAGCCGATCCCAATATAGTTGGGAAAAGGCTAGGCAGATTTGAGATACGTATAAAAGAACGAATAACATAGCGGACCTAACCTAACATACTCGTACTACTCGACGGTATATGAGGCTCTTCCGAAAATGAAGGGAATGCCGTCGTCGACATAAATTCAAAAACGTTTGTTGTTTTCCTGCTTTCTACTCGTTTAGAGGATTCCACTTAGGTAGATAGGTACTACAGGGTGAGTTCATATAAACATAACATAACATAATCAGTCTATAATGTTCCCACTGCTGGGACACAGGCCTCCTCTCTTTGAGAGGGAGTGGGCCGTAATCCACCATGCGGGCCCAGTGCGGGTTGGTAGATGTCACATGTCCTCGAATTTTTGGTTCTAAGACATGCCGGTTTCCTCACGATGTTTTCCACGGTGAGTTCATATATGTAAAAAAATATGAAACATTCTTGCATTCTGCCTTATTTACATGGAGGTATACCTACAAGTAACTTAAACGGTGCAGAACTCACAACGTTATAAACTTTCACCTTTTTCCCAGAGGGTCACGTGCTAACATGGTATTTTTGCTTACAATAAAATAGAATTTTACTAGGTAAATGAAGATTATTAATTTACAAGCCGTGCGTTCTCATCGTCAAAAATGACGAATTTCCATACAAAACATTCCATTTATATAATTTTATATTTTTTCAAGAATCCTTCCATATAGCTCATCTTCGTATTATAAGGAACTTTAGTGTATTTCATGTTTCTACACCCAGCGGTATAGGCTAAGTGTTTTCTGTGAAAGAATAGACTATAAAATGTTTGGTGAATGAATGAATTTGAGATTTTTATTATGTACCTATTAATTTGTATGTGAACGAGTGTTATGTGTCATAACCAGTGATCGGATAATCGGATGCATATTTACCTAAAGTGTTGGTGTTGGCTATTATGGAATGCACTTTTGTATCGAAAAAATCCCGGGAATTCGGAATCGACAAATTTAGTTTTTTTTACTATAGAATCAAATTGGGTGTAGGAATATTTTAGTTTAAGGTGTAGGCTACTATTATGGAATGCACTTTTGTATCGAAAAAATCCCGGGAGTTCGGAATCAACAATTTTCATTTTAAGACATTCGTCTCTGACAGTCAACATAGTCATAAATTCCTCTTATACTCAACATAGTCATAAATTGATGCGGAGCTTAAAATTAACTTCAAGTAAATACACATTAATAATTATGTAAACCCCTGAATTTTTTTTAAAATAAATGCTACATGTAAAGACGACGTTTCCTCATCATGTTACAGACTAGTTTCGCATTCCCGAATTTTCTGGAATCCCGGGATTTATATTTAAAAAAATATGTTTTAAGAAGCCGCTTCCATAATTTCCTAACCAAAAATGAACTTTAGGTAAATATGCAGCCGATTATCCGATATAACACTTGTTCACATACAAACTTATGACAAATAAAATTATTATCTTTGTCTATACTATACAGGCTGTAACGGTAAACAGTCTTGTAATTCAAACCATGGGTAGTTGACTTAAATATAAAAATAAATGACCGAACACAAAAAAAAAAAAACTTCATTTTCATTAAAAGATTTTAAAAAGTTTCTATCCGACACCGTGCTCTCTAGCGAAACAGCTGACTGACTGAGGGAGGGGTCGCGCTCGCGGCCGGTCAGGTCACATCCCGTACCCCCCGCCCGTGTTGAGACGCAAGTTCGTTGCCCTAGCGCATAGGACAACGAACTTGCGTCTCTTGTGGTAAAATGTAGACTTAAAAAAAAGAAAAAAAAAGTTGTAATTTTACATTGATTTTACGTTCTATAAATGAAACCAAACCACTGGTTGCAAGGATAACGGTGTTTACCCTAACACCCTGTATAATATTATAAAGAGAGAGTGAATTTTGTTAGTTTGTGTATGTATATGGAGGGTAATCTCCGGAACCACAGCTCCTATTTGATACTAAGAGCCACTTTAAGAGTTTATTGGACTTTCCTTGTATTAAGTACCTAGATTAAGATATCTAAAACTAACTATACGATGTCTTTTAAGTCTATTTCTGCTTGAAAAATGGAAAAAAAAATATTAATCCTTTCTGAGAGGAGAAACTTGGGTCTTCGCCAGAATTTTCACGAAACGTCACATCCATAAGTTGCGTCTTATGTTCCAGTAGAACTAGAATGTAGTAGGTATACTACCAAAGATGTCGTTTGAAAATATTTCGCTCCATTTTATTCGTACTATCAACTGCAACACTTGAACAATGAAATCCGCCTTTACTGCTACGACTTATAGGCGCTGCTCACGTGAAGTTGTTACAAAGCACGTGCGGTTGACTGTACTCTAGACGCCCAGTTTAAAGTTTAATGGGTCACGTTGAAGGTATTATGTGCAATTCTATTTTATTTTAGATGCATTTTTGCATGTGCAATTCTAGTGAAGCATTTGGGCTGGTGGTAGTAGAAGTTTATTGGTGGCCTTTTGTATTGTAAAACCTATTTGGTTTTCGTTGGTAAAATGATTTTTAAAAGATACAAAATTGTTTATTCAATAATGTCAAGATTGGCTTGCAAAGGCCTACGTTTGTATCAAACTCAAACAAAATTAATATTAATCTTTTTTAAGCAAAAGGAGTATGTAAAGACCGTAGCAAGTGACGTTCTATAGTTACTGCCTACCCCCATGGGAAGAAGGCGTGTGTTTATATCCTTGCATTATTATAAAAAAAGTCCTCCGCCGCGTCTGTCTGTCGTCCTGTTCGCGATAAACTCAAAAACTACGGCACCGATTTTCATGCTAGTTTCACCAATGGTTAGAGTGGTTCTCAAGTAAGGTTATAGTATACAGTATGTTAACTAACAAAGGGCGTTCCCGTTAACCTGCAATAGTATAGCGTCTATACATGCCAAAAAAAATATTACCGTTTTTGTATAGTAAAATATTCACAAAAAATATTAAATTGTTACGGAAAATAAACTCTCTGTACACGCCCACTTGTCACACTTGTTTTTCTACGTTGAAATACAAGTGTGCGTGTACAGAGTGTTTCTTTTACGTTTAAATTTAATGGTTTTGTGAACATTTCACGACACAAATAAAAAAAAATTTTTTTTTTTTTGAGTGATAATATTTTTTTTTGCATGTATACACGCTATACTATTGCAGGTTAACGGGAACGCCCTTTGTTAGTTAACATACTGTATAATAACCGCCATCCACGCGGGCGAAGCCGCAGGTATCAGCTAGTATGTATATAAAATCATTTAGCTAATTAATAACTTACACTTTAGCAACCTTACACCAAACCAAACAACCCTTAGCCAACCGTTCTTTCCCAGAACGGAAAAAAATATCAGTTACGCGTACAACCTGCATAATTTATTTACTTCGCCTTCCAATAAAGATCAATACGATACAGTACGGCGACGTGGCGAAGTGTAATGTGTAACCTTATTAAATATATAAAAGACTGCAGTGGCGTGTGTTTATCATAAATAAATAGTATCGTCCACACAAGGACAAGTGTGTGGCGTCACGCGACGCCACGCCGTAGTTTGGAGTAAGAAAAGGAAAGTAAATTTTTGAGTTTTTGGTAAAAGGTTCGTTTTTTGGGTGAGAAGATTAACACAGCGATAAGCACTACTGCTGAGCATGAGGTCTTGGGTTCGATTCCCAGGTCGGACAAAGCATTATTGGGTTTTTCTATCTGGGATTTATCAGCCCGGAGTCTGGATTTGTTACCGGTTGGTGGCAATGGGCTCGCCCCCTTACATGGGACTTCAACTTATCTGACTAAATGTGGGTTTACGATAGGTAAACCTCTGCCTATACCTTCGGGGAATGTAGGCGTGATTTATGATATGTAAAACTACATATTTCATTTAAAAATTCGTTTCACCCTAGTGCAACATTATAACTTGTGAGCTTGTGTCGGTTTTTTACTAAATGATTGATTCTGTACATACCTACGGTTAACCGTACTTTGGGTATTCATGTAAACTAACCAAAATAAGAATTTCCCTACGTGATCGAATTAGAAATGAAGAGATCCGTAGAAGAACCAAGGTAATCGACATAGTCCGAAGTATTGCCAAGCTTAAGTGGCAGTGGGCAGGGCACATTTGCTCGCAGAACAGATGGCTGATGGAGCCGATAGGTTCTGGAGTGACGACCGCGTACCGGACGACGTAGCGTTGGAAGGCCCCCTATAAGGTAGAATCGACGAATGAGAAGCACAGAACCGGTCGAAATGGCGGTGCTTGGGGGAGGCCTATGTCCAGCACTGGACATCTTTCGGCTGAAATTATGATAATGATGAACCAAAATAATATGAGAATACCTTCTATATGTATTGATTAAAACATAAGAACCAAAGCCAAAACAAACTCATACAAAGTTATTTAGGTATACCACAAAAAAAAGCTATTGTAATTCAATGAACAGACGAATGAAAAAAATAAGCAAAAACAAGTTAGTACGCATGCGTTGATATCTTTTCAAGGATAGACGGTTAATAACTTGGTAACTTAGATTTTTTGTTAAAATATAATAACGTGGTCATCTCGCCATTAACGTTGAAAAATCAATTATTTGCTTTTGCATTGAATCTTGGGTTTGTGAATAAGCAAAATATTTTAAATGTACATCAGACTTTACTCGTGAAGCAACTAGAGTACCTATAGGAGAATCTACTATACAATACGCAGCTTCTAATTTCAGATATAATTCAGACTTCAAAGATCCATAAAAAATAAAATACGATTCTTAACTTTCTTTCATTCCCACATCTTATCGAGTTCAAACGTCATCCGGGACATTTACCCTCAATCTTCACAAAACATCTACCCTACATGTAACTTGATAAGAAAAACGTTTAAACGGCACCATATCCCGTGCACGCACACCATTACCCGTAAATTCTTTGTGTAGTAATGAAGCATGAGACAGAACGCATCAATGGATGGTGAAAGGGAAAACGTACTTGAACTAGGTACAGGGCGGAGCGCATCGATAGCGGAAAGTGGGTCACGGTCTGCCATCGCGTGGTGCCGGGATTCCGGGCCGGTCCGGGCGGAGCTGTGAACGTTACCAGAACCGGGACCGTGACGTTAGAGACCGTGACGTAAAGCTAGAGCGTGTTGGAGTATACTTAGTAGGAGCTTGTGTGATTACTTTTAACAATTAGGCTTAATTATTATTGGAGGTCTTTGGGGGTTCATTACAGCACAGTAGCATGTTTTATGTTTTCATACGCATTGTTAATTACCATTTTAAAGAAAAGCAAGGTTCTTGCGATTACACATAGGTAGAGAATTAAATAATTGTGTTATTCCCCGTAAATCAATCAACACATTGTATTTAAAACGCTGGTAAAACACAGAATAGTTATCTAAGCAAGTTTTTTAAGCAAAATTAAGTCTTATAAAACTAGAGATTTCAGAGCAACATAACAACATAATAAATCATTTCATATCCTGCGGGAACTATGTATCTGTCGTGATACAAACAGGCTTTTTTGTGAAATATTTTCAGTACAAAGATTCATTGGGATCCGTGGTACGTGAGTAAGTTACATGATGTTCAGTATGACCTAGTTCACTTACTGGCTTTTTTTACTATTAAAAATATAATATTAATGTAACTGCTGATATTCTAGGCTATATTTCAGAAGAACGTCATACTTTGTATAAAAGGTGAAATTATCTCCAAAATGGAGCTCATATCACTTTTGACTTGTTCTGTTTCTCCTATAAAAAAGTGAAAAGAAAGGAAATATACCTATTTAATAAAATCTACGGAATATCAAAGAAACGATGGTGTGAAAGATGATAATGGCTAGAGATATGGAAGTAGAAGACATGCTGCGCCAACCTTCAATAAATTGGGATAAGGACAAGAGAATGGTAAACTCAGACACACATCATCATACACGTGTTTGTCTGTATGACCGCGTTGTTCTTCTAAACCACGCAATAGATTTTTATGAGGTTTTCTCCTTCGTTTAGAGAATTTATTCCGGAAGGTTTATAAAATAAAGTTATATATAACTAGGAAATCTTGATGTTTTGTCAAGTCGTGAAGGGCGTGCGGAGCAGGAGCGGGTCGCTAGTAGCAATTTAGCATAGCTTCAGTTGATGCTTTGAATTTGAAATCCTTATAAAATTCAACCTATTTTCATGAGCAAGTATCTTAAAGTGATTTATCTTCTATTGAATGTTGGAATCGAAGTAAATCTTAGCCAGGATATCCGCTTGTGTGCGATGCTCTTCAAATAGGGTGGGCGTACCTATCTATTGGCGGTACGTGGATGCATCGGATGCCAGCTCTGAGGCTGTGAATGACATGCGACTAATATTGTAAATACACTTGGCTACTAACCTGTCCTAGTTAGTTTATTTACTGGGAAGTAGGTCCGTTGTATATCTATACAAATCTTTTATTTGTATTCTCCTTTTGTCTCCGATCGTCTTTCTAGCCATAATCGGATGGGGTCTTCGTGTGGGATATCTCTCGTTCTATATCTATTCGTTCTATACACATTTATAAATTAAAGTCACTTTTGGTGTCGGACTATTTGACCGCGTTGTTCTTCTAAGCTACGCATTGGAGTTTCATGCGGTTCTCAAAATCATTTATTTATTCCGAAAGGTTAACGTGTATAATTCATAAATATTAAACTAACATATAATTAAGAAGTCTTGATGTTTTGTCAAGTCATAAAAACGTAGAAGCAGGGATGGGTTGCTGAGAGCACAGTATAGGTACTTTATTTTACCTACTTTGGTGAGAGTGTAGATACAATAAATTGATCGAAGAAAGGTCCACTTATGAATGTGGCTAGTTTTGATTAGAGTTACCTACTTGATTAGAATTTTTCATTCACATCATCTGCCTAGCTTTTTCCCAACTATGTTGGGTTCGGCTTCCAGTCTAACCGGATGCAGCTGAATGACAGTATTTTACATGGAGCGATTGTTAATCTGACCTTCACAACCCAGTTACTGGGTAACACGATAAGATACCTCTTATCATCATAAATATATATCATACTAGCTGCCGCCAGCGGCTTCGCCCGCGTGTAATCTTTATAAATAGCCTATGTTACTCAGGGTGAATGTAGCTTTCTAATGGTGAAAGAATTTTTGAAATCGGCGCATTAGTTTTTGAGATTATTCATTACAAACATACACACAAAAATACAAATCTTTCCTCTGTATAATATTAGTGTAGATTGTATATGTCAATATTAATGTTCTATCAATCTCATTGTGTTCTATTAATGAAAGCAACCATATTATGCGAATAGTTACTCATACCTATTACAGGGGGATTTTCACCGTTGTGGCATAACTTGGAAAATGCTTATGTTCAGCAGTGTAGTAAGTTTGTTGATAAACACAACATAACCTCACGCCTGAATTACCGGGGGTTTGGCAGAAGAATACCTTAAAAAACAACGGAACAGCCAATACCAAATGTAACACTTCTGCTTTACCCCTGGGAAAGCGTGCAGCAGCGGTGGTAAACTTCTAACATTAATTTTTTTTTGACCATCAAGATTTCTAAACTGTGTTCTTATCACGCAATTCAATCCTAGTTTATTTCCTTTATTACTCATCTCCTCGAACATTCCGATCTACTGCTTATGCTAACAGATTTAAGACTGTGAGTAACGTGGACCAATGCTTCCATAGCAACAGTAGGCATACTTAGCACTTGTCTACATATTCGTCTACAGAACTGTAATCTCATTATGTAGAGTTTTTAAGGGTATTAGGTCATTCGTGTGATTCATATTGCGTTAGTTTCATCATTCTGTAAGACAGTCGTTGGTTTTGGTTATTGAAAGTGTGTGTGTATTTAAATGTTTTGAACGTCAAATCATATTTCTTTTATGTCAATTAGTTACTGTTAGTAGTTGATGGTTGGTGGAGGAGCTCGTGGCTAAGGGAGGAGCTCGTGGCTAAGTAATAACAGCCGCACGGGTCGATCCATCAGGTTAAACTACGCTTGCCGGGGTTGGTCCGTGGATAGACCATTTTTACATATCGAGACTCCTCCGTGCCTCGGAAAACGTTAAGCCGTTGGTCCCGACTGTCATTCGAGCATTTTTGACAGTCCTTACGGGTCGTCAGAAGCCCGAAAGTCTGACAACCAGTCTTACCAAGGGGTATCGTATTACCCAGTTACCGCGTTGTGGAGGTCGGATAGGCAGTCGCTCCATGTAAAATACTGGGTTCAGCTGCATCCGGTTAGACTAGAAGCCGACCCCAACATAGTTGGGAAAAGGCTAGGCAGATTTTTAGTAGATAGTTGATTAGTAGCTAGCTGTTACATTTATGAAATAAGAACGTAAGATCAGTCGTCTCCATTGAAAGATTAACACGACTAATAGGTATGAAAATTAAATAATTGAATAAACGTACCTACGTTTGCTGGTAGATTTTATTGTGATAAAAACCATTAAGAAATTAATGAGTGGCAATTATTTTCAGAGCACCAATAAAAATAAGATCAATCTGTTTTTGGACTGATATAAAATGGTAGGCTTTAATAAATCAATGAGAGTTCATTCCAAATGATTGGTGCTTATCTGTGATTATATTTCATCAGGTATTTTTTTGTATTTTCCCTTTTACTCTTACACACGTGTCTACATCTCTTTATCTACTTTCCTATCGCAGTTATGCTGGAAGAGATTTCTTTAGAAATAAGTATCACTTTTGTACATATTTTTCTGTTCCTTTCTTCTTGTTTGTGTACCTACATAAATTGTTAAATAATCTGGAAAATGTAAGCGATTAAGGATATCTTTTACTAGATAAAAATTGTTATTTGCTTACTAAACGTTACTCAAAACTTGTTTTTATTTTCAGTTTTTGCTGACAAAAAGTTTTGTTGTAAACGTCGTAGGTCTATATTTATATACTTGCTATTACCTCAATACCTATGCTCGCAATTGGTACGAGCTAACATAATCAGCCTATAATGTTCCCACTGCTGGACCACAGGCCTCCTCTTAGTGAGAGGGAGTGGACCGTAATCCACCACGCGCGCCCAGTGCGGGTTGGTAGATGTCACATGTCTTCGAATTTTTGGTTCTTAAACATGCCGGTTTCCTCACGATGTCTTCCTTCACCGTTTTGAGAGCTTTGGAGAAGAAATAATTTACACAAAGTAAAGCACCTGTCAGGGTTCGAACTTACGACTCGTAAATCGCGGCCGTTACCACTGGAACACCACTGGTCACCGGTACGAGCTAATTATTTACAAACTAAACCGAGACAACACTATCCGTTTTTGAGACAAAGTAACCGATTCTTGCGCCAAACCCTTCCATTGCCCCTTAGTAAATAAATCATACCTTAGAAGAGGACCCCCTTATCTTTTAGAAGCCTTAACAGGTTAACTGGTAACCTTCAGAATCCTTGCAAAGGATCAGTAGGCTTTACTAAAGGTTCGCATCGATTGGAAACTAAACGTTCCGTTTTGTGATATACGAACATGCTGAAACCGTACCGTAAGTTAGCCACTGAAAATCCTTTGTTAGTTGGGTACGAAGTATTACGAAGTAGATTTTATTGTGGCGGCATTTCGACCTATGATAATCTGATAAAATGGCTAAGTAATAACAGCGGCACGGGTCGATACATCAGGTTAAGCTACGCTTGCCAGGGTTGTTCCGTGGATGGATGACCATCTTTACAAACTGAAACTACTCCGTGCCTCGGAAAGCATGTTAAGCCGTTGGTCCCAGCTGTCATTCGTGGATCTTTGACAGTCGTTGCGGGTCGTCAGAAGCCCGAAAGTCTGACAACCAATCTTACCAAGGGGTATCGTACTACCCAGTTACTAGGTGGAGGTCAGATAGATCCGTGTAAAATACTGGTATTCAGCTGCATCCGGTTAGACTGAAAGCCGACCCCAACATAGTTGGGAAAAGGCTAGGCAGATTGATAAACTGATAAAAGGCTCACTTGCTTTCTTGAAATAATTTCAAAACTTCACGTTGAAACTATTTAAAGCTTGTGGATTTTACTATAAACACGTTGTTTAAAGTTAATGAGACGAAAAAAAAATCTACAAATAAATAAATAATTTTTATGGTTTATTCATTTTATTTTAAGTTTAGTACACATTTAAACGTAATATTTTCATATTTAAAAGAATGTATGGTTAAAAGTCGCTTATCATTACTTAACGTACAACGTTTATAAATTAAGGGGCTTATCCCTAAATACCCGATAGCATTAAGTAATTATATGATTTTAATGTAGCTGAAATGAGGTGTTTATTATTGCAGCGTATAAACGCATACTTATAACATAACATAATCACATAATCAGCCTATAATGTTCCCACTGCTGGGACACAGGCCTCCTCTCTTCGAGAGGGAGTGGGCCGTTATCCACCACGCGGGCCCAGTGCGGGTTGGTAGATGTCACATGTCTTCGAATTTTTTGGTTCTAAGACATGCCGGTTTCCTCACGATGTTTTCTTTCACCGTTTTGAGAGCACTTATATTAAATGCTTATTTTAAAGCAATGTTTGAGGAGGTGCCTATACCTAAATACTCATAAGTATAGATAGGTAAGTAGGTAGGTTGTTGTTCAGTAGGAAAATTGTGTCATCATGTGTTTGTTCCCATAGGCTAATGGCATAGGCATAATCTAGCTAAACGTTTGTAATCTAGTTTCCATTGTGCTGTCCTTGAAGACATTGTACGTGTACCTACTTAGTAAAGAAAGAAAGAAAGAAAGAAAGACAGAAAGAAAGAAAGAAAGAAAGAAAGAAAGACAGAAAGAAAGAAAGAAAGAAAATAAATTTATTTGAGCCAGGTAAGGCACACAATATTTACACAAAAAACAAAGAACATAAAAATAGTATTGAGCGCCTCACGGCTGCGCCAAACAGGCCCAGTTCAGCATGAATGCCAGCCAACCAGCCTGACGCTGGTTTACAACTGGACCTTATGTTACGAGGACGTCTTACTGATGTAAATCAGTTTTATAGTGTGAGTAGATGTTTAAATAAAAAATAGAAAGATATGTGTAGCAAATAATAATAATAAATTCGATTAGATATTTTTATAAAAATAATTATAGATAATTATAAAGGGGTATCTAAGAAAAGAAGCAGAATGATATGCTTGCACAAGAAAGTAATTATCAGTATATAGTAGTAGTAATTATCAGTGCTTAGCATGAGGTTCTGGGTTCGATTCCCAGGTCGGACAAAGTATTATTGGGTTTCGAGGAATCTCTCAGTAGCAGCCCAGAGACTGGATTGGTGCCCGGTTGATGGCAATAGGCTCGCCCCCTATTACATGGTACTTAAAACATAACTGGCGAAATGTACTACAGGTACACCTGTGCTCTCTCTCTTCGGGTAAACAAGGCGTGATGTTATGTTATGTTATTAGTAAATAAACATAGCAGGGTTTAGGTAAATGAAAAACTAATATTAATAATAATGTGAAAAACTAATATAAATGATGTGAAAAAGTTGCTTTTAATTGGATAAGTAGGTACTAGTACTTACCTACATGTCTAGTACCTACTTATCTTAATTGACTATTTTATTTTAAGTACATGTTTTTCGACTGGTTCAAAGTCAATAAGCAGCATTAGCCCAACGGTTACGGTGTCAGGTTCGGGAGCGATAGCTCGCGATTTCGAACCCTTACACTTTTGATGTATAGTACTCCTATGAAAAACAGATTAGTTAATGTAACTTAATGTAGCATATTGTGGTTTATGATTTATAATGCGAGATGCTCACTGCACGTGTTTTATGAGAGTCTCGAAGACGACCTTACCAGAACCAATTATTTTGACAACACATCTTTAAATCCACTTCTGTTCGTTACGACTTAGTACTAATAATAAATTATGAATAAAACTGCTTTGCAAGAAGTAAATGGGCAATAGATTAGAGATTATTCGAACAGTAAATATTAAACGGCCAATATTGGTTCAAACTAGTGGACAATCTACAAGGTTGGCTGTGTGACGTCATGACATTGGTGATCACTGGCCGTAGGGGTGTGGGCCACTGGGCCCTGAAACAGATTTGGGTTAATGTTCAGCGTTATTTTTATATGGCCACTTAACGGGGGTGGGATAAAAAATGTGCCCGCCACGTCCATCAACAAGAAGTTTTATGATTCAACTAATTTTGAAAATTGATTTGCTGAAATTGAGGTTTATGTTTTCGAATAAAACTGGAATTATTCGTCTGTAATATTACTTACGCTGAATAAATATTATAGTGAATGAACATTGAGTGCCTCCCTAAATACCATCTACCCGCATAGAATATTATGATATACTATGTATTAAGAGAACATCGTTCTGAATGATAGAAAGGAACATAATAACAAGCTCATCGTTACCTGCCTTACTATATAGATTCACAACATAAATAATGTGTAAGTATAGTAAAAACGATTCGTTTCAAAATACTCGCTTACGTTTAATTGATACAACGACTGGGGCTTCTAATCTTAACGATGAAAGCAATCGATGGCCCTCGTTAATGACACGGCCATCTCCACTAATTTATACTAAAATATCTCGTTATATGCTATCAAAAGTCACAAGGTGGGTATCACACAAATTTTAATGGAGCAGTACCACGCGAATTAGTAATTACCCACCCTGGCGAACATTTGTATGAAATATTGAGAGGGGCCTTCTGGACTAACTAACCTGCTGCAATAGCTTGAGAAGTTGGTGACTTGAGAAGCAGTACTTACCAGTATTCGTCCGGTGGTGGTCTGACCGGATATGAGTTCGCCGGCCCAGTCTTTCGCTTCGGTCATGAACGTACCCTCGAACTCTTGTTTGTTCTGCCGGGCTGCCTTCTGCTCCTTCTGCTTGGGGTCGTTGGGGGCCAGCTCCGGCTCCTTGTGGCAGCAGACGAACGCGCACGCGCGCCATACCAGCACCACGAGCAACCCGCATATGAAGGTGAATATCGACGACAGCAGAAAGCACCACCATTTTCGGACACTGAGGCAGTCATCATCTTCAGGATAAGAGTCGGTCGACGCTGTAGTCGCCTCTTCCTCGGACGAAGCCATTCCCCGAGGGCGCGAGGCATCCAGTCAGGCGCGCCATGCACGTGCAGCGATGCGCGCGCCCGCACGCCGTGACCGCGCGCGACTGAGGGAGCGCCGCGCCCCGCGGTCGGACGAGCGCGATCGATCCGCGCCGGCGCGAGCCGCACTGCACTACCGACCCGACGGAACCATGACCATCCTTCCACCCCGTTCACCACCTTCTCGCCTCCGATCCTCGACGCCAACTGATTCAGCCTCACTCCTCGTCGCGATCCGTGAGCATCGTCGAAACCGATACGATTGCTTTTATGACTGCAGATGTTTCCGTAAAGATTTTTATTGATGCCATAACAGAACTGCTCCTACATTACGTCCGACGCCACGCGTTACCGACACACGAGTACTTTTATTTCTCTTCCAACTGTATACGTACCTAATTGAAACTGAATTTCAGCGATTTTAACAAAGGTCAATGTATTCAGCCTGTGTCCCGATAAGCGTAGTGCTACGCCGCCCTACTGCGTCAGCGGGCGCTACGAAACTCGTAGACGTCTACGAACGCTACGATTGGTCGAGCGAAATGCGACCGAAGATGTGTTCGGTTTCGTTCCAAAAGTACCCATTTGTCTTTTCTTTGTTACACACGGTCTATGTTTTATGTACGTTTCCAGTTAATATAAATGAGGCAATTAGTAGATAATGGTAGTTTTTTATGTAACAGAGATGTATCACACGTTACGTAAGAGAACCAGTACGAAAGTTTCATAGTGTCACATATTTTAAATTAAATGTTTTGACACTGAACAGAACACTTTGCTCAATCGCAAAGGTATTTTTGTGTCAATTTATTTTGGTATGTTGTTTGATTCCAAATATAATTGTGGAGACGACTGCCTACATAAATATTTTAATTTATTTTAGGTAGGTATCAGTCAGCGATTTCTAAAAATATGTTCCTTTCAAGAGTTCTAGAATTGCAACTAAAACATGCATTTTACACTAATTAAACTATCGATGTATAAAAGAAGAACATTGTGTCTGTTGTTTTTGTAGTAAATCCCTTACTATTACTTTGTAATGTTAATGTAAGTTCATGTCTACCTTTTGAAAGGAAATAATTAAAAAATATTTAGATATGAGGTACAAAGATTAGCTTATAACGGTTATAACATATCTGAACCTTACAAATACCAATAGGTATTGTTTTTCCATCAATGGCAAATTTATATTTTGTAAGCATTTATTTAATTCACGCTCTATTTGAAGACTGGCAGAAACTGACTGTGTTAAGTTTCTGGGAATAAATATAGATCAATTTTGCTCGTGGAAAAATCATATAAATGATTTTGTGTTAAAATAAATAATTTTATATACCCTTTGAGGCGTATTAGCTGCGAGGTATCTAGAGATGCCGCATTAACAGCTTTCCATGGCTATATAACCTCCACTCTAAGGTATGGTATTATCCTGTGGAGGCGTTGTGTTGAGATTGATCAAGCATTCGTAATGCAGAAAAGGTGTCTAAAAGCTATATTTGGGTTGAAGCAAATAGAGTCATGTCGTCCATTCTTTAGGAAATATAAAATACTAACTGTACCGTGTATTTATATATTAGAAAGAATCCTGTCTATTTGTTTTCAAACATATGAGACTTTAAGCAAGCGACAAGCTACTATACCCCACGATCTATGTATACTAATAAGTTATTACAACCGAGAACGAATCTCACATGTACAGGTAAAAATAGCTATATTATGTGCATAAAATTGTATAATAAAATACCAAATTCTATAAAAACGCTACCATTCTCTAGATTTAAAAGTAATTTGACGAGGTTTTTAATTGAAAAATGTTTTTATAGTGTACATGAGTTTTTAGAGTATAAATTGTAAGTTTGGTAAATTGCGCGGTCTTTCTAAGTTATTGACATGATTATTATTTTATTATTTTATTTTATTATTACTTGTTATTTTTTGTTATTTTTTTCATTATATTGACATTCACTTAATTCAATACTTAATACTTAATACAATTTTAATGGGATTATTTATGTTAATGACTGCATGATTATTATCAATGATAAATTTAAATAAAATAAAATGTAACTTTAATTTATATTTGCACGCCGAAATTAAAGGCAGAATAAGAGAACAATTTTGTACACTTTACCAACCTTCTGTACCTTATTTGGCAAATAAATGATTTTGATTTGATTTGATTTGATTTGACTGGTAAGTTTACTAGCAATAGCAAATACTTTACTTAATGTAAACTGTATGAAACAATTTCCAAAAGTATTATTTATCCATGTCACATGTTGGAGCAGCAATACGATCCCAAATAGCAGGACACGACTACGTGGCAAGCCCAGAAAGAGATGGCGGGATGAGCTGGACTCCTTCTTAAAGGATTGGCTCGCAATCGTAGTGGATTAGGAAAAGTGGAAAGAGGGAAGGGATGCCTTTGCCCAGCACTGGGTCTCTGCCTAGCCTTTTCCCAACTACGTTGGGGTCGGCTTCCAGTCTAACCGGATGCAGCTGAATACCAGTATTTTACATGGAGCGACTGCCTATCTGACCTCCACAACCCAGTAACTGGGTAATACGATACCCCTTGGTTAGACTGGTTGTCAGACTTTCGTGCTTCTGACGACTCGTAACGACTGTCAAAGATCCACAAATGTCAGCCTGGCCCAAAGGCTTAACGTGCTTTCCGAGGCACGAAGGAGTCTCGATATGTGAAAATGGTCACACATCCACGGACCAACCCTGGAAAGCGCAGCTTAATCTGATGGATCGACCCGAGCGGCTGTTATTACTTAGCCACGAGCTCCTCGCAATAAAAATTCTGTGGGTAATAATAACAATTCTAGAACCAATAAGTACCTATAAATTGCACATAAAAATAAAAAAACCAAAAATATCAAACTAAACATAGATTCAGACAAAACTCGCAAGAAAAAAGTGGTATTTTAATTGTAATTACGTACATTATCATAGGGTAAAGCACCCACAGTTTGGCACAATGCCAAATAGGCAAAAACTTGAAAACTAGTACACAGTACATGCGACCTTTACAGGCCGCTCTCTGAATATGTACCTACAATGGAAGCTTGGGTCCACATGCCAAATGGGTGGCATAAATATTGCATATTGGTAGTCCTCCATGGAGGAAGAAATATTTGCCAAACGCGTGCTGAACGCGTGCTCCAATGCCAAGACTTTCTACTAGGTATGGTAATAATTCGTATTTTACTACGAACGATATTTGTAAATATGATAAACCTACCTACTCTAGGTATTTTGAAGATCGGAAATACTTAGTTAACTATGTACCTACCTACTACTAGGAAATATAGTACTCACATTAAAAATACCCAAAATATAGATACTCGTACCAAGCCCGTTGAATGCACAAGTGGCCCACAAACTGTTAGATAGTAGAGCTTCGATCAGTGACATTTTCCACAGTTTTCCACAACTTCTTACTATAGTAAAGTATTAAAACTTAGCCTTCGAACTCGCCTGCCACGGTTGCGGGAAAGTCCGAAAGGGATACCGGGACCCTTGGCAATAGGCAACTGAAGGATCACGGGTGGGTTTTAGTCAGTAAAAGTCTGACACGCCCTTCCGCTCCGCCCAGAGCGGGAGAAGACACTTGATGATTTCCCAACCCTAAAAAAAAAGCCTTCGAACTCAGTGGGAGTAGGTTATCTATTCTATGTTGGTTAATACAATAAAACAATTTGCATCGTCCGCATTGCACTGGCAAATAAATTAAAGACAATTAAGACACCGGGTGGCACACGCGTAAACCAAAAAATACGGTACAAGTACATCCCCGGTTACATAGCCAACAATAACATCATCGGTCAGGAGATATCCCGCAGTGATTCTATTAACTGATCTTGATTGGTTGGCCATGACCCTTTATTGAATAATCTTCGACAGTTGACCGTCGAATCCTTTTGAGATCTTGCTGTCTTCGGACTTATCCGCGAGGTTTTATTGTTAGTAGCCTTCGGGGAATAGGTACAGGAGTACCTTTAGATATCAAAGTAGATAATATCGAGAGTCGAACAAAAGAAAAACACCACTTGGAGTGGTGTTATTCGGTGCTTGGATTCGAAGACGTCCACTGCTGGACAGAGGCCTCCCCGCCTCTGTCTCGCAGTGGACGTCTTACAATTTTAGGTACTCAATTCCTTGCCAGCACGCGTAGTATGACAGATAAACAATCACAAACTGTCATTTTGTCTATTCTTCCGTCGACAAAACTCGTTTCTACGGTGGTAATGCTACGCGTGCTGGTAAATCCGCAAAAATAATATATACGGATGTAGAAACGGTACCTACCTAACCTATATATCTAGGTAGCTCTGAAGTGCATAGGTAGTATTCACCGTAAGTACTTACTGGATCTTACTTTGTGACGGTAACAGGTTGCTGGCTCATTTCCAACTACCACCACAGGTAACACATTTGCCGCAGTTAAATCTTACTAACACCACCTCAAGATAAATTACCTAAGTGAACCGTATTTTAAAATGGGAATTAATCTTAACACCTTTTTCGGTAAGGTCGGTTCTTGTTATTTAAGTTATTTACTTGGCTGGTAGGTACCTATCAGTTTTGGTAATAGTGTAGTACGTACCTGCTACAGTTTGACCGAGAACGCTGTACCGCACTTTAGGAATGCGCGGCGGGCCGGTAACTTTGACGAATGAATGTCGGGACGCCGTGAGCGTTGACGAATGAGCGGCCTGCACTGTCCCCCCGTCTCGCCGCGCACATACCTAAGGCGCGGTTCAGTGGTCAAACTATAAGAGCATGTACGGTACCTACGTGCTACTTACCCACCTACTGAGGTAGGTATTTTGCAACATCTTGCAGGTCTCGTCCACATTAGGTATGATGAGTCCTACTACGTTTACCAATTTAGATAAATGCATTTTAGGCAAATTTTAGTTTATGGGACGCAGGGATGCCCTAGGTATGGCGGCATGGAGAGTGCGATTGTCGCAACCCAGTGCTGGGCACGCCACAATTGCGGCGATAAGTCCCCTCTTTGAGGAGTGGCTAGAGAGGCGCCACGGCGTCCTCACCTTCCGCCTGACGCAGGTCCTCACCGGACACGGTTGCTTCGGGAGGTTCCTGTTTCGTATAAGGCGGGAGGAAACGCCCGGGTGTCACCACTGTGTGGATCGCCCGGAGGACACGGTGGAGCATACGGTGGAGGTCTGCCCCGCATGGGCGGAGCCTCGCCGTGTCCTCTTGGAGGCGATTGGCGGCGGTGACCTCTCGCGTCCGGCTCTGGTCCAGGCCATGGTACGGAGCGAGAGGGCATGGAAAGCAGTCACCTCCTTCTGCGAAGCAGTAATGCTCGCGAAGGAGGAGGCGGAACGCGTGAGGGAGAGGCAAAGTTTGCGCCCTCACGCCCCTAACCGCCGCCGCCACTGGAGACGCCCTGGGCGTCGGGAATCCCAGGCGGATTCCCGGCCACCATAGGCGTGGGCTTGCGGACGGCGAGCAATGGGTAGCTCGCCGTCCGATCAGGACCAGGCCCGGGTCGATGGCGCGTCGTGTTCCACGCGCGCCTCAAAGAGATGTCAGCACAATTGGCGGGGTCCGCTAGGACCGATGCCTGCCAGGGTTGCGGGTTAGTCCGAAAGGGATACCGGGACCTTGGCAACAGGCAACTGAAGGAACACGGGTGGGTTTTAGTCAGTAAAAGTCTGACACGCCCTTCCGCTCCACCCAGAGCGGGAGAAGTCATTGGATGATTTCCCACCCTAAAGCAAATTAGGTAGCTGTAAGTAACCGTTTGTCTTCCTTACATTCATGTCAATAGATAATATAAGATATCTTTATTATCTATTGACAATACTATATATGTAGCCTGCGCATAAACATTTAAATCGACTCCTACGAACGTCGTCGTTGTAACGTTAGTTTTCTTGTTTAATAAGTAAAGTAGGTAAGTAAACTTTAAGTCCTAAATAAAATCAATCAATATGAGCGTTTCAAATATTATCACGCATGTGTTCCATGAAGAGGTTTACAGTGGTGTAGGTACCTTTAGTAGATTACATATTATACATACTACACACATTTCTCCAGTCACATGTTGTGGGTCGTGGGTTCGAACCCAGACAGGCGCTTTATTTGGTGTAAATAATATCACCACCACTGCAGTCAAAACGGTGAAGGAAAACATCGTGAGGAATCCGGCATGTTCTAGAACCTTTCGAGGACATGTGACATCTACCAACCCGCACTGGGCCCGCGTGGTAGATTACAGCCGACTCCCTCTTGAACAGAGGAGGCCTGTGTCCATAGTAAAAGAACTCTGTGCCTGTGTCCCAGCAGCGGGAACATTTCCATTACTCTGGATTACTGACTACCTGCAGTATTATCTCTCCTCGCTTTAATCCATCCAAAGGTTGCCTGTAAAATATCGCTTTTACCGATAAGACCGCCCATTGTGTCACACTATGTTAAATTTCTACATTATATCTGCATTTTTTATGGTGTAAATAATAAAGAGTATTCTATCTATCTATCTACAAGAAATTCTTTGGCTATTAAAAACAAAAACGACTGTTTCATTTAAATAATTTATTTCCTTACACATAAAACGTATTTGGCTTAACAATTTACTTAGATTTCGATCTAAGTTTACCACTACTGCAATACAAAAATTAACTAACATACAAATAATAAGTAACATAGTTGATAAACAAAACTTAGGTAAGTATGTTGTTTTCAGCATACCAGCCACTCAAAAATGACCATAAAAGGCATTGAAGTGTTCACTACAAAATGCTTAGCTAAAACATATATAAGATAAGGCCGTCCATTATACTTTTTGTAGTGTATACATTTTTCTTTTTGTGGTGTACAATAAAGTATAAATATAAATAAATGCTTAGTTTAGTAGCTATTAAGTTCTTTGTACAACCTAAACAGATTTTACTGATGTGGAGGTAGAGCTATTTGCTCAGTATATACGTATAAATTAATTAAAAAAGTAACAAGTCAATTGTTGGCCACTTTGAGATTTTCTCCCTTTTTGGATCATTCTCTCTCTGTCTCTGAAAATAAGCAAGTACCTACCAAAATCAAGTGAAAAATGAAAAGGCAAAGAGTGTTTAAAATTGCCTTTGCAACAATTATTTCATTTATGATCAGACATTAGGGTAGGGAGTATTTTTTTCAAGACATACATGCCATTTTGATTTTTCATTTTAATATACCCACTGACATTCGCGCAATATACGAACGACGAAACTAATGACATATCATTTATCAAAATCGGTCCAGCTGTTTAGTTGTTACAGAACATATAAGGTGTATCTTTTCATACAAGAAAACTCATAAGGGGACATTTTACGAAAAAAAATCAGCTTTTCCCTACATTTATGTTCGCATAGCTCGTCAAAATTTAGCTGCACATCTGATTCTACCGCACAGACCAAAAATTACGATACAGGAACATTAGCGTACCTTGACCGCTTAAGAGATTTTAGTGTTAAAAGATACACCTTATATACACAGAAATAAGTACATACATACTTGTCAAATACATAACCCTCCTTTTTTGGTTTCACCACAGTCGAGAAAAAAAAGAAAATTTATATGGGAATTGAATCCAAAATATGAAGGGCAGAAATCTCAATTCAGATGCACAACCAATTTTTTTAATCTATCACGGAATCGTGCGATTAACCCATTTTATATACAAACAGTATTCTCAGATTTTATCTGTGCAGCTGTGCAAAACTTTAATTATTGCTAATTGATTGATTGTTCCTCACTAGTTCTCAGGCACGCTTTCTCCGATCCATTTCAAATATGGAGGGTTTCCATTCTTGATTGGTAGTGAGATCACCTCACAGACAGTGTAGGGATGGTTGCTGCGCACAAACTCCGTTAGCTTGTCCACTTGAGATGTTCTTGTTTTGATCATCAGCAGCGCCTGGAAATTGAGAGTAGATCAAAATTAATAATGATTAACAGGATAGCTGCAGGGTACTTTATATCTATCTCCTGACTGATGATGTTATTGTTGGTTAATCAAATAATTTGCTTAGTAGTGCAATCCACACTCTGAAAATTGGTTCATTAATAAATTAGGTTTGATTTATAAATAGGTGACACTGAAAAGCTGTGTTAAAATCTATATTTATAAAAATAAATGCCTATTTCTCTTGGTCACGCCATCACGCGTGAATGGCTGAAGGGATTTGAATGAAATTTGGCACATAGGTAGACCATGAACTGGAGTAGGACATAGGACCTTTTATCCCGATATTCCCACGGGATCGAGACTTATGCGAGAGAAACCGCGGGGCGCAGCTAGTTCAGTATAAACTTCTGTTAGACCAAATGTAGTAAAATTGCTCTATTAAAGAATTTAGGTGGTACTCTATGCTTGGAAGCACACAGATATTCCCACGGTATCGAGACATAAATGCGGGTGAAACGTCAGGGTGCAGCTAGCACCCTATAAGCGCACGTAAGAAAATAAATAATTCTTTGGCACTAACTTTATAATTATTATAAAATATCAGTACCTATGTATATTTACCTCACTGTCCTCATTGATTTTGCCTTCCCACTCATAAATGGATGTGACTTGTGGTATCACATTGACACAGGCAGCTAATTTGTTCTTCACTAGACCGTGCCCAATAGTTTTGCCCACGTCTGTGTTGGGAACAGTCACATATGCCACAGAGTATTTGTCTGCAAATTGTATTAAAAGTATTGTATTGTAACTGAGTTATTGTGGAGTCGTTATGATGCAGCCAGAGAGTGACCAGCAGCAGTATTCAACATAATAAGCAACATATAAGTAAGTAATTTAAATAAGTTTCAGCTCAGGGTACTTATACTTAGTTTCCAACCTGTCACACACTGATCTACATTTCAATTCAATGTTATCATAGAAATCGGTAACATGTACAGTAAATTGCTGTTGAAATAATTGTTGTTTTTGTACCTTTATTTTATTTTTATTATTAGATTCATCCATTATTTACTCACCCGCATCCGCGATACCAGAAGACATGTTAGCTTGAGCAAGTACTAAACAAGGCCTCAGAAATGAAAAATATAATGTTATCAATGAATTTTTATTCAAAGAAAATAGCATTTTATGCCCAGCACTCTTTATTATTTTTTTTGTTTATTGATAATGATAATTGCTATTGTCAATGTCAATTTGACATTGACAATGGGTATGACTCAGGGTGCGTTCCGAGTTACGCTGTAATCGTATTGAGCGTGCTAAAACCCGTTTCGTGTTAGCCTGAGCACGATAACGATGTCCCGTGAATCGTCATAGATGATGTCATGACATGCGCCATCTTGCGATAACGCCGACCATGCCTTAAAATAATATCATCGTGAGCGCTGATCATAATAAAAGTATTTTTTTTTAAATGATGAATATACTTGAATTTGATTTGTTTTTTGAATTTAATGTGTTTAACACAGACGCACTATCAAATAAGAATATCAGCAATACTAACAATGAAGATTTGAGGTTATGTTTATGTTACGAGGACTGTGAGCTTGTTCACGAGCGTTCCGAATTGTTGACAGCCCTCAGCTGTCATAATTATGATATCTAATTCGGTACGCAAGTTATCGCTGTGAGCGCTGTGAGCGATTATTTTCTAATTCGGAAAGCAGCCATTATTGACATGTATGACAGTCTTGACATATTGACATTCTTCATTTGACAACAATACCTACTTCTTTTTAAACTAGTGATTGTTACTTGGTCTTTTCAGTAAAGTATGACCACCTTGGTGTTTTCCATCAAGTATTTTATTTTATTAGTTTTCTCATAACTAATAAAATAAAATTATACAGACAACCGTTCTTTTGGGATTAGGACTACGTGTCTCAGAAAAAAAAAATGTTATTACTGGCTGTTCATAAATAAAGTGATGACATGTGTGATATATGAAAAAAAAAGCGATTGTGTTTTGTCTTTTGTTAATTTTCAAATTAGCGCGGTTCCAGTACCGCCGCTGCCGCTGCGGGTTTTCTTGAACGTTATTTTTCTGTAATATATCATTTGGAAAATATGTTTGAGTTCAATTTGTTTTTTAAGATACAGAATGAGAAGTGAAATAATGTCAATATGGAGATTTAATTGGGTACGTAAAATGTATGATAAGTCGATAATATTATCAAAAAATAACTAATGCATGCACCCAGCGACATTACAGTGTAGTCATTTGTTTTGGCAAAAATGCAGACTTTGTTCCAGATTTAGCAATGGAATTAGCCACGTTTAACCGCGTGTTAGGTGATAAGAAATTTTGCGTTTGAACTGCAATACAGTAACCCATGTAGAATTCGCGTTATATCAAGTCGGTAAGAACAACACGAAAAAATAAAAAATAGGTACATTGATTACAATACACGCGTCCGCGGCTTTTTAGGCCTCTCCTCTGCCCCCCTTTCCTCCGCGATAAAAACGCGCCGGTGCCCCGGAGAGGGTTTAAAAGACAGAAAGAAAAAATTTTTTTTATCTGGAACACGCACAGAAAATACTTACACATTTTATAACAAGTCAAACATTTTATAGGACAGCAGACCGGTGCTTGCAGCCACTCTTCACTTCTGATGATCAGATCAAAGGCAAGCAGCGTGCGTGCAGCGAGGAGCTTCAGCTGTCATAACTGAAAAAGCTCCACGGTCCCCTATATTCAGGTAGGTAAGGTATTTAAATAGCATAAAAATCCTTTTCGCGAACAAATTCCTGTCTATTTCGTTGGCTAACGGCTGTTTGGGGTGCTATAATGTTTACATACTTCTCTTGCTTTGGTTATTTGTATGTCTTCATGAGGTTAACAACTTACCAACACATACACGTAGCTGCATTGTATGTACATCACCAGAAATGCCTTATGAATATAATGTAGATACGGCATGTTCGCTTGCTCGTTAACGTCTACTAGGTTAGCAGTATTTAAGCTAGAAAGTAGGTACTTACCTATATATCTACCTTTTTACCTACCTACCTACCTAAGTATTTAATTGAACATGTTCACTAATCAGCGCATTTGTACATTTTTCTGGTGGCCCAGTGGTAACGGCCCCGACTTACCTACGTGTCGTAGGTCGTGGGTTCGAACCCAGGCAGCCACTACTTAACTTTGTGTTCTTAGTTAATTTACCACTACGCTACTCTCAAAACGGTGATCGAAAACATCGTGAGGAAACCGACATGTCCTAGCTAGAACCAAAACTGACAGTCCGTCTTACGGACTTATGTCTTAGCAATGGAACTAGTGTAAGCGTTATAGGCCGGTTACGCGTAGCAGCTAATTTATCCTAGTCTTGAACTATTTATGAACCTAATGAGAATCCTAACGTATCCTTACTTTTTTTTAAATATTATAAATGCGAAAGTATGTCTGCTTGTTTATTTGTTTGTAGTTCTGCTTTTACGCTAAAACGGCTGAGGGTAAAACGGGACCCTATTACTAAGTCTCCGCTGTCCGTCCGTCACCAGGCTGTATGTCATGAACCGTGATAGTTAGACAGTTGAAATTTTCACAGATGATGTATTTTTGTTGCCACTATAACAACAAATACTAAAAATCAGAATAAAATAATATTTAAGGGGGCTCCCATACAAAAAACGTGATTTTTTTGCCGTTTTTATAGATAAATGGTACGAAACCCTTCGTGCACGAGTCCGACTCGCACTAGGCCGGGTTTTTAATCCCAGATTGTAATTTGACAGGTGCTAATATCAAACTCAAAAAATAAAAACTAACACCTTTTGAACAAGATAAGAAAAATTGAAATGTCAAATTACTATCTGGGATTATAAAACGAACTCTCAATTCAATTCTAATGAGCATCCGGATTATCTAATAATTCTTGCAATAGGTAGGATATTAATATACAATCATAATTATACCTACCGCAACGAGTGGAGCCGTGTGTAATTATATCATTAATAGCATAGGTAGGTAAGCAATAAAATTAAGTATATTTAACTGTCAGCGTTAAGCCGTGGTAAATAAATGTGAAGGTCATAATCCACAATGTTTATGTTCAAGTAACATTAAAAACCAGTTTAAATTGATATTCGTTTATTATTTTTTAATCTAGACAATGTTTATTCTTAGAAATGTCTATCTGTCCTGTGGGTAGATATATTATTCTACCTTTTTTTATAATAAAAATAACGACTTGGCGAATAGGATGTAATAATGTGAACAGTAAAATTGCAAGCCGGTCGAGTCAAAAGTTCCTTCCTTGCCTATAAGAATTGAGATGAATTCATTGATTGGAAATTTTGAATGTTGACAGAAAACAAAATAAATTGCACATGCATGAAATCTAACATTATTTACAAAATTGTTTGTTAGGTAAAATGGGAAGTCATGTATCTATCTCTATCTCTATATCTATCTTCGTACCTACCTCTATAGTATTTTTATTGATAACGTCTGACGTACGTTATTAAATTACAATCATGTCCAACCCTAATGAGGGTTATACTTAAAAGTATAATAAATTGTAATAATGACTAATTAAATAGCCTCTTAGCTAAAGTTTTGAGATTGAGATGTGATGTTATCAAAACAAATGTTTCGAAAATGCAACCGCAAAAAGAACAGAAGTACCTAATTATTTTTTTTTATTGGCCCATGAGAGCCGGTTTGTCAAAGCTGTTTTTTTTTTAATTCACAAAACTGAAATATGTAGGTACCAATCATTTGTAGCAGGCAGTCTACTTAGCATTACCTACTATGATTTATTTTGTAAAATGAAGCGTAGTAACTGTTCTTCTTAACGATAAATACTATATTCAGTTAACACACTTACACAGGTTCACAGCTTATATAACATTAGGACTAATAACACTACAGAAGTCTTACATAAAGTAAGTAATTAAAATACAATTTACAATAATTCGTAATAGACTAGGGATTGTAATAGTTTACAACCATAGAGATAAATAATATTACATAGAGTGCGCGTATTGCACAAATCGCTTAGTGCACATCGTAGACAAGTGAGCTATAGATTAGTGTTGGGTAGGTAGGACATACAAGAGGCACTTCAAATGTCCCATACAAAATGATTGAATGTCCCAACACCTCAAAATAACGTTTTGTACCACTTCATTGTGATATACAAATGAATGAATCTCGAACTGACAAGTGAGTGAGTGTGGTGAGGAACGTCGTGTTGTTCAAACCCGTGTCTACTGTTCATAGTTTGTTGCTCGTACTCTATACTACTCGTATAATTATATCTCTATGTTTACAACAGATAAAAAGTTTTTATAGTGGTTTACATTCTTCGTTCCCGCTGTAAATCGTACAAAACTGTAGGACTGATGAAACCGTTAGTTCACCAATCCTCATTCTTATAAATTAGTCATGATTCACACAACACACATTTCATAAACTGTTCGATATTAATTTAGGATAAGTCTGGCGACACACGAGCAGCAACTGGGCACTTTAAGTGACCTCTCCAACTTGGAACCATCGTCGGTCAGCACCGCCATTTTGCGGTACACGTACTTTTGTTTACAACGACCTTGGTATCCGTCTATGAATACAACCACTCCAGAACATTTGGATAAATCTTGCCTGAAACAAAACAAGTCATAATTTTAATTACTTGGAAATCACAGACGCAAGTTTTGTTCAGAGATTTCAGGTAGGTTCAGTCAACTCCACTTCCAAGTTATGTAGATTTTCGTAGTTCAATTCTGACTTTATTATATTATATTTTATTATATCCATGTTAGGGTTCCGTATTAAAATGGTAAAAAGAAACTCATATGGTGCGAATTTGTCCGTCCATCTGTCGCTGCTGCTTATTTCAATGACTAGGTAGGTACTAAGTTTCAAGTAGATAATGCTGTCGGCCTAAAATTGAGAAATGTTTTAACTGCGTGCACACCCATATTGCAACCATTGCAGCTAAAATAATTGAAAACAAACAGTACCGACAATACGACATTGAAATTATAATTATTTTTATTAATAAATGAGTTATTATTTTATTGCAACAGGGGCCAAAATGGGGGTTGTTTTAAAGTGGAGTTACAAAGAGAAGTATCATAACATATTATCTATTATATTTTATGCCGCATAGTGTTTGAGTTAAATATGATGAAAAATGTATGTACAAATACCATTCCCCCTCTTTTATCTGCAATTCCGAAGTTTGCCCATCGTTGTTGCTCACATTTCTGTAATAAATCGAGTTGGTAGAAGTTAAGGTAAATATAACAGAAAAAAAACAAAGCAATGTCTTTATGTAGCACATTTTCTAGCTAAATCCTGT
This sequence comes from Lithophane semibrunnea, assembly GCA_947363905.1. Lineage (NCBI taxonomy): Eukaryota > Metazoa > Arthropoda > Insecta > Lepidoptera > Noctuidae > Lithophane > Lithophane semibrunnea. Next base: position 15,319,481 of record OX376194.1, read on the forward strand.
AACCAAATTGTGCGATCGTTGCTTGTAAGCTCGTTGTAAATTGAAATTTGTCAGAAGAGACGTTACTTACTTGCATATCTCCACTTTAAATCCTTGTACTGGGTTGTCATCTTGATTTAGCACGACGTGCCATTTTCCACTGGAGTCGATTGCTGCTTTTGGGTACACCACCTTTAAAAATCAACCAACATTTATATTATATACATGTGATCATCATTGATGATTATGTTAGTGACTGGAGTTCACCATATTATGCATAGTGTTTTTAATACTATAAGTAATCGTGTCGGCTTCCAGGGTAACCGGATGCAGCTGAATACCAGAATTTTACACGGAGCGACTGCCTATAGACCTCCACAACCCAGTGTGACCAGAGGGCCTAGACAAGTGACAATCGCTTCGAATGATTTTCGTATTTCTTCAACGACTTTCAACGGGATTGACATGAGCTTGTCGATAGCTTATGTCAGTCCTATACATTTTTGCCTTTTCCATCATCGTTATCGCTGATAGAATGTCACTTTGTCTAGGGCCTCGGTTCATCGAAGGTGAATCTGTCAGTCAACAGTATTTTACATTGTTCAGATTCGTTAAAATGATATACGAGTGATGATAAGTTCGAAAATTGAAACCCGACTACTGCAAAATTGCTTTAAAAAGTATGAAACAAGAAAGTATTCTCATCTGAAATTAATACCTATGTAAAAACTATTCAAAACCATTTAATTGTATCGTCTATTATTGTATACTAGAGACCGCTCCTGCTTCGCACAATTTTTACGACTTTACAAAACATCGCGATTTCTTAGTTATACCTATGTTATTTTAGGAGGACCTCGTGGCTAAGTAATAACAAGCGCTCGGGTCGATCCGTCAGGTTAAGCTACGCTTGCCGGGGTTGGTCTGTGGATGGGTGACCACCTTTACATATCGGGACTCCTCCGTGCCTCGGAAAGCACGTTAAGCCGTTGGTGCCGGTGCCGGCTGTCATTCGTTGATCTTTGACAGTCGTTACGGGTCGTCAGAAGCTCGAAAGTCTGACAACCAGTCTTACCAAGGGGTATCGTATTACCCAGTTACTGGGTTGTGGAGGTCAGATAGGCAGTCGCTCCGTGTAAAATGTAAAATACTGGTATTCAGCTGCATCCGGTTAGACTGGAAGCCGACCTCAATATAGTTGGGAAAAGGCTAGGCAGATTGACCTTTGTTATTTTAATATTAACGTAATATTGTACACATAAACCTCCCGGAATAAATCCTCCAAACGATGGTGAAAACTTCATCAAAATCTGTTGCGTGGTTTAGAAGAACAACGCGGACATACAGACAAACACGAAAAGCGACTTTAATTTATAATAATTATGTATAGATTCTATAAACAACTTACACGTAATATAATATTTTAATGTATTTAATACATATTCATAGTGATGTTCAGAGGATAGCCGTGGTCATATTATGCCACTTCGCCCTAAAGCTTATGATCGGTTACGTTACGTTTTCGCCTCCGACTGCGGGTCCGGTAAGATCAACTGTTTCATGCAACTGCATGTAACGCAACGGTGTGTTGTATTTTTAGAAGAGTTGTCGACTTATTTTTTTGTGTTATTTTTGTTTTCAATGCAAGAATGTATGTACGTGAATGAGTGCCATACAATATTTGGATTTGAATTTATAAGCGCCACCAGTCAGTATTTTAGTACGAATCTAAGCTAATAATGTCATCGACAACTAATAGAAAATGCTTATGTTGCGCTCGATTTCGTCTGTGTGTATTTTGGATTTCCTATTTTTTAAAATAAATGGATACATAGGGGCAGGAAGTTACTTTCGCATTTATACCTAATACTAGTCTAAAGCAAAACTCGAGTTATTTTGAACATAAATACCTTTTCTTCAAATTGGCACAACTCTATGTTTTCCTCTTGAGGTCCCACTCTCTGTGTGATGTCTGGTACGTCTGGCAAATCCAGTTTGTCGTATGGGAACATGCCGTCTGATAGCTGGAAATAATCAGAGAAAACGATGTTTTTATTAGGTAAGTATTGCATACATAATTTTAATAACTACATACAGATTGTATCATTTTGTGATAAAGATCTTATAATACCTTCCGGGAAGAGTGATGAGATCTTCAAAAATAAGTAGGTATATAAAAATAAGCCTGTGGAAAACCTTACTGTATCGTTGACAAACTCAAGAACTATTTTTGTATTCCCACTGCGAAAACGAGACTAATAAATTAGGGTTTTCATGTTTTCATGATTTACGCCACCACTTGGCGCCACTTGGCCAAGAGGCGTTTCACTTCGACAAAGAATATAAGATATATGATGACGTTCATCATTCGTTCTCATTCAGTCACGACTAAAGGCGTTTCGACACTTGACAGGTCCCCGGACCTAAGGTCACAGGCCCGGACTCCACCAAAGCAGAGTGGCGCGCCGTCGCCAATTTGTGAGGTACAGCTCACATCTCCGCTGATTGCGCCATACACATATGATACATCTCCGCTGAGTGGTATCCACTGAAGCCGAGTGGAGATGACATGTGTGAATAACGAAATTCTATTGATTGTTTAAAACATATATCTCCCCTTCTCTCATCTTGTCTCTGGTGGAGTCCGGGCCTCAATGCGTCATTTCTGAAAAACGTCATTGAAGATGTTTGGATAAACTTGCCTCTGATATAAGTTTTTTCGCTTGTTCTATTGGGTAGTTGGGAATATCTTCGCAAAACCCAAGTCTCTTGCAATGTTCTGGTATCTCCAGCTGGAATTCATCAGACGTTGGCCCGGGGAATACAATCTTGTCGGTATTTTGACCTGAAAAGTTGAAGAAGAATTACAGTCAGTAGGAATATATCACATAAGAAAATCACATATATTATTATATCACATAAGAAATTCAGATCAAAATTATCAGTCACATAAGAAAGTTAGGAAGATGATGTCACATAACTTTAAAAACTCCTACAGAGGAGATTTACATCCAAAAGAATTAAATCGTAAGACAATGCAATAATTTACTAAGCATGTCAAGACAAATTGTATGGAATGATTATCTCAATGTAATCAATGCAGAGTAAAAAATAAAACAATTATACATCCGTGTTAGAATAGCTGTTTTTTACTAAACAAGTAGGTACAATTTAACCTTATAACCGGAGACAATGTGGTCATAAGGTAATTTTCAAGCGTGTAATATCGTTTTTTATATTCATAAAGATGAGTTTGTAGTTTTTTGGATGTCTAAGTAATACGTATAGTACTTTAGCTCCCCGATTTAAAAAAAATTAAACTTCATACTTATCAAATACTATATGTAATAAGTATTAGTACGTGTAAAATTAAATTTTACAAAAAAATATCAAATACAGCTTAGCCCATTCAATGAGAAGTGTTAAAAAAACATTAAGTTGATTGCATGGTAATATTAGGAGCAAGCGTGCCCTAAATGTATTGCTAAACTAAGTATCATTTTATTTTATTACGAGCACTTGTTTGTGCTTAAATTATATTTGGTGAACCTACCTACGTCACTTGGCCCACAACTTTGTGTGTCAGGTAGGGATATAAACCTGCTTCCTGCATCAATATAATATACATAACTACCAATATGTAACATAACACCACTATAGTAGGTAATTTATTTTATTTTATTGTAAACGGATATGATGATGTAAGCTTTTTCCATAACAATTTTTACGTGTTTAATTTGATAATTGACAACAATTTGTTAAGTTTAGTGAACTTTACATCTCGTAGATATTGTTATAACATTCAACTACATGCAATTAAATGTTGCTTTGTGATGGTGTTAGAGGAAAATCGTGTTTCAATTAAAATTTACGCCATCGAATTATATCGCAACACTTGTCGATAAGCCGGTTGACCATATACAGTGCGTAAAAGGAGGAAATTATCGATAATGGCGCGAGTGCTAAAATAATCTTTGCATTGCATTGCAAGCGATGTAAATGGCCGACCTTGTACGGTGCAGTTAGATTTAAATGATGTTTACAGAAAGGTTAACTTCCAATATGTACGAAGGCATTCAGTTCCTAATCCTGGGTACCTATTTGTAATGTTGTTTGTAAAGGCTCCCGGAAACAGGAGCGACGGCGACTACTGTAGAAAAATTTACAAGTTTTCATATAAATATTTGTACACACGGCTACACATCAAGCTATACTTTTCCAGTTTATGCAGATCTCGCATTTTATAGGATTTCCGTACCATGCGAGGTCAGCTTAAACTGGAAACGTACGGCTATACCTTTCCAGTTTATGCTGATCCCGCATTGTATAGGATTTTCGTACGATGTGAGGTCAGCTTATACTGGAAATGTATAGCTTGATGTGTAGCCGTGTGTACCAGCCGCGTCTCGCCGTCGCGTCGCGTGTTTCCTGGAGCCTTTACAGTTGCAGCCTTTACAGTTGTAGTTAAACTCTATTTTGGCAGATCTAAGCATTATATTATATCTTCAGCAGGTGTATCTTCTTATTTATTGTTTCCATTCTAAACTGTTCAAGTCTATACACACCACCTCTGTAAAGTCAATTTTAAAGGAGATAAATTGTCTTACCTCGTCTACTCTCTGCGTATGGCTTCCAACTTAAAACTTTAGAATCATTTTTAGTCCTCGCCGGTGTTTGCTCTCCTATTCTAAGTTGAGCGGATTTCACGTCATCTGGAACATTTGGCGAGTAGCTGGCGGGTGATATGTCAGCTGATCGTGTATTCATCCGTTCGTTGGCGCGGTTGTGAGAGATTCCTGTAGGTTCCTGCCTCGGATAGTCGTAATGATGGCTGAAGTCCCTGTCTGAACTTGTGTAAGAAGAGTGCTTACATTTGTAAGCTGATGCTGTCATCTGAAATTGAGAAAGGCATCCTTTTAAATATGGTATGTGTAGGTTTTTAACCGAATTCAAAAAGCAGGTTCTCAATTTGTCTGTTTTTTTTGTATGTTTGTTACGCGATTACTCCGCCAATTTTGAATTGATTTTGATGATTCTTTTTTTATTTGGTAGGTCATGCGGAGGTGTTCCCATATCAATTTTATTAAATTTGCTTGCGTAGTTTTTGAGTTAGCTTCAATATTACGTATTTTTCCCACTTAACCACTGAATTTCGACGACGACGACGTATGTCGACGACGTTCTAAGTGACTCACGTCACTGTTATTTACGTATCAGGTAGTGGTATCTATTCGAATTTGTGTGGGATAGGTAGGTACCACAACTAAAAAGTGAAAAATAAAAATATTTTACAAAAAATAAAAACAACCGACTTAAGTTGTTTTTTTTTTTAAGTATTTATGTCGATTTGGTCGCTATAGGATGACTAGTTTAGGCTATTTCCTTTTACCTTTGAAAGATCAGAACAACAACTCGTGCATCAACTATTGTTTTTTTAGTTCTTGGTACAGGAACGGATGTCAAATAAGTACCTAAATTTTAGTAGCACATAGGTCAGGTATTAATGCAGGCCTTACTTCGTACGTTATTCAACCTTAATTTACAGGTAACTGACCATGAAATTTAACGATTGTAGTCTTAAAAGTAAACAGTAGGTGTGCTAGTTATTTATGGATTCCACGTACAATGAGAAATGCGACAAACATAAACACCTTATTTTAATCTAATTAAACTTATCTACTTCTACTTATGCTAAAGACGTAATTATGTAAATAGTGATATTCATGACGAGACTACGAGATAAATAGTCATTTTTTTTAATTTCTTGCTGTTTAGAAATTCAATTCAACTTTAAATGTTAATTTTAAAAGAACACTAGGTATATTCTAAGCCTTTTAAAAAGTTTTCAATAAATTCGTATGCTAATTTTCGTATGTTTGTTTGTGCTCATTTTTTGTAATGTTTTCAATGTGCAGCGCAAATCGAATTCAAAGAACTCGCACAAGGTTGATTTTGACAGCGGCAAATCTTTGTAAGCGTAGTTAATAACGAAAGCGGGTAAATATAGATGTAAAATAGTATGATTAATTAAAACTGACGTCATGATATGAGGAGAAATCTGAAACTGGTATTACTTCCGCGTGATTTTTGCTCTTGGCCAGGACTACTGTGTCGTCGATACAACAATACGTGGCAATTAGATGGTAATACGAAGTTATCGAAATACAACTAAATGGACTGGCTTTCAATTAGGGGAGCTGAAGTCGCAGCTCTTTCAAATCTTACCTACTTACCCTTACGAGATGCAACGTTAAGTTAGTTTGGTAATTGAAACAGACTTGAACGTTACAATTTTTTGGAAGGATTTTGATCGACACCAAAATACACAGGACCGAGGCATGGAGTAGAAGTAAAAGATGATGCCCTAGTATCGTGGTATAGAAACGATACCTACATATTTATGAGCTGAACTTTGGCTGTACTTGTCTAGATATCCCAATAGCTAAAAAAGTTGTTGTTGTAATTGTTAAATAAAGAAAAGAAATAAAAAAAATAAATGACCTGAACTGAGTTCAGTATTATCTGGATGTCCCAGGTTCCAAAAAGCAAGACGAAGGACGCGAACATAAATAATTCTTCGATAGCGAATTGCCCTACTTATTTACAACCGAGTGACAAGGAGGTACTTTCTCCATAACGGCTGAATCCTTCTGGTTAATAATTGTTTGGTTTTAAGTATCTTAAGAAAAGAAGTACGTAGCATATTATAAAAATCAATTGCCGTGCGTTAGGCTTGCAAAAACTCTATAATGGCACGATCGAATTGTTTTTTTTTTAATCTAATTTTTTCCCACGTGGTAGTGAATTTTTCACTGGGTCATAAAGTATTTTTATAAAAAATATAAATTCAATTGATTCATTTTATGTTTACTTATAACGGTCAATTGAATTTATATTTTTGGCATGCCGAATTATATTGAGCTAGTCGTAATAAGTATAGCTGTGGGTGAACTGAACTCGAAGCGAATAGTTTTTTATTTCATTTTCTTTACTTACGTTTTCATTACCTATACCTATAACAATAAAACGAAAGGAAATTATCACTCAGTTTACCTTACTTTGATGCCAATAAGTTCTAAGTAGTAGGTTACACACATGATGCTGCAAGAAATATACATTACTAGCTTCCGCCCGCGGCTTCGCCCGCGTGGTATGTCGATAAAAAGTAGTGCCTATGTCCTTTCTCAGGCTCTAGACTATCTGTGTACCAAATTTCATTTAAATCGGTTCAGTAGTTTTGGCGTGAAAACGCGACAGACAGGCAGAAAGTGCGACAGACAGACAGAGTTACTTTCGCATTTATAATATTAGTAAAGATGGTAAGGATTTATGGCATATGGATAACAGTGACTTCACACATATTATTATTTTGTGACTGCTATGGATGTTAATTTATGGAATTTTGATAATGTACCATTATGTTTCCGCTCAATAATAAGTGTCCCACCATCATAGTCCTATAAAACTGTAACAATTTGTTCTACTAAGTAACACTGAAACACATTATCATTCGATTTATCAGCGCATGGCCTCGGTCCTCGGTCAAATGACTGTAAATGTACTTGTGAGCATAAAAATAATTACTTTAATTTGTTTTTGCTTTTTTATAATAATTAATGGGATCAATGTGTTTTTATCTTTACGGTCATTAGACTTACATTATGTACAAGTACGTTCGAAGTTCTACAATAGATACCTACCATTGTTACTAAAATGGAACCGGATTCTTTAAAAAACATGAGATTTTATTAGTTTACTTCAAGTTCGTTGAGAATTCGGTAAGGCAGTTAAAATGCAAATTAAAATAGTGCATTAGTGAAACAGAATTGTACAATAACTTATTGATAGCTGAGTTTGGTCTTATTTTCTACTTAATGGGGTCAGCAAATTGGATGCAACTTGCGGTAATCAAATCATGTAAGTTCTGCGAATTTGTATGATTGTTATACATACTTTACGACAGTGCATCCCTTGTGTGCACAAACTTAGGTGCAATCAAACTACATACATTAATATAAATTTTGAAACGAATAGCCTGAACGCTAAATAATTTACTAGTAAAACGGCATTTTCCGCACGGGCTGGTTTTTCCAATTCATTTTTAATGTATTTTCAAAATGACATGTAAGTAACAGATAGGTAGTAGATAGGTATCAAAAATTTTATTAAAACTTGTGTTCCGTATTATGACGAGATAATGCTATAATTTTTCAAGTTTCACAGAGCGACGGAGCTATACATGATCTATAGCACCATTCCTATTTCGCAATGGAATCATGATGGCATTAATACTTGATAATAAGGACCCATATTACAAACAAACCGCTTTGGAATTTCAAAACAACCTTTCATTGAAATACCTTTAGCTTTGTTTTTCATTAAAATACGTAAAACTGTGAAAATTCTTAGAAAAACTATGGGTAGGTACAGTAAAAAATACGTGTAGGTATGTGTATAATTTATGATGATTTAATACAGTAGATCGGTACCTACGTATGTAAACGTCAAAGTCGTCAAATCAAAGACATCATTAAAAGATTTATATTTAGGTCAACTGTTAAATATTGGCAATATTTATGACCGAAGTAATTATATTTTATTATGTCTTTATGGCAGGTATTATTATCATGGTTTAATAAAAGTTTAAAATCATCATAAAGATGAAATCATGAAATTTAATTTAATAACGAAATGATTTATAGCAAAATTTTGTAATAGTGAATTAATAGCTTCACGTATAAAAATCAGTAAATTGGTTACTCAAACTGAGCCATCAAGGAAAACACTTATCTTTTACCTACTTGATTTGCGTAAACAAATGACTTTGTTGTATTACAAGTCTAAATGAATTTTAGTGAAATCTTTTGTATAGAAAGGAAATTGTGAAATTCATAAGTACACTGGCCGTCAAAACTTAGTACCACACTTAGAAACTCCAACGCTAAAATTGCATTAACTTTTAAACTACACAAGATATATTTTCGAAATAAAAAGGATTACAAAAATAATTTATTTTTTTATTTAAGAGGGCTATTACAATTTTTCTTGAATTTGAGCGTTTGACGCTAGTTTTGATGTGTGATTATGATTAAGTTATAGCCTCAAACTTAAAAAAAAAATATGTCCGAGGAAGTCTCATTATATAATCTTGACAGTGTTTTAAATAAATATTTCAATTTGTTTACACAAATCAGTAAAAAACTTGTCTTTGTAAAGGATGTTTCATAAAATTTAACTTTTGGGCGTCTTTTGATGCTTTGTTACATCAAAGATACAGTAATTTAATCATTTATAAAAATGTCCATGGTACAACTGTATCTTGAACTTTGGAATGTATAAGTCAATTTTTTTATGTTTCATTTAGTAATACACCAAAAATAATTCCGTAACACAGATAGTTATTGACAATTTTTCGTCCGAAATTCTATTTTTTATCTATGAATTTACTTTCCAAATTTTAACAAAAAGTATTTAATAACATAGGCTACTATCTAATCTTGCTTGAAAAAAAAAAATAACTTTTTTTAAAGTAAAATAATATTTTTAAACAATTGTTGTATGCAATGCTAAAAATAACAGTAACACGAACTATAAATAACTGTAACTTAATTTATTTCAAAAGTAAAGTGGAAAGGATCAAGTTGATCACGCCCGGTTTGCATGTGTGCGTAGCGTACTTCAATAGACTCACACGAGCGCATCTTTGCCGCGCCCCGTCAAATTTACCTAAATCTGCACTTCGATTTTGTAATAGCGCTCTTAAGTAAAAACTTTATAGCTGGTAACCGTCTTCTAAGGAATGGCTAAAAAAACCTTATAAACCAAAAACACATTAATGCAACTTTTGACTCTTTTTGTTTCTGTTTTTGTTTTCACATTTATTTCTTGATCGATGAATTTTGATTAAAAAGCCAAGGTGACAAAAAAAAATTAAATAAGGCGTAAAACTGTACTTATAAATGTTAATTGAGTTTTTTGCCAGTAAGTTAATATAGTAGTATATATATAATTATGTATAATAAACTATAATTTTCAAGAAAGCTGATGAAATTTGCTATAAAACGTTTTTTATTTCAAAACTGTGGCTTCTGTGGTACTAAGTTTTGAAGGCCAGTGTAGTAGGTACCCGAAGTCCTGAACTGTAGTTTCTGGCTAAGATTGCTATAATCACTGATGCCGCGATTGGCATTTATTAATTTACCATCGACAAGAAAATAGTGTTGAGCAATGATATTATATTAACAGATATGTTATACACTCACAAAACAACCGAAAAAAGTGTTCCGCGCAGCAGCGGCACACATACCCACGTTTCATTCATTTTACATTTCACTAGAAGTAAAAACGTTACAATTGGAATGTTTTCGAGTCTTCACGATTGCGCGCTTATAACATATCTGTTAATATAATATCATTGGTGTTGAGGGATTAACAAGCATATATAAAAAATCAAGTAATAAAAAAATTTAGTAATAAAAACTAAAACCCAACTACGACTGAAAAGGTATAAACAAGACACCACAGACAGACAAATTAAAAATCCGGACTCACACGTAATCTGTTCGATTTATGCCCTAACACGTGTGACTCCGGATTTTTAATTTGTCTGTCTGTGGTGTCTTGTTTATACCTTTTCAGTCGTAGTTGGGTTTTAGTTTTTATTACTTAATTTTTTTTTAAATTCTTTTGGGGTTTTAATATATATATTTTGAAATGTGCTCATTAAGCCCTTTCATTTGATACCCAACATGGTACGATTAAACCATTTTTTTTTAAGTTCCTCACTTTATTTCCTCTAGAGGGCGCCATTTTTAATTTAATGTGACTTCACATATCCTATAACCAGCGGACAATCACGACGCTTCTAACGATACCTCAATTGTCAAATTGTGATAAGTGGTTTGGAAGATAGGAGGGAATAGATGAACATACATACATACATACATACGGGTCAAAATCATAACCCTTCATTTTTTCTTCTCCGTAGTCGGGTAAAAATGAGCTAAGCAACTTAAAAACATGTTCGAATTCACAGCAGTGTCCGCTAGCCTATAAATATTTACAATGACTAATTAAACAAAATTGTCAATTCATTGACTTGTAACTTATTTCTAAGTAGTGGAGAGTCAATAGATTAAGGTAATTAATTAACAGTAACCAAGGTTTTGGCCAAGTCATATGAATTATTTTCAATTGAAAAAATGATGTCCAAAATTACATTAGAGGCATGAAAATAAGACATAAAATAAAAGGCGAATTTTTTGTTGGTGACGACGCTCCTGGCAGGCCTTCCCACCGCCGCAGCAGCCGTCCCGCCGCCGCGCCGCCCGCACACTTATTCGAAAAAGTAGCCCTATAATTTTATAACACTAATTTCATAATGTCATTTTGGCTCGAGAAGTTTACCTAGGGTCGTAAAGTAAACGCTTGTAATAGAAATAAAATACAAGTAAAAATCTTTTTAAAAACAAGCTTTTAATGAACTTGTTTTTGGTAATCTGCCTAAAAGCAAGACCATGGTATTGGCGGGCCAAATATTAAGAAATTATAATCCAGGAAAAGAACGTGTAAGATTTGTTTCGGATTTAATCGAAACTTAGGTATATAACTTATCTACCTAAACGAAACATGTCGAAAACAATGTATGTTTTAAATGAATTAATTTTAATCGCTAATGAAATAAAACGTTATTATAATTACGACATGTTTAAAACTAGAGACTAGTAGCCGGACGTCGTTAGAACATAAAGGCTATAGATATTTTATTTCACTTATATAATTTAATCGCGGATGTCATTCATATTCATTGGAGATAGCTTCTTATGTCAACACTTAGTATCTTCTCGCTTTGTAAGCCAACTTCTAAGTCCTAATGATTATAAGTTTGCAGGTATCCTTCAGAGAGTGTGCAGCACTTCATAAATGATAAATAAATGTTAAATGATTTTAATTCTGTAAGTAGGTTTGTACAAACACTTTTACACGTCAATCACATTTTTAAAACTAGATGAGTTCGGTGTTTCCTATCTGACTACTCTGAGAAGAAAGGCCGAAACAACGAAGGTTTATGTGATATAAAATATTTTCGATTTAAACAAAAATACTAATATCTGAAAATCTACAGTAAAAATGTTGGTTGCCAACCAATTTAATAAGCACTAAGCTGAATATTAAAGGGTTACTAAATAATGCGTTAATTTTAAGAGCAAACATACTAATTATTTACTATCGTCTTAGGTTATTGTTTATTTATATTGTCGGTATGTATTTAAATTAACCGAACATTGGTAGATTGTAGAGCTGTATTTGAATTGCTATGACTTGGTGACATCTACCGACATCATAGAGGATTCAGTGTTGTGACACCATGACACCACTTTATGGTAAACTAGCTGATGCCCGCGGCTTCGCCCGCGTGGATGTCGGTTATTATATACTAAAACCTTCCTCGAGAACCAATCTATCCATTGGTGAAAACATCATGAAAATCGGTGCAGTCGTTTTTGAGTTTATCGCGAACAGACAGACAGACGCGGCGCAGGACTTTATTTTTAACCGACTTCTTCAAAAAGGAGGAGGTTCTCAATTCGTCTGTATGTTTTTTTTTTTTTTTTTTTTTTTTTTTTTGTGTGTATGTTACCCGTTTACTCCGCCAATTATGAATCGATTTTGATGATTCTTTTTTTGTTTGGTAGGTTATGCTTCAGAGGTGGTCCCATATAAATTTTATTAATTTTGCTTGCGTAGTTTTTGAGTTAGCTTCAATAATTACGTAGTTTTCCCACTTTGCGATGTTGATGACATGTTAATTGACTCCGTCACATAGCAGACAACGGTATACGAATTTGTGTGGGGTAGTTACCACAACTAAAAAGTGAAAAATAAAAACTTTTTACAAAAAAAAAAACAACCGACTTCCAAAAAAAAAGTGAAAAATAACTTTTAATTTCGGAAGTCGGTGGCAAAAACGAAAATTGAAAAGCAAAGACACCGACTTCCGAAATTAAAAGTTATTTTTCACTTTTTTTTTGACTAGTTAGTAAGGATTCTCATTCATTGATCTGTGTTAATTCCATGCGTGTAGGACATTTTCAATAGCCATTATGATATGTGGCTGTCATTAATTATGATGGTAGGTACCTACCTAGTCATGAAACCGCGAATAGCCTACTTAGATAATATTAAATTAATTTTCCCTTCTATTATACAATAATAGTAGAGATAATAATTATGAATAATACCTTCCTATCTAGTTATCTTTTACGTCCATATACTCGTAGTTTTTAATGACGTCAACACCATTGTGATAACCCATTTCCATAAAATAGGTACCTTTTGTATATATTTTACCATATTTACCCAAACGTACTGGTAAATACACCTATATACTAATTATAGGTAGTTACCTATATCACTGCATATTATATAAAAACTTTTTACAAAAAAAAAAACATCCTAACTGGCAGTAGTATTAATGCGCAAAAGTGAGTTTGTTTATTTTTTTGTTTGTTACGCTTTCACGCTAAAACGGCTGAATAGATTTGGATGAAATTTGGCACATTGGTAGACCTTGACATGGATTAGGACATAGGATGCTTTTTATCCCGACATTCTAATGGGATCGAGACTTATGCGGGTGAAACCGCGCGGTTAAGCTGGTTTCAAATACATTGTAAGGAACGTATGATTTTTGTTGAAATGTTTGTTTCAAAAAACCTACTAAATAGTCATCGTTCTTTGGTATGATACATACATATATACTAACGCCATTCATGATTATATAGACGCATATGCCTGAGGAAAACGTCACTGGGAAACCCGAATGTTTGAACTAAATAATTTAATGATGCCTCGAGCTCAACTGCGACAATTACAAGTCAATCTACAGATCTTGTGCACTACAAAAAAAAAATGTGCGCTAGCCTTTTCCCAACTTTATTAGGGTCGGCTTCCAATCTAACCGTATGCAGCTGAATACCAGTATTTTACATGGAGCGACTGCCTATCTGACCTCCACAACCCAGTAACTGGGTAATACCCCTTGGTAAGACTGGTTGTCAGACTTTCGGGCTTCTGACGACCCGTAACGACTGTCAAAGATCCACGAATGACAGCCGGGACCAACGGCTTAACGTGCTTTCCGAGGCACGGAGGAGTCTCGGTACCTATGTAAAGATGGTCACCCATCCACGGACCAACCCCTTCAATCGACCCGTGCGGCTGTTATTAATTAGCCACGCGCTCTTGTGCACTACAAAAACAGGCACCTTTTAAATCAAAGAAATATCTCAATTCCACGGAAGAGGAACCATGAAACACAGTGTCAAGGTAGCAGTCACAGGATACTGTTAACCAGTACATACCTACGTTTGTCAAACATAGCATAGGATGAGCTTGATGAAGGAAATATACAATAAAATACGATGTTTTATTGCAATAACATGAAACACGAAGCATGATTAAGTGTGTACCATGGCATCATAATACAATAATTACTATATCAAACGTCTTGTTTCTACGCCATCCAGGTTATAAATAACAACGGTATATAACCAAGATTATAACGATGCTAATAATTCAATACAATAATATAATTTCTTATATACCTACGTTAACTTCGTTATGTTAATTTATGTTCAACAAATAACTGCAAATATTGACGTTTGGCATACCCATAGATCTGTGTACAACGCCTACTCGCAGTAGCACTATATATGTGACTAGCTATTGCTCGCGACTTCGTCTATGATCCAGGATGAAAAGTAGCCTAAGTCCTTTTCCAGGTTATTGTCTACCCACGTGCCAAATTTCATCCAAATCCGTTCAGCCCTTTAACCGTGAAAGCGTAACAAACAAATAAACAGCATTTTTAAAGTTAGGATTTCGTATGAGATTCAACTAGCTGTGTAATAACAGTGAGGAAATTATAATAATATAATCAGATAAACTGGTTACACTCATTGCTGAGTAGGTGCTCCTTTTGAACCTTGCTGTTCAGTTTTACATGACCAACGCAAGTCGGATATTCACTGATTGACCTAATAGTCCAATAGTCTAGCCATTTTTACCATCATGTCTTGGCTAAGCATTCTGTAAGAACGCTGCACCGTCTGTTACTGCGTCTTACTAAGTATTCTGTGCCACTTCGTCTACCGCACCGTGATTGGGACGTCAACGAGAAACGAGATAACGCGGCCATAGTAAATTTACTGTCGCTACTTCGGCGTCGTATCTCGTT
Organism: Lithophane semibrunnea; assembly: GCA_947363905.1. Taxonomy (NCBI): domain Eukaryota; kingdom Metazoa; phylum Arthropoda; class Insecta; order Lepidoptera; family Noctuidae; genus Lithophane; species Lithophane semibrunnea. Next base: position 15,334,698 of record OX376194.1, read on the forward strand.
CTCGCTGACGTCCCGTTTACGGTGCGGTGGACAAACGGCCTGACTGTGCTGTTTTTTTAGTTTAACTTTGTTCAACATCAGAAATTAGGTGAAAAAGCTCTACGTTGCATCAACTTTGAGTAAAGTTTCATCAACAATTATGATATTGCCCTTCGCCTATTCTACTAGCACCTCAGTTACTTGCTTTGCTTCCCTTAGTTGATTGATTCTCACAGTTCGCGTAGGAAGTTAACCTCGTTGAATTATATATTTACATAATTATGTAGGTACATAGGTAAAACGAGTTTTAACTTCCTTTTTGGCTTAGATCTAGACGAGCAATGATTGAACACCTCGATTGTTATTAACGCCTAGCACAGATGCCACCTGCCTCTCAAGTATCTAAAATAAATATCTAATAAAATAAAACTTATAAGATCTTAGTTCGAACTTATCTCACGTCAAATTACAAATCTTTCTAAAATATGAAGATGACGGTTGAATAAAAGGATTGAAGTTACGAGTTATCTGGTCAACAACTACTTAGATACTCTTCATCCGAATCTGGCATGCTAAATATTTTCTCTTAGATGCTGGGTTCGATTCCCAGGTCGGTCCAAGTATTATAGGGTTTTGAGGAATTTCTCAGTAGCAGCCCAGAGTCTGGATTCGTGCCCGATTGATGGCAATAGACTCGTACTGTAACAGATCCCTAACATGCTCTGCAAAAAATTACTGGTATCAAAGTCAAAGTCAAAGTCAAATTTCTTTGTTTCAATTTTTTTTCAAATAGCCACACACAAGGCACTTTTGAACGTCAAAAAAAACAAAGAAATAGAACTGATCCTAGTTGCCCCTTCCAAAAGGTAGTATCACTGAGTAACCTAAGGTAGCTGGGGCTTGTGGCTAAGAAATAAAAGCCGCACGGGTCGATCAATCAGGTTAAGCTACGTATCATGTTACCCAGAAACTGGGTTGTGGAGGTCAGATAGGCAGTCGCTCCATATAAAATACTGGTATTCAGCTGCATCCGGTTAGACTGGAAGTCGACCCCAACATAGTTGGGAAAAGGCTAGGCAGATGATGAAGATGGCAATAGACTCGCCCCATATTACATGGGACTTAAACATAACTGGCGAAATGTGGGTGTACTACTAGGTAGGTACAACTCTGCCCAACTCTTCGGGAAAACAAGGCGTGATGATATGTTATATATTGTTCGGATTTGGCACCTTAATTATGAATCTTATTTTGTGTCATCTTTGAAATAATAAGATTTATGGCTATATAGCTTATCCGCAATGTACCTAACATGTGACAAAACCTGCTATAACATGAGGGTTACCTCATACAGATCGTGTCTTAAGAAACTTATTTATAGATTGAGTTATTGATACAGATGAGATTTGTTAACTTTTTATTTATAGGTTTTTCCAAATATAGATATTAAGGCGTTTGTATTTTCCATTCAAGTTTTGCTATTTATGGCCCACTGACACCGAATTAACATGATGTAGCTACAAATAGTACTCACAACAACATGGGTTTTTTATAAATTTTTATTAAAAGATAATTAATTGGTAGTAAATTCTGATACTATTATTATAGGACTACTTAATAAAAGAATATGGGAAATTTTTCGAATGACAAAATTTCCCAAATTTAATTAGTGAATTATTAGAATTATTATTTGAATTATTAGAAGTTAGGTATAAATAAATAAAGGTAGGTATAAAATAAGGTAGATGTAAAATATAGCTAAGTACAGGTACGTAATGCATGGTATACAGGGTGTTAGGGTGAACACCGTTATCCTTGCAACCAGTGGTTTGGTTTCATTTATACAACGTAAAATCAATGGAAAATTACAACTTTTTTTTCTTTTTTTTAAACCTACATTTTACCACAACAGACGCAAGTTCGTTGCCCTATGCGCTAGGGCAACGAACTTGCGTCTCAACACGGGCGAGGGGTGCGGGATGTGACCTGACCGGCCGCGAGCGCGACCTCTCCCTCAGTCAGTCAGCTGTTCCGCTAGAGAGCATGGTGTCGGATAGAAACTTTTTAAAATCTTTTACTGAAAATAATGTTTTTGTTTTGTTGTGTTCGGTCATTTATTTTTATATTTAAGTCAACTACCCATAGTTTGAATGACAAGAGTGTTTACCCTTACAGCCTGTATAACATGGTAAGCTCATAAATACTTTATAAATATGTATTAACATTATCATTTCGAATGTATTGATAGACTAAAAACGGCGTAGTGAAATTAAATTAATGCATTTTTTATGCTAGGGCCGCACCAACGGTAAACGTCGTTGATTATCGCGATGATGGGTGTTAATTGTTGGTGTAGCCATAACTTATCGCGAGAAATTTGATAACGGCATTCACATTGGCGTTTGACGTTAGACGATAACTCGGGTGGCGGCAAATGAGCATTGATGTTGACTGTTCAATTGTGTCCACTTAATTTATCGCTATAGTTTAACGGAATAATTACCGCATTGTTTATGGCGATGATGGGCATCGTACCTAGTTGACCTTTAATGTGGTCCCAGCATGCAAGATGCAGAAGATGAAGATGGAGAATGCATTTATTCTCCACGTAATTACAAAGCAGCAGCATAATTACAAAGTGAAAACAACAAGTTCATTACAACGGAGGTACCTACAGATACGATTAAAACAATGGTATCTACGTTCAAAGGTATTTATAGCGATTTGTTAGGAAAAGCAAGCAGAAAATACGTCAAGTATTTGCATAATAACTGTTTATATTATAAATGTCGATGTCGAGCTTGAAATGCCACTTTTATACGAAACTGTAGACGTAGTGCTAATAGGCGATAACAAATACAAGTTTGTACACACGGCTACACATCAAGCTATACATTTCCAGCATAAGCTGACCTCGCATTGAAAGGAAATTCTATACAATGCGAGATCAGCATAAACTGGAAATGTATAGCTTGATGTGTAGCCGTGTGTACGACGAACAATTTTGAGACCAAGTCTAAAATTGATACGGTTATCAATTTAGCATCTGTGTAGAACTTGTTTCAAAACAGCGTAGGTAGAGCAGGTACCATATTTACTATTTTAATAAATTCAGTTTTATTCAGTTCATGTATTTTTGAGCTCAGTACTTGTTTCGTTTTTCCTCTTCTTACAATCTTTTGACGTTCGCAAAAACATTATTATTAAACTCGCGTGCAAACTGCATCTACTCAGGTACATAGTTCCTAATTTTCCAATAAAACCGGCTTGACGCGCTAATTTATTCAATGTTTTCGTCATCAATATAATTACGCTATTATTATGTCTGACTGATCATTATTGGCTAAAATTAAGACTTTAGTACCCATATTGCCCATTAAATATAGGGTAGGATACCATTTCATCCTGAAGAATGTTTAAATCAGAATAAACATTTTCCCCCATTCATTTAATCCATTTTCTCCCTCTCACCGAGAGGAGGCCTGTATCCCAGCAGTGGGAATATTATAGGCGATAATGCAAACATTTTATTTCTTTCTAGAAATATTTCATCAAGGTATATTTTTAACCGACTTCTTCAAAAAGGAGGAGGTTCCCAATTCGTCTGTGTTTTTTTTTGTGTGTATGTTACCCGATTACTCCGCCAATTATGAATCGATTTTGATGATTCTTTTTTTGTTTGGTAGGTCATGCTTCAGAGGTGGTCCCATATAAATTTTATTAATTTTGCTTGCGTAGTATTTGAGTTAGCTTCAATAGTTACGTATTCGTAGTTACGTATGTTTCCCACTTTGCATATGTTGATGACATGTTAATTGTCTCCGTCACATAGCAGATAACTTCACTTTTTTGTGTTTTTTTGAGAAGTCGGTTGTTTTTTTTTTTTGTAAAAAGTTTTTTAGGTATCTTTGATACCTTTTAATGATGGTCTGTTTTTGCGGTCAGAGCCTCAGACCAATACAAAAATTGGTCTGAGGTCAGAGCAGATGACCATTTTTAAAACTCCTATAGGCTATGTAAAACTGTATAGCAGACAAACGATTCCATGTTTGGAATTGTTGGCCTGCTATATAGAACGCTTCACGTGAGGTACGCTGAAACATGGAGTTTCCTCTATTTACAAGTACAAAATCATGTTTGTGTATAATTATCTCTAACCTCACTTAGCAACTAAATTCGAATGCTCATTATAAAGCCATTAATTGAGATGGCACTCAATATCATCGTTCGTGCTAGTCATAATATACGCGCGGTAAAAGTGACTACACTTTTACTTTCATGACATTGCCGTTATGAGCACACTTACTAAAAGTATAAGTGAATTGGTCTGCGTCGATATGTTGTATTGTCATTGATACGAAATTGGATATTTAAAAACTTTCTTTTCAAGTTAAGTTTATGTAAGATTATATCATTCAAATGTTATAAATATTAACTGCGGTAAAAAAATTAAATAAATGTGATGGGTGAGATGCCAGAGAAGTGAGTTTGCTTTGATTGGCTGATGATGTTGTTTTCATGAAGTGATTCTTGCCTTTAAAGCATTCAAGTTTGAAGGCAATGGTGCCTTCAAGAAAAACAGAGTTGCAACTTGCAAGTTAATTTGAATACGCAATAAAATAACCGTCGCATAAACAGTTTGTTGACACATCTTAATTAATAAATAAAAGTAAAATAAAACTCACAACAGTTATCCAAACGAGCAAATGTAGTGTCCAGGCCATTGCTATGCACTTGTGGCACTCAAAACATTATTTTGTATAAATCCGGCCTCAACGGGTACTGGTCACTCAATAATTACATATCGAACGGCGACACTATTTATGTGTTGATATGACGTAGGCATGCGGTTTGAGCGAAACACCGATATCGATTATAGCGGCACACGTACACCTGTTTTCGCGGACAGATGTCAACTGCCGTGCACAGTTGAACTGACCGGCCTGGTTCAAGACGCGTCGTAGCGCTGTCATTCGACCACTGTCTTGAGAACTTTCCGCTCACTATTTAAGTTCCCCCCACGATACAAAAGTCTGAACATAGCAAGAGGCAGGGGAGCCCATCATACATTGGTTGCTCGTAAGGACATCCTACTGTTCGATTTTAATATTGCATGTTGACCTATTCACTTTCCAAGTTCAAAGGTCGGTCGGATCAATTTTATATATGTACGTATTTACTAGCGGTCCTGACAGACGTTGTCCTTCCCAAAGAGGGCCACGTAGAAGGCACCTAGAGGGCAAACCATCCAGGTTCCCACTCAAATATACACAAAATTTCATCCAAATCGGTCCAGCCATTTAGGAGGAGTTAGGGGACAAACACATGTACAGAAGAATTATACATATAAAGATTTATCATTATCTTTTATACAATTCAGGAACTTTGAGACAGTGTTTTGAAATGTATGTAATGTACCACATATGGAATAAATGTTGATTTATTTATATTGTAGGTGTATGTAAGAACATCGGTAAATAATTAGGTAGACGCAATTTTTCATTAGACTAGTAAGGACAAGCAACTCCCAGGTAGGCAGTAGCTCCATGTAAAAATACTGGTATCCAGCTGCATCAGGTTAGACTGGACGCCGACCCAACACGGTTGGGAAAAGGCTAGGCAGATTGAGTAAGGACTGGTCCCATAAAAAAATGCGTCTACCTTATTAAAACATTGGATTACCTAATTAATGATAATTATGTATTGATTTTACCTTTATTGAAAGGAGGTTTCTGTGTGACCCAGCAGTGGCAACATTATAATCTGATTAAGCAATGATTTTGCCTTTATTACCATTATTATTATGGACTAGTTGGTAATTTTGGCAATTATAGAATCACCACCTTATGCCTACTGATATACTAATGTAATATAATAAGCAACTCTATCAGTTTGTTTGTCTGTCTGTCTAAGTGTGTGTTACTTTTTCACGCCTTCATGGCTGAACAGATTTCGCACGGGTGAAGCCGTGGGAAAAGCTAGTTAGGACATATTATTACCTGCCAGGGTTGCGGGTTAGTCCGGAAGGGATACCGGGACCTTGGCAACAGGCAACTGAAGGAACACGGGTGGGTTTTAGTCAGTAAAAGTCTGACAGCCCTTCCGCTCCGCTCAGAGCGGGAGAAGTCATTGAATGATTTCCTAACCCTCAAAAAAAAAAGGACATATTATTAAGAAGATGCCTATGTCTTCTCTTGGCATTTAAATAAAGCCTTAATTAAGCTCGTGGCTAAGTAATAACAGCCGCACGAGTCGATCCATCAGGTTAAGCTATGGTTGCCGGGATTGGTCCGTGGATGGAGGACCATCTTTACATACCGAGACTCCGCCGTCCCTCGGAAAGCACGAAGCCGTTGGTCCCGGCTGTCATTCGTGGATTTTTGACAGTCGTTACGGGTCGTCAGAAGCCCGAAAGTCTGACAACCAGTCTTACCAAGGGGTATCGTATTGCCCAGTTACTGGTTTGTAGAGGTCAAATAGGTAGTCGCTCCAAATAAAACACTGGTATTCAGCTGCATCCGGTTAGACTGGAAGTCGACCCCAACATAGTTGGGAAAAGGCTAGGCAGATGATGAAGATGGCAATAGACTCGCCCCATATTATATGGGACTTTAACATAACTGGCGAAATGTGGGTGTACTACTAGGTAGGTACAACTCTGCCCATCCGTTGTAATCCTATGTAAAATACTGGTAGTCAGCTGCATCCAGTTAAAATGGAAGCCGATCTCAACATAGTTGGTTGGCTAGGCAGATTGATTGAGAACGATTTAAATCTCAACTTAATCCCATTTAATACTCGCCGCTTTGGCTTTTTAATGATTTTCTGAAGAACTAGTATTTGATGATAGTAGTATATAATATTATTAGGATGTTAGAAAGTTTTACTCAATAGTTGTAACCATCCTGATGAAAAAGGATGTTTTTTCTAACTAAAGGCGTGGATGATTTATGAATTATGAAAAAGTAATCCCATATTATGTTGAGCTGATGCAACCGTTTTCAGAGCTTTTTGTTGATATTTCTACAATGACTTTCAACATGATTATTGAATTAACTTTTCGGTAACTTAGTCCCGTACATTTTCAATCATTTTTACCGCTCATAGTAAGTCACGTTATCTAAGCCCTCTCTTCGGTTACTTGTATTGTAATAACCGGCTCAATCTGACCTGGGATCATACGTAGGTACAGTACGACACAACTTAGATGTAGCATCGGCAAAATTCGTAAAACCGATCAGCATCCGAACTGAGTGCACCTTCAAAATCTCCAATCTATATTACTGCTTTACGTGAAAATGATCTTTACGCAAACGCAATAACTTGTAAAGTCATATAACCTAATACATTCGTAAATTTGAAATGAATGAATGCAAATTTTCAAATTTATGGTACATCTAATTAAGTTGTCGTACTGTAAGGGAAGTTTTTATTGAATATCGATATTATTATACGTGTATCACATCCCTAGTCTTAGAGTTTATTTTCCTTAAATTAATATTATCATAATAATAATGAAATAACGAAGCAACAAACAAAATTATACTTAGTGTTCTTATTTCCATAACAGGTATTAATTAGGTACAACTTTTAAATTAGGTAATACCTTACTAATGTGGTTTTCTGTTTTTACCTAATTTTTAGTGCTAAGGTTCCATAATTATGCTTTTCCTCTACCTACGTTAAATAAGTAACTAACTAACTAACTCTATAAAAGGAACAATACCCCGGCTTATCAAGGTGAACAAAATTAACAAAATTAATTGGACCTAGGTACCTACCTAGGTCCAATTAATTTTGTTCACCGATAATTTTGTTTCTTGATAAGCCGGGGTATTGTACCTTGATAAGTAAAATATTTGTAACGTAGGTACGTTACAAATATTTTTAGACCCTTATCATGTTTTCCCCTACTCACGTGTTAATTTTCCCTGAAAAGTTTGATAAAGTCAATACAAATAACATTTAAACCAGTATTTTGAATGAATATACTATGATTTTGGTTGTTAATCTTCTTCAGCTTCATGGAAGAATTACAGAGATACTATTATAGATCAGGTTTGTTTCCCAGGTTGGTCAAAGTGTTATTGGATGTTTAAACCTGGAATTTCTCAGTAGCAGCCCGGAGTCAGAACTTGTGCCCGGTTGATGGCAATAGGCTCGCACCGTTACATGGGACTCAAACATAACTGGCGAAATGTGGGTGTACTATAGGTACATCTGTGCCTAACCCTTCGGGGAATACGGGCGAGATGTTATGTTGTGTTATTGTTTATGTAACTAGCAAATCTTACCTTGGTTTTGGCTGATATTCAGTGAATTACAGATATTCAGATATAGAAATATCAGAAAAAAAGAGGCCACGTAAAAAAGTTCTTTATCTGTGAAGCAAACTATAACCTTCTTCTTTGTTTCATTCGTCCATGGTTAGGTTTTTTTTTTAAGTAAATCTAAGCAATCATTACCCTAAGATCGCAACGAACCCAAAAGAAACTGGCACGTTTGGCTAGACTGGAACTGAAAATCGACTGGCAACTCCTTCGGTCGAACGAATTTCCACTTTTTTTTTGGTGCTTACGTTTTCCCCAATTATCTCTAAATGGCTTTAGCTCTACCAATTTTAGATACGCTTGACTAAGTTTTTCAACGGGCTTTTCTTTAAAACGAACTTTTCTTGCTTCTAAATTAGTTTAACAAGTATTTTCAACACACTTAACATGTAATAGCCGCACAGGGGTCAAGTCTACTAATTTACAAACGTGTCAGTGGTCTCGCAATTATGAGTTTTTGACAGATTTTGTATGGCATATCTGTCAAAAACTGATCTTTGTGAGACCACTGACACGCCACGCACAATGGGACACCTTAAGGACTGAGTGCGGAAACCAAATCCCTAACATAGAACATAGACCACTCTTAGCTGATCAGTCTTAGCAAGGGGCATCTGTTACTTAGCAACTTTTTGAGGATGTGGAGGTCATTCATAATCAGCCTATAATGTTCCCACTGCTGGGAGACAGGCCTCCTCTTTGTGAGAGGGAGCGGGCCGTAATCTACCACGCGGGCCCAGTGCGGGTTGTTAGATGTCACATGTCTTCCAATTTTTGTTTCTAGGACATGCCGGTTTCCTCATGATGTTTTCCTTCTCCTTTTTGAGAGCAGTGGTGATGAAATAATTTACACAAAGTAAAGCGTCTGTCAGGGTTCGAACCTACGACCTACAACTCGAAAGTCGTGGCCGTTACCACTGGGCCACCATTGTTCTCTGTGGTCTTTTTTTTCTTTCTTTCTCTTTCTTTCTTCTTCTTTACTATGCGTGTCCTATTATAATTGATGTGAATCATTCACGTTTCCAAATTATGATAATTATTGTTAAAACAGACACTACGACGCGTTTTAAAAATATTGTAGGAAATGCCCAATAAGTTAAAATTTATTTTACATGTTATAAATTTAAATAATCGGTGAAAAATTCCACAAGGTCATTGAAAATGCGAAGTTGCTATTTCAAATATAGGTATTCAGTCTTTGTTTTAATGTGGACGATAGCTCCGTCTTAACGACTGTAAAATTGTTATAAAGGAGTCCCAGTATTCCGAAGTTTTTGTTCGTCTGCTGTTAAGATAATTTTTTCACATAATTACATATAACATTAGTTCCTCGACATGCAATCTAATATTATCATAGCACAGCGCCTAAGGCAATTCTGTCATTACATTCACGTGTTATTATCCGGAACTGCTTTGCCGGTTTTGATAAAACTTGTTGGATTAGTAATTCAACACATCTAGGATTGCTAATGCGAATTAGTAATACACTATGTTTTGTAAGAAACTAGTTTCCTTACTAGATATAGGTTAGGTTTTAGAGTTTATTTCTACCTCTTTGGTATGGAAATCTGCAGACACAGTTAGCTCGTTAATCTCTTATCTGAGATCAGAATTAAACAAAGATAAGAAGAGAGACTACCCTACTTGCTGCAGTGAAATTGACTTGCAGTGAAATTATACGACCGGCGCGTATTTATCGTAGCACTTATCAAATCATTAAGTCAATAAAGTTGCTCGTTACCGCTTATCTGGGTGAAAGTTTCGCAAATTGCATGGTGAGCAGAACCAGTTCTAAGACAAAAATGTGGTAAAAGCTCCCTCCCTCGCTTTTGCTAATTTGTGAAAATGTCGCTTGGTGTCCGATAAAAGCACACGAGTGTTTTGTAGACAAAGACTGACAGAGCTCAGAAATCGGTTGGATATTCTGGTATTTTTTTTATGTTTTTGAATTTATTATTTTATTTATTTATTCTTCAGAAAGCTTACAGTCTGATATCTTTAAAGTAGGTTATGTACCTACAATAGCGCTTACAATTGCCATTTACAAGCTTCCAAAAATTAAAAACTATGTACAAAAAATTTAAAAGGAAAAGAAACATACTAAGGTTTTTAAGATAAAAATTAAAAACAAAATCATGCAGATAACTTAACAAATTCTTCTTTATACAAAACAAAATAAAGTCTTCTTTGAAATAAAACATAAAAGATCTTGGAATTTATGGATCGTAATTAGTATCTAATATTGTGACAGTTTAATTGTACTAAAAACAGTAAATAGAAAGAGATTATAAGACAGCTTCACGCTAAAACGCATGGAAAATAGGAAAATGCAGGTGACCCAGAAGAAATACAGCGCCTGCGCGATCTAAACACGCAGCGTTCCGACTAAGTATGTATTGTCATGCGGTATAATCGTTTCGTGCTTTGCCCTACAATGGAATTACAGGCTCATAAGAACAAAAAATAAGAAGAGTAGACAAAAATGACGTAGACAGTAGACAGTACGAGACGGCAGCAAAGTAGAAAGAGTCATCTGCACTTTTTTTTTTACATAATTCGACTCAGAATTCTTTGTTTTGTCATAGGATTTATCGGTTGTCACTGTGATTACTTTCTTCCGAAATAGTCTAGCCACAAAAAAACCTAGACAAAGATCGTTAGAAATGAAAGACAAAATGACAGATTGTAGAAAGATTTCTACGGTGGATGTCAAAAATGAAGAAACGAACTGTCACTTTGTATAGAAAAAGCTATGTCTATTCTTCGTAAAGATAGAAAGCGCCATGCTACGCCTGCAGGTTCTATCGGAAAGAAAATTTGGAAAAGTTGCCTGTAACATTGGAAAATTCGGGAAAACTGAAAGTGGGAAGTATGGGAATTTTGTATTCATTATGGAAAGGACAGGACAACAGCTGTCGGGACAGCTAAAATAATAACTTCCATTGATTTTTTTATGCTCCTATTTGCTTTGGATCTACTTGGCTGTGTCGAGCACGTGCATGCAGTGAGATTTCCTACGTTAGTCGTACTTACCATTGTCCACCATACATGTCACTTTGATTCCTGATCAGCGTTTCAACGAAGGCTTTTGATATGTACTACATACAATTTTTTAAAGGGTTGGAGCACTGGATGGCCACCACGATCCAGCCTATTTCGCTAGGTAGGTAAAAGTTACATTCAAAGTGTAGTGTATGGAATTCCCCAGGGCGGAATATTAGGCCCGATGTAATAACATCTGATTATTATCTAAGAAATCACTACTGTGTCTCCACATCGAGATAATTCAAGGTAAAGGTAAATAAATAAATAAAACACCGTTTCTGTTGAAAGTATTATTTTTTTATACCTAACCTTAACTTGACTAGTAGCAACGAATTTCTAGAATCAGATACAGTCGAGATTTATAATTAAATCTTAATTTAGTATTGTGCCTTAGAGTTCACTTATTATAATTATAGTAGAATATAAGCTTATGTTGTACGAAATAAAAATAAATAAATAAACTGTACGTTTTAAAATTAAAAGTCGACAATCATCTTCGTTTTAAAATACATCTGAGTAAATGCCTTTTGCGTAAAGCTGGGTTGAACTGTTCTATTTTTGTCGAATATTAATTTCCATGTGCCATTTCAATTCTTGAAATAAATAAAATAAGTTTTATTCTGCGTATAAAAAATGGCGTCCACGTTTAGACCAATATTCTTATGATAATGCTGATTATTATTCGTCTTTAATTTTTTGTTTGATCCCTGTGTTAGTGAATGTTCAGCCTTTTAATATCCTTTGTTCTTGTAATGGCAGGAACAGCAGACGGGCAAGTCAACCTTGACCTTTTCGGTACCATCTTTACCGTCGTGAACGAGGAACTCCCATACGTTGTATTTCTGTTTGCAAAAAGGTTCCATAAGTCCCAGAGGCACTTTGAATTCCGTGAAACAGGAACTTTCAACTTCCCTGTAAAATAGAGACGGCATATTAACTGGTGTTTCGTATTCCCGGAAGGGTTGGGCAGAGGTATAAAGTAAACCAACATTTCGTGTAGTGCATAATTGTGGCTCCTACCGGTGTCTCAAAGGACTTTCTCAAATAGAAAGTTCCCAACTATGCATCTTCAGAGTGCAGTTCGGCCAATAAATGAAGCGAATAACTGTACTGGACTTTATCAGCAAGCAACAAAACACCGTTTTCTAGGACTTCAAAACAAATATCAGAGTATGCCGGTTGAAATTAAACTTGATTTAATTTTCTAGACTTTACATGTTTGTCCTACCTTTGCTTCTTGACAAGCAAGCAAAAGTACTCAAAGTACATGTTGAAAAAGCTCTTTGAGAATAAAGCAGAGTAAAAAAAATCGGGGGGGATGTATGTGTACTCAGTACTCACTTGCATGACTCTAGTCGCACCATCTGCACATAATTCTCCTCAGGAGCTTGGACGACCGTTCGCCAATCACCTTGCTTAGTCTTCACTTTGTAGAGAGGCTCGTACTGTAAAGAAATAATGACTTGACGTGTGAATTAATCTTGTGTGGAAATCGGTTGTCAAGGTATCGGTATTGTGCTATAGAGGAATGATGAACACGACGTGTGAAAAGTTTTGAGCATACGCATAAATGTGGATGGGTGACAAGTAATGAAGATGATGAAACAATGTATGGATTGTGTGAAAGTTGAAGGGTGAATACTGTGATCATGAATAATAGCGTTGTTAGGAAGAAAATTGGATGTGTACGGACACCTAATAAATTGGATTAGGCGTTCAAACTGTCCACTTAAACCTCAAAACTTCTGTTCTAATATTTGGATATAGTGCTACTAAACGGATCAACAATAGTCAATATAGCAAACAGCACTCCGCTGTGTCATGTTTTATTTCAAACGCGTGATATCATTTTAGTTAACGTTTGTATTTAGTTATTTGAAAAGGCTACGGCATGGTTCACGGCCAATTGTTACCACGTTTGCTATTAGACAAACATTTGCTTAGTAGCACAGAGGTTCGTCAAAAATGTACAGGTACAAAAAAATCTGTTCATGATATCTGGATCAAAGCTGTGATTGTTGCTATACAGGATATCTGTAGCATCTATATCACCAATGGCTCCGTAGTAACCCGTGTACAGGGTTATTGGTAATATGTCGGCAATGCATTTAGGGTATGAAGGAGAAAAAGAAAGACCCCTTACGACTCCTGCAAATATCAACCATTTTCGAATAATTAGACATTTTATATTTTTATTTTAAAATATAAAATTGAAAATGACCCGAAAATGGTTGACATTTGCATAGGGGTCATAATTTGGTTGCTAATGACCGCTCTTACATCCCCTTAATGCATTGCCAGCATACCAATAACCCTGTATATTCACAAGTGTTGAGGAAAACACCACGGTAACCTTGTTGCGAGCTCCGCCTGTTTGCGTAGGTATCTCATATAATATTATGTAAAGCCGATTATGTGTTGTTTATAAAATAAATATGCATTTAATGGCAGTCTGGACTGACTTAGAACAATTGAAACCTTTAAGGTGAAGTGGTTGCAAAGCAGATGTTTTGACGCTTTTCGAATTCACGCAAAATCAATGTGTCTCTCAAAAAAACAACGTATTTGCGTATTTTTTTTATGATTACGAAAATTGAAGAGTGTGAAGTTTTAGTGAAGTATGAGGCCCGAAACACGATTGGCAAAACTTTCCTCGATACAAAAAAACCGCAAAGTTTCCTTAAAATCTGCTTTTTTAAAGAGAAAAACCTATTCATTCGATTGTTATCAAAGCAATTGTAATAAAATTTTGTCTACGTGTTCACTATTAAATACCTTAAGGGAATAAGGACTTATTTTTCTATATAAACACAAATAAAATTTTAAAATTAAATATTTGTAAACATATTGCAATAGAATTGCGCGCGGGCGGGGTCATACCCCCTCGGCTTTCGTCAGTCCTACTTCGCCTTATTGCTGATGGGAAAGATATGGAATGCAAAATAATTTACCGTGACGGTAGTTGCACAGTTGTCCACATCGTCAGGGTCTCCTTGGCGATCATCTGTCATTACGTAAGTTGGCTGGAATGCCTGCTCCTGGAATCACAAAACTTTAATAATTAAAGTAGGTATCTTCCCCTTTATTTGACAGTTATTTATTTAAACTTTTTGCACTACAAAAAAGGTATAAAGGCGGACTTAATGCCTGAGGCATTCTCTACTAATCAACCAAGGGTGGTGAAGAGATTAGATGGCAGGTGCTCTAAATGACAGGAACAAAGAGAAAAAAAAAAAATATATATCGTATTGCATTATAGATAAAACAGGTTTACAGTACATAAATAAGCTATAAATTTATGATACATATACTTACATACATATTTACTATATGTATGTAATAAATACCTACTATATATATATAAAACATACATATTCAAGGGAGAGAGGTGATGACATGACTCTAGGTACTCTATTTATTTTGAAAAAAAAACTCCGTAAGTTAGTGGTTATTGACTGAGTAACCATAATTTTTTGACGTTTAAAAGTTTCTTAACAATGTTTATAAATAAACAACTTTATATTTACAGGCTTAAAAAATGGGAAACCAAAATACATATTATAAATTAAAGTCACTTTTCGTGTTTGTCTGTCCGCGTTGTTCTTCTAAACCATGCAACAGATTTTGATGAGGTGTTGACCATCGTTAAGAGAATTTATTTTTGAAGGTTTATGTGTATAATACGTTGATATTAAAGGTACCTATAACTACGAAAGTGTTTTGTCAAGTCATAAAAACCGTGCAAAGCAGAAGCGGGTTGCTAGTCTTAAATCAATGCCATTTTTAAAAACTAGTTTAGAGCCATTTGATTGGTTGAAAGTTGAAACGAGTTTTAAGTAGTGCTTCAGTCTTAAGTGAGGCCGGGCCTTAGTAATTATTTTGTAGGCTAATAATAATGCAAGTATAGTACTTAGATGTAGCATCGGAAAAGTTCGTAAAACCGATCACTGTGACATATTTAAATGATTGCAATTTATTATTTAATTAATTAAAATTATGGCACAACCTAAATTTGCATGCTGAATTTAGTAGGCGGAATATGAAGTACTATGTATTGTATTATGAGATCTGTAAGCACCATATTTCATGCAAATAAATGATATTGATTGATTGATTCACCATCCGAACTGAGTGCGCCTTCAAAATCTCCAATGTTTATTACTGCTTTAGCTGAAAATTATCTTTACGCAAACGCAATAACTTGTAAAGTTATATAACCAAATATATTCATAAAATTGAAATGAATGAATGGAAATTTTTAAATTTATGCTACATCTAAGTTGTGTCGTACTGTAAAGCTTGGTCACTTTTTGAAATATTGCTTACACAAAGTTGGTTATGTTATGAGCCCGATTCCTCAAAAGGTTTAATTACAGAGGATTAGAATCACATGGTTCCGACAGCTTACCTTAAACTTTCCTTTAAACATACTATTGAAGAGAGCTTGAGGATAGTCAGAAGGTTTGACAGTGCAGAAGTTTTTGTCCTTGCACGTTTCAGACACGTCTGCGGTTCCGTGTCGATTGCTCACGTCTTGTATTGGTCCCGGGAACGTGATCATTGAGTCATCAACTGGAATTAATAACGCAATAGATAGTTAGAATCTAGCTGTTTCATGAAAAATTCAAACGTCACAGGTTAAAGGTTTGAAGGAGCAGGCTTCGACTTACTACTTTATTTATACAAAAATATATTATTTGTTAAAAAAATGATCATAAAATATGATGACAACAAACCGTAGGTATAATATAATCTCAGATCAAACGACTTCTATGATTCGTAAACGTACGAATACAACAAATTAAATTAAATTACATAGGTTATCGGGGTCGCATCAATGTGCGCGGTAATTGCCTTCTCGGATGACTGAGGTGCAGCATATACATGTTATGTATAATGCACCTCAGTCATCATAGATCACTATAATACTGTTCAGCGGGAAAACGCATAGGTACTTATACATTATGATTCTGTATTAAACTCAAAGCATTTATTTCAATTAAATCATTTACAGGCACTTTTGAATTGTCAAGGAGTCGGTCAGTCAGGAATAAGAAGCTAGTTGCCCATTCCAAAGCGTAGCCTACTACGCTTTACCTATGGAGAAGAACGGGCAAGAAACTCCATGGACACTCTTTTAAATCAAAATATTGTGACAATATATGGGTTACACCATTCATGTTGAAATTATACATGTCAGAACAATGTAGAAAGCACGTTAAAAGCGTCCGCAATTATAACACACAAACAATTCAAAACTTAAAATAAGCCATGGCAGCTAAGAGATGACCAGTCACAAATGACGGCGCCCGTTCACGAACATGACGCATGGATCAGCACCATTCAGCTCAACCATTTTGAAGGGAGCTAAATGATCCAACACACGCGCTACCATCAGCGAGACATTTCAGTGAGCATGACATTCCCAGCCGCCAGGGCTCATTCAAGTCAATGAAAGACAGATTACCCGGTAAATGGTAACTCAATAGTACATAGTACTCACACCTGTGCTATGCAATTATATAATACAAAGGAGATTGAGTTTATACAATGCAAAGATGATGATCTTAAAATCTTCAGCAGCTCCAACTGTATGTTCGAATGTTAATTAGTTAGTTGTGATTGTAGAGCAGGACCAGCATTAAGCCAAGTATTTTTAATATTCAGAATAAAGATAGACTCGATGTCTGCAGCCCGTCCCCATAATAAAATACCGTAAGACATGATGCTATGAAATTAACTAAAATAGACCAGCCTCGCGGTGTCTACATCAGTAAATTGACGGACAGCATATGCTGCTGAACTTAGCCGTCCTGCAAGAGATGTTAAATGAGGACCCCATTGTAGCCTTGAGTCGAGCGTGATCCCCAGGAAAACAGTTTTATCGACGAAATCTAGTTTCTCTTGATTCAATACAATCTCACAATCCCTACCTTTGACATTAGGCAAAGAAAATTTGATGCACTTAGTTTTTTTCCCATTTAATACTAAATTATTAGCAGTGAACCAATTTTGGACCTGCAGAAGGGCGTTATTTACTTCGTCAAAATTTGTAGCACGTCTATCTACCTTAAAAATTAAGGAAGTATCGTCAGCAAATAACACCATGTGTGGCTGATTTTTTAATAAATGGAATAGATCATTAATGTATACTAAACAGAGATTTAAGATTAAGGGTTAGTACCTACTAATAACTAACAAAAAAAAACCTGTTATTACATTTTTGGGTTGCACATATAAATAAAGTTAATGACGAAAAATATTTGCTCTAGTTGTACCTAATCGCATTCATCATAATCATTTCAGCAGAAAGATGTCCACTGCTGGACATAGGCTTCCCCCAAGCCTCGCTACATCGACCGGTCCTGTGTTTCTTGCATTCAGCGGATTTCACAAGGTCATCGGTTCACCTTGTGGGAAATCTTTCGACGCTGCGCCTTGCGGTACGCGGTCGCTCAAGAAGCTTTTGACCCAATCGGCCATCCGTTCTGCGAGCAATGTGCCCTGCCCACTGCCAGTTAAGTTTGGCAAGTTTTCGGACTATGTCGGTTACCTTGGTTCTACTGCGGAGTTCTACTTTTCTGATTCGATAGCGCTGGAAACTCTTTTAGGTGACTTTCAGCCCTCGAATGAGGCCCCAAATCATAGTGGTAATCCAGTATTTACGATGTTTTTATGTAATGACGGACGACTAACTCTGGAGAAATCTGTTTCTTTTTTGTGTGCTTGCAATAATAGTTATATTTTACTCACTTTTTTTGGTAGCTGCTCCATTTGTTAGCTGCAGACTGCTGACCGCACACTGAAATCAGAGCAATGACAATGTTATTAAACAGTATGTCGTGATAAAGTCAATGTATCTGCTGTGCTATTCATTACAGAGCATGCTGAATATATTATAGGAATAAATACCAGTGTAATGTAACAGTAGATATCCTATTAAATTAGCAATATTTGTATAGAAGGTGTAAGGGACAGCCCTCCGCAGATTGATGGGATGAATTCAGCATATCATACTAAGACGATCGTACGTACAGTCACGGACTTTAATTGATGAGCCACCTTCAAACTTTTCAATTTTGCAGTTTCATACATTCACGAGATTACACGATTAAACACGAACTCAAATCGCACGCTCGTAAACAAGATGACAAATAAATTACTTTTAATCGGAAATATCCATAAAGGTTGACTTTATTAGTTAACCTCTATGGATATTTCTAATTTATTTTTCACCTTGTTTACTTTCATACATTCACGAGATTACACGATTAAACACGAACTCAAATCGCAAGCTCGTAAACAAGATGACAAATAAATTACTTTTAATCGGAAATATCCATAGAGGTTGACTAATAAGTTCTCAATGATAAAAATAAATACAATGTTGCATTAAGTTTATCCAATTTATTTGATACCGACCTCCTTTGAATCATAGCTCATTAACTCGATAATTATGAAAACATAACTGAAGACTGACAGTTGAAATATCAAGATGACAAATAAATTACTTTTAATCGGAAATAGTCTTATCCATAGAGGTTGACTAATAAGTTCTTAATGATAAAAATAAATACAATGTTGCATTAAGTTTATCCAATCTATTTGATACTGACCTCCTTTGAATCATAGCTCATTAAAACAATACTTCTGAAAACTTAACTGAAGACAGTGACAGTTGAAATATCGATGTCAGAGAATTTCTCCATACGCTAACGTTACTATGCAGCAGTAACCTACCAACAATTGTTTATCGTTGCTAGGTTACTGTTGCTAGACCTGCAATTGGTTGACTTTGAGTAGTCACTGCTGTCAAGTTTGTAGTTCTGCTCTCAGGTTAGCCAACCGGTAAAGATATGAAATATAATTTTCTTCTTCTGATACGAAGACATATGACTTTGCATTTCGGGAACCGAATAAACCCGATTTGTATTACACGGCTAAAATGCGAACAGTACCAGGTGGCTCATCAATTAAAGTCCGTGACTGTACATAAAATTATTACAGGAACGTTATGGGAATCCAATAAACCTGATTTGTATTATTACCTCATACGCAATGTATCGTTACCATGAGCCACGTAGCCGCACGCCTCGTGTCGAGGGGCGCGCTCGAGTATTTTAACATCCATTGCTGGTTTTTTTTTATTTTAGCTGTTTTATTTACAGAAATGGAGTGCTGGATGTAATTTTACATTGAAATAAAGGAATAATAGCAACAGAAAAAACGATAAAAAATGAGAATTTTCCTGAGAACATTTCCGGTAGAATATGATTCAAAATAAGGAGCTGAATGCCCCCTGTTAATTTGTGGAGGGCTGTCCCTTACACCCTGTATATTATATTTGTAAACACGTTCTCGAAAACGGCTCTAACGATTTTGATGAAAGTTGCAATGTACTTAGGGCTTTACGAGGCAAAAACTCGGTCTAGCCAGGTCTCATATCTGGGAAAATTTGTTTTCTCTATTTTCACAGCCTCGGGGATGTGATACAACGCAGAGCTCTGTCTACCAGGGTATACTGATATTATAATTGAAATAAACGCACTAAGAAATAATCATTTACATAATATTATGAAACGTGTCCAACCTTTCTTGGGCGTACTCTTTATGTACTATGATAAGATACCAACTAAAGAAAACAATTACTAACTTTACGATTAGTATCTCAGACACATGCAATTAAAAGGGAAACCGAAGTCAATAAGATAATTATCTCTAAGCGATTATTAATGTATGCCGAGTTTCTAGTGTCAATTGATTTAGATGACTTGCATGCAAACCAGTAGCATTATGCAGTAATTATTGAGTTTCTCGAATCAAATACAGGAATTTAATATATTTTGTACAATTCTTGGCCTTTTTTATGACGGATAATTCGTAGGTTAGGTTAGGTTTTTATTGCTAAATATGAGGTGGTCAAAAATGTAAATGCGTTAAGGCGAAAGCTTCAGGGTGGCCCCTGAAATTCAAGTTTTCTTGCGTTTTTTTCGGTTTGAAGGTCGGTTTCGGGTTTTGTGTTGATTAAAATGTGATTCGCTACCGTAAAAAATATGGATTTGCAGAATTGTAAGCATAGGAATCAACAATACAACTCTCTCAAGTTCATTTAATCCTATTGATTGACTTTTTCATAAAATCAGGACATTTGAGGATTATTCTTACTTAAGAAGTTGTATTGCTGAATCTCATGATTATGGTTCTGCGGAGCCGTTTTGCAGTCGTGAATCGTATTTCGATCAACAAACAGCCTGACACTGGCCTGCAAATTGCAAGAAGCGAGGGAGAATTTCGATTTCGCGGGCTAGTGCATCCCCCTTATTCAAGCAGAGAAATAGTTGCACTTCGTCCGACTCATTCTCATTCTCTTTCGGCTGTGATTTCTTTTGCATTCCTGAAAAGTATAAACTATAGTCTATACTTAGTAGTCTATAGTACCTAAGTATAAACTATAGTTTATACTTAGTAGTCTATAGTACCTAAGTATAAACTATAGTCTATACTTAGTAGTCTATAGTACCTAAGTATAAACTATAGTCTATACTTAGTAGTCTATAGTACCTAAGTATAATCTATAGTCTATACTTAGTAGTCTATAGTACCTAAGTATAAACTATAGTCTATACTTAGTAGTCTATAGTACCTAAGTATTAACTATAGTCTATACTTAGTAGTCTATAGTACCTAAGTATAAACTATAGTCACTTTTCAAAAATTAATTTCACGAACATTTCATTTCAGACGATTAGCTGTCGAACGGGCTCTTGACACCGTTCGGTATATGCGTTACATTTGTTGAAACTAGTAGTAAAAAATTATATTGTTTATGTATAATTTAGTTCTGAAGTTCATGGGACTATAATTTAAATATCAATGACGACGTAGGTAATAAGTTACCTTCCTATTCTTTTGTTTCCGTTGACTCACGATTTGAAATCTACACTGTCATTAATTCGTTATAACAAATAAACTTATCAGTTATTTTGTGAAATTAACGCCACAAAAAATACGAAACAAAGAAAACCCAAAACAAGAACAGAATTTATTATTCTTGGAAACTTAATGCGACGTTACAAACGAAGAATAATGTAACCTTGAAATATACTGAAGAGAGATAACTCAAAAGATGCAGACTGACGTTTACATTACTACACCTAATTGTAAAAATTGACACTCGTTAGACATTTCTTAATTTTTTTGTTGCGCCAATTATAGAAACCGACCGCATAATTCTTGTCATGAAAAGTAAGCAATGCCTGGCTTTCTTCATTGAGAGTTGCTTAGAATTTACGATATAGGTAGGTAAGTGCAAATCGAACGAAAATGTTTCCAAGTATGTAAAAGATCCTAAATCTTTTACATGCTTGGTAACATTTTTTTAAAACCTTTTTTTGAACATAGGTATCTAATGAAACGACCTAACAATTTCATATGTGGAATGATAAAAAAACAGGAAGCAAAATCTTCCCTCTGGGTTGGCTAGTGCTCTTGAGATACAAGAAAGATTTAGCAAAGACTTGTCGAAGACTAAATTACCTAACAATAAATAAACATGATAGGTACGTATCTATAAATGTTGATTTATCATAGTTTATTGTCACGTTGTTCACGAACTGCATGTGGTGTGGATGTGTCGGGTCTGATGTGATATACATTGTACCTATCATCGAGATGCAACTGTAGAATATTGTAGATCATCCCATAAGTTTTGTACGAATGTAATGTACATTCGTACAAAACTTATGGGATGAAGGAATTTCAGCATAGGACTTGCTTACAAATCTTTCTTATTGAGTTTGCGCGACTGGTTACCATGTCTTACTGTGCCCTACTCTTTACCTAATTTGCTAACCTATTCTCAGCGTTACAGATATTCGTTAACTGAAAAAACACTCGACGTACCTATTACTATTACGACGGCCAGTGATCAATAATGCATTTGAGCTTTAATTACATACAAATAAATAACATGATACTATAATCTTATCAGGTGCTTAGGTGCTAACAGTATTCTGTTATTCTCTTGTCCACAGACCATAAACAGAAGGCATAATGAACACTGAACAGGTCTTGCCTACGACCAGTTTCTATGTGCTTGTACAGAAAGCTCGTAAATAGTACATAAGAGAGAAAACCAGTCGGTAACTATAATTACAAAGACGACAGGTATACTGAATTGCAGACATGTTTGAATAAAGTAATGCCATTTTAACTGAGCAAGAACTTGGTTATTTCAAACCAAGTAAACATGTTCTACTTAAAAATGTAGATTCGGTTTTTTTAAAGCACTGTTACGCATCTATTTTAATCATTGTATCAGCTGCCCCATATTTTTTTAAATTTTGTTTTGTTCAACGTGTGAACTATTTAGAGACCTGTTGCCTGCGACTTCGTCTGCGATCCAGGATGATAGCCTGTCCTTCTCCAGGTCAGGTCGCTTTGCGAAATTTCATCAAAAATCCGTTCAGCCGTTTTAGCGTGAAAGCGTAACAAACAAACAAACTCACGTTCGCATTTAAAATATTAGATACGTTAGGATTTCGGTCATAAAATGTTTCTCATCACAGTCATCACCCTCAAAATACGTCATTTTTACAGTGTTTGTCACTTGCCAAGTACCTAAACGTTTTTTCGGGGCACTTGAGACTTACAAAACTCTGAAGAACATTGAAATCATTTTGTGACAAAAGAATCGATGTACACAAGAAACTTCGAAAAAATAAACAAGGATTTGGATTGTAACATGGGATAAGATATGACATAACATCACGCCTGTAATCCACGAAAGGCAGTATCAATACGGAACAAAAAGAAATTTTAAATGGGGCAATTTGCGTTATTAGTTAAGCGAGTAGGTACCTACTTAAGTTATGCTAAGTATTGCTCTAATTGGGAAATAATAATGGACGATAGAGGATATTTTTGTTAAAAGTGGCCTGTGACATTATAATTTGTTTAAAAAATATGATACCCTTATAGAATAGGTAGTGAAGAACTAGCATTTGTGTTGGCACATATTCTACTCATCATCTGTTTATAGTCTTACTTGGGCATAACTTGAAAAACTGAAACAGAAAACACCAATGGTTTTTCAGGATTAATTCGTGGTGAGATGTGGCAAAAAGAATGTTGGTCCTTTTTAGTGTAACGACTCTAACGTCACATTTTTTTTTTAAATTTCTTACACATTGTTATTCTTTCTTATCCTTCAACTTTGTTTTCAATGTTGATGCCACTGTAAGCTTGAATACAAAGTACAAAGAGATTTACTTTTTGTTGTCAAACAAAACAGGTACTCAAAATCCAAACCCGAAGACGCAATAAATACGTGACCATCAAATTAAATAGGAACCGTTATTAATATAATAGGTATATTATATATATAAAATAAAACCTGACATAATTATAAAGTACTCACAAAAACAAAATAAATTCCCACGAACATGTTTCACAGACTACGACTACAAGAGACGTGCGCTCCAGTCTCTGTCTCGACGGTTACTAAGTAATGCTGATACGTACTACAAAGATTTGTTTTTATATTTATTATTTAAAGCGTCTCGTACACTGGGGGCAAGGGGCGGGCAAGTCGATATTGCGTTGCGTGAAAACGCTATAGAAAAACGCTACGCCACTAAAGATGTCGGAAGTTCAACTTATGTGCCGGAGCCGAATTTTCACCCAAGAAGGATTTGAGCGAATGCTTGTAAACAACTATGGCATAGTAAAATTCAAATATGTTATTTTTCATTAGGTGTTACGTTGGGCCGTGGTTGGAGGCCCAGCAGGCGTAGCATGGCGCTTTCTATCCCTACGAAGAATAGACATAGCTTTTTCTATACAAAGTGACAGTTCGTTTCTTCATTTTTGACATCCACCGCAGAAATCTTTCTACAATCTGTCATTTTGTCTTTCATTTCTAACGATGTTGGTCTTTTTGTACGTAGACTATTTTGGAAGAAAGTTTTCAATCCTTACTGTCAAAATCACACTGACAAACGATAAATCCTATGATAAAACAAAGAATTCTGAGTCGAATTATGTAAAAGAGTGAATTTCGTAAAAAGTGCAGTTGACTCTTTCTACTTTGCTGCCGTCTCGTACTGTCTACTGTCTACGAGAAAAGTCATTTTTGTCTACTCTTCCGTCGACAAAACGGTGCTCATGCTACGCCTGCTGTAAATGAATGTGCCAGACTGTCATGTAACAGAATCAGATGGAGAGAGATCGTGAGACGGGCAACGACTACACCTGCGATTGGACAAAATTCATCGTGACCACGACCGCTCTGTCAAGAGCGAAGCGAAGATGAAGTTACGTTGGGAATTGTATCCACACTACGCAGCTCTACACCAAGTAAATTAGGAAAAAATCATTTTAGGAATAAATAAAACAGTAATATTCTCATGTAAAATCATAAAAGTCGTTTGAGCTGGAGAAGAAAGGCTCTTACTTACTGGCGCGATTCGCCGCGCGACGCGAATTTTTACAAAACAATTTCTGAGAAAACTTCACGGCGAACAATGCGGCGGCGTCAAATTAAAAAATAACTGAGCTAATAGAACATTATTATTTGAAATGCGTCATATGAAATGAAATCATCATCATTATCCTGCCCTTATGTCTATTTATTTGGGGTCAGCGCAACATGTCCCTTCTTCCATACTTTCCTCACGACATTTTCCTCATTCCTCCGCATCACATGCATACCATGACAACCGATTTCCGCACAATTTTTCAGTCAGTGGTGCCACTTTCTGACTTCCTCTTATGTGCTACTCATTTATTATTCTATCCATTCGTGTAACATCACATAACCCACTTAGCATTCTCATCTTAGCTGCATGGCAATTGCCTTTCATTAATTTTAAAAATAAAACATATCCAAAAGCGTTTTTGTGTAACTCGTTGTTCAGCATAATAATTAGTTATAAAGGCTCTTACATACTGGCGCGATTAGTCGCGCGACGCGACGCCGCCGCATTGTTCGTCGTGAAGTTTTCTCAGAAATTGTTTTGTTAAAATTCGCGTTGCGCGACGAATCGCGCCAGTATGTGAGAGCCTTTATTCTCATATATTTTGTATATACGGAAAATATTGTGTCGAATTTTATTTTCCTAACCGCTTAATTTTTCGTTAAGTTTTTTCTAAAACATTCATTTTTAAGAAATTAATTTCGTCTTTCTTTACTTTATAAAAAAAAACCATTATTTCCTACTTTTTCGCTCCCTGACTGCTAATGATTGCATACACGACCATACATCACGTCTTCAAGGTATGCGATTCGAATAAGGAAGTCGGTGATTTTCTTGGTGGGTTGTACAAAATAGATTGTTATCTTTCTTAAAAGATCATAATTATACCTAAATTACATAAAGTCTTCTACAACGTATCCGGCGACGAAGAAAATCTTACAAAATACCTATATTGAGCAATAGGAGAAAATGCAGGAGAGGATGCGCATTTGAAAATATTAGTACTTTGACCATAAATAGGCCTGTGCCTACAGGAAAATTAAAAGGACGTGTACGTCACGTCATTCTGGTCGTGACGTCATATTGTAGCATAGATTCCAAGATCTTTCCTTTTACGTTACCATACGATGTACAGTCACGGACTTTAATTGATGAGCCACTGTTCGTATTTTAGCCGTGTAATGCAAATCGGGTTTATTCGGTTCCCGACACGCAAAGTCATAAAAGTATCTAACAAAACCCGAGTTCTCAAACCGTGGATGACTACGGGTCTTGTCCGTTGCATCCAAAACCGCGATAGCCTTCACCAACAATCGACCTCTTCACCCGATAACGATATATTAAAAACAACCTATACGCGTTACCGCAACTTTCTGAATAATCTATTAAAAAAACTGAAGCGCGCTCATGACAGGAACGAGCTGATGAAAGCTAAAAATAACATTAAGGCTACTTGGAAAGCAGTCAAAGCCATCACTAATTCTAGTTTTCAGCCCCAGTCACCCGATGATCTTATCCTGGGCTCTGCTGATCCAATTTCGTCTATTAACCAAATAAATAGTTTCTTTGTGAGCGTGGGCGAACACCTAGCCTCAAATATTAAACCTTCCTGTTATCATCCCTTAAATAACACAGCTCAGCCGACTCCGTCAAATTCCCTCGTTATCATGCCGGTCGATGAATCACAGGTGTATGCGATAATTTGTAGCCTACGTACAGATAGCGCCACTGGCTACGATAACATCCCAGTAAAAATTCTCAAGCAATCCAGCCCTATACTCACTTCACCCATAACTCACATATGTAATCGTGCAATTGACACAGGTATTTTTCCTAGAGTATTTAAGAAAGCAGTAGTCCATCCAATTTATAAAAGTGGGGACAGAAGCAATGTGTCTAATTATAGGCCTATTTCTATTTTGAGTTCTTTGTCTAAAATCCTTGAAAAAATATTAAACCATTCCCTAACCTCTTATCTCAACAAATTTAAAATAATTGCCAACAACCAGTACGGATTTAGACAGGGAATCTCCACTGAAGACGCTGTCCAAGATCTTGTAAACAGCGTAGTTTCCAATTTGGATAGAAAGCAAAAATGCTATGGTGTTTTTTTAGACTTATGTAAAGCATTTGACTCGGTTTCTGTCCCATTACTACTTCTGAAGATGGAAAACATTGGAATACGTGGCCTTGCGTTAAAAATGTTCACAGATTATTTGTCTGGTAGAACTCAGCGTGTAAAGATCAATTCCATTGTCAGCGATGATGAATGTATCTGTTTTGGGGTGCCCCAAGGAAGTATTTTGGGACCTACCTTGTTTCTAATATTCATAAATGAGTTGTGCAAAATGTCTATCCCCAACTGTGATATATTCACCTACGCTGACGATACAGCACTTATAATATATGATGTTGACTGGGACAAGGCCAAACAAAGAACGGAATACTCTCTCCGCCTTGTGATGGAGTGGCTTTCAGCAAATCTCTTGACTCTCAATATTGAGAAGACTAAACTATTACGGTTTTCCTTGCCGAATTCTATTCCTTTATCTACCGAGTCTAGTATAGTAAAAGCCCATTCCTGTTCAGAGCATGATACCAGCTGCGGTTGTCTTACACTCTCCTTAGTTTCGAGTATCAAATACCTAGGGGTGTACATCGATGAAAAACTAACCTGGCGCACTCACATCGAGGCATTATGTACACGTACAAGGAAGCTCATCTTCTTATTTAAAGAATTAAGACACTCAGCTGTCCCTGCAACTTTGTCATTGGTCTATCAGAGTCTATGTGCATCAATAATCACCTACTGTATTACAGTATGGGGAGGCACTTATAAAAACCTTCTAATTCAAATGGAACGTGCTCAAAGGGTGATTCTAAAGGTTATGCATTTTAAGCGTAGAGACTATCCAACCGCCCTACTGTACTCTGAAACTCAAGTCCTCACTGTGCGACAACTCTTCATTTTGCGTGTAATCTTACGCCGTCACTCCATCCTACCTCTCGACTCAAACATCCTTCTAAGACGTCGAGGCCGTCCGGTCTGTGACTCCGTCCAATGTCGTTCCGCTTTTGCTAGCCGCCATTACTCGGTCCTAAGTGCTCGGATTTATAATAGGGTGCATCGCTTAATTGATATTTACACGCTGACCAAGTTTAACCTGAAAGCAAAGCTAACAAATTGGTTGCTGAATTTGTCTTACGACGATACAGAAGATATTCTAGCAATCACCTCATGAATACCTTTCTCAATAATGATACCTGTAATTGCTGAGTCACCTCAACCTGATTGCATTCAGTTATAATAATCATTGTTTGTGAGGAACTTTGGCTCCTGAGATACAAGTATCTTTTTACTTAGTTCAGGAACCAGCTGTTCTACCTGTTTTGACAACCACTTGTACAATCATCCTTAGTGTATAATTTATGTGTTTCTTCCGTGTACAATAAAAATTTGTTTTTTTTTTTTTTTTTTTTTTTTTTTTTATATGTCTTCGTATTAGAAGAAGAAAATTATATTTCACATCTTTACCGGTTGGCTAACCTGAGAGCCAGAACTACAGACTTGACTACCCAAAGTCAACCAATTGCAGGTCTAGCAACAGTAACCTAGCAACGATAAACAATCGTTAGGTTAGCTAGGTTACTGTTGCGATAGTAAAGTTAGCGTACGGAGAAATATTATTAGTCATTTCGACAAGTTCGAAAGTAACGTCTCTGACATCGATATTTGAACTGTCACTGTCTTCAGTTAAGTTTTCAGAATTATCGAGTTAATGACCTATGATTCAAAGGAGGTCGGTATCAAATAGATTGGATAAACTTAATGCAACTTTGTTTTTATTTTTATCATTGAGAACTTAGTAGTCAACCTCTATGGATAAGACTATTTCCGATTAAAAGTAATTTATTTGTCATCTTGTTTACGAGCGTGCGATTTGAGTTCGTGTTTAATCGTGTAATCTCGGAAATGTATGAAACCGCAAAATTGAAAAGTTTGAAGGTGGCTCATCAATTAAAGTCCGTGACTGTACTTAGCTGCATTGCTTGACCTGTTTTTCTTGCTGGTAGAGTAGATATAAAGGCGGATCTAGACACGCGGCCGCGTGTCAAGCCAAGTTCAAGAAAAGAACTAGTGACGCAGCAGCCGTGTGTTATATTACACGAACCATTTGGAGCTACTTTTCACCCCTCAATAACTCAAAATCTATTTAACATACACACATGAAACTTGGTTTATTTATTGATACCCCCTAGATTAACTAGAACCCCAAATTTTATAAATACAGCTTAAACGTTTGTTGAGATATCAACGTATAAAAATCGTCATTTTTATCACTGACTGACATACCTGATCAAAAACCTAACCCACTTCCAGATGACCTAGAAAGTTGAAATTTGGTGTACAGCTTGGTAATTGTGTGTATACAAAGGAAAAAATCAGAAAACAGATTTTCTTTAAGACTAAAAAAAAAATTCAAGTAATCGATTTTTAACACCTAGCGCCTTTCGAAATTATAATAGCAAAAATATTTTCTTTTGTAGGAGAATTGGTTCCAATATGAAAGGTCGCTTTTAGCGTTTTGTATATAGGTACCAGATTATTTTATATAACTTAGACAACCAATTATTAATAATTATTGTTAACCATTGGCTGTTTAAGTTTTCAGCGAGGCGGGCAACAGGAGTGCGGCGCGTCCGGGATCACGGGGATTTAAGGGTTTGGAAATATAGTCATAGTCCGTAACTTGAGGTGACATTTAGGCTTCCTGTCGGAGCCGCACCAGAAATGAAATGAAATGAAATGAAATGAAATGAAATGAAATGAAATGAAATGAAATTGTTTATTCTGTAAATAGGATATCGCAATCACTTTTACACGTCATATTATTAAAAAAATAAAATAAGCTAGATGAGGTCGGCGTTTCCTATCTGACTACTCTGAGAAGAAAGGCCGAAACAAACTCAGAGGTCGCAGTCTCTTTTAAGGTCCAGACATAATCTTGGTCAAGCCATATGAGGACCATGTAGATTAATGTCTGAAATGGTCTTTTGAGGAAAGAACCACACAGATTTGAGTGGACCTGTCCAGTCAGTGCAAGCATTTGTCAGTAACCGAGGAGCTCAACTCAGAGCTGAAGGAGCTCAACGACTCGACGAACAATACCAAAAAAAGGACATTTGGGTAGGCCGCAGAAAGTACTCAAAACTGCCAGACCATCATTAAAACAGGGAAAGAGGAGCAAAAAATAAAAAATGATCCACATAGTCCTCACATTCACAATAATCAAAACAAAATAATACTTTACAAAGTAATAATGTCATGTTGTATAAAGAATAATCAACAATGTCAATTTGTAGGTATATAAAACTGGTATAATTTAATGATTTTAGATACTAATTAAAGTTAAAATGTCAAGTTCTAGGGTTTTTTCAAGGCTTAGCAGAGCGAGCAGCTCAATCCCATGCATTTCTGTCTTCTAAATAATCCGAAATTTTATAGTACCCTTTTTTACATAGTTTGGTTTTAATACTGCTTTTAAATCGTTTAATGGGTAAGTTTCCAATATCAATGGGAAGTTTGTTGTAAAAGCGTATACATTGACCCATGAACGAGTTGCCTACTCTGTGGAGACGAGTGCGATGTACAGCAAGATTGTGTTTATTCCTAGTATTTATACTATGAATATCGGACATTTTCTTAAAATTTGATATATCCTTGTGTACATACAACAGGTTTTCAAATATATATTGTGAGGCTACAGTCAGAGCCGAACCACAAGACGAAAAAAAATTGCGGCGCGGCGGCCGCCCGCACCGATGAGATTCCGGTGCATATCGCCCTTGCGCCATGTGGGCGATATTCATTCGTATATATGTTACCGGTAATCTGTATAATTCAGGTATTCTATACATTACCTAGGCAATGTATAGAATACATTTTCGGTAGTAGCTAGAAGCCCATAGATAAAAAAATATATAAAAAATTCGTACTTATATCGATACGTTACGTATGTTTTTGAGTGTGTCAAAGCGGATCGTGAGGTCAAAATAGTGGCTGCGAAAATTGATTAACGCATACGTGGGGAAGGAACCGACAGGGTCCATGTGAACTTTGTAACTATCATTTTAAGAGTTTGTACACACATGAGATATTCAATAAAGATTTGAATTCAATTGAATTGAACTTGTTCCTGACGGAGTTTCCCCGACGGCACACGTTTTTTTATAGAACTTCGACAACCAATATTAACACAAACTACAACGCCGGGCTCAGCGATCTGACATCACTGCGGATAAGTGTAACTAATTAAGTTACGAAAGAAATACATTCTAACACAATCTTGCTACTTCATCATCTGCCTAGCCTTTTCCCAACTATGATAGGGTCGGCTTCCAGTCTAACCGGATGCAGCTGAATACCAGTATTTTACATGGAGCGACTGCCTATCGGACCTCCACAACTCAGTAACTGGGTAATACGATACCCCTTGGCAAGCCTGGTTGTCAGACTTTCGGGCTTCTGACGACCCGTAGACTGTCAAAGATCCACAAATGACAGCCTGGACCAACGGCTTAACGTGCTTTCCGAGGCACGGAGGAGTCTCGATATGTAAAGATGGTCACCCATCCACGGACCAACCCCGGCAAGCGTAGCTTAACCTGATGGATTGACCAGTGCGGCTGGTATTACTTAGCCACAATCTTGCTGCTTATATTTGAAAAAAGATTTTACGGATCACTTTTAGTTGACGAATAATAATAATTTATTTACAAAAAGTAATGATATCCAATCAAAAACATAAATGTGAAATGGGAGCCAAATTCAAAGTGTGGTTATCGACTTCGCCGACAAAAGAATTGAGATCTAAATAGGTGCCAAGTTCTATGGATAATCCTGAAATTTATAAAGAACATACAACATTCTTAAATAAATTTAAAACAAAATTTCTTGTTTTTTCTGTTATAACAATGTTTGCTATTTAAAAATATAACTTCATTGAATAGTCGCATTATTTACACAAACCACTTAGGATGAATTCAAGCTGAAAATCTTACTTGGCTAGTTTTTATCAGCAAGCCAATATTTTAGAGGAGTAAGATATGGTGGCCTTACAATAAAGAAACGGTAAAGATATAAATATGCCTAAAGAGACGGTCAAAACTGCGAATTCGTCGAAAATAAAAGAAAATAGCGCCCAACTATTAGCCGCTAAATGTACGCACAATAACAACAGCTAGAAAAGCACAATAACAGCACAATGACGTGGCGCGAGTGTAAGATGTAGCTGTCACGTACACCAGAATAACAAAGTTACCCTGTAATACATAGACATAGAAATTATCAAAGATAAAATAATAATGATTTATTTGCCTCAAGTTTTACATTTTACCTTAAAAACATGGTAGTACATACAGTTTAAAGAAAATTATACAATAGTGTGGCGACACCAGCACCCTTGCTAAGTTGCCAAGACAACTTGTGTTAAAGATGCTGGGCCCGACCCTTTATTGGATGTTTCTTAATTGCATTTAGATACATAGGTGCCATTTTATAATTATACAACTGGTTCATTATATGGCATAGGTAAACGGACAAATAAACTATTTAGGAAAGGAAATAAACAAAACGAAAGATTTTATGAATGGAATAGTGTAGTGTATGCAGGGGTGTGAGGGGGTGCGTGTGTGTGTGGGTGTGTATGTGTAATGTGTGTGTGTGTGTGTGTATTGTGTGTGTGTGTGCGTGTGTGTGTTATTTCCATATTTGTGGGGAATGGTAGCGAGCAATGAGCAAATGAGGATAGAATGTGGTTTAACGGGGGTTATACTGAGTCAACAATAAGTTTTCTGTGTTGTTGTAATTAAGTGTTTGTAGCCAATTATTTACTTTCTTTTTAAATGACATTGTAGGGAGTGAGTAAAAGTTCAATATTTTGTTAAGACTATTGTAGAGATGAGGACCTTGGAAACAGGGAAATCTTCTTGTAAAAGAGTATTTACAGAGGAAGGGTCGACATACCTTGTCTTTGCGTCTTGTGGTGATTATTTCATAGGAGGTTCTTTGATGCTGATATAGTAGTATGTGCAAAACATATAATTGTCTTACTGTAAGGACTTTACAGTTCCTATATAGCTCTTCAGTTGGGAATAGGATGGACCGAAATGTACTAACTTTCAGCACGGCTCTCTGAGCTCGTTCTAGCTTCAAAAGTACCGTTTTGGGTGCACCACCCCAAGCGCTTATACAGTACGTTAAGAGAGACTGACAAAGAGCAAAATATGTACACCTAATCGTTTGAGGTTCTGCAATGTGGCGAAGACCACTAAAGACAAAAATCAGCTTTCTGATTCTTTTTGTCAGTAACTCTACATGAGATGCAAAGCTCAGGCCATCATCAAGAGTCACACCGAGATATTTCATCGTTCGACAGCGTTCCAATTTTGGACATGTACACGCCGCAGTGCCAGACAGTAAACATGAGTGCGCTACCAAAGCGTATGAATGCGGAGGTTGAGTGGAGTTTCGTAAGCTGTACGCAAGAATTTTAGTTTTGTCGGTATTGATTGTGAGAATGTGTCTTTTGAGCCACTGTAGAACACTGTTTAGTCCTTTTTGTGCGGAATCGATGGTGTCATCCCAAGTATCGCCAGAAAAGGTAAGGACGGTGTCATCAGCAAACGCCACGATACTTCCACATTCCAAACTCAGATTACATAGTTCGTTAATGTAAATTAGGAATAGGGTTGGGCCAATGACACTGCCTTGGGGAACACCGAATGTCACTGGTTCCTCTCCACTGAGGTAATTTTGAATTTTTACACACTGAGTTCGGTTTTGAAGATAGTCCTTAAAGATACTAAGTGTCTGGCCACGAATCCCGAGTTCCTCCAGCTTTATTAATAAGTCAGAAATCGAAACCGTATCGAACGCCTTTTTTAGGTCCAAAAAAATTGACAGTACTTTCTTTTTCTTGTCAATATTTTTTGTAACATGGTCGATTAGGTCAATTACAGCACTGCTAGTAGATTTATTGCGCCTAAAACCGAATTGGTGAAGAAGATAAGTTGATTAGCTCCATATAAGAGAACTTGTATGTAAAAACTAGCCAAGTAAAATTTTCAGCTTGAATTCATCCTAAGTGGTTTGTGTAAATAATTCGACTATTCAATGAAGTTATATTTTTAAATAGCAAACATTGTTATAACAGAAAAAACAAGAAATTTTGTTTTAAATTTATTTAAGAATGTTGTATGTTCTTTATAAATTTCAGGATTATCCATAGAACTTGGCACCCATTTAGATCTCAATTCTTTTGTCGGCGAAGTCGATAACCACACTTTGAATTTGGCTCCCATTTCACATTTATGTTTTTGATTGGATTATTATTACTAGTGTAATAATAATACAATAGTATACAGCAAACTTTAACAATGGAAAATACCATAATACCATTTTTATTTTTGCCCCAGTAACAAGCTATATTAGTAGGTACTTTGTGACGAACTCGACTTACTTAGAATGGAATTAAAGTGCATAACAGGGTTTTCCTGAATTTGCTAAGTATTTAAGTGACGGAAAAAATCGCTTCCTGTGCGCATCAAATGCAATGACATGTTCATGAATTTCCAAGAATACCGGTAGTATTCATCTCATCTACGAAAAACAAACGGAAATTAAAGGCTTTTAGGTAAGAAGTCACAAAATGTAACGTTGCTCCAAAGCTGTTATTACCATTTTATTTCAACATCACAAACATACCTACTATTCATAGGAGAATGATCTTCGTCAAAAAAACCTTAGTATATTCTGATCAGAACGTATTAGTTTATTCAGTGAATTGACCTCATCATAATCATACAATCATTTATTTATTTTCACTACCTAAAAGAAAAACATCAGTGTAGACCTTTTTTTTTTTTCTTTTTTGTGAGTGTGAAATCATCAAATGACTTTTCCCGCTCTGGGCGGAGCGGAAGGGCGTGTCAGACTTTTACAGACTAAAACAAACCCGTGTTCCTTCAGTTGCCTGTTGCCAAGGTCCCGGTATCCCTTTCGGACATCCCACAACCCTGGCGATCAGTGTAGCCCTGGCTCTTGTACTAGGAGTTCCTGTAGCACAAGAGCCAGGTCATAACAATATTCTTGCTGCAATGTGTATGTGCTGTGTGTGTCAGCTCAGGCAATGGTAGCTAGCATGTGGTCTTTCCAAATGAACTTTTTATTAGGTATGCTTTCCCAGTTTCGGTTCTTAACCTAATTGCCATATGTATACTCTCACAGCACTAATCCCTAAAAAAACCCTGTTTTTCCTAACAACAAAGTAATAAAATAATATTATCGCACGTAGTAGCCACTTCAGACCTTAAGGATTGCAATCTTAATTGTTTCGAATCTATTTCTTAGCCACTTTACTGCCAAGGAAGATTGCCAAAACGATTGTAAATTATTGTTTCACTGAGAAACATTTACGTCATTGTAGGTTATCTCACAATTATGTGCGACATACAATTATTGCGAAATCCCGTTGTTAAAAGGCACCATGAATAATAATCCCATTAAAACTTTCCTTAAACCGTTACTGCTCAGAAGTTTCCTTAAAGTCCTTGTGTTATAATTATGATGAGTAAGTAAACCAAAATCGTACGTCAGCTGAACAATGAGTCAAATTGTCAGCCTCTGTACCGCTAGCGTTATCATGGCAGCCTCAGACCCTTATGACGGCATGAGCTAGGCTCATATATTGGGTGGGACCTATGAAATTGGCGTTTTTTTCTCACAAATAGAGAACCTCGTCACTTCTATGATTTAAAATATTCATCAATTGTTTGGTATTCTATCGAATAATGACCATCATAGACCACTACCAATAGTAAATAAACCTTATTACTTATAGTTTTTTAAACATAAAAAATACCTCAAAAATGACTCCTCATTTTGTTAGCAGAAATGACCACTATTATTTTTTTAACTTAGCCAAAACTTATTTTTGTCGCTTAATCTAAGTGGCATACGTTATCTTAGTTTCTAAGCATTAGTACATAAACAGTTTTAAATCATTGGTGTTCATGGTTGTTATACAAAATTCAGAAAATGTTAGTATGAAAAATGCAACTTCTTTAAAATTCCCCATACACAACGCCGATTTCATAGGTGGCGACCTAATACTTAATACTGGTTCTCAGCAACTATAGATGAAAATAATCTATCAGTAGTATAAAACAAATTCGTTCTTTAAATACACAATGGATTATGATTCGGTTTTCTCGGTGTTCTTTATAATTTTGAGAGTTTATTCGGGAAGGTTTATATATATATTATATTTATGTATGTGTATAATACACTTGCCGCCCGCGACTTCGCTCTAACTAAAATAACAGCCATATTTATATAAAACTTCCCGTTTGTAGTTTTGGTCTCAGCAGCCAAAATGTAAAAAGAGTCAGGACTGGTGACGCGAGAGCAAGAGACGTGCAGCTGTCCGGTGAGAAGCAGCTCATCCTGAAAACGACACCCGCAGCCTTCAGCAGGAATTTCCCATTGCTTGCGAAGTTTTTCGTTTTTAGTAATGAACGCCTGCGTTCCTGTACTACCTAATGTCACACCGATACACTGTTGCATTCTTACAGATTATTCGACGAAGAGCTTCATTAAAATAATATATCAGTAGATTATAAACACACGGGATTCCTCATTAACAGTCGTCTAACTATAGATATTTATGTTTATTATAACCATAGATGACAAAAGAGGCATAAAGCTAATGTTTTTCTGTGTACGTTCTACGCCACATACAGGGTGTTAGTGTAAACACCGTTATCCTTGAAACCAGTGGTTTGGTTTCATTTATAGAACGTAAAATCAATGGAAAAATACAACTTTAAAAAAAAAAAGAATATCTACATTTTTCCACAAGAATATTTCACCCTACACGCAAGGGCAACGACCGGCCGCGGCCGGCGGTTTGCGGGCGGGGCGCGTGCGATGTTACATGACCGGCCGTCAGCTGTTTCACAGTCTCTCGAACGCGTATCCATGAGTATCGGGACAGTGACGGATATTTACTTTTTAAAATCTTTTAATGAAAATAAGGTTTTTTTTTTGTTGTTACTGGGTCATTTATTTTTATATTTAAGTCAACTACCCATGGTTTGAGTGACAAGGGTGTTTACCCTTGCATACTGTATATTCACCATAGTATTACAAAATGTAAAAAAGAAGCACAAAAAATATCAACTATTGGGAATAGAACTTAGGTTTACAATGCAGTAGCTGAACCGCTAAGCTATTTGCTTTGTTGAAAGTTGACTAAAATAGCCGTTCTTATATATATCATGATTGACTGCTTTGCATAAAGGTACGATAATCATCAATCTGTTATATTCGTTCACTAGTCAGCCCAGTCCAGCGAATTTGCGATTTCTGACTTTTCTAGTACTCAAACCTCAGTTATCCCTATAGAGTTTTTTTATTGCGTGATTTAGAAAAACTAAGCGACCACGCATAGAGAAACGAAAAGCAATTTAGTATAGAATATAGATGTAGCATGAACTTGGCCATAAATTGTGCCACTTACTATAAAGTCAACATTATCGGCCTGGCTGTTTAGTTTCTTTGTCCGTGAAAAGGACGATCGAAGGTATGTCTGCGGATCTATAGCCTCATAGTGTACTTTAATAGTGTTGAGTCGTTGGATTGGAATAATGAGAAACAAAACTGTCATTTCATCAGTACATTTTATTAATTGAATCAAATTAAAAACACCATGTATACGAATACTGTAAAACTGCATTAAATAAATAATAGAATCTAAGAAAGTCATACATTTATGTAGCTATATTTAATATGTAGTTAAGCGGGCTCTACGCCCCTTTCAATTTAGAGATTCGATTATCGATCGCTACTATACAAAGTGTTCTTCATTTACTTTAAGAAGATGAATTATTATTAAATCTTTAGGATTGTTACGGAAGCCTGCTTTGTAGTCCAACAAAACTTTCTTCGTGTATAGAACCTTGATTAACATCAAAATAAACCACTTCGATTCCCCACTAATGACTTGTCTGATGAAATCTCGTCATACAGGATAGTCTCGTTGAATGCTGATGATTGATGATAATGTAGGTAAAATAAGATGATAATGTAGGTAAAATAAGTTAACTATTTATTAATAAAATTATAACAGAAATGTTTAAATTGTCCTAGTTTTCAGTCTATTTTTTTGGTTTCGTCAACTACAAATTAATATCTGTTCGCTTATAAATATTCTGATTTTCAGTAGCTTATCCAGTTAGTCGTCGACATTGTACCGACATCTGCAGCACACAGGGATGCCGTCTTTAGCCTTGGCGACCTCCATCTTGGGTTTCTTAGTGAGGGGATCCACTTCATCACTCAGTACAAAGAAGTCGAAGTCCATCTTTGTGCTGATACATTGGATTTTGAACTTACGCAGAATATTGCTGCTTTTTAAGAAGTGAGGCGTATCCCTTGTAATCCTCCCCTCGTCACTGAAATAAGACAATACAAAGTATGATAATTTTACCTAGTTAAAAAACTATGGAACACGCTTTTAATTTTTAATAAGTGCACTAAACACATAAGCATTAGCCTCCTTTGGGGTTTCGCCGCATTAGGGTAAAGAAAAAATACTACTCGTTACGACAAATCTATTGAGCACAAACATGATGGCTTTACTAGTAACCATTAGGAGTTCAGTTATACACCTTCCCTATAACTGGACTCTATATTATGCACTACTCTACATCTAGGATGGATTGGACAAGGATTTATATTTGCGTTTGAGATGAGAATCATAGTTAACTAAAATTTGAGCCGTTATTAGAGTTTTAATCTGTCAAGTGCCTTTGCGTTCGATAGTAGCAACACTTGTGAGGCAAACGCAATGCAAGTGTGTTCATAGAAGTACTTTTTCATGCTAATGTTGTTCGCAATCATAGAAAGAGCTATTTCAAAGTTTTCAATTGAAAACCTTCCCATTTACTTAAAGGTATAAACTAGTTGATGAGAAAGACAGTCATAATAATATTAGATAGTAAACACTCCAACAGTTCATCATAAAGTCTTGAACTTTAAGGGAATCTAATGAAAATAGTTGTTAAATAAATGAATATTTACCGGCACCACTTAACACTGTAGATCTGCTGGAATTTCTTAGGAGACTGCACGACCACTCTCATTTTATCATTTTTATCAATGATGTAGAAGATAGGGTTTTCCTGAAAATAAAAAAAATAAGATTGTGTTCTTCAGTACTTCAAGGATTCATATTTTTTTTCAGTATTGTGTATTTTTGAAGATTGTTATTAAATATAAACACTGTATACTTAATCACTTAACAATGACTGTTATATAGAAGTAGTCAAGTAGCAAGACTTTCATGTTTCTGAGGTTGGTAATGGTATGGATTCTATTTCACTATAGAGTGACGTCATAGGTAACAACTATTCATAAATCTATATATACATAAATGAATCCCTATTTCCCTTGGTCACGCCATCACAAAACGGATTTGGATGAAATTTGGCACATGGGTAGACCATGACCTGGAGAAGGACAAAGGCTACTTTTCATCCTGGTCCGTAGACGAAGTCGCGGGCAACAGCTAGTCTTATATAAAATCTTATAAATCTTATATCATACTTACTGTAAAGTTTGAAACACAGTCGGGCTCGTCATAAGTTTCCCCGTCCCCGTTGCGGTTATCAATGTCGGTTCGTGGCTCTTGGTTTTCCACTTTCTGTAATAATCGATTCATAACGTTAGACGTTTTTAAGTAACTAGCTGTTTTGGTGCATGTTCTATTTACCTATAATGGGTTTAATGTTATTCATGCTATTTTGAATGAACTAATGATTAATTGTTACTAAGGTCTAAAAAGTTTTGCCAAAAATATTACATAGCTATATATTTATGTGTTTCCTTACCAATTCACTCATGTCTGCGAGAAGCTCTTCAATCTTTTCCTCAGGGTAGTTCTCACCCTTCTCGAAGCAGTAAGACTTCCCTGCGCAGGGTCCTGGCATCTCCACTGTAAAAAAAAAACAAATCTAATGTAAAAAATCTATTTAAGAACTCATTAAATTAAGTATGTACGATCCTTGCTGTTCACTACTGAGAGGGATCATGAACATAAATCTTAGTGCAAACTTATGTGATATGAACAAAAAAAAAAACCAAATTTTCATTCAGTGTAATAAAAAAAGTATTCGGATGCTCAGAGGTTATTGGATTTTATTGGGTCACCCAATAGGCAACTATATTCTTTATCCAATTTTTCTTTATTCTGGTCATACTTGCATTACAAACTTATTTGAGAAAAATGTATAAGTATGGCGTGTTACTTCCAATCAGTGATATCTTGATGACACTAATGACTGTCATGATAGGTAGGTAAGTGGTTCTACATATAAAGGGATCTGACTGAGACTGTTTCTGCGCAATAATATTAGAGCTTATTTGTGATTTCCATGGATAAACTGTATTATGAATTGCAAGCTTTCTTAAGATTGATGTATTTTTAATAGAAGAAATAAAATGGGTGTAAATAAAGGTTGATAGTTACATTCTGCTTCTAGATTACTGGAGTCGAACATTACTTCTCCATCTTCGGGTGCTGCTTCCACTGGATTTGAGCCCATGTGAAGAGCAACCTGGAAATTAAACAAAACATTTAAAAAAATAAAATAAATAAATAAAATATATAAAATTTATTCAAGAAAATAAAAATAGGTAAAAGACAGTGTAAAGCTTAGAAATAACACACACACACCACATATATCTACACACACATTAGGTACCTAAGTACAACTACATAATATTGTAGTTAAATAAATGGAAATCTTGTACTCTTTGCATTTTCATAATTCGAGAAACCATTTCGACAGGGAAACAAAGTAATCAAAATACTATTTCCAATATAGTTGACGTACTACTATATCTGAATCCATTTCTTAAATTTTGTAATCCGTGTCATTGAGGTTGAGCGTTTACGCTGAAAGTGGACAAACGTCGCAAATAGATGTAAAAAAAGGATTTGGAAGTTTTCCAAATGCCTTTTTTACAACTAAAACTAAATATTATTTATTGCATTTCAAAATCAAAATTTTAAAAAGTTAGTTAGCCATATTTCATGTTTCCATACAGTAATATTGCCAAATTAATCAAAACAGCGAAATATTTGACATCTAGGTATTTGCGACGTTGCCCACTTTCAGCGTAAACGCTCCTAAGTGTTGTTGGGTTTTTCTAGTGGGAATTTCTCGGTAGCTAAATGAAGTTTGAAGTCATGCGAGGCAAAGATCCTTGGCGTGTGTAGTTTTATATTTATAATTTAAAAAAAAGGCTCTATGTATTGCTAAAATAATAAGTATTTTTTAAAATTTTATAATTGTTTTTCATTTTAATAAGTACCTATTTTTTAAATTATATAAAATAAGACTCACCAGAACTGCAAACACGAGGGAGAAACACATTTTTGCCATGTTTGTTTATTAATAACAAAGGTTAATTATTTTGAAAAATATTAACAAGCAAAAACTTGTTATAATAAAAAAATACGAAATGTTTCTAGTCAACTGTGCTCTCCGATTCAAGCTCAAGGGAGGAATGATATTGTTGTGCAATGCATCGTTATTTATATTGAAGCGCACATTTAAGGAAAACGGTTAGTTCACATAACAGAAGTAATTAGGTTTCAAAAACACAGTTATTGTTTTCCTCCGTGATAATATAATAATTTATCATTCAGCATTAGGTACGTCAGAAATCCACGATTCGATTTTATGACGCACTATTTGCTTTAAATTGTTATTATTTTATTAAAACCGAAGTTTATCATTAGGTATAAGTATATATTTTTTGAGGTCCTTTAAAAATCTATCAAAAAAAATATTTTATAACATAACATCAAGCCTTGTTTCCCCGAAGGGTTAGGCAGAGTTGGTGATAAAAACAATGAAAGAATGTGTTCATTCTTTCATTGTTTTTATAATTTGACGAGAACCAACCAAATTCGTCATCAGTTCTTGTAGTTCATTCCGGTATATTACCCATTTGTCTAGGATGGTGTCTGAGAAGTATTTACCTACAAGGTATTTGCACGAGGCGTGCGCTTCAGAAGTGGTCCGAAGTTCAGTATTGCGATGAACGATTAGATTGACATCATCAGTTAAGCATTCCAACTAAGCTGAGAGTACTTGTGGTTTGATTAGTATTTTATTTTGCTTAAAAGATGAAACGTTGAAAAAAGCGAAAAGTTGAACTTCTTTTGATTTTCTTTTTATTTTAATTTTGACGTTCGAAAAGTGCTGATTCTCACCCTAGTTTGAATAAATGACTTTTGATTTTGTAGTAGCCCAGACTCTGGATTTGTGCCCGGTTGGTGGCAATGGGTTCGCCCCATAATACATGGCACTTAAACATAATTGGCGAAATGTGGGTATACTGTACACCTCTGCTTTCGGGGAAACAAGGCGTGATGCTATGTTATGTTGTGATTTTGATTGATTGATAATCTTCCATAAATAAGTATAGGTTTATGTATATTGGACACATGGCAACACCATATTTTGTGTCCTTGTGGAACAAAATTAGGTTGAAAATGTCCCTCAAGCCATATGGGGCCACCCCGCAGTCCCCGATGCATAAAGACCTACTTAACAATAATAAATAATTATGCAATACAATTAATTATTACTATACGTACAATATAAATTATCTCTTACCGCATAAATTATTACAGTTATTATGCGCACTTACGTCACTAAATCCTCGTCATAGGAAATTCACAGACGTATTTTATTTAGTGATATTTTTTTAGTTATTTAATTATTATTTATTGAATCCTCATTTCCAGTAGGCACCCGTTTTGACATGGGTAGAGCATGATTGGAAAATAAATATCTTAGAATCTGTACGCATAATGGTCACGTGTGGAAAAAAAAAACTTCTCAGATCTACAAAATGTTCCTTGTAAGGCATGATTTGATGACACTGCATCCTGAAGTCCAAAAACAGGCTCATTAGCCCTCGCCAAATCTCAGGAACTTAAATCCTGCAAACTATTTCATTTATTTCCTTTACTCCATTTAAATACTTATAAATTATATTTTGAAATATTAAAATATATCTAACAACTAAAGGCCTAAGTATTATACATACTTAAAATGAAACCGTGGCTTGTCATGATTGTGCTGCAATTCAGGCTAAAATAGTAACAACTTTAAATAAAAGGCTGTAAGTACCTATTACCTAATATACAAACAAAATATAATATTAAGCTAATATAGCTAATAAAATATTTCTACAATGACGAAATAGTTATAAAATACTCTGTAGTTACAGATGACATTGAATGAAAGTAATGTAATTTAATATTGTATTTTTAATATTGTGCATAAGCATGCTTTATGGTGAAAACTGCATCAAAATCAATTGCGTGGTTTAGAAAAACTAAGCGGCCACGCCTAGAGACACGAAAAGCAATAGCTTAGCATATAGCATGACATCAACTTGGCCAGAAATTGTGCAACTTGCAATAAGGTCAACATTGTCGGCCTGTCTGTTTAATTTCTTTGTCTGTAAAAAGGATGACCAAATATTTAATGGTCTTTAAAGCCGTAAAAGGTGCTTTCGAGTGCAACAAAACTCGTACCTATTGCAAAACTTTCTTCTGTATAGAACGTTGACTGACATCACAAGAAACCACTTCGATTTCCCACTAATAACTTGTCTGATGACATCTTCATACAAGATAATCTTGTTGAAGGCTGATGATTGACGAAATGTAGGTACAATAAGTTAATTATTTACTTATAAAATTATAACATGTTAAAATTGTCATAGTTTTCAGTGTATCTTTTTGGTTTCGTCAACTACAAATAATCTCTGTTCAATTACGTAAACATTGTGATTTTCAGCAGCATATCCTGTCTGTCATACCTGCCTGTCTACATTGCAAACGCATAAGATAATGATATGTGGAATCGTGAGGTCTCCTAACACAAGCAATTCCTTGCTTAGAAGGTGATCTCCAATAATATGTTTCGAAATGCCTTTTGTAATTGAAATAGTTAAACACTTTTTTATATCCAGTTAGTCGTCGACATTGTACTGATATCTGCAGCACACAGGTATACCTCCTTTAGCCGAAGCGATCTCCATCTTGTGTTTCTTAGTGACCAGATCATCACTCAGCACGAAGAAGTCTAAGTCCATCTTTGGGCTGACACATTGGATTGAAATTACGCAGAATA
Source organism: Lithophane semibrunnea (assembly GCA_947363905.1). NCBI lineage: Eukaryota > Metazoa > Arthropoda > Insecta > Lepidoptera > Noctuidae > Lithophane > Lithophane semibrunnea. The sequence goes on from OX376194.1 coordinate 15,378,808, forward strand.
CCTCCAACTGTCATTAACGAGACACAATAGAATTTTAATTGTTATTGCCCATTAGAAGGCCAATCGACAGTTAAGCGGTTGCTGCTTATTAGGTACAAAGTGAGGCGTATCCCTAATCCGTAATCCGCCCGTCAATCCCCTCGTCACTGAAATAAGACAATACAAAGTATGATAATTTTACCTAGTTAAAACACACAGTACATCGCTGTAAAGAACTTTCGATGTAGCGTACATCGCAATAAAGTACTTTCGTTGTAACGTACATCGCAATAACGTACTTTCGTTGTAACGTACAGTCACGGACTTTAATGGATGAGCCACCTGGTACTGTTCGCATTTTAGCCGTGTAATGCAAATCGGGTTTATTCGGTTCCCGACATGCAAAGTCATATGTCTTCGTGTTAGAAGAAGAAAATTATATTTCATATCTTTACCGGTTGGCTAACCTGAGAGCAGAACTACAAACTTGACAGCAGTGACTACTCAAAGTCAACCAATTGCAGGTCTAGCAACAGTAACCTAGCAACGATAAACAATTGTTGCTAGGTTACTGCTGCATAGTAACGTTAGCGTACGGAGAAATTCTCTGACATCGATATTTCAACTGTCACTGTCTTCAGTTAAGTTTTCAGAATTATTGAGTTAATGAGCTATGATTCAAAGGAGGTCAGTATCAAATAGATTGGATAAACTAAATGCAACATTGTATTTATTTTTATCATTAAGAACTTATTAGTCAACCTCTATGGATAAGACTATTTCCGATTAAAAGTAATTTATTTGTCATCTTGATATTTCAACTGTCACTGTCTTCAGTTATCTTTTCTTAATTATCGAGTTAATGAGCTATGATTCAAAGGAGGTCGGTATCAAATAGATTGGATAAACTTAACGCAACATTGTATTTATTTTTATCATTGAGAACTTATTAGTCAACCTCTATGGATATTTCCGATTAAAAGTAATTTATTTGTCATCTCGATATTTCAACTGTCACTGTCTTCAGTTATGTTTTCATAATTATCGAGTTAGTGAGCTATGATTCAAAGGAGGTCGGTATCAAATAGATTGGATAAACTTAATGCAACATTGTATTTATTTTTATCATTGAGAACTTATTAGTCAACCTCTATGGATATTTCCGATTAAAAGTAATTTATTTGTCATCTTGTTTACGAGCTTGCGATTTGAGTTCGTGTTTAATCGTGTAATCTCGTGAATGTATGAAACTGCAAAATTGAAAAGTTTGAAGGTGGCTCATCAATTAAAGTCCGTGACTGTACATCGCAATAACGTACTTTCGTTGTAACGTTTTTCGCTGTAACGTACTTTCGCTGTAACGAACTTCGCTATAATGGGGTAGACTCCTTAAAAGCGTGTTGCAAATATTGCTTTATATTATTTGATCTTGATTTATTTTTGCGTTTGAGATGAGAATCATATTTAGTTTCAATCTGTCAAGTGCCTTTGCTTTCGATAGTAGCAATACTTGTGAGGCAAACGCATTGCAGGTGTGTTCATAGAACTACGACTATAGAAGTACTTTTTCATGTTAATGTTATTCGCAATCATAGAACGACGTTTTCAATTCGAAACCATTCCATTTACCCATAGGTATAAACTAGTTTATGAGAAAGACAGTCGTAACAATTTTAGATAGTAAACACTAAAAATGTTATTTATCTACTATTTATGAACCTAATGATAATCCTAACATCCTAACTATATAATTATATAATATTAGGATATAAAATATTATAAATGCAAAAGTGAGTTTGTTTTTTGTTATGCGCTTACGCTAAAACGGCTGAACTGATGGTAGACCATGACCTTGAGAAGGACCTAGGTTAGGCGTGTCATCCTGGATCGAGCTAGTAGTTTATATATAAACGAATACTTACTGGCACCACTTCACACTGTAGATTTGCTTGAATTTCTTAGGTGACTGCACGACCAGAGTGGTCTCTATCAGGTATTATCAATGATGTAGTAGATAGGGCCTTCCTGACATAAAAAAATAAAGATTTTACTGTTATTCCAACCAGTCCACCTCCCTCCAGAATTTGTTTAAATCTCCTGGTCTGTTCAGAACATCTAAAAGATCTGGGTGACCAAAGGGTTTCTTTTTAATCTGGGTCACGTCTGTGCATTCAAAGAGCACAAGCGCAACGGTTTCCTCAGCCTCTATGCATGCCCTGCCTCTGTCTGATGCCTAATGTGTGGACGTGTTTCCAGGGTGCTAAAGCCGATAGTGACGCCAAAATGTAAATCCAAGATGGCAGCTCTGATTTATTTTTCATTTTTCATCATGGGTATTGTTTTCATGGTTTTAGAGGGTGCTAAAGCCGATAGTGAGGTCAAAATGTAAGCCCAAGATGGCAGATGTAAAAATTTTCAAATTTTTCGTCATGGGTGTCATTTCGTAGTTTTCGAGAGTGCTAAAGCCGATAGACATTAAAATAAAAATCCTAGGATGGTGGCTGCGAAAATTTCGTTTCCATTTTAAATAATACGTGAGATGGAACTTCGTACCTGACGGGGGACCCCACGCAGACTGAAAAGAATATATTTATTTTGTTTCAGTGCGGTTAGTGGAATACCTCAAAAAATAATGTCATAGGTACATTTTGTTTTCTCTATATCAGTTGGCATAACATAATGTTTAATGTTGCCCCATCTGTTAATATTTACCTCAGAGCTGTTAATTCTAGGAATTAACAACAGACTTTTTTGAGAAAAAATGTTCTATTTAAGACATTATTTCTTTTATGTTTGATTTATGTCACCACCCACACACACCCTCATATACACATTCACACACCCGATTCTCACTCCCTCATATACTTAATCCTCACAACAGTCACACTTCACCCAATTTTACCTATTTAAATATCACTAAACTGGAATGATGTACACCTAGTACCTTACCCACTTCCGGAGTCTGGAGAGGCTGGTAATCTGTCATACAGGTCTCCTAGTACAGAAACCAGACTCTTACATAGATTACAATCCACCAATGTACACCTGAATTATGTATATTATTCCTTGTATATTTCTATGTGAGAGAGAAAATAAACTTTTTGTATTGTATTTTGTATGTTAATAACAAGATACCTAAATAATTTAAGCATCATGTGACATAAAGATCAAGTGTAGATATTTAAATATTTCGAAGCTGTATACAACAAAAAGTCCTGTTAGTTGTGACCCTGGCCTCCCCTACATCCCATGTAAATTAAACAACTTGGTTAAAAAAAGGTCACGAAAAAATTTTTTATTTTACCTTTTAAGTAAAATCTATGATCAGTGATCGAGGGTTATATTGCAGGGCAATGAAAAAACGCATATTTAAATGCACAATTTATTTTTAAATAATAGTAACACTCCAAATGACAAATACAATTTTATCTAAACCATGATTAGTACACTAGGTTAGGTCCGATTGTAATTTCTGGCCAACGACCATTCTGCGCAGTTGAGCCGTTTCCAATGGCAGATTCACAAATAATGAGTTAATATCATGTTCATCTTTTTCTTGATTAAAGCTGTCCCTGTGATACAGAACTGTGTGTGATATACCTACCTAATCCTACCAATAAGTGTCTCTAGTAATAAGTATCTAATCTACAAGTATTGTAATAGGGACGAAACAAGTACAGACTTTTTTAATTTCGCATGTATTTCACTGTCATAAAATAAATCAAATATATTATTAGGTATTGGATTTTCCTACACATTGGAGAGAAGTCGGGCCATGGCTCAGCTAACAAGATTGAATGATGCCGAAGGTTTTTCATTTTAATCAGCACCTATTCTGGAGTATTTGCATCTGCAGCATGTTGGAATGCCACCATTAGCTCTAGCGTGTTGCAGCTTGCGGTCGTTTTCCGACAATACAAGGAAGTCTGCATCCTTATAGTACTCGTTGACACACTCGATGTTGTACTTTTGGAGTGTTCTGGATCCCTTCAAGAAATGTGGCGTATCCTCAGTTATTTGTCCCTCACGTCTGAAATTAAAATATGAATATGATTGAAAATTAAAGTGTTACACACACTGCATGAGTCAGTTTTGTAGAATAATATTATTTCTAGCGTAGAAAGGCCACCCGTGGTATCTATTTGACATTTTGTTAGCTAAATTTAAATCTGCATGCTTTAATTCCTGGAAAGAACATTTTCTCAAAATATCTCTGGATAAAGGCATTTGGTACAAAAGCATACAAGGTCAACCATCTCGTGTTCCCTGGTTCGAGAATACTAAATTAGATAGAAACCATATTAAAATGATATTAAGACTCCGTTCTGGGCACTATCCATCGGCAAAATTCGCATTTCTTATGAAAAAGGCTGACTCCCCTAATTGCACAATTTGCAATCAAATCGAAGACATACAACATTTGCTGATGGAGTGTGCTCGGAACGGAGTAGAACGTGAGTTATTCGTGAATGATTGTAAAATAAATAAATTTGATGTAGGCATAATCCAGTCCATCTTATCTCAACCATCTTCGGAGATTATTAAAAAGTTGTGCCATTTAATTAATGTCCTCAACGAATAACTTTAATACATTAGCTAGTAAGTAATATTATTAAATAATTAATAAGTAAGCCAATTAAGGTAAAAGGGTATGATGGGGCTGACATATCTTTGATAAAAGCCCCTAAACAAAATCCAGATTTAAAAAAAAAATTGTTAGCTGGATTGACAGGACCGCAGCATTATGTCCGAAATTCGGAATGCCCCAATAATGGTTAAGGTGTTACTATTTCACGAACAAGGGCAACATTGCATTTTCACATTCCACTTCACACACGTTAGAGGTTATGACTAACAGGTTTCAGACTCGAAAGGATGCCCATGTTTAACATGATTGCTTAGTTAGACATTTATTTAATACTCACTGGCACCACTTAACACTGTAGATCTGCTGGAACTTAGATGATTGTGCCACCGCTCTAACGTGATTATTTTCATCGAGGATATAGTAAATGGGTTTGTTCTGAAAAAAAAAAACAAAAGGTTTTTTCAGGGTTATTTATTTCGTTATCTGTATCTGCGTGTGTGACAACCGGGAGATAGATTGGTTGATACAAGTATGTTTGTCGCGTGTGTCATCTTGTCGCATTCCTTCTACGAAATCTGTTATTGTATGCGACCAAACTTCAGATGATGATAATTGATTAAAATTTGCTTTATCTGTTGCTTGGTATCTTGTGTGAAGTATGTGGTAGGCACCGTGGCTTATCGCAATGTTAAAATTGTCGTTGCCATAGAGCTTAATATAGACGTAAAAATACTTACAATAAATGTGTTGTTGACTGGGCAGTCAGAATTGTCTACAAAGTTTGTCGCAATTCTAGCATCTAAGGACTGAAACAAGTGAATTGCTTGTTATTATCGAGAATACATATATAATGTACAGATTTTCTGTATTTTTATTATCAAATATGTGTAATATTTGATAATAAAAATACAGGAAATCAGTATAGTTGGCTAAACTTGTAAGCTTGCCGAAAAACGCAGAAAACGTGAAACGTTTTCACCTTTGGGTATAGAACCCAAAGAAAGGGCTTCATTTAGGTGTCTAGGAAATTTTATGAATATGCTTACCACAGGCATATTATCTAACAGTTCCTCAAACGTGCTTTCAGGATAATCGGCACCCTTATCAAAACAGAAACTGTTCCCTTCGCATGATTTCGGCATATCAACTGTAACACATAAATAAAATAATAGATTATTGTGCCCGCAAAAAAAAAAACATGTTTCACCTCCAAATATGTATTTATGGGGAAATTTTAAAACCTAGACTTTTATGCAGATTGTATGGGGCGCGCTGTCTTCACTAATATTACAAATGCGAAAATTGGGTTTTTTGAATTGAAATATCTCAAGGTATTATTACGAACAATTTTTTCATTAACAATGTAACATAAATCACGCCTGTAATCTCCAAAGGGTTAGGCAGAGGTGTACTTACTATACACCCACATTTTGCCAATGAAAATTTGAAGTCAATAGCATAAGCAGCTGTGACAGACAGTCGAAGTCGTACCATAACGGTTCCTTTTTTACTATTTTGGTACGCACCCTTATTATTATAGGTAACATAAAATGATGTAGGTAAATAACGAAAGATTGTTACATTCATTGCGAAATTCGTCGGGTTCGAACAATGTGTCTCCGTCTACAGGTGACGCTTCCACTGAATTTGAGCCCATGAGAAGAGCGACCTGAAAATGATTATGTATAAAATCACGGTTTTTATGATGTATAATAAGGACCGCCTGCACCACAAATCTTTGTAACCGCCTCTGTGGTTAGACTACCTGTCTGAAACCCGGGTTAGATTCCCAGCGGGGGCAAAATTTTCTACTCGGTTTGGTTGGTGGTAGGGCTTGTTCTAAGTCCGCCTGGCTAGCTACCACCATCTTATCTAAGTCTGTCGCCATAACAATAATGTTAACAGCATTGTTGTGTTTTGGCAGTAAGAGGTAAGATAGCCAGTTCCTGTGGTGTGGTTGAGGATTCCGAGTGAAGCTCGCTTCCACCTTCGGCCTGATCATCACTTACCATCAGGTGAGATGCAGGCCAAGAGCTACACGTTGTGGTTAAAAAGAATATATTTAGCGCTAAACGCATTTAGTGATTTCTGGTTCAAGAGGATCTTAAATGTAGATCATTTTTTTCTTCTGGTCTGCTTTTTGACCCGTTTTGCGATTTTTACTTATTAACAACATCTGGCCTATCCTAGAAGGGGTAGGCAGTACTAAGTACAAACACATTTCAGCAGCTATTTTTAAGTTCCATGTAAAAGCCGACGACCCGATTGCCAATAATCGGGTATAAATCCAAACTCAGGAGTTTATTACTGCTGAGCAACCAAATTAGGAAAGCTAAGCACCACGTTAAATAAACCAACGAAGCAAAGATGAAAAATTATGATAATATTATAAATTACATAATTTTGTTTAGTAATATTGTTATTGATAAACATTTTATCTCTCTATCTATCTATCTGATACAAGATGGCCCACACCTGCAGCAATGGACCATCACAGGTTTATGGTCAACACAATGGAAATTGTATAAGAATTAATAAAATGAAATGAAACTAGATTTGAACACACAAAATGTGTGGGGGGCCTTTAAAAGCCAGTTATTACAAGATTTTTGCGTAGGTACATATAATTATATTTTTTTGGGATTCTCCATATTATTATAATTAAATAAAACTTACCAAACACAGATTAACCAAAAAACGATACATTTCGATTTGATTTATATTTTACTTAAGAAAACCGTTAAATATTAGGTACGTATAGACAATTGAAAACGTTAACACGTCCGACAAATGAGTGATACTGTGCGTTTATGATCATATACAGTCAATTTATATAAATTTGTGTAAGCCTAAAGGAAAACCCTGAAACATAAACTCGAATACAATTAATTTACCTACAGTTTTTTGTTTTATGACGCAGATTATGATAAGAGAGAGTAGCAGTACCTACTATTACTGGTACTCTCTATCTCTAAGGATCTAAAGACAGAATTCGCCAGTGAAACTGAACGCGCAGCACATTTATACCGCGTTCAAGAGCTGTCAGTGTCATCTTTGCTATGGAATATTGACACTGACAGCTCTTGAACTCACTTTAGATGTGCCGATCGTGCTCAGTTTCATTGGTGAAATTCACCCTTAGAAGAAAAGGAATTAAGGAAGAGACAATGTTGAAATTGAAATTGTTTAATGAAATAATTGATTTACATAAATATTTACAAAATAGGGCCTTAAACTAAAGGTTATGTACATAATAATTAGATTCTTCCCTTGGTTGGTTGTCCTGCTCCAAGTTTGCAATCTATCCGAACCAAATTGTCATCCTGCCGACAAACTGTCATCGTGCCGGTAAACTGTCACGCAGTTTAGCAGGTTTATTAAGTTTATAAAATGTGTACGAAAGGGGTCGAAAATAAAATATTTATTTGTTATTATTAATTTAAACTACAACCAACTCATTCCGAAAGTCATACGTAAACCGAAAACTCGTGTTTTGAAAATGGACAGCTACACATAATGCACTATAGAAATCCCAAAGGGATTTTGCTCTGAACGCTACATTTACCTACTTGACTTAGGTTAGCATATTTTTTATTATTATTCTCACCTGCTCTTAGTCTACCGACTGATTGCAAGATATTTATAAAAAAACCTAAAACGATGCATGCAATTGTTAAGCATATGCAGATAAGCGGTATGCCCAACATTTGAACACGTTGCAAACGGAGTTTCCCTACTTGCGCGTATGTTTGTAAAGCAAAAAAAATATGGTTATTGAGATATTCCAATTTTTCCGTCACTTGGGACCGTATATGAACACATTTTTAGCACTTCAAATCATCTGTTGTCCAAACCTACAACAGATGTTAAATGAGTCACAGTAATTCATAAATATAAATATCTACTAGGTAAATATCCTACTTATTATTTGTTATTTTATGGTACGAATATAGGTACCTACTGAATACAAAACATGTATAAAAGTTATAAATGAGTGCCTATGTACTTTTTCCTTGAACTAGTTATGAATGGAACGCACTTATCAAGAATTTCGCACGAAAAAACTAGACTCAGTATGAAAAACTGCAATTTTATAAATCTTGGTTTTCAAGACATTTCTGCATGGAGTAGGTACGTTAAAAATGTGTGTTTGCGCAACAATATTAGCCAAGCAGTTAGCGCGTAAGTTGTAGTAAATTCAAACCAAAAGTCATTTAAATATACCTACTCACCATCAAAGACATTTAATATACTTTTACTATAGACGGGAAAGCGAACAACATCGGAATCTACTTGGTATCACCTACGGGACGCACCTCATTCAGTTTAGTTCTAGGTATATCTCGTGTGATACGCCCTAATTGTGGAGTTGCAAACCTCGTAGTAATAAAACGACTGGATTTAAGTATGGTTTATGTTCGTTAGTATTTTATAATTTACCGACTATTAACTATCGAGATTCCAGAGTGAAACATTTTTCACAAGATAACTATAACATTCTAAATTTAAAATTATAGAACATTCGATCATTGTTTTTGCATTCAGCTTTTAAAGTAAAGATAGATACATTGAAAATTAGAGTATTTTTTTAATACGAGTTCCGACGTGGATCTAACGCAGTGGAAACAGCACCCTAATTGCGTAATACACGATCAATCAGAATCGGAATCGGTTTTAAACAAATTACATGAATGTTGTTGAACTGTTTTTGATAGTTGAAACAGATTAGTCGTAATCGGTTAGGAAAATACCTATGTGACGCATTTATATAGCAGCTCGCAATATCAATGCTGTGTTTGGAGAAGATACGGCTAATGAACGCACCGTGCCTTTTTGGTTTAAACGCTTTCGTAGTGGAAACTTCGACTTGAAGTTAAGTGAATGAATGATATGGTGGAAGCCGATTGCGTAATGTGAATGATTTTGCATACTATTGTATAGATTTTTTTTTTCTAATGGAACAGACAGCTGTGCTGCAGGGGAGTTTGTTGCGCCACTTCTTCTTCCCAGCTAAAGCACTAGGAAGTTGTGAAGGGCAGGCGTTTTGCGACTGTCTTATGTAATTTTGACGTTCGAAAAGTGCTGATTCTCAGCCTAGTTTAAATAAATCACTTTAGATTTTGATTTTCGATCCGTATCAAACTACCAAGGAATTAGCAGCATAGATTGATGTTAGCATACCCACAATAGTGACCCATTTGTATCAAATCGGTAAGAAAAAAAAAGCTTAAAAAATAGGTGCCCCATGATTTGACTGATCTGCAGAGATAAGCGCGCGTTGAAGCTTGCCTTACTTTGTAGAGAAATGAAGGGATTTTGGGGCAAATTGTGACGTGTGATGAAAAATGGATTCGTTACGATAATTGCAACCGAACAACGCAATAGCTGACTCCAGGTCAAACGCCGCAACTTTCTTCTTCCTTGGAAGCAATACAAAATGCTTTCACACAGTTTGGTGACTCCACGTGTCGGAGTTTTACCGCAAAAGCATAAATGACCATCCCATGAGATGGCAGAAATGTGTAGACAATTAGGACAAATACTTTGATTAAATAAATATAAGTATTTTACCATAGACAAAAAAAATGTTTAAATTTTTCAGTACATAACGGCAATTTCATATTTAAACCCCTAATATTATTATGAGAGCAGTGGTGGTCCAGTGGTAACGACCACGACTTACGAGTTGTAGGTCGTAGTTTCGAACCCGGACAGGCGCTTTACTTTGTGTAAATTATTTTCATCACCTCTGCTCTTAAAACGGTGAAGGAAAACACCGTGAGGAAACCTAGAACCAAAAAATCGAAGATATGTGACATCCACGTATCCGCAAATGACCCACTCCCTTTCATCGAGAGGAGGCCTGTGTCCCAACAGTGGGAACATTATAGGCATATGTGATTGAGTATGCTGATTTGTTGCGTTTTAAGTATGCGTAGTAGTGCAGATGATTATGACTTAAATAAAACACAGATTTTTCATTTCGACATTCGATTCTTATTTTTTATGTACTTTAACACGATTACCCACAGAAGGATTAGTTTTCATTTTAATTAAGTTTACAAAAAAATTGAAAGAAAAAGCATCTTATATAAAATCTCGAAAACAAGACCTCGCCTGATTTCCAGATGAGATCTCGAATTTCCAATATCGACTAGAGATTGCATTCTCTATTCACTGAAAAACGGTCACTTTTGGATTGATGGTTATAGTTTCCTAAATAACTCATGCTAAGGCTGCCATTAGACGGACTGCATTCTTGCAGTTTGAACGCAGTTTAGTACGACTGTAATACTCGTAATGTACATACTGGTAACTGCATTCAAACCGCTAATTTGCAGTTGAAACAGTTGAAATGCAGTCCGTCTGATGGCAGCCTAACTGTGAATGTCAATCAGCCATACATATAAGTACGTAACCTGCGAAATGTGAGTGTTATGGGCAATAGGGGTGTCTAATCGTGAGTATCAATTTATATACACTTAGCAAAATTCTATAACGCTCTACTTGTGCACGTTGAAATGAAACCAATTTTATCATAATTCAGAACGTAGTATTTTCGAAGTATGTGTTCGAAAATACTACATAGAATAAATCAGTGGTTTATAAGAAAATCGCTTTACTACTTTGCTAAGTGTAATTCTTGTTACTTCACAGCTGTGGCTACTTTTAATAGGTATTACAGGGGGCTAAGTCTACTAATTTACAAACGTGTCAGTGGTCTCACAATGACAAGTTTTTGACAGTTTTTTTATGGCATATCTGTCAAAAACTGATCATTGTGAGACCACTGACACGTTTCTAAATAAGTAGACTTGGCCCCCAGGTGTGATGTTAAGTTAAATTAATTTTTATCGAACATAAATATATCAATCATAAAAACTAATCAATAAAAGATTGAGTTGATGCACATAATTATATTTATTTGGTTTTACTATAGGTATTTATCTACATAGCGTTTTAAATAATAATTTAACTTTTAACTATCTACTTAAACACTATATAATATTTTTAACATATACTTATTACTAACAATACTTTACAAATGGCAGTTTGTTGTTTGAAAACTTTATACAATGGTACACGAAAGTAGGTTCTTAAGGAAACTAAAAAATGTCAACTATTAGAACTTGTAGGATTCTGAAACATTTCTCCGACATAAGGCTTGCAATAAAATCAACTTATAAAGAAGCTTTATCTTGAGTTTACTTCTGTTGCACTTTGTATAAAAGCATGAAACTGGTGTGATAGTTCAAAACTTTTTTTAAATTTTCCTGGTTACGCATGAACAGCAGACCGGAATTGGGTAATACTTCAGCTTAAAGCGACGATTCACCTCCTCCTCCGGATCGTAGACCATTAGAGTCCTGTTCACGTAGGATTGCTCGCACTTGGACACCATGTTGAATTGGCTTAGCCCTAACGCCCTGAAGCATTGGGAACCGCCTTCCTTGAGATTATTATATTCTTCATTGCTGTACCTATAAAATGGAAAAATAAAACGTTAGGAACTAACATCAATCTATTATATACTTAATGATTTTTTTACCTATCAGGTATGTTAATAATTGATAAACCTCGAAAGTTGTCTGATTTAATATTTAAACTATTAAAGTTATATTTCGTGGTTTTTCCAGTGGTACATTGATTATTTTGACTAAACCAACATTTTAAGGGAATCTCTACTAAAATTACTCACTTGCAAGTCACTTTGGAGATTTTTTGGGGGAAAATCTTAGTTTGCACGATGATGTCCATTTTCGTTGCTTTGGGATCGTCGTAGGTGTAAACTGACTCATACTGAAAGCAATAGTTTAATAATCAGATTTAATCTACATAATTTTGATGAAAAATATGATTTAAAAAGTACAAAAAAATATGTATGCATGCAGAATACATTAGGAGTTTAGCAGAATTTAAAGTTATGAGAACAATTTCTTGCCTTCACCATTAGGATAACAATGTACTATTCTCATACACATTTATATACCTATACTTAAAAGTACTACTACGTACCGTAGTCTCAGTCGGACAGTTATCGGGATCCTCAGACGATGATCGAGCGTCAGGCTCCCCGATTGGGCCACTGCTGGACCTAGTGTAAATGTCCTGTAATGAAAACAGAGAAAACTTGTGAAACAAAATATATAGTTTAAAATTTAAAAAATATAAGTACTTTAATCATTCATTTTAATGTTTTCAAAATCAAGTCACAACTGGAAAACGTTTGAAATGTGTAGGATGCAGACAATAACCTCCAATAATAATGAGAATAAAATGCATTGGTTAATATCCAAAAATTAAGACTTGATTATTGGTATAAGCGACCAGTTACAGGGCCTATACGGAGTGAAGACGATATCGTGACATTTAAAAAAGTTAAGATTGATAATTCAAAGAGTTTCTTACAATCAGGTCTTGCGGAAAGAGTTCGTTAATCTGATCTTCGATTTTATCATAACCTTCTGGTTTGATGGAGCAGAAACCTTTTCCTCTACACTGCTCGGGAATTGTAATGCTAAGTTTGGTATCTGTGGAAATTAAAAAGAAACTTTATAGGTCGAACTGTTTGAAATGAAGTAGAATATGGGCTACACATCAAGTTATACATTTCCAGTTTATGCTGATCTCGCATTGTATAGGATTTCTGTACAATGCGAGATCAGATTATACTGGAAATGTATAGCTTGATGTGTAGCCGTGTGTACTGTCACCATTTGAACTACCACTTACTTTGCGGGGCAGCACTGCTGGTTGCCACAAGTACGGATGCCTGAAAAATAAAAAAAATCACCATATGATTTTTTTTCTCTCATTCACAAACAAAATATTGATATGATGTAGAAAATAAAGAATAATCTATATAATTATCTATTTATTCACATATCTACATAAAAAGCTAAACAAAAACTTGATTTAATTTTTACAAAAGTTATTTTTTTTATAAAATGTCAATGTGGTGAAACTTTGAAATTAATATTTTGTTCCCTTTTAAGAAAACTTTAAGTTTAAAATATTTACCGCTAATAGAACAAATGTGAAAGACGCCATGTTAATCGAAGCTTAAATCACTCTTATTAAACTTTTTTTTTAAGTTACTCAACAATTTGTGCTCGTAATCAACAATTATTTTAATAATTTGTAAAATAAAAATATTTACTACACGATGTTGCTTTAATGAATGGCAACTTTCAACTGCTTTAGTTATTTTTTTTTTTAACTAGGGCATCTCATAGTTGATTTTAGATGAAAATCGTAACTATTTAACCGGACTTTCCTGTGGCTGCCTTAAGCTACTACACTCAGGGCCTCCAGCCAGGGGCATATGACTATTCTAAATTAAAACTAAGTGAACGCTCGCTAAGGGCACCCCCTGTGGGGTACGAACCTCGGCTTAGGGCGTCACTGACGGGAGGACAGCAAGATGGGACAGGCTGGATCAATATAGGATCATTATTATTATTATATGGGGAATTTAAAGCTACGTGCTCAGCTGCGGCGCGGGCTGGCACATCATCGGACAAGGGACGGGGAGACGAATTTAATCGGGATCGCGGTCGAGCTGGAACTGCTTTAGTTATTACACAACTCTGTTTATATACCTACCTTTTTCCTGCAAAATATTTCAATACTTAGGTAATACATATTTTCCTTATAGGTATTGCTAGGGAAGTAGGGATAATAGTTTTTGTGAATAAAGCAAATTTCTATGTACCTATGGGTCATTTCGCTATTGAATAAATAATATTAATTTCTTTAAATCTACAACTTTTAATTAATCTGCATTGAATATTGTCATAAGAAACCAATGATATTAACATAATATCATTGTAAGAAATAGATTTTGCATCACAATACTTAGTAGAAGCAAAACACGTCAGAATTGGATGACGCTGTTTTCCAACTGATTGCGTGTCACAGCTTTTAAAAGCCTAACAAGCCGTCATCATACCAATATAAAAATAATACAATTGATGGTTTTTATGATAATAAACACAATTTCCGGTGTAAATCTATTATAACATATTTGGGATTATCCAAAGTTAAATAAAGGTTTTTCTAAAATTTTATAGAAGCCACAAATACCTACTGATTGTTCAATGGATTTTCCTATTTTTCTGAACATAAGCTGATTGTGGCAACCTGTTAATTTCTGTCCTTATGGTGCACCTATTATAGATCCTTCATTATTAATTATTTCATTGCATTGTCATAGTGCAGGGCAAAGACATTTTATCAAATAGAAAATTACAACTGAGTCAATCAACTCAGCCTATAGCTGTCCATACAGACATAGGCCTCTCCTAGGTTGCGCTACAAGACCCTTTCCTCCGCCTTCCGCATCCAGTTTGCCTCAGCTACTTTTTCCTTCTACTTGGGGGGCGTCCCACACAACGCTTTCCGGTACGCGGTTTCCACTCCAGGACTCGTCTGCTCAGGAATCCTGAATGCACTCAATTCCCGTATTTAAACAAGCTCGGAATCTAGACAGATTGAGACTGAGGTTAGAATGCGATCGTTTTTAAATATACAGGAATTGTCCCTCAGGTTCCCTCACATTTATCAATGTCACTATTACAAACATTATCTAAGCACCTATCTATCTAGAAGACACCATTATGTTATTTGGGAACCATCCATTAAAGTCCTGGTTAATGGATGGTTAAAGAAGGTATTATTCCAAATAACCTTCTATGTTAACATAACTATCCAACTGGGCATGGCATCTTGGTTGGCATCCTTCCAAATCTAATTTTCCTCTAGGTACGCACAATGCACAAGTTATGATCCTAATTGAAAATGGCTATGATTTAAAGTTTTAAATGGTGAGAAAATTAAAAAAAAAAAATCTGTGAGCAAATATAGTGAATTGAGACGCTACTAGTGGCCAGCAAGAATACCAAAATTGAATGATCATCAAAATCAATTCATAATTGGCGGAGTAATTGCGTAACAAACACACAAAAAAACATATACAGACGAATTTCGAACCTCCTCCTTTTTGAAGTCGGTTAAAAGTTAAGCTCAGTTTGAAGTTTCAAATAATGGGCCTACTCTATAACGCGATGTACGAATACCTACATACTCTACCAATCGATGAAATATTTTATAATCGTTTTCTTTGTTGCGTTGCCTGCAGCTTAGTAAATCATCACAATTTGTGGTTTTATGTTTCAGAAAATGTCTCAATCAAAGGTTTGCTACATATATAATAGATGCGTTAAACTTTATAGTCATTTTATTTTGATGATGAAGGTTATTTGGTAGAGACCGCAGACTGAATTTTGGACACTGTTGTCAAACGAACCTACATTTTATTCATCATCATCATCATTTCATTCGAAAGACGTCTACTGCTGGACATAGGCCTCCTCCAAACACCGCCACTTAGACCGGTTCTGTGCATTTTATTAGGTACTAGCTGACCCGACAGACGTTGTCCTGTCAATTTTCTAATTTTCCGCGCCATTTTCTTAATTTTTTCTTTCATAAGAACCTTTTCCTGTCAATAACAAACATAACAGAAAAAGAATTAGCGAAATCGGTCTAGCCGTTCACGCGTGATGGCGTGACCAAGTGAAATAGGGATTCATGTTTATATAAATAGATATAATTATAATCACCAGTTCCATTGGTCATTAGGACCCTCTATTTCGTTCTAGTATAAATCTAGTTGATTCACGTAATATTTATATAAATAAATATACCTAGAACCTAATAAGTTTTTCAATATTTTTACATTTTCATATTTTTTCTGATGATAGATTGATCCCAGTACAATGTGGCATGACCATTCTCGAGAACTGGATCGGGCACTTATCTGTAGTATGGTACTTCGGAATCCACAAGGTTGTACTGCAAGACAAATTTCTGGTGGATAATCCTAGCCACTAGATTGTGTTTGTGCAAGTACTCGCCGTTAGCAGGGCGGGAACAACCGGAAACAATATGACAACCGGATACAATGAATAAGAATAATCATGTCCTTGGGAAGTATGGAGGAAAAATACATGTTGAGCCAACCCCAAATACATTGGGATAAGGACAGGAGAATGATGGTAATGATGACATTTTAATACATAAATAGGTAATTATGTAGACACCATTAGCCTGATCATTGTTTCCATTACAATAGTATCTAAACCACACGCTTGAATCATTCGTAAACAAAAATATTTGTTCTGAAAATTAGGACAAACAAACATAATGACGATTCAGGATAGTCAGTTTCAAATAGGTAGGTACCCACCGAAAATACATCACAGACATCATCGATATTTTTAACTAACCTATTGACCACTGTTTGCCACCCGTCTCTACATAATGCTGCGTGATCCTCTTATAAAACTAATCTAGCATTTCTGCACCAGCTGTTGGCGTCATTGGCGGGAGAGCAGTAGTGGCCCAGTGGTAACGGCCGCGACTTACAATTTGTAGGTCATAGGTTCGAAGCCTGACAGGCGCTTTACTTTGTGACAATTATTTCATCACCACTGCTCTCAAAACGGTGAAGGAAAACATCGTGAGGAAACCTAGAACCAAAAATTCGACATCACCAACGAAGACATGTGACATCTACCAACCCGCACTGGGCCCGCGTGCTGTATTACGGTCCACTCCCTCTCACAGAGAGGAGGCTTGTGTCCCAGCAGTGGGAACGTTATAGGCTGATTATGTATGTATGTTATGTGTTGGCGTCGGGGTCGTTTATAAAATCGTAAGAATGGGCCGTCCTTCAGTCTGCTCAGCCTGCTGATAACAAAAATCCTTTTGACAAGCTTAGTGATTGGGGCAATTTTCCCTATCAATGTTTCGACCGACATATCGAAGTTTATTTCGTCATGTCAAATCTACCTATAACCACAGATACGCCAGACAATTAAAATTAAATAGTAACTAGATTTGCAGATGAATAAATTAAGGGATAATTTTTTCATTATAAAAAGTCACTAGCTTCCGCCCGCGGCATCGCCCGCGTGGTATGTCGATAAAAAATTAGCTATGTCCTTTCTCAGGCTCTAGACTATCTGTGTACTAAATTTCATTTAAATCGGTTCAGTAGTTTTGGCGTGAAAGCGCGACAGACAGACAGACAGACAGACCGACAGACAGACAGAGTTACTTTCGCATTTATAATATTATATAGGAAGGATTAGGTAAACAATTGAAAAATTACAATCATGTTCATGTTATTATTAGAGTCAGATTGGGATGCGACATTTACATATATTTTCAAGAAAAACTCCTGAAACTTAAGACGATAAAGTTTCTCATTAGAAACTAAATAGGTATTTTTTGTAGTTGTTTTAATTTAATAGATCGTTCCTGTTATAGGTACGTAGATATTTTTGTAAAACTACTTATCAAGCTTCGACGTCGGTTTGTAACAATTGTAAAGTATTTAGTTCTGTTGAAGTATTTGTATTGCATGTGAAAATTGCTAGTGCATGTCATGGGCATTGTACTACACAGCAATGACGAAAATTTCTTAAAGTTTAATTATATGTAATGATACTGATTTCATGTAAAACTGTCATGTTATGTCATTAAAATGTGAAAATAGACGCTATACTAAAAACCTCGTCTTGGAAAAACGTTTTTGCAACCACTGTACTGCTATCTTATTAGCTTTTGACTCTATTTAAGTCAGGTAAGGTTGATTTTTCTTTGATAAGAACCTTAAGACTAGCCGTACACGTTGCGCCCTGTTTCCTTTCCAAATTGTCAACATAACAATTGGATATGTAATCTTTAAACACATTCCTTGGCCTGCAATATGTGTACGACTTTATAAGTTGTGAGTTACACAATTTTATTGAATGTACCTGGTTATTTCAATGGTTCAAATGACTTTTCAACAACGCACATACGTCAAGGATTATTTTTTCCTATTTAGGTTTTTTCATAATGTCTACCGAAAGTTCGGAAGGATACCGTCGGAGACTACATAACAATCGGATATTCGTTTCAGTTCTGGTGGATAACTGAAAATTCCTGTAAGCTCTCTCTATCTTTGAATGCACAAAGTACTTAGTTTTAACCAACTTCAGAATATAATGCATTCTGCAATATAGTTGTGTACAATGCATCAACAATGACACGTAAAAATATCCTGTTCCATTTTCCTAAAAACTACCAACTTTGCAATGCAATTTATTTTTTTATTTATAAATATTTTTTAGGACTTAAACGTAACTGGCGAAATGTGTATCATAGGTACACCTCTGCCCAACCCTTCGGGGAATATAGGCGTGATGTTATGTTATGTATGTATTGTTTTCAATTTTGAAAATGTGAGTACCATGGTGCCGTTTATTTATGTTAATAAGATGTTAGTTTAACTAAAAGAGCACGGCAGCTGAGAGTATGTCATGCTCACTCAAATTCAGGATTTCGTTTTATCTTGATGTAAAAGAGTGTCCTTAAAGTCTGTTGCCCGTTCTTCTCCATAGAGATCTACGTTTTGGAATGGGCAACTAGCTACAACTTTCTGACTAACTGACCGACTCCTTTACAGTTCAAAGTGCATGTAAATGGTTTAATCGAAATAAATGCTTTGAGTTTCAGTTTGAATTCTAATAGCAAACTAGGGCTTTTCATCAGTGACATAAACGCCATAATCGCGAAACACTGTTCTAGTATTTAAGTTGTTGGGTACGAATTGTTCGGAAACTTAAATTAATGATGATAAGAGTAACCTCGAGTCAAATATTTTGAAAGCGTGACGTCATAGCTACGTCATTTACAATCAGTTTGCAGCTTATGCAAAACAACGGATGCTGCGGTTGCCGCGTCCCGGATCGGAGAATCGGGTTTTATGGTTTTCCCACTGGTAACTAGGTTCTATGTTATTACGCGGTTTGCTGTTGCGTTTGCGTTTTTTATAGCGTTGCTCTTTGGTAAGAATATGGTGACCAGTGCAATTCCCTCTGCTTATCTAAACATTTCTGGAAATTCTTCTAGTTTTAGAGTCAATAGAGCAACTCAATTTTTTTCCAAACAATAGTTTTGGGTTTTGCTAGTTTTGGGTTTAAGAAATAATTTCGTAAATCACAACAGTGGAGCTCAGTTGACAGACGTCAGAACAAGATATGTCAAAACAAGGTGCGGGTTGTCTATTTTTTTTAGGAAGCTTCTAGATTATTCCATAAGCTTCGCCCTGATTGGCCGAACGGATTGTGGCGGGAGCGGTTCGTAATAAGTTCCTGTGACAAACATAAATATTTGGAAAAGCTGTATTTATTCCAATAATTATAAAATTCACAGACAAAATTATGTACCTAATGGCTTAAAATGTTTTTTTAGGTGAGGTCATGCGCGTTACGATACCGTGTAGTAAAAATGAGGAAAATCACGTACACAGCCGTAATAATTCGTTATGAATGGATTTTAAATTCGCAACATTTTGACCTAGTAGGATGTATCTACTACACGATACCAATTCTCGGGGATACACGTGTACCTAATTTTAAAAATACTATTGAGGAAATACATCGATTTTCCAAAAACATCGACTTATTTTCCAAACACAGACATGAAAATAAAATACCTATTCCTACCGCAATTAAATGGCAAATCCATGTAATATAATTTATGGCTTTACCTATGAAATCTCATAAATTATATTGACCATAATCACAGGCTATCAACGAACATTTTCCTTAAGACGAAATCCCATTGCACATAGTCGATTAAGTTTTACAATGAAATTCGCACTCGGGCCCCTCTTGCGCAGACCGACGGACGCACACTAGGATGCCGGGTTAGATAACGATGAATGTGGGCCGTTGTGCAACGGCGGTAAACACCCTGCGTCAGGTGGACCCGAACCAACTGTATCAGGTTTTACTGAAATATGAGATAACGTGACATAAACTACTACTACTGCTACTACTGGCTACTGAGGAGAGTGAGGGGCAGTCGGAACAGAGGGCGTAGATAAGTGACAATCGCTTCGAAAGCGTTTCGTATTTCTACAACGACTTACAACAGAATTGACATAAGCTTTTCGATAACTTATGTCAGTCCCATAAATTTTTGCCTTTTCCATCATCGTTATCGCTGATAGAATTTCACTTTGTCTAGGGCCTCAGCATCCTTAAAACTGTAGCCGAGAGCTTCGGCTCTTCGTAAAGCAGTTTGTGCGGAGGTTGATATTTACTAAGACTAGGCTGTTTTTGTATGTTACTAACACTATGCGGATATTTGTGTCCGAAATAAAGGATTTCTATTCTATTCTATAAACCTTCAACTGTCACTAACGAGACACAATAGAATTTTAATTGTTATCGCCTTCTAAAGGCCAATCGACAGTTGAGCGGGGATGCTCATTTTCCTTGAAGTAACCTTCAGTAGCCTTAATATGCCTGATGAAAACATTTCCACTAATTTAATTTGTATTGTACTCAATTCCCTTGTACAGTCACGGACTTTAATTGATGAGCCACCTGGTACTGTTCGCATTTTAGCCGTGTAATGCAAATCGGGTTTATTCGGTTCCCGACACGCAAAGTCATATGTCTTCTAAATTATATTTCATATCTTTAGCGGTTGGCTAACCTGAGAGCAGAACTACTACTTGACAGCAGTGACTACTCAAAATCGACCAATTGCAGGTCTAGCAACAGTAACCTAGCAACGATAAACAATTGTTGCTAGGTTACTGCTGCATAGTAACGTTAGCGTACGGAGAAATTCTCTGACATCGATATTTCAACTGTCACTGTCTTCAGTTAAGTTTTCAGAATTATTGAGTTAATGAGCTATGATTCAAAGGAGGTCAGTATCAAATAGATTGGATAAACTTAATGCAACATTGTATTTATTTTTATCATTAAGAACTTATTAGTCAACCTCTATGGATAAGACTATTTCCGATTAAAAGTAATTTATTTGTCATCTTTATATTTCAACTGTCACTGTCTTCAGTTATGTTTTCATAATTATCGAGTTAATGAGCTATGATTCAAAGGAGGTCGGTATCAAATAGATTGGATAAACTTAAAGCAACATTGTATTTATTTTTACCCGACTACGGCGAAGAAAAAGGAGGGTTATGATTTTGACCGGTATGTATGTATGTATGTATGTATGTTCATCTGTTCCCTCCTATCTTCCAAACCACTTATCACAATTTGACAAATGAGGTATCGTTAGAAGCGTCGTGATTGTCCGCTGGTTATAGGCTATGTGAAGTCACATTAAATTAAAAATGGCGCCCTCTAGAGGACATAAAGTGAGGAACTCAAAAAAAAATATGGTTTAATCGTACCATGTTGGGTATCAAATGAAAGGGCTTAATGAGCACATTTCAAAAATATATATATTATAACCCCAAAAGTATTTTTTTTTAAATCAAGTAACAAAAACTAAAACCCAACTACGACTTAAAAGATATAAACAAGGCACCACAGACAGACAAATTAAAAATCCGGAGTCACACGTGTTAGGGCATAAATTGAACAGATTACGTGTGACTCCGGATTTTTAATTTGTCTGTCTGTGGTGCCTTGTTTATATCTTTTAAGTCGTAGTTGGGTTTTAGTTTTTGTTACTTGATTTTTTATCATTGAGAACTTATTAGTCAACCTCTATGGATATTTCCGATTAAAAGTAATTTATTTGTCATCTTGTTTACGAGCTTGCGATTTGAGTTCGTGTTTAATCGTGTAATCTCGTGAATGTATGAAACTGCAAAATTGAAAAGTTTGAAGGTGGCTCATCAATTAAAGTCCGTGACTGTACATAATTATTATTATAGATATTATAAGTCTTTAAGTTAAATAAATAGATTTTCTATTTAATTTTAAAGTGTCCACTGACCTCAACAAGCCTTGTTAGATCATGCTTTAACCACATCACTCCGCTCCATAAATAGGACAACACCTAAATAAAATGTTCCTATTTAATACGAGGAGGTGCTGTTTAGAAAATAACAAGAAGTTACCTATATTTAAATAAAATCTTATATTCGTCATAGATTCAAAATAGGCGGCTATAGGCACGTCCTCTAGTTCTGTGCTACCATGAATAATAAGCTGAAATGAAATGAAATTGTTTATTCTGTAAATAGGATATTAGAATCACGTATTTACACGTCGTATTATAAAATAGTAAAAGTAAGCTAGATGAGATCGGCGTTTCCTATCAGACTACACTGAGAAGAAAGGCCGAAACAAACTCAGAGGTCGCAGTCTCTTTTAAAGTCCAGACATAATCTTGTTCAGGCCATATGAGGACCATTTAGATAAGGTTTGTAAAAATCCGATGTGTTAAAACTATTTGATGGTCTACGGCAGAGGGTGCCAAGGACTAGGGTGTATGTACCTACGAGTAATCGGGATGCCAATGAATCATTCGTCGTTTCCTTTCCCCGAGGTTCTCCTTGAAAGGAGATGAGTAGGGATGCACTTCATGTTAACAGAATCGGCAATTAATTGCGAGGAGCCGCAGCTATAAGTTTTTGTGTTTCTCGAGATACAATTTACCGAGTAGGTATCTTGTATCTATCACCAAGTTTTGCTTGGTAATCACATAACCATTTCTGATATAACAGTATAAAAGTATATAAAAACCTACATGATAGGATTCCTAAAAAAATAGTGCTACATATCTGCTGGATCATGGTTCTTGTATGGCACTGTAATACACACAGTCTAGCCTTAGATATTTATCGATGATGTAACTGTAAAAATGTTGATTTTAATTCATTTTGTGAGCAAAAAAGTAATATTTATTATATTACGTGATGCTTGTTTTTTCTAGAGTGATCGTAAGATTATAAAGACAAAAAAGTTTTAGATACTCTTAGGTATAGGTATTCATGTGACATAATTACTAGCTATCAATTTTACCAAAAAATCGTGGTTGTGTAGGTTTCCGACAAAATGAGGTTATATCAATTCATAGTAAGGCTTTCAAACCCTAGCAATCATAGATTTATTAATTTTACTAGCGACCCGCTCCTGCTTCGCACTGTTTTTACGACTTGACAAAACATAGAGTTTATTTAGTTATTATGTAACTTTAATATTAACACGTACTACACACATAAACCTTCCGGAATAAATTATGTAAACGAAACCATCATCAAAATCTGTTGCGTGGTTTAGAAGAACAACGCGGTCATACAGGCAAACACGAAAAGTGACTTTAATTTATAATAAACATAACGTCACGCCTTGTTTCCCCGAAGGGTTGAGCAGAGGTGTACCAAGAAGGGTTGGTGTGGTGTGTAATCTATATACAGGGTGTTAGGGTAAACACCGTTATCCTTGCAACCGTGGTTTGATTTCAATTATGGAACGTAAAATCAATGGAAAATTACAACTTTTTTTTAATTTTTTTAGATCTAAATTTTACCACAAGAGACCCAAGTTCGTTGCCCTATGCGCTACTAGGGCAACGAACTTGCGTCTCAACACGGGCGGGGGCTACGGAATGTGACCTGACCGGCAGCGAACGCGATCCCTCCCTTAGTCAGTCAGCTGTTTCGCTAGCAAGCACGGTGTCAGATAGAAACTTTTTAAAATCTTTTAATGAAAATAACGTTTTTTTTTTGTTGTGTTCGGTCATTTACTTTTATATTTAAGTCAACTACCCATGGTTTGAATGACAAGAGTGTTTACCCTTACATCCTGTATATAAAAATGCATCCCTATTTCCCTTGGTCACGCCATCACGCGTGAACGGCTAGACCGATTTCGCTAATTCTTTTTCTGTTGTGTTTGTTATTGTCAGGAGAAGGTTCTTATGAAAGAAGAAAATAAGAAAATTGCGCGGAAAATTAGTAAATTAAGACAGGACAACGTCTGTCGGGTCAGCTAGTTTATAATATGTATGGAATAAACCCCTATTAGCCAGGTACCAATCTTAAATAGAAGAATAGGAAACACTTAACTTTTGTGGAACAATAACAAAATAAAAATTATTATGTAAATCTTATTCAGCTTGCTTCATCATGATATTATGATATGATCATAAATTAATTTTATCCAGGACTATTCCACAATATTTCGTCAGATTTTACTTCCTAAATCAATAAAATAATCTAAGACATATTTAATAATATAAGCTATTATCTAATACAAATGATAAAATATACGAGTAAAATGTCGAAACGAACCATGTATCCGAGCGCATATATTGTAACATCAGTCAACATCCCTTCTCTGCATGTTACAAGTAGTTGACCGACAATCGCCAATCATGCGCAATGATTAGTGCACAACTTATATGTAAGGCAATAAATGTGATTGGGGTCATTAAATGCATACATCTTAGAGCTTCCTGCATCGTTTTTTGATTAGTCTACGTAATATTGCATGTAATACAATGTATCATTCATGGCAACGTTGATAATCATGATTCGAAGTTACAAGACATAATAATCGATGCAGATAATATCGAGTATTTTCTTAGTGTTATGGTAAAGGAGTCAAACAGGAGGTAAACTGGGCCTGAAATTGCTTTTTTGTAGGTTGATAGGTACATACTTTGATAGATAAAAGCATTAATGTATTTGATAGATACATAGTATTATGGTAACGAAAAAAATTAATATGAAATGAAATGAAATTGTTTATTCTGTAAATAGGATATTGGAATCACTTTTAAAAAGTCGTATTAAAAAGTTGTAAAAATAAGCTAGATGAGGTCGGCGTTTCCTATCTGACTACTCTGAGAAGAAAGGCCGAAACAAACTCAGAGGTCACCGTCTCCTTTAAAGTCCAGACATGATCTTGGTCAGGCCATATGAGGACCATGTAGATAAGAGTCTGAAATGGTCTTTTGAGGAAAGAACCACACAGATTTGAGTGGACCTGTCCAGTCAGTGCAAGCATTTGTCAGTAATAAAAAATGATGAAGTTTTTCAATAACCAATAAGACTTGTAACCAAAAACACTCTGCATGTTTTGAATAGTTTTATAAATTGTCGTAATCAATACTCTACTACTTTGTCCTTATAAATTGAATTTAAAAACAATATAACAAATTGTTTGATCAACTCTATTGTTTACATGAAAAGTGTCCTAATGAAAAGGGTAAAAAAGGAATGTCCCGCATACAGTGCATGTTTTCAATTTTTACGATGGTTTTTCCAAATGTGGAATTTTATAACAATTTAAAAAAAATGACAGCACATTGTCATTACAATAACGTCATTTATGTGTTGGCACGTTGTCATCAGTCTGCATTATTATAATATACTAGCTGTGCCCCACATTTAACCCGCGTAACTCTCAATCCCGGGTCGAAAAATAGATTACGACCGATTCTCAGACCTACCGAATATACATATAAAATTTCATAAAAATCGGTCAAGGCGTTTCGGAGAAGTATGGCAACTAACACTGTAATACGAGAATTTTATATATTAGAAAGAGAAAGATAGAAGAAGAAGATTAGCCACCATTCAATGGTATTTTCTTCGACAAACATGCTGACAGTTCATAGCAACTGGTAACGTAGGGTTAGTTTTCATAGAACGATGGGCTTAAAAAGATTTAAGTGTCAGTTATTTCTCAAAATAATTCATGAAAGATGATCAAAGCCTTGTATTCATTGGTAATCAAAGGTGAGCAACATAGTTTAGTGTTGCGGTAAGCATATAATGTAGAGTGTTTCTGAGAACATGTTAGATAAAAGAAAAAATAAGCTAGGCAAGGGTGCTGTGTTACTCTGAATTTGACTATTTTAATCAGCAGCAATCAACAACGCCGGTGAAATTAAAAATAAATGAGTATCAGTTATTATAACTAAATTCGAGAAAATATAGGAATAAATAAATTGAACGAGGCAATAATTTTGATGCATGTCATTAGTGCCAACGAAAACATCAAAACAATGTGCAATCGCGAGTGTTGAACAAACTCAAATAAGAAGGATCGTAATTTTTGAGCAACGAATGCTAAGCGGCTAGAACATCCTAAAATGTAATACCCTGTAACCGACTTATCGTTGTTTGATCGGGTTAGGGGTCGTTAGGCCCACTATAGAACTGGGACCGCGGACCAGTTACCCCTTTTAAAAATTTATAGAAGTTAACTGGACCCACATCTGTTGGGTAATGCGGACCAGTTACCCCTTTTAAAAATTGATAATGTATGTTTTGCGAGAATAACTTAGGAGGAGTATTTCATCAACTCGTCCTACATGCCTACGGCCCATTTAGGACGACTTGCAAAAAATCAAAATAAATAATATTTTCATTCTGCAACTCGTCCCACGTTACTATCAGAGCTTACGCGTTGATGTCTTTTCTAAAGTAAATCAAAATATTTCCCTACTGTGATAAGTCGCCCTGTGTGTCTTACCCATTTCACTGGTTTACTTTTGTATTATTTGCACAGAATGCCAACGATTTTCTATAAAGCCTACGGAAATGAAGTACATTGTTCCTGTATAAATTCGTAAAAATACTTATAGTTTTTTTTTCACGTCCCCTTGGGAATTGTAAGACAGGAACTAATCCATATTATGTAAATTATGTAGCTCTCAGAATTATAGCACTAATGAATGCAACTAGATCCTTAAACGAGAGGCATCAGTCCGACCCGAATAGCGTATTGATAACACAAGATATTATGCGATCATTCACAATCGCTAGAGGGGATTGCAAGTTTAAATAAAAAGAAAACACAGCGCCGTGGCCAGTGAGAGTGAGACGTCTTAGCGAACGCCCGCGAAAGTTGCATTCAAACTCGCGCCATTACAAATTTCATCCCGGCCGCCATTTCTTTTTCCTGGAACGGGATACCATAAACGTGTCAGCCAATTTATTATTTGTGTTTTTTTTTAATAATTGAGTGTTTGGTGGGTTGCTTGTTGGGTGACAGTGCAAGTGTTTAGTGACTTTCGCCGCCTGTTTGTGTAGGATGATGAACACACGTAATATAAAAGTAAGTTATTCCGTCATCATTTAGTGTTTTAAGAAACATTATTAATACATTGATGCTCCATCATTGTGGTATTTATTTTCAATCGAAAGGAAGTAATTTCCCTATCTGTACTCGTATAATACTCAGGTAGGTATTGTGTTTTCCTTGCAATGTATTTAATTGTATAAAATCTGATGGCAATTTGTTATGGAAATTAAAGGTTAAATTATTTATTCGGAAGAAAAAACAAATGCTTACAAAGATAAACAATTTTAAACGAAAAAAGTCAAACTAAATTAAACGTTTTTTACCGTCTCAATTAAAAGTGATATAAATATATATAAATATGTATCAAATATATATAAATATGTATCAAGTGTATTTTTACGATAAATAGAAATATCGATGGTAGTATTGCGCAATGAAAAGCCTTTACACCATTGTCAAGTTTCACCTTTTCGCACAACGCCAGTAAATAAAAAGGTGTGAATTTGCCATTGTTGAACTACGAAGAAAAGAAGTAAAAATTTAATTGATAGAAGGTAAAAATATTCTCACCGTATAATTGAGTAAATGTAAATTAAACAATAGTTATATGGATATATATCTTTGAGTAATAAATAAATAGCTAAACGACACGCATTATAGTTGCGTGTCAATTTGTTACTTACGCTGATTTGCGTGTTGTTTGGTTGTTTTTATGTATTTGTAGCTGTAGAGTAAGGATTGATGTTAAAAAATACGTATAGATTGAAAATAGGTACTGTCAGGCTTCACTGACCTTTCAGTGAAACCGAGTTATCAACTAAAATAGAATTAAGGAAATTCTCATCATAAGATAAAAAGCAGTCAAACTAAAACTCGCCAACATTTGTAGTATTTTTTTATTCTTGAAAAATAAAGGTCTTCATTTCATAATAGGAGTTTTGGTTGAACGATTTCTGATAAATTGTAATGAACAAGCACTCATTAAGTTATTGCACGTTATTTGTTTTAGAAATCCATATTGGCGGTTTCGATAAAGCTATAAAATTATATGGTGTAGTATATAATTTTATGTTCACATCCGAAGTAAATTAATCTTTTCCTTTTTAATTTTAATATTACTATTAGGTTTCCCTTGGAAGGAACACAAACACATAATATGTATCTAGTTAAAGGTATCCGCGGGCAAAGATACCTTTAACGAATAATTATAATCTTAAGAACCTGTGTGACTGTCGTTGTTTTTTATAGGGATATTTCAAGCAGTTTGGCCACAGCATGCAGCCTGCCTGCATTATCTGGGTGCCTTCAACACGCTGGTCTTTAAAAAAAAATGTCAAGGAATATAATCGCAGCTTTTGATATAGCAAGTCAGGGCTCCGATTAGAAATAGGGCTGCGATTCAGAAGTCCTTCATTATTTTAGAATTCCCACATTTACTTCTACTGATCTGTCAGTTCCGTTGCACATAAAGAAAATTCCTAGAAAAATATTAAATATAAATATTAAATTGATATTCAAAAGATTTGCAAATATTTGTTCTATACGGTGAAAACATTAAACGGAATAAGAAACACTCCAAGTAAGGAATGGGACAAAACTATTGAGAATGTGCATACAGGCTAGTCTTTGAAAGTTGACATCAGTACCGTTTTAGGACACATAAGATATTGAGTGTTCCAACTGCCTATGATGAGTCCGATTTAGAAATGACCGTATACCTACAACTTTGACAGAGTACTTGGGATTTCATTACGAAATAACTTATAACGACATTATTTTCAACACTCACTGTGTGTGTGTTTTTTATTATCGCTCTGCTATAAATTTATTGGATTTAACTTTCTAGATATATGTTAATATGAGGTACACAAGGCAAAATTAGTAAAAGATTATAACAACAAAGATTGTGACGCCAGAGCTGTTGATAAAACTGCACAAGAAACCGATGCGTTTGATGCATTAATTGATTAGATGATACGATAAGATAATTACTGAAAAGAGCACAATAAGATAAATAAGTGCTGTTCTTAACACACTTTTCACGGTTCGCTACTTGCTACTAATTACTACAAACTGCTCTAAAAAGTGCAAAATGACTGTAACGATGACGATAAGTTCTTCCGGACGAGATGGTCCGGTTATGCAAGTTATGAGTATAAACATTACTTAATTTCTACTTCTAAGACAATTTGTGGTTTTTTATGTACCTATGTGCTTTTCGAGATCCTCAGGTGCTTCATAATAATATCTATCAGTATTATCACTGCAGGATATACTTAGTCATTTTCGAAGTAATGCCAAACTCTATTCTTCGCCATACCTTTTTTTTTTGTTTTTTTTTTTTTTTTTGAGGTTGTTAAATCGTCAAAATGACTTCTCCCGCTCTGGGCGGAGCGGAAGGGCGTGTCAGACTTTTACTGACTAAAACCCACCTGTATTCCTTCAGTTGCCTGTTGCCAAGGTCCCGGTATCCCTTTCGGACTTTCCCGCAACCCTGGCAGGCATCGGTCCTATATAGCGGACTCCGCTAATTGCGCTGGCCCGCTCCGCCGTACCTGAGATTACTATTTCTGTAAGGATCACTCTTGACTATTCTATTCTATTTTTTTATATGGCAAGCAAAGCCGATATTGATTATTCTGTCAATGCAAAAATAAAAAAAGGTTAAATTGTTTGTAAATATAAGTTCTTAAAGACCGCTATTAAAATTCTGGATACGTGGATAGGCATATTAAAATGATCATAAAGCCGTGTGATATTATTTAGTAATGTCAGATTTGGTGCCAAGGCTTGGAAGTTCAAATCTCAGGTCTCATACATATTCTCATAATTTTTATTGTTACTTAGTCTTAACGTATAGGATACTGTAATTAGGTACTAGTAAGATACCCATCTGAAGTAAAGTTAATCATAGTGTAACGCATGTTTAATGAATACCAAATTCAATGGAAAACTAAGATACTGCACACGCGAAGTTTTACAAATTAAAGTAATTATTAGTAATGAAGAAGTCAATTCATTTGTTATTGTAAGAGGTGAGGTTTGGGGCAGTGACCTTAAAAGAGAGAGGAAGTGTAGGTTTAGACAGTTAGCATAAAAAAATAAACATAATCCAGAGATAAGTTTATGTCGATTATCAAATCAAAAATATTTATTTGCTAGAATATGGTACATAAGGTGTTACAGCAGGTTTGTTTATCATTATCCTTTATTTCTTTTTAAATACATTTTCGTTACATTTTTAAATATTTTTATAAAAAATATTTATTTATTAAGGAATTCTAGTTAGATACCTTTGTGATTTTGTCAATATCGTGCTGGGATTTTTTTTAGGAAACATTATTGTTGGGTCAAAGTAAAATTTTTCTAATTATCTCCAAGACAATTCCGAATGGAAGTAAATACGGAACCACTAGACTTATATATAATAAAGAAATCAGTTCAGTTATTTTTTCCTTTCAAAGCGATCGTATTTATGCAATAATACAAGCGAATTTATTGTTTATTTAGTTTTATTTATAAGAACTACCTATTAGCTAAGTAATGTTCTGAACAAGTTGTAACTGTTATAAAATCGGAACTATTTATATTGGTTTATGAACCGCAAAGATATTTATCTAAGAAAGTCAAAATTTGTATTCTGTGGCCTGTAAGCAGGTAAATGAAAAAAGAAAAAAAAGTTGGTAATATTTTGAAAATTACCTGTTTTGAAGACATTGACAGGAAAAAGTTTATTACAGAATTGTAATAATTTATGATAAGATCATTGAAATACATAAAATTGATAGTTTTGTACGTTCTTATCAGTACCTTTAAACTACCTTTCATAGAACTATAACCACGCAACAGATTTTGATGAGGTTTTCATTATCGTTTAGGGAATTTATTCCGGAAGGTTTATGTGTATGATAATACATTACTATTAAAGTAATAACTAGTTTATTTAATTTACAACATTAAGTAAAATATACAATCTAACACTAAATAATTTTCTAACTAATATTAAATAAAACTAACTGTACAAATAAACAACTAATATCTAAACTATGGCGTCGAAAAATTCCTCCTTCCCGTGACCCAAGGGCTGGCTTTTACCTTGGTCAGAGGCTAAGCATTGCCATTCAACGTGGCAATGCCACCAGTCTCTTGGGTACACTACCAGCCGACAGCGATGCGGAGGAATTTTTCGACGCCATATTTTAGATATTTAGTTGTTTATTTGTACAGTTAGTTTTACTATTAAAGTTACATATAACGATGTTTTGTCAAGTCGTAAAAACCGTCTGAAGCATTAATACAAGTTTTAATTAGTCAGCCTACTTGCGCCTTTGTCTTAATTACTCAACTAAGATGGGTCGTATAAACTTCCTGTTAAATTATATCCGTTTTTAATGGGGTCTTATTACTCAGCATTCGCCATATTTTTGTTCGCCTGTTTGTCACCGGGCTTTAACTTAGCTCTAGTTTTTTTTACAGAATACGTGTTAGATAGACTGTGTAATGTGCCAATTTCCATTTTATTTTCGATCAATCTAGCAGAATCAAAAGGTAAACAAGTTTCCCTTTCATTAAATGCTTTGGCACACTTGTGTACCTGTCTCCGGTTTTTTCTGTGTTACGTAATGTCATGAGGATGGGTTGAACAACCTCCTTTATTGCCATTGCGACCAGTAAGTATAAACTTAACTCGTGTGACTTTCTGTAATTGCAATAATTATTGCGGCGACTATTATGCGATTATACTTATCTTATTTATCAAAATTTCAAAAATACACTTACGGTGAGTAATTATCTTAATTTTGTTAATAAGGCTTTACTCCTAAGTTAGGCGGAAAGCGATAAGGCCGCATTGTATAGTTTGTTTTTTTTAAATATTTTTTTGTGGTGTACAATAAAGTATATATAAATAACGAAATAAGGCTTTGGGTAGGTATTACACGAAATTAAAATAATTACTACCACCATCGTAAAACGTCCAGTTACAAATCTACTGCTGGAAATAGGACAGCATTTACTGTATTGTACCTTTATGTCAGCTTGTCATGTTTTTTTTTATCATCCCTACCAGTTGCCATAATAACAAAAAATTACAAAATGACTAAGGGCGAATTTCACCAATAAAACTGAACGCGATCAGCACATAAACCACGTGGTTTAAGTGCTGATCGCGACTAAAAATATACTAACAGCTCTTAGACGTTCTAAGAGCTGTCAGTATACACACCCCTTTGCAAAAAAATCGGGCACCTTAATAGTCATTGGCTTTTGTATGGATAATATTAATATTTTTACTATGTCATTAGCATAAATGACTAGTAATTTGTTACAATCAATAAGAATATAGTTTTTTGGCTACACCCCTCTTCCAGCAGCGCTACAATTTTTCTAGCTCTTATTGCTTTTTCTGCTATTACAATCGACACAAAGATATCGCTTTTAAGTCACAATAAGGCTGGATTATGCGACAAACATAAATTATTCGACTAAAAATAACGAGAAGTTAGTTTTAGTTGCCAGGATAACCTTCTAACCGCACACCTGCAAAATGTTAGTAAAAGTCACAAACGGAAAACGGGATTATTATTGTTTTTAAACAAAAGTTTCGAATTTGGAATTAACTTTTTTCTTACCCAGACTCTTTATTAAGTGCCAGTAACATTGTTTGGCTATTAAAACCTCTTTACAACTAAATGATTACCAATAATGTACAAAAATCAAAACCGCCCGTTTTTTTTGCAAAGGGGTGTATATTTTTTGCAATATTATCACTGACGTCTCTTGGAATAGAATAAAATACTCTTGAACTCGGCTTAGATGTGCTGATCGGCGTTCAGCGCCATTGGTGAAATTCGCATTAAGTACAATATTTAAGTATCTTTACTTCAATGCTAGTTCAGCTCCGAATATTCCACAACTAATGGTAAAGCAAGTATTCTGCCCCTCTATTCTAAGTCTGCTGCTTACCAAAATAAAGTAGGCCAAAGAAGTCACGAGAAAACCGCAGCCAAATCTGTTATAATGAGTTTCAAAATGGCTACTATCTTAGAAGTGCCAAGTAATGTATTCAAAGTATTAACTTTCTGTTTTTTTTTTGTGTGGGTTTTAAAAGACACACGTAGATGTATCGTATCTGCAGAAATCGTTAAAATATCTTTATTACAAACCTAGGTATGACTTCTTGATCTGTGCTTATTTTATTTCTTTAAAAAAACGAGTGTTAACAAAAAAAACACCAATCAGCGATTCTTCAACAGTTTGGTAGCGTTTAGAACAAAAGTTGCCAAAATGCAAGAACCGTTGGGGATCCGGAACGATTAAGTAGTATATAAATATTGATGATAATAATAAGGGCGTTACTCTCTGCGTCAATCAGATCGTCAAAATGACCTGCATCTAACAGTATTATTTAAGAAACAATAATAGCTGATGTCGCTACGAGCAACCTGCGCAAAGGCCACCTATAATCTCGATCACGTTCGGACATTGACATGTAAAGTAACACCACATTGAAAGTGAAGCCGTTTTGCTTTCTGACTACCACCGTCCGGTGTCGGCCAAATTATAAACATTACTATATTTAGTCGGCGACTGAGTTATCGATAGAAAGTGCCCCTCCTATATATTTGTGTGAGAATGTTTTACTTTGTATTTTTTATTGTTTGATAAAAGGTATTTCCAAATAATAAAAACTTGCCAGAAAAATAGTAGGTATATTGAAGTTTTGTACCTTTATTTGGGTCACCCCTATTAACAGTCTGGTCTTTATAAGAGTGATGAAAAGTCACACATGTACCTATTGTTATTATTTGTTAGGATACAGTAACGTATTTACATAATATTGTAAAATAAACAAGGCATTATGCAACTGTATTGTGAACGTTGGCTTTGGAATTTTTCTCAGCTATTTTCTATGTAACAGTAGCGAACTCGTTGACCCACAAAATAATGTTGAAATCATTATTATTATTAATTATGGTCTTTCTACTCTTATGTGTAAGATAAAATCTTCTTTGCTGACCTGGATTTAAAAATAAAAAGGATCTATTTGGGGAACATTTTTCGATAGTTATGGCCATGAAGAAGAGTGTAAATCAGTCATTGTCTTCTCTCGAATGTTATAATGAAGCTATAACGACTTGATCATCAATTGGACACTAGGTCAACAATAAAATTTTCGTAATATGCAATAAAATGTTGTAACCATTCCTTAACTTGCTGACAATAAAAGTAAAAACAATGGCTCATGTGCATTGCCAATAAAGGCTCTATTACTTCATGAAACTATACAGAAGAGCCGTCTACAATTACAAAAGAATCTAGCTAAAGGAAAATGCTGAAGGCTAGTATTTATTTATCAAGTCTCATGTAATAGGGGTTACTCTTATATCCACTATCTTAAATTTGTCCAGGATAAAGCTGAGACTTGCATAATTGAAAACTCAAAACACTTAGCTTTTAGAATATTGTTCTTTGTATCATTAGAACAGAAGAGTTGTTAGTTACGAGCTATTCATACCTCACTAATTTCCTTTCTCACAAAAAATACCTGCGTATGTATTACTTAACTCTGAATTAAGTAATCATGTGACTCAGTAATAGTCTACTGGAACTGTTTCGTCTACCGGATCGACGTCTGATCCACAACCCGCGACTACAAGCCAAGTTTGCTTGTGACACGGTTTTGGCTAGACAGAGACACGAATCGTCTGTGTCTAAGGGAAAGTGTACACTTACAAATTATTGTTTTTACGGGCCTGGTTAAAACATATTCATGTCTATCGAAATTGGTAACTGTGGTTTTTTGTAGGATCACATCCAGCAGCATCCACGTAGATTTTACTAATTTAGGACAATATGCCGTGCAAAAGTTCCGCAAGTTGCGGAACCCATCCCTTGATTTAAATGAAAAAGTTAACAACGTCGTGGTCGCCACAGTATATCAAATATAGTCCTTTCTAGAGCTAATGGTACTTAGTAATGCTTGACCTACAAGGAAAAAAGAATAAAGATAAACAAATAAATTCACATGTTCTCAAGTTGATAACACAACGAACGCGGCAGTGCACTGTACCTGCGTATGTTTGACTTGCACTCTAACTTTCACCACAAAGAGCTAAATTCTGACAGATAAATGCACCTGCGCAGAGAAAATGCATCCACAAAATATCCGTACCTAATATTAATTGAATATGGCTGTTATTAATGTGAGAGTATTCATTGAAAATATAATTGCATTTTCCTGCAACGGTAAAATAATTACGATTAATGTCATCGTTTTAATAAACCTTAATGAGTTTTCGTTATTTGGAAAGTTCCATGGGCTTGTAATATCACCCGCCACATAAATCCTTCAAAACAGAACTCTCTCACTGCTGAAAGGGTTAGGGACAAGCGTTATTAAGAACTATTCGGGCCAGTCCCATAGCACTCACTTGCTTACCCGTTCTCATGGAGCTAAATAAATTATTTATAGCTTCTAAAAAGAAGTACGTTACGTACGTGTTGCGTTGCATTCATATAAAGTGTTCACATTCACTTAAAGTAAATTGATTGATTCAAAGCACAGATTATAGCCTTTATAATCTGCATTCGGTAACATTCGATTGTGAGATTCAATTCACTGACGTTCACTATTGCGATATAAATCTGAAATGATTACACTTCACGTGGCGTTGCGTATTATTTCTTATTATTGCCTTAGGTAAAATCATGCTGAGGTTAAGATAATTTCAGATAAAGTCAGGTTATTCCCAACTGAATCGTCTTTATAGAGCTAGCTCATGATGCATCTAATAATGACTATTTCTACCTACATGTGGAGTGATGCTATTGATGCTTTTCATAGAGCACCTAGGCCATTTGGTTAGGTGAAACGATGTTTTCATATACACAATGCATTCATTCGTCATCCGTACATAGTCTAATGCGAACCGGTTGACAAATGATTATATCATTTTAAAACATTTTGGTGAACTAGTATAGTCAGACTACATTGAGTGATATAATACAAAACAAACAATGCAATACCTATTGTGTATGTACAACACAAGAGTGGAGAACTTGTAACCGACAGGTGAGGGACAAAATATAGCTATCTGTTGGGTTTTTAAATTAGACTGTTTTATACAATGCAACATTGTTTCTGAAATAACCTGAAGCGAAGAAATTACCTCCAACTTAAAAATGGCACCACATTTGCTTGACAGAATCCATTTTTATCCAGATTTTTCGAAATAAACTTTCCAAGCATTAATTCTTTTTTCCGTTTCTTGATATTATTGAGGCCAAACTTATATTTAGATATACCAAACATTATGGGTAAAAGAGTGACATCTGATTAATAAAAATAAAAGATATTTAATCATCTAATAACCTGAAGATCATTCGAGAAACTACAAAGTACGGGCTCTCATCATCGACAAGGAAAAGTTTAAAATAAATATTAATATCACATGTGTGCAGACCGGACTCAAGAAGGAAAGAAAGTAGTCTACGGATTTTCTGACAGACAATCCGGTTTGCGATACACACCCGTTAATGACAGCAGTGTTGCCGCCGCCGGGGAGGTGCTTCCTTAAGAGCGCGAATGTGAGTGTTACTGCATCATTTTTGCTAGTGAATGTTATTCCGTTTGTTAAATGGGATATAACCGAAAGCTGATTGCGCTAGTATGGTAATAACTCTTTTTCTTTATTTCATTTTATATACACATAAATTATATTTTTAAATTTTAGAATAAAAAAATTATAAAAACATTTAAAAATATAAAAATAGTAGCCCACCGGTATCGGGAACAGGGTCCAAGCTACCGGCGGTCAGGGCTCCAGAGAGAGGAACCTCCTAATAATGCGAGGCGTGTCCAGGAGTACCGCTTTCTGAATCATACACTTAATCCAGCTGCCCAACGAGAGCCTCTTTAGGTGTTGGTCGAGGCTAAGTCAAGATACTTGATTTGTTTAATAACTCTCATTATTACAATGACATGAGTGGCTAAATTTTTGGGCTTTTCCGATCACCTCAACAATGGTCTCGCACCGCTAGATAATAATTTAGGTAGGTCGGTCCCAAATATCGGCAGCACTTGTGCTTCCACCTAAAGTTGTAATTCACGTAAGTTGGCCTATTTTCTTCGTTGGATTTCGTGGTTCTTAGAATGATTACGCAGCTACATGGAATTTCCAGACATAGCGGAGCGTCAACTGTAACTTCTTACAGATTGTGACTGTAGATTATAAGATCTGATGTTCGCAGATTATACATAATGTAACAATCCTTCAAATACGTAACATAATTACACTGTTTAAACCAGTTACTGTTACGTTCATTACTTAACAGCTTACAAGTTATTAGTGCTAACGGATTCGACAGTCCTACTTGCGTCACCTTATAAGGAAAAGAGTGGCAAATTGGTGAAGATGTATAAAAAATGTATGTTATGTAAGCACGTAGCCTTAATATTGTAATAGGAAATTTTATCTGTATTAGTCAATTCGGGGTCATTACATTCACGGAAATCCGACTAGCAATTAATTAAGATTACCAACTAAATAAAAAAGTAGTTCATTCATTAGATCACAATTCAAATGATCTTTCTTGTTGTGCATATATTAATACAGTATCACGCAAATCAGCGAAATCGACAAAATTTCGTATACGGCCTCTTAAAACCACTCTTAGTTTGCTCGTATAATAGAAAAAACGAGCTATGAACATTATCATAAAAACGCACCGTTATTATAATACATCAAAGAAAATATGGATCTTTGATTATTGAAATCTAGTTAGGCATTACAGGTTTGTTTTCTTTTAATTCCTATTTAGGTCGTGATGATGATTCACAAATCACATCGATATTGGATCTAACTTTACCGTGAAACAAAATTAGCACTTACAAGTTGATAGGTAGGTATAGTATACAGATACCTGAATATCATTACATAACAGTAAATTATTACAACCTTCTTCATTAATTTCATATAAACTTGCTGTGAGCAACGAGAAAATTCTTACTTTGATTATTACTCATCCTGTATTGCCATAAGAGGCAACAGGTTTTGTGTGATTACGAAACATTATCGAACATCCGTGTGCATTGAACCTTATCTACATCCAAGTTAAGGGAAAAAGGTTTTCTATTCAAATAATTATTTAGTTTTAACAAGTCTAACCTAGACAGGGACAATCGCTTCGAAAGCGTTTCGTATTTCTACAACGACTTTCAACAGGATTTAAGCTTTTCGGTAGCTTAACTCAGTCCTATAAATTTTTGTCTTTTCCATTATCGTTATCGCTGATGGAATGTCACTTTGTCTAGGGCCTCTGGTCAGAAGACTCAGCAAACATTTTACAGCCTTATAACAGTCGTAATATTCTTTATTCAAATGTATATACACTGATAAACTTCTACATAAACTAACAAACTATTTACATTATATACTAAATTAAATTATTGATAAAAGTAGATGGTAACATCTAGTTTTCATGTTTATTTTACATTTATTATACTAAATTAACTAAAAAACAATTACATATATAACAAATTAAAAAGAAAAAAATAAAGGGGAGGGGCTCATTGAGCATCAAAGAATTCGTCCGCATCGCTGTCAATGGGAAAGGTGCCCAATATATATTCTTATTTTTATTATATAAAGTCATTGTTTTTATATAAAGTAATTTTGTTCACATTACAGGATCATCTTCAGTTTAATTTATTTTCATTTTATATCACACGACATCAACAAGGAAGATAAAAATTGATAATCGGTTCGGTTGACTCATAGTGACAATGACTTTAATTGTCATCAATTAGACAATAGTTGCTTCAGATGGTAAACTAGTCGACACTATCTTTGTATTCATCTCATTAACATGTTATAGGAGAAGATCAAAGATCAAACATTGACATCACCCACCACGGACTTTCTACAACCTTTACATTTACCGACGCGCAAACTGTGACCGCATTCCTATATATTTTTCTTTTTTCCAAATCCCTGAAATTGTAAACGTTTTATGTGAGTGACGCGATATTACGACATAATAATCATTCTTTGACGCCCATTGTTTGAAATAAAAAATGTCTTAAAAGGAAATGGTTGGTACCGATATGCTATTACGACGCTCCACTGCATTCAAATTGCCGTGTATGCACACTTTTATTGGCACTCTATGGCCTGCAACCTGTAATTGAACAGTTTCCTTTAAAGTCGCTAATTCTTTAAGTACGTACGCTATGAATTGGTTTATTGGCCTAATTAGCAGATTGAAATTAGTGACAAATCTTTTATTCTATTTTACGATCATATATGTGTTATTTTTCATCGAAACAATGGTTTAAAAGAAAATTAACTCTATTATTGTCAGCTGTTAAACAAAAATCCAATACATACTAGACAGCTTCAATCAAAGGTGGCTTCAAAGTGATACCACTGACACACAGATTTGGATGTCAACTTTTACCTTGTACACAAGAAGAGAGTTGGGTATTCACATTAGCAATTTTCAATTGTCAGCCAAATTGCAGGACAATTAATTTTTTTTTTTTGCTTAAATTGACCTGTTCATCAATTCTTCTCATTATACCGCTAATCCAATAAACACTTCGCTAATTCATGGTTTAACTTTATTCGTTATGGTCTAATATATTTGACCTACATACTACCAAGATTTCTCTTAGTGTCTACAGCAGGCAAACAGGAAATTAAATGTTGGTAAGTATCGCCATTTAGTCTCAAAGAATGCCGTATTGTAACACGTAGTAAAGCAAAGTCGTATCTTTCATTTATTAATTATCATCGCAAAGATATTCGTTACTATTTAACACCCGTGAAATTGAAATGTTTTATTGATTATTGTACGTTATTATCTATATAACATAATTCTAAAGATTGTAACTCAACCTAGTTACAGTAACAAGTTACAGTGTATTGGATTGGCAGGGCAGATTAGCTTTTCTACTTTGTGTAATAAAATGCCTTGTAATAATTAAAATGTCATCGTAATGTACCTTTTCAAAATTAGGATTAATCTTGAAAGTTGCACCTGTGGCGAGACGTACATTAAAGTCCCGAAGCTGGACCCAGCACGATTAATTTCAAAAATGTATTCAGCGTCTTCAGTGGTCTGTAGATCTAAAGCTATGTTAAAGTAAAGTTGAACTCCATGCACCAGTATGTTTCAACATCAACACCCATAACTCTAGATATGTTTCGGTTGGCGTAGCAGTAGCACCAATTTTCCACATCGACGCCGACGCCGCCACTTTAAAACATAAACTTCCGTTATGCAGTTCTTTTCATTACTTAGCATCACACTGATGCTGAGCGTCTTTTGGGGTAGGCAGAAGTAGGTACCTACAAAGAAAACAGTTGGAAGCAGAACGACCGGTGGTCGTTGTGCCCATAGACTACTATAAATAATGTTGTGCCGAAACATGAAAGAAGCATTAGAATGTTGAAACGTCTTTATTGAGATGTTCTTATTTAGAAATAGATTGTAACTATAGTAATAACTTATGTATTTCTTTGCATGCGGCATTAGTTAATTACATCCATAATTGGTCACTTTTTAACTGCTATATCGTCAACTTTTATCGGAGGTGCAGTTCAGGCTTTAGAAAGTAACCTAGTTTTAATTATTATTAACAGATCAAAATATTTTTTTTTTGTTTTTCAAATAAATGAAA
Source organism: Lithophane semibrunnea (assembly GCA_947363905.1). Taxonomy (NCBI): domain Eukaryota; kingdom Metazoa; phylum Arthropoda; class Insecta; order Lepidoptera; family Noctuidae; genus Lithophane; species Lithophane semibrunnea. The sequence continues at coordinate 15,419,927 of OX376194.1, forward strand.
CCTATTAATGAATGGAGAATAGAGAAATTTTTGTTTACTTACAACCTACGCAATACATTTTCTTTTCGCCTTGACACAAGAACTTAAGAATTCATATATTATGTCAATAACCTCAAGGCAACAAAATAAGCGATTTAGAAATCGCGTAGTCAAAACGGAAGTGGGTGAATGTCAAATGGATTTTCAGATTGACTGCTCTACATTCCCAAAAAGGTGAAAAAAATAAAGAATTCCAACAAAAAAATTACCAACAGTTAGAATTACCAACGGTAGGCAAAACTAAAATAAAAATTGTATATTTAGTTAAAAACTCCGATATCACTAAAACAATTAATTACTCAACAAAAATATGTCTCCAGCTGATCGCTTCCGCTGCGAGCAACGTCGTGGCCCTACCAAGCGGAACCATGCAGAATGACGTCAGAACGACGCGCGCGCATAAAAAACTTTCACTTTTCTTTCACTGCCAAGGCTCGGCCCGCGGTCGCGCACTGTCGTCATAATCATATTATCGTACTTATAACAATATAGCTATTGTTTCATATTACCTATTACTTAAATTGTACAGGAAATGTGGAAACGATAACGAGCCGTATGGAGTAAAATAATGTAATGTTACTGTTTCCTACGTAATTTTTTGTTAAAACTTGTTATGTCGCAAAGAACTGTCATTATTAAATGTGTTGCCGAGCACAATTATTTAAACTAGCTTTACATGCTGTTGACAATGCTCTAAGAGCTTTACTCAACAAGTCGTCTGCCTTCTTTGCAACTGAACGTGATGTAAGGTTTGGACATAGCAGTGCCTTTTGTTCTAAATAGTATGTCTTACGGGTTACCGTTCTGTACAATGTTAGGGGATGAGAGAAATCGCATATAAAAGATGAAAGGATCTCAAATTAAATAAACTACGCAAAAATTGCCAAAGACACTTCACTAATATCGGTCGCTAATTCAATCAAATCAATAATTTTCAAAAGTAAGTACCCGCAGCCGTTCACTAACTCTGACTTTCTTCCCCAGCTATGGATCTGCGTGGCGTGTCTGGCGTCTTCCTTGGCCGCCCCGGCGCCGGCGCAGGGCCCGCAGCTTTACCTGGACATCATCGACATGGCAGCCATCAGCAGGATGTCACCACAGCAGCTTGAATCGCTTGCTGAAGGTCTAGCAGCTGAAGAAATTATGAGGTATGGAAAATCCACGAAAAAAAAAAAAATTAAGTGACTAGAGAATTCTGACCAAACGAGGTAATATCCAGATCGGGCACCCGTGTTACCTTTATTGTTATTAGTTTTCATTGAGATGAAATTAAATGATCACAATAGAGTAGGTACTGTTTATCAACATAATACATTATTAACAACAACATAGTTCCTACTATGTATTCTTGTAGAATATAAAAGGGTCCTTCCCTTTTATATAGAGAAAGGTTACGATTTGAAAAAATGTTTGTTTACTTTTTGATTCCAAAAACCACCTTTTCTTGAAGATACATTTTCTATTTTCTTACCAGAACGAAGCGGTCATCAGCCCAAGCGATAACGTCAGTAGTGTCCAAAGCATCTTCAGGGCTACAAAGCAAGGTGGGCCTGCTGGGTCAGGCGTCCGCCTTCCTCTCGTCAGCCTCCAGTAAGACCAGTGGACATGGGGACGAGGGCCACGGGTACAATTATGAACCGGTAAGATATCGAAAATATGTTGGGATTTTAGTATCCTCATAGTAGTGGCCTGAAGCTTGGAGTTTATAATGTAATCAAAAACCACGAAGAACATCATAGCTTTTTGAAAATAAGGGCAATATATAAAACGTCTTTTTTTAAATAATTTAATTGATGACAAAAACAAGCAACATCGCACCCAACCGAGTGGTACAATAGCTACATCTAAAATTAGTTTTAACGGTATCGAATCAGAAATTCCTTTTCCGTCGCCGTTTCGACCGATATCACCTCCCTAACCCTTTTCCAACCTCACAATTTTTATCTTTCCCTACCTACCAGCCAAAACCACCGAATACTTACTCCCCAATTTAACCACACATTTCCTTTCAGCATGACGAAAAATACGACTACTGGGGGCTGAAGAAGTCAATCCTCTACACTCTGTTTCAAGCCGTGAAGGCCATCACTGGTGGAGTGACGATCCTGAAGGGGCAGCTCATCAAGGGAGGCGGTGCGCTCGCTGCCACACTCGGCAAGGTCATCTCGGTGAAGGGAGACGCCGTTAGCAACCTGGGCAAGAAGATCGTCAGCTCCGCTGCGCTTAGCAACAAGAAACCACATTGTGAGTACTGTAGTTAACTTAAGTCTTGGGCACTGATGCCGCTGTCAGTTTCTCTGTCGAGTTTCGAGTTCATTTCTGAAGAATTTCTGGGGCTTCGTTCCGCGTTTGGCTGTAATCTCCTGTTTTCTAACTAAATACACGAATCAAAGTAGATTTAGCCATGGGGTACTTTTGTCATTACTTTAAATCTAATCTAACTAATATTATAAACGCGAAAGTTTGTAAGTATGGATGGATGGATGGATGTTTGTTACTCTTTCACGTAAAAACGGCTGAATGGATTTGGATGTTTGACAAACAAATAGTTTATAACCTGGATTAACACATAGGATACATTTTATCCCAATATTCCCACGGGATCGACACATACGCGGGTGAAACCGCGGGGAGCAGCTAGTTAATTCATCATCATCAAGTTTCTATGACGACGAACGACGTTTATTTAAATTTTTCTTCATGCTTTTTATACACACGAGTAAGCTAAGAGCTTGATATTTAGTAACTATAAGTAACGTTTTAGTTATTAAGTGCTGATTAAGTTATGTTATTCATGGTGCTTATGAAGATGCAGCAGAAGCGGCTTGAAATGAAGGCTTGTGCCATAAGATAATAATCAAAATGATTTAATCATAACCTTTATTAAGGTTTTTGTGCCACGATCTACAAGCTACTCAACAGGACTTATGAAGGGGCTCATCATAAAAGTACACATTCATTATAATTAGAACTATAAATAATGTTACATATTTTATTATGTATCTGTTAGATCAATTGATTGTTGTGTCATCTACATGTAATACTTAATTAAACTTCCCAAATAGATAGCAATTATCTTTATTTACATACTTAGTTTATGTAACATTTCTGTTAGTGGGTTGTAACATATTTTTCTAAGCAATAAATGTTACTACACTCATAATTACTTATGTAATAAGTAATTCAAAGATTGCGATTGATGCACAAACTACCATAAGCGAAAGGGGTCTGTTCCGCTAACATAAATTGATTGCCATACAAATATTTATTACAAAGAAATTAATAACTTCGAAGAATACCATAACATTCTAAATTAATGGAGACTGGAGAATTGAAGATAAGAAGGCTGTAGGCTGTGAAACGTAATAAAGGAGATAAAGCACGACCCTTGGAGACCTCAAAGAATCACTACATAGTATAAAACAAAGGCGCTTTCTCTGTCCCTATAACCCTATGTATGCTTAAATCTTTAAAACTACGCAACGGATTTTGATGCGGATTTCACTAATGGATAGAGTGGTTCTCGAGGAAGGTTTTAGTATATTTTATAATAACCGACATCGACGCGGGCGAAGCCGCGGGCATCAGCTAGTATAATATAAATTAAAGATTATATTCTACCTTCGTAACTCTAACTTAGGTTAAGCATATCACTAAATGTATGGTCAATGCAATATTTTAGAGATTTCTTCGCTTTGTTAAGACAGAATTGCAATAATTAATTATTTATACTCAAAAGAGTTTTCAATAGCCAATAAAAAGGGAGATGTATAAATAGAAAGAGCCAGTGACAGAAATGTGTTGAGATTCTATTATTGCTGAGTTTTTTTGTTTATTAAACGCTGCTAAATTAAGTATGGTACTCAATATGTAAACCGAATTAAAAAAAAAAGGAAATAATGTTACGTTCAAATACATTTCACATCCATCACTCAGAGTATTCAATGATTAATTTTATATTATAACCCAAAGGGCGGCTGTTAGATAATATCTTGGTATTAAGTCTGCCTTATTTACAATCATTGCGCATAAACATAATTAATAAATTATACTTAGGTAATTTAGAACCAATTTGTTAACATAAAAATATTTGAATAAAACATAATAATTGTTTGATAAGATATATTTATCTATGTTTATTTTGATTTGATTAGGTACCTACTAATTGCACACTACTTATTTGGACACATACTTATTTTTTTGACATGTACCTACCCTACCCTATTAAGTAAATAAAAGGGTAATTAACATTTTGAATCACTGTGTGTCAATTTCAAGCTAGAAAAATATAATGACATTTTAACAAGAATTAAATAATTATAGAATTCGATTATAGTGAATAACGTAACTGCATCATGGAATTCAATTAAAAATTCATGCCACACTGCTTAGGTATCCATTCACCTCGGTAGGTACCGCCCTTTACAATACTGGTGAGTTACATCAAATACTCCGTCAATTAAAAAACAATGACGTACTTTGTTGCCGTGTTACGTTGTAAATGAATAGGAAAAATGCACCGATACTCTTATCAAATGTAGGTACTTTTCAGAGAATTCCCCAACCCAGCCTGACCACAGTTACGTTGATAATACTCATTAGAATGCAAAATAAAACGTCACTTATATTGTTAAATATTTTATCCTGTGACAGTTCCCGGATAAAATAATTAAAAAATAAGTGACGTTTCATTTTTTTACGTAACTGTGGCAATTAGATCAGTTTCCCTGGGGAAAACTGGATTTTATCATCTGGTATTATCTCGTTGAGCTTAATGAGGTCATGACTATGAGGTCATATACATTGATTAGATACCTATACGTAGGTAATTACCATGGGTGCATAATATAAGCCTATCTCATTACCTAATACGTACAATAAAGTCTACAAACTCTGTGAAATTAAAAATGCTACCTCATTTAGTGCAAAACCCTGGTAATGATGACTCGGAACAATTAATACAAGTACCCTGACCTGACACTGAATCAAACTACAATGGAAAATGGGAACAAACACACACACATTCACGAAAAATATTCATAATGTTTTTGTAATTCACAAAATAATTCATTTTTCTGTCTGACTGTACCTTTTTTTTGTTAAATTTCAAAGGAAATGCCGCAAGGGGCGAATCGGTACATCAAAATAATTATTTAAATGTCAATTTTCCACTCGGCCCTTCGTAAGGAGCGAATCAGTACACCAAAATAATAAAAAACGGGGCGAGTGGGACATTTTAATCAAAGGGGCAAGATCCAAGGGGCGAGCGGGGCCCACACCGAATTACCATACATCACCTGAAATCACCTCTCTAGTTTCCACTCTAGAATTCGTACCCCCGAGCCCCAAGATACAGACTAACCGTCTAGTTTGGGGTTCACTGGTAATTATTACTTTGTAAACTAGCTGTAGGTAATATTTTAACTTGGTGTTTATCTGTAAACCTACCTGGACAATAAAATATTTTCAATTTCTATGTTCATAAGTACGAATCATTGCAATTATTCTGAAATTAGTTTATTGATTCAGGCGTGACTTTGCGGAAATCCATTATAAAATACAATAGACGTAGGTACTTAGATATATTTAGTAACCTATTTCGCTTACCTAACTATTCATAACATTTGGACAAATTTGGACAAATTTTGATTATTTTCATTGGCTAATATTGCAAACACATAGAATGTAGCAACCCGCTCTCAGAATTACCTTCCGAATTTGCCATGAGGATGAGAAAAGTCGAGTAACAGGCCAAACACTAAAACCGTTCCCCATAATTTTCCAGCAACCGCGGTATACGGGCCGCCTCCGACCTCGCACCTGGAGTACGGCCCCCCCAGCGCGTACGGCGCGCCCACTGCGCCCGCGCACTTCACGGCGCCCTCCGTGCCCACAGGCTACGCCGCACACAAGTTCCCGTCGCAGCTAGACGGTAAGGAGCTCACTTGTTATGATACGAGGTTACGAAGAATAGTAGTAGGCCACGTCCTAACCGAGACCGACTGTTAAACGATCGCGTAATCACGTATTCGCGCGACAGTCGCTTTCTGTTAGGACGCAGGGGCAGGTTGAACGATGGAATTAGGTTTTAATTTTGTATGAACGTTGATGCTGAATACTTAGGTTGTGAATTTTCTAATATGCGAATATGACTCAGAGAAAATTCGTTGAATTATCAAAATTGAGACAATTGGAAAACAAATAATTTTTAAATAATGAATATTTCCTTTATTCGCCGATGATTTTATTAAGTTTTAGTTAAATAATCATAAGATAATCAAAACGGAAATTATGCTGACATAGCTCTTAAACTAAGAGCAATATGATTTACATAATTTAGGCCAATGAAAAATAAAATCTGTGACATGACTGACTTAATCTTTTGCCAGTCATGATTAAAAAAAAAACTGACTGTGCCTACCGGTTATGTTTATGAAGAAAAAAACAAGAATGTCAACAAAAACAACTACTTTTTACAACTGCTCCGTATTATGTAAGCTAATAGTCTAGGAGCTTGTACGCATTATCGTAAAAGTTGTTGCGCAAACATTCGTTATAATATGGAAAAAAACATGTTACGACTGTCAAGAAAAGATTTAATTAGGTTGTCAGTTTGTCACACTAGTGTCTTTTTTATTATAACAAGAATAAAAGAAGTCCAGATTTGATTGAGGATTCGATGGCTTTAATATTGTTAACAAGATCTACGTAATAAAAATCTCGTCGTCCGGCACTCATATTCCAGCCTTATTACTTTTCATGATTAATAATTTATTAAATTAATTTAATAAATTATTAATCATGAAAAGTCTAAATAAAAAATAAACATTCCGTATCAATACCTAAGTCTTAAAACAAATTGGCGAAATAGCAAAACAATATTATTAGAAACATGAAACGACACTTCAGTAATAATTATCCAGTTAATCATTAAAATATTCACAGCAAATAAGGAAGGATCTTCGGTCCAGTCTTAACTTTAATAATACAAATGCGAAAGTGAGTTTGTTTGTTACGCTTTCACTCTAAAACGGCTGAATGGATTTGGATGAGACACATGGGTAGACCATGACCTGGAATAACACATAGGATACTTTTTAACGACTTCAAAAAAGGAGGAGGTACTACGTTCGGATGATTGTTTTTTTTATCCCGATATTCCCACGGGACAGAGACTTACGCAGGTGAAACCGCGGGGCGCAGCAGCTAGTACATAATAAAGCAGCAAACTGGGTTTCCCTGGCGCCTACTAAATCTGCAAACAATATTATCTAACGATTAAGAAACCATTACAAAATCGATACATCATAAATATAAACATACAAATAAAACTCGCAAAGTAGAACATGTCTATGAACTTCAATCTATTGCGCAATGTGACCGGTCAGAAGTCCCGATTCACCGGAACTGAGAGGTTACATAAGATTTTTACAATACGGCTCATGCTTACACAACTCGACCGGTAGTAGTCATGAATACTATCGTGGGAGCAACGTGCTGTAATTATAATGTTTTTACGTAGTGTGGGATCAAATACAATGTAACAAAGGCTAGACAAGACTTGGGATTTTGCTACCATTTGACAATGACAGGATATACAAAACGAAATAGTAAATAGGCTCCGTCACGTCGGATGTGCGTCGTCGGATGTGTAGGTTTGCTGATCAAACCTTCAACCGTCAACCTTAAGTTACCGTGAGAAAAAGGTAAAAAAAACTAGGGGCCTAAAACGGCCCCTTTGGCAGAATCATAATAAGATAATTCAATTAATTAATATATATATTATAAAATAAATTAATTAATTCAATTAAGAATCATAAATCATCATCAATCATAAAATGTCACAAATTGACAATTCATAATAATATTATCTGAGTGCAATACATGTTTGACAGTTTTGTATGAAGATTTGTAAAATGGTCCAGAAATTATGAATTGCTTTCTTGAAGTTAAATTAAAATTAATTAATTTAAATATGTTACGTCATTTTCATGCAGCATATATGATTCGAATATGAATTAAATTGAGTACCTATTATTCAGCTCATAAGAGTCACCATTTTACGATTTCTAATGATCTGCTGGGAATTCAGGAAATGAATTGCTTTTAGAGGAATTGCTCAATGTGGCCGTTTTAGGCTCCCAGACTAATGTTACAATGGACATAAAAGTAAGAGGAATAAATTAGCAGCAAATTAAAGTATGAAATACAACATGTCAAGGCAGTGTCTAATAACGTTTATGACTAGTATTTTAGATAAAGTAGTTACTCAATCATAAACGTTGACACCAAGCGCCAACTATTAATAAGTAAGTAATCGTAAAACAGTTACAATAAATTTAATTGCCATTTAGGTTGACTTATTTTCAAACACGAACGATTTAATATATGCATATATTTTCGTCTTATATGCAACAGTTTATTATACCGAGAACTTATTAGCATATAAGTTGCAACAATAGTTTAGCTCACATACAGAAAATATGTAAGAAGTGAATGTGTGAAAATATGACTTGCTGTTTCAGTCACTGACGCAATAAAATTACTATTACACTATCTGCTACATCAGGGTTTATGTACGTAAGTAGGAAATGCCTACGTGAATCGAAAATCGAAATCGAATCGGTACTAAATGAAAAAAAAAAACTATGCAAAACGCAAAATAAATATTGACTCGAATTGTTTAGATACTACAATAAAATGGGTACCTCTAATTAATGACCAAAAATCGTGCGTAAGTTTGTGGATTTATTTTCGGAGTTTATGTCTAATAATAAAAAAATATTCTTGTTAAAAAATCCTAAACATAAAATTACAATAAAATTAAGCCATTTTTACGTCAGCATCATTATCTGGTTTACTTAGTGGTATTTTTGGCAATACTTTAACCTGATTGAACTCGAATTCACGATCTTCCAATTACGAACCTCTTACTACCTAGTTCTTATCACTTGTTATATCAACATTTAGTGTCTCATCTAGGCCAATTATTACATAAACTCTATTTCCTTTGGCTTGTTGCGTAAGGTTTGACATTTATCGTCTAGATCAGGATCCTACATTTCGATTTTATTGGTTTTATTTATGCCCAATGGAACTTTTCCATTTATGGTCTTAATATTATAATATGAATTGTTTCTTAATATGCAAATTCAGGCGAGATTTTGTTATATCTAATATACGGTTTCTCTTCCGGGAATTTGATAATTCTGTTAAATAAGGATACAAAGCCATTGTTATTTTTCTAACTAATTAAATATTTAGGTACGGTGAGCAACAAACATTACAATTAAATTAAATTTATTTTTGAATTATAACAGAAATGTTCTGTTAGAATTATATAAACAGCCTTAGTGGGGAACCCTCTGTTATAGACACTCTGTGTCAAATAAAGCTATCAATTTACTCGCTGTCCAACAACACCCTCAAGTATTTCCTCAATACAGTCCATAATCCTTCTTTGTTGTAAAAATAATTTGGATTTAAATGGGATTTTCTATAAAAAAATACCTAGCTGGTTTATTATTTACGTTTCACACTTGCCCAACACGTCGAGCGTATGTTTGGTTAAATTAATACATGAAGTACTCAATTAAAAGAACATGAGGTAATACTAAGCAATAAATTACAGTTTGTCGATACCCAATTTATCATGACTGAGTTATTTACGATAGCTGTTCTTTACGTAACTGACACCTAACGTTTATCATCCGCAGTCGGTAAAACTGCCAAAGAGGTCGCATTCGTTCAGTCACCTATTGTTTATTGAGCAGACTTTTACTTTTGGCAACAATTTGTACTTGAATATATTTAAATTTTAAATACCATAACTTTTGTGCTGTATACGTAATTACTTTTTGGTATGGTGAAGCAATGTTAAAATTGCAGTTATTTAGGTTGGGTCATGTATTTGTTATTCATCTTGAGTCCTCCTAAATCTTGTGTAATAAAATTAAACTATAAATTCAAATAATCAAAGGTTTGTCTTTCTATTATTTGAATTTACTGATTAATTTTGATCAATTTACAGATGAACGTTTAAATTCAACCAATACTTGAATCTGTTATAACAGATTCAAGTATTGGTTGAATTTACTTCTAGATCGAAGTGATAATGTTGACAGAGGAAACGATTCAGACATCCGATTACACATGATAGTTTTTTTTTGTAAATGGATGATTTAATATGACACTCACTGAATCCGTTGCTAATATGTTAATAATTACGTAGCTCAGGGCAAACTTATCGGAAATGATGAGAGAGCTAGAAACTGAAAGATCATAATCTAAATACATAATATCTAAATACGTATTTTTTCATAATCTAAATACATAATATTTTTTCATAATCTAAATAAATAGAATTAATACTTAGGTTTTTTTTAATGGGTGGTAAACGTTAATGATGTAGATGGCGTCTCTCATTGGTTACTGGATTAGAAAAAGTATGACTTTGTAGTTTAATTCAATTTTATTTGCAGACTCTTTCAGAGTATTTTTTTCGATGCATGATGAAATCGACATTACAAAAAAGGTATCATTGGTAATTTCTAATGCAATGGTTTGTAATGTTATTTCGCACACTTTTATCAAAATACCTATTATCGAAAAAAAATTTTTCGTGACTTACCACCAATATAAGTATTACCTTAATTACAATAATTATATTGTAATTGTTTTCAACATTAAAATTCAACAAAAAACGGGATCGCGATTTAAAATTCTTGTAATTTGATTAACGAACTTTTATCGTCTAGACAATGTTAGGTTAACCTGTAAAGTATTGAGCGAGAATGCGCGCGGAATACGCCGAAGACGACTATGATGGGACCATTGATTGTTTTACCACAGAATAAAGAAATCAGTTTTTTGATATTTGAATTTCTTTTTTCAGAAATGATAGTGATGTCTTCAGTAATAGATGCTGAGGAGCCGATGCCCATGCCCTCAGAGGAGCTATTGTATCGCTATTTTGACCTAGTCAATGAATTGTGGTAAGACTAAGTTCCAGTCTTCATGCCTGTTGGCACTGTTTCTCTACTTTAGCTTCATTTCGCTTTGCATTCTTGAAGACAGTTTAGTAGGCGTTTAGCCAGGTTGCATTTTCAAACTTATTTTTGAGTACTTTTTTTTTGTTATCTATTTGGATCGTTTATTTTAAAAAAGAAACGATGCTATTTCTCTTGAAATGAAAAGGTTATTAAGTAAACGCTATTCAGTAAGCAATTTGGATTCTTCTTCTGGCTATGTGTTAATATAGCAATTCTTCTCTTGTCTTCTCTTCTTATTAGTATCGTCTACTAGCAGGCTCGCACACATTTTCTCTTTTGGCACTGTAAAGCAGAACAGATTTCCTGACATTGTCGCAAAGTGTTCTGCAATTGTAAAACTGTATTATAGATTACGAAGACCATCCTGCATCTTGTCGACCAAGTGGTGTTTATACAGGACTTGGCGGTGTCGACGTCATCAGTATTGGAAAGTAAGCAATAAATCATTAACCGCACTCAAGAGCAACGATTAATCGACATAACTATTCTGCTGTTGCATATCTTTTACTTTTCGTTTTATATCTATCAAGCGCTTCCTAAACTGACGATATTTTTAAATCGACTCATTTTTTTATATAATGTGCTTTTTTATTCTCCTTGATTTCAAACAAAATTTTGTCTTTACCTTGAGCCTAATTTTCAAACCTGGTATTTCTGCCTATTACCTACAAAACGTTTATCATTCACTGGTCCGTTTCCATGCCCAAAAACCACAGCGAAGTCCTCACCTCATTTACATAAGACTTTCCCTTTGAAACGGAAATAGACGTTTTACATGACGAAATAACTCAAAACACTTGACAGACAAATAACTGTGTATGTGATTTTGTAATAATTTTCAGTTTGATGGCTATTGCAATATCTCTCTGAACACAATATAAGGAAGATTGCAACCATTTTCAATTTCGTGTTTTCCCATACTTTAAGGAGACAATCTTCTTTCATTGTTTGGCTGTCTTAACTCTTTACCAAATTATTTGGTTCTCAAATTTCTTCCGGGTTAGGAATGGCTAAGATATTTCTCTAGTCTGATCATCTAGTTACTTCATTATTGCACTTATATGGAAGAACAAATAGCTACATACTCTAATTCGTGAAGTGAAATTCTAGCGTTTTATTACTTCTAAACACTTTAGAATGTTTTCAAGCGTGACTTTCAAAGGTTTTTTTCTACACTGTATTTGCAATACAAGTACACATCGAGACATACTGAGACTCCTCCATGCCTCGGAAAGCACGTTAAGCCGTTGGTCCCGGCTATCATTCGTGGATCTTTGACAGTCGTTACGGGTCGTCAGAAGCCCGAGAGTCTGACAACCAGTCTTACCAAGGGGTATCGTATTACCCTGTTACTGGGTTGTGGAGGTCAGATAGGCAGTCGCTCCATGTAAAATACTGTATAATTCAGCTCCATCCGGTTAGACTGGAAGCCGACCCCAACATAGTTGGGAAAAGGCTAGGCAGATTGATTGATTTGCAATAGAATTTATCTTCAAAACTATTGACCTGGATTGATTCAGAGGTATAAACATAGAATAGCTAAATGTCAACAAAATACCTATTTAGAAACTATCTCTGTTCAAAGATCAGGGAAGTGCAAGATGCAATAATGTAATATTTCGTAACATTTAAGGAAGCCATACAATGCCCGTAACAGTCGCTAAGATTTAGTAAGGCGCGCCTTTGGGTGCCTTTCAGTGAAAGTGTATTATGTCACGGATCCAGCCGGGCCGGTTGTAGGTAACTGTATGATCATAATATATGATACATGAGACCACGTGAATTCTCTCAAGTTATCAGATCCTTTACATTGCATTCCGCCTATGCAATAGTTGTTGCAACTTCGGATAATGATACATTAGACTGACGGCAATATAATGGTGCAACATAATACCATTTCAGTGAGACATGATTGTTGTACAATATTACTCATTGTGCAGTGGTGTGAATAATGTCTATTAATAATCTGGGAATAAAATATCTTTAGGGTCCCAGAATTTAAAATCTTGATACTTTAATCAAGTTAGTCTTACTAATTAGGCGTTTGTTGAATCATATCTAAGCTCTGCTGAGAATTTGATAAAGTGTTGTATAAAATAATTATTATAACATTGTTTTTCAACCTAGTTACGTAAGCTACCGATGGCGTAGAGCTGATGTCATCATAAATAAAACATCCCAGAGATATTTGTTATTGAATAACGGTATTTTATACAATTATTATGATGTAATATTATTTTATTACATCATCACCATTTTTCAGCCCTTATTTAATTTATTTAGGGTCGGCGCAACATCTCTTTTTCTGCCATACATCTCTATTAGTCGTCATCTCATTTGATTACTACCTACTATGAAATGTTTCTCTTTATATTTATTAACAAACACAACTTTAAAAATTAAATAAATACTTTTGCTTTTCAATGAATAAAATTGTAACTTCCTCCTACATATGACGTATTCAATTAATTCTACATAATGTTTATTCAGTACCGTATATAAAATAAAAATTAAATACCTAATCAATCATCAACGCAGTCATTGCATAACACCTTTAAACAAATTAACTTGAACGTCTTAAAAGTTAAGCTCATTTCGTCTAACTCACTGTTTTGCGACTAAATAGATTATGCAATAGCGAGCAAAGAAAAAAAATAGCTGAAATAATTACGTGTCTGACAGACTATCTATCATTTTTGTGAAACGTTTACTGTATCTTTAAAGGACATTAAACGTTTTAGGTTCTTGCGTTACCTACTTGACAAATTATACAGAAATTTGGAAAATAATACCTTACTCTAATGTTTCAGTTTTTGTGTTGAAATAACTTAGCTAATATCGGTTTTAATGAAACATAATGCATGAGTAGATTTGTAGTACAATGCTTAATGCATTCATATGTGTGTATACCTAAGGCATTTTACTTAAGTATATGTAGGACAAGTGTGTAATTGTACATCTACCCACGTATACTTTAGTTTAATTAAATTTTTATATTTAATTATTAAAAGAAAGAAAAACTGATGCTCTTGTAAGGAAACCCCTAATTTATTTTAGATTACTTACAATTTGTAAATTAAACATCAATTAAGCAATCAGTGCTCCAATTCGCCCAATCTCTTCATACATTCCAACCACGACCTCGCCATTGACATTAATTTCATTGTGTACACTACAAACACACGCATAACAATAAATACCCAAAGTCAGCGACCTGTCGTGGTCACGGGCGTAAGAACCAACACCACAGAACTAGATCTGCCACATTCGATACAACTGTCAACCCATGTAGGGTTCGACATTCTACAATAATCGACTGTTGACGCAAATCAGTCATCACTTTCACGCATCACTTATGAAAGTTGCTAGATTGTGAGAGGGGAACATCCCGCGGTGTATGGATCTGATCATGTGCCACATTATTGAGTACTTCTTTATTACTCTTGTCATCAAATCAACACTTTTCGATAGTAGTCAATGGCTTCGGAATGGAAGCTCAGTCTATTTTTCAGTAGACACATAGTTTCTTATGATGGTAATCGAACGACATAGAGAATATATTTTCTCAACATTTCTTACAAGAAACACAATTAAAGTTATAACCAGTTTGTACCTTATATTGTCAAGTATGTTGACCGATGTTATTATTATCGTATGCCCAATTTAAAGGTAACATTACATCACGCCTGTTTTTCGCGAAGGTTTAGGCAGAGGTGTAGGTACCTACCTAATTAAATAGTGCACCCACATTTAACCAATTATTTTTAAGTGGACAGGGGACGAGCCAACGCTAATTGAAAGATCTTTATATAATAATATGATTATCATAATATGATACGCGGTAGTAATAAAGCTCATCCATATTCATGTTTACGAGAGCAGTAATATTATAAATGAAAACTAAACATTTCCGTATTGTCGTTCATTTTTATTCAAATATATTTACACAGGATTTTTGGCTATTTATTATGTTTTTAATTACCCATTTCAGTGAGAGTTCATTTGCGAGTTTACTAATATTTTTATTAAGTATCATTTTAAAGTAGGTAATACTTAAATTACGTAGAGAGGATAATTAAAATATTATTTAAGATAATATTATTCGTACGTAACTTGTTGTTGAATTATTATTGCTTAGGGTTTATGTTACTAAGAGGAAAACTAAAATACCTACTCGCGAAACATATAACGTTATCCAGATATCACAGGCTGATATTTTAGATAATTGTAAATCTAGAAAATTGTATTAAATCCAATTTACTAATTTGCCTGTAAGTTACTCAAATATTAATTGTTATCTGTTGTAATGTACCTAACAAACCGACAAGGACCCAGACACTAAAACGAGTACAGATGGTGTCACACACAAAATATGATGAAAAAAAAAGACAATTAGCCATTGCAATTTACAGCATACGTTTTGTTAAAAAAACAACTGCAACATGACAAATTACACTCATTATAGTTGTCACAAAAAAAAACTCTTCATAAAATCCTGTCGCGGACGACTCGTCAATAACAAAGAATTTCGGAAAGAAATCCGAATGCATTACTATTGTATTCTTGTTTCGTTATTGCATAACTAAGTGCAATTGCTGCTGCAGTGTCAAATAAAAATGTCTCTGTGTATTATTAGGATTGTTAGTGAACTCATCAGATGTAAAATGTTACGTCATTTGACTGCAATATAAACGTAAAGTTGCGACATTAAATTGGCCATGATTATTTTGTGCGTTGTAAAAAATAAATGGAGTGTGACTGCTTGTTTTTTATAGCATGCCACCGAGTGATACGACTTCGCATTTTTTCAGATAGTTTTCATGAATTAACTGTTATTGAAACAATAATTTCAGCCTGTGATATTGTCAAATTGTAGGGCAAGGAATTGTCTCTTTTCATTTAGATAATTAATATCCTATTTTTATACCTACACCTCGTGACTAAGTAATAACAGCCGCACGGATCGGTCCGTCAATTTAAGCTATGCTGGCCGGGGTTGGTCCGTGGATGGGTGACCATCTTTACATATCGAGACTCCTCCGTGCCTCGGAAAGCACGTTAAGCCGTTGGTCCCGGTTGTCATTCGTTGAAAGTCTGACAACCAGTCTTACCAAAGGGTATCGTATTACCAAGTTACTGGGTTGTGGAGGTCAGATAGGTAGTTGCTCCATGTAAAATACTGGTATTCCGCTGCATCCGGTTAGACTGGAAGCCGACCCCAATATAGTTGGGAAAAGGCTAGGCAGATTGGTTGGTATACCTAGTTGGCGTCATGTTATGTTGTTTATTTAATATCTTCCATCCAATTTCAGACCATTATAATCCAAGTTTCCTAATTATGGCAAGTGCAGTCTTTGAGTTCATGATAAACAAACTATCAGAGAATTAGTCAACCTGTTAAGTTTAGCTGTCCATCCACAAACACGTCATTACGTCATCCCTAGGAAGAGATACGACTGTCAAGTCATAGCTTACTTATCAAGTCTTTACTGAAGTATACTAATGTTGTAAATACAGTGGGTACACTTACGTGATTACACTCATTGGGAATACTTAGTTTAATGCAAGTTCTTTGAACTAGGAACCAGCAAACATTATGCAAATAGCTAATAGAGAATTTTCTCTAGACGCTACATGTAATTAGGATTTGTAATTTGACCTACATATGCTGCATTTGAAAGTTTTTTCAAGATTCTTCATAGTAGGTATAATAAAGTTATGACTTGTTGAGAAGGTAATTTTAAGTTTCATTATAATGATTTTTATATAACAGACTGAGGGATCCCCAAAGTGTTTAGGTACTTGCATGGAATAGGATGTTTCTAAATAAAAATTATAGACCTTAGAGCTAGTATTTATACGTGCAAGTTATCACGTGTGCCAATGTTCAATAGGCTTTTTAATTTTACAAATAGTAGCTATGAATCAGGTGAACATTGTTAAATTTTCATGTCTCATAATTAATTTTAAGAATAAAATATTTTTAAATTCAAATTCAAATTCATTCAAATTCAAATTCATTTATTTATTGTTTGTCACAGGTAAATATTCAGATCTTACAATAGTATTCATGAATCACTGTAACATACCCATGGGGTGTACAATATTTATATTAATAAGTAGGTAGGTATATCAATGTTGTTGGTTATGTTACTGTTTTAGTCAACCTCATTTTACATTTTTAGCCGTTTTCCTCTATCAAATACGTGACAAGGCAGACCTACATGGGTATTTATTAGGCGCCAGAATACCTTCCATAGGTAAAGGTACCAGCGATTCTAACAATAGTTTTCGGAAATTAAGTAGTATCTACCTTGCTCTATTTTCGAGCTATTCGATTTGTAGAGGTATCCTCTATCAAGAAATCCGAATTCAATTGATATGTTCATACTACTAGCCAGTTGACGGAATGGCACGTAATTTTGATAAGCGACGCACCGTACCTACCGTTTCACATTGTCCTACTAAATAATGAAGATACAAAAATAAGTAATACTTAATATGTACGTCTATAAAATATTATGTTTGTGCCACTACGAAACCAAAGTCTTTGTTCAAGAGAGTCCGTTGCCTGTGATAACCGTAAATGGTCTGTGTCAAAGGATCATGTGCAAATCATTTTAATTTAGCTTTGGAACTGTCAGGTTGTTGGTAATTTTAATGTTAGCAGCATTACCTACTGCCACTTCATTTTAGTCTTTTCACTCAAAAGAAAGAAAAAGAAGGAGGTTTTTCTTTTAAATCTACCATAATATGTTTGCAGTCTAGTTCTACTCAAAAGGCACGTACATTTTATTGCTAATTAAATTTTGCCCACCACCCAATTTATCGCAGCACAGAGAAAGTCCCATAGAATGTATTTTCCCTGAGTATTATTGTGTAGTGAAAGTAGGTAGGTACCTTAATCTTAATGAAAATACTTACAGGTAAATATCACAAAACATAATTACCAGTGTACTATTGTGACAACTCCTTTGTCCCAAATAATTGGTAATTGGTATCTGCTAACTATTGATTCAAAATCAAAAATCAAAATCAAAATATTTTATTTCACATAAGCCGAAATGGGCACTTATGAAACGTCAGAAGCTAGGTGCACGGTTCCAATTGGTCGTTTCCTATGCAGAAGAGCCGGCAAGAAACTCCACGGTGAGTAACCGTGGAGTTTCTTACCGGCCCTTCTCTTTAAAAGATAATTGGCTTTTACAATATTTTCGAATTACAGTGTTAATAGTTATGGGAGGACAGTGTAGGCCTTTCAAAAAGATTCAGGTAGGTACTTAAAACAACAGAAAAAGTTTTTTTTTTAAATTAATTTTTTAATTGATGGTGAAACTACTTTTCTTCTTAGCTCTTTCTTATAGATGCGATTATTGAAACCCTGGTTTTTGCGCTCATCTTACTAGCAAAATCCAAGAGCAACTTTCTACATGATAATCGGCGGACTTATTATATTAAAATCCGGGAAAACCAATGCCAATAATATTCCCATCCCAGACAGTAAAGTGGGATTCCCTATAATAAATCGTATCTTTTCAAAGAAACATAACACCACACAACCATCTCACATAATTCTATGACTAATTGATTATAATGGAACCACATTTAAGGCAAACACGGTTTTTTTTTACCCTTTTAAAAAAGAGTGCGAGCCTTTGAAAGGCTTGGCAGAGGCTCGCACTCTTTTTTTAAAAGGCAAAATAAATTAGGGATACCTACAACGCTAAAACCCAAATGCAGTGATAGATTGTAATATCAAGATAATATCTTACATGAATAATTGCAATTAATTAATCGTAATGGATGATTAATTGATTGATTGCCAGATAAACTGATGGGAGTAGTAGTTTTCCTTAATGATGCCTAGCTGAAGAGCGAAATGCAATTTTGATACTAGGATATTCAGGCATCGTTTTGATACTAGATTTGCTGTTGCAAATCTAGTATCAAAACGATGCCTGCAAACTGAAACTGGCCTGAGTTCGGAAACTAATATAGGTACTAGAATCATCGGCGAATAAATCATTACATATCTCTCCATCTTTATCATTGGAGAATCTATAGAAGAATTTGCCACTATATTTTATTTCAGCATCAATATAAAATCCGGACGAATCATTATCTAACTAAATAACATTCATTTTAGGATACCACGAACCGCAACAGCCTCCTCGAGATGTACCACAGTTTTACAACCGTTTAGGTACAATATGACGTAGGTTCTGTATACTTGGTGAGGCGACGCCGTTGTAGTGTAGTTTGAAATAATGCTACCAGTAGTTACATAGCGTAGCATCATAAGTATGGTCGTAAAAATAGCTTTTAAGTAGACTAATAGGCACGGTATACAAATAGGCCCTTTTGAGATATATTTTTATTAAACACTTTATTATTTATAAGCTTTAGCATTTGCTTTTTATGAGTTAACAACGCCATGAAATTCATGACGAGGGGCTGATGACTCATAAAAGAGATTCTCCATTTTCAAGACTAAGCAGAAAATAAGTATTACTGCGAAATAAGTAAGCAATGCTGAAGTTTTATAAGGGTTAAAATTCGTAATCATTTTATAATTACGTATAATTTATTTAATTATTTACTTTGAATAGCACATCATAAACTAATATCATTATGACTCCACCATCAACACTAACAACATACCACCTAAGACCGACACATTTTTGAGACAGGCCGGAATAAACTGAACGGCGTCCACGCCGGCCTCGTCATACTGACCCCGCTGGGCGAAGTAGCGCCGAGCGAGACCCTGGACACGGCGCACTCCGAGTACACCGGACACACGCCCCTCGACCCACCCCCCTCCATCCTCCACACTGTCTACAGCGTAATCAAGAACGCATTCTCTTCTACCGTCCCCTCTCTTATTGAACCTTCTCACGATGCAGCTCCTTCGTACCCAGCCCCTGCGTATCCGACCTCCTACGCCGAAGAACCGACCGCTCCCGCAGCGCCGGTCTCCTACCAACCTCCCCCTCCCCCAAAACCCATCCCAAACTTCAAGCCCATGTCGTGGGGAGCAGTCAACTCATACGGCCAACCTGCCGCCGCAGATTATTACTCTGATTACGAACCTAGAGTGCCCGCTCCAACCTACGATTACGCGGCACCCAAACGTTCAATTGCCCCCACAGTTAAAACGACAGGCTTAACATCAGAAAAAATACAGAAAATCAACAATAACTTAAAAAAAGTCAAAGCTTACATCAACCAGCAACAAAGATCTTCCGAATCGTTCAAGTTAGCTGATCTAGATGCCTACCGGGAAATGTTAGTGAAAGGCGAAATTCCCTTCTTGCCCACTCCTGTAGTGTCTGATAATGAGCTTGGCGTGTTCCCCGCGGAAATCCTCGACCCTATCACCACCACCGCTAGCACCACCACCACATCAACCACAACTACGACCACAGAAAAGCCACAGACTACCACAGAACAGAACAGAAGACAAGACGTGAAATACTATCTACGAGGCAACAAGATTGTTCAAGTGCGATAACTCTGACTCTTGACTGACTGAAGGTATGTGACGATGACTGACTCCTCCACTCTATAGACTGCGACTATCTCCTCTTGACTACGAGTGGCTAGTCTTCTGTACCATGTAACAACACTTATCAAATACAGGACTAACTTTCGCGTTACATAATTTCATGTGCATGTAGTAATTGTAAGTACAACCGCTTACATAAGTCAATATTTGTCAAAAATATTATGTTATTTTGTTAATTAAGAGCGAATTAGCGATAAAGATATGGTTGAACTTTCGAATAGAACATTATTGGGTTGTTGACTTGAATATGTGCGATAATATTCATTTGTTTGACTCGATGCGATGCGAAAATAATAATGAATTTACTATGCGATGCATTTAATGAACTAGTGTGTTCTCAAGATTGACGAAGCGATTGGACACAAGCTCTAAGAAGATGCATAAATCATCTTAATGCCTTCTTCACGTTTTGACAGATATTGACATCACATTAATAGCAATCTATGTAGAAAGTAGATTTAATACAAAAAGTCTTTCAGTACTATGTATTTCAAACACTGTAGTTGTAAATAGAAATGCAAGCAAAATGAAAATTTAAATCTCAACAAGTGTAATAATTTCTTTTATTTTCGTTTTCCAGATTTCCCTGTCCAGCATACATTGCTCAATGCTGAGGAGCTGCAGCATTATTACCATCACTAATTATTATTTTTCATAGTAATTTTTTGGTGGTAAAAACTTTAGTTTTAAACTGATTTTCTTTAAATAACTCATATTTACTCAAAGATTTTGAAAAAGTTGCAATTGGTCTCGAAGACTGCTTAATTTCATATCTAGGTTTTGAGAGCCAGAAATTTTATTTAACTAATAATGTATGGTACATTATTTTATGTAATTTAGTGAAAGGAATATCCAGTGATGAAAATATTAGTGACAATAAGAATGTTCTACCGAGGCATACCAATGAATCGTGTTAACGAACTGAAAACAGACGCCGAGTGAAATAACCAGATTTGAAATACATATGCACATTATAATTATTGAAAACTTCTGTGAAATTCAGTAGAGTGAAAAATTACACATACTAAATAAAATGAACGCACTAAGCAGCTAGTCTTGGTATGCAGATTGAATGACACAGCTGGGCTGTGCCAACATTTGCATTTGTCTGTAGTGATCATGTTCCTAACTGTGAGCCCAGACAGGTTGCTCAGTGCGGTTTCCAATCTACTTTAGTAAGTTTTAGAAAGTTTAAACAGGAGACAGCTTACTGAGCTTTATGGCAAAAAATTTGCGCCGAATCGAGCTTTTAGCTTTTGTCAATCAACAGTGACTTAGCTCGAGATTTGGCAAACATTTAAATAATTGTATGAACATGCCAATATTTTGTGAAGTTATTCCTACGTCTCGTGCGTGTGTTTCTACTCCACTCATTTCCTGTTAAAAAGCCATAAAGTGAATTCGCTGCCTCCCAGTTTATAATGCTGTAATATAATAATTGTACATTATTCGCAGTATTAAAGTAGGCAATTTGAAAATGATGTGAAGTTCACTTTCGTACCTACACGTACCACTTTTGTACCTTATTTATTAAGCCGCTTATTTGAAGAATTTGTGTTACCTATGAGAACGTAGGAAGATTGAAATTTATTTTGTAAATAAAGCTCAAATAAGTAATACTTAGATACTATTTATATTTTATGTAATGTATAAAAAAATAATATAATTTACTATTTTTGTAAATAAATGATGATGTGATGCATAATCAGTGTTTTGTGTACCTCGTACAATCTTACAAGATCAGGGGGCCTACCACCATCGTTTACAGCAGTATTATTTTAATATTACTACAGTGTAGGAAAGAGATGAAGGTTTACAGGACGTATAGCTCCATCTCTTTCCCCCACTGAAGTAAGATTAAAATAATACTATTGTAAGCAGTGATGGTAGGCCTTCTGTCTTTCCTAATTCAGAGGCGTGAGAAGTCACCCCAAATAACAGCACATTTTCAAGTTACTTTTCCAGCGCAAGTTCCAGTAGAGATGATAATAACATTAGCTACTCTTGGGTCACGGTAGAGCGAATAAAGACCTCATCTTCAATCTCCATTCCCAGTGTGGCAACGACGGTCAAACTTAGGATTTTCTTTTCACCACAAAGGAGTGAATTTCAACTGACTCCTGCCCTTCCGGATACTTACATCTTTACCACGGAACGCTTAGAGCTTTTGGGCGTGAAGTTGAGTTCAAACCTCAACTTTGGAACATAATTTTAGGTACAATACAATATTTTGGGTAACTAAATTAAGTGATTTTTAATTATAATGATACTTCCCCTGGACCCTGGATGCCATCTATCTCCTTGCCAAATTTTATCGAAATCCGTTCAGTGGTTTAGGCGTGAAAAGGTAACATACAGACAGACAGAGTTATTATTTTCGCATTTATAATATTAGTTTAGATAAGTAATGGAAAACTGTATAATTCAGCTGCATCCGGTTAGACTGGAAGCCGACCCCAACATAGAAAAGGAAAAGGCTAAGCAGACTAAAGTAATGGAAAACTAAAAAATTATTTGAGCCTTCTCTGCTGGACTAGATACTACCATGCATGACACTCACAATCAATCATCAATAATGTCGGCATAATACGAAACGCCTGAAGGAAAGGTGGCAGTTAAATGTGCTGCTTACACACATAATGTACAGATCGATTCAAACTTAATGGCGGCTCGGAAGTTAGCTTTTAGCTGCGCAGTACCTCACCCCCGCTGTCACATGAAATTATTACTGCGCAGCCACTCGCCTCATGTTCCGAGCCGCCATTAAGTTTGAATCGAACGGTACGTCAGCACCTAAAACTTTACTGCTTTACCTACTCTATTATAGCAGCTATCTAGGCTACCAATCATGATCATGATCATGTTTAGATTCCCACTAACATTATTTTACAAATAACTAGGTAGTACCAATATCTTCCAGGAACTACAGTTAATTGGTCGCGTGCTCCGACACCGCGATCGTTACTCTGATAGAACCTACTCATCCGGTGTTATGGAGGAAATTAACCATGATCACGAATTTATAAACCAGTGTCGTGGCGTACTTCCTTTTAGCAGCAGATTGAATCCTAACTATAATATTATAAATGCGAAAGTGAGTTTGTTTCTTTGTTAAGCTTTCACGTTTAAAACGGTTAATCGGATTTTTATGAAATTCGGCACACGGGTAGACTATGACCTGGAATAGGACATCGAGACTTACGCGGGTGAAACCGCGGGGCGCAGCAAGTTGATAAACTTGAGTTGTTGTTCATAAATTTCTGCACGGATCGATCGAAGGTTGAACTGGTCGTGGTCGGCTTTGGAACATCGATTACTTATCGAGACCCCTCCCGGCATTCGGAAAGCACGTTAAGCCGTTGTCGTAGATCTTGGACAGTCCAGACAAGACCAGTCTTACTAAGGGGTAATGTGTTACCGAGTAACTGGGTAGTGGAGGTCAAATGGGCAATCGCTCCATGTAACATACTAGTATTCAGCTGCATCCGGTTAGACTGGAAACCGACCCCAACATAGTTAAGAAAAGGCTAGGCAGATTTATATAAGTGCCTACCCAACAAACATTTACGACGTTGAGTAGACGTTTTGATGGCAACTTAATGTTATTTAGTATAATCGTATAAATGCCATAAGGACGTTTACTCGATTTGACTAAATATCATGTAATGATAGCTGTCGCGGCGTGTATTCGACTTCGGGTCGAGTTATGGCACACAATATGACTTTTATATAATGAAATCGTTGTGTTATTGTCATTTACAGATGATGCTTATATTGAACGAAATTATATTGTAACAGATTATATCACGTTAATTTAATATGGAAGTTTTTTTGACAGCTGAGTTAATATTGCATTTTTTCTTTGTTATTTGAGGTGATAAAACCATTTCATCAGTTGTAAACCATTGTGCAATCAAGTTTACTGATTAATGTGAGGTAAGCTTGGAACAAATGTTTTATGCGCTTTTAAAATTTTAATGTTTTCACATATTTTATTAATAATTTTATTAAGTGACTGCGTTATATGACAACTACATAACTTCCCGACCTATAAACTGCGAGTTCATTGTAAATATTGGCCTTTTTTAATGGTCTCTTTAGTCATCATTGTTGGTTGAAGTGTCTTCTTTATCAACATTATCTTCATTTTCAGATGATGAATAACTGACTTCAACTTCGAAAAATGAACAAGAGTCCTGAACTTTGGAAAATGAACTGCGGGGCACACTTGTAGTATTTTGGTTAAATTGATTAGTTAAATTAGCATTTGAATGTGATACGGAACCTTCCTTATTTTCCTCACTCTCAGCTTGAGCTCCATTACTTTGTATTAAAGTACGCGAAAATTGTATACAAGGTTATTATAAACCGTTAATATGAGTATTAATTAAGTAGCGGTCGTATTATCGTGTTTGTGATACTTTATGATGTATACAGGTCGCACTCGTAATACTTATTCAACTTATATATAATGGTTACAAATACTACGTGTAAAAAACTATTATCCGTTTAGCAGATGTTTAAAAGGTAATTATATGACAAAATTTACAGTTTTATGACATTTATACTACGAAAACGTTTACAGAACGAAAAGTTGTATAAGTAAGTTTTATAAATCTCGAAATAACGTCTATATGACATTATTATACAACAAAAATGTTTATGACTATTCGGACATATTAGGTCTTTACCTATGAAATTGCCGTTTTGTATGACAAAAATTTAAACGTTTTGTTTTATGTATTTTTTATTTGTATTAATCGAAGTAATCACCCATGCAATCAATGCATCTTTGCCAACGCAGTGGCAGTTTATTGATGCCCTTCTTAAAGAAATCAGCTGGACGGGAGGCAACAAATTCTTCAAAGGCATTTTGTACTGCCTCTCGGGTATTGAATTTTTTTCCCGCCAAGAACTTATCCAAATTCTGGAAAAAGTAGTAGTCTGTAGGCGCAGTCTGGTGAGTAGGGCGGATGACGGAGAGCTTCCAACCCCAGTTCTTGCAACTTCGAGACCGTCTGCTGTGCAGTATGAGGTCGCGCGTTGTCGTGCAGGAGCAGCGGAGACGAGCGATTGACCAATGCTGGTTGGAGATGTGCCAGCTTCTCCATCATTGTGTTCAGTTCTTCACAGTACACATCTGCAGTAATGCTCACCCCGTTTGGTAAGAAGCTGTGATGAATCACACCAGCGCTAGACCACCAAACAGTGACCACCACTTTTCTAGGGGTAAGTTTTCGTTTAGAGCATTGTTTAAGTACTGAACCAGGATCCAACAAACTTGCTGAGCGCTTGCGGTTATCAAACAGAATCCATTTTTCATCGCAGGTAACAATGCGGTTCAAAATTCCTTCATTTGTGTATCTGTTGAGCAGTGCAAGGCACGCCTCGACGCGTACTTCGCGTTGGCGATCATTGAGTTCGTGGGGCACCCATTTGTCAAGCTTTTTTACCTTGCCAACTTGACGCAAATGGACCAATATTGTTTTGACGCTAACGACTAAAGCTGCTGCTAATTCAGCCGTAGATTGTGTATCATCAGCTTCCACAATCGCCTTTAATTCGTCATTGTCGACCAAAGTCTTCGGACGACCGCGAGGTTCATTTTTCAGGTCGAAATTTCCAAAACGAAAGCGAGCAAACCAATAACAGGTGGTGCGTTGGTTTGTAGTGATAGCTCCGTAAACGTCGTTGATGTTGCGTGCCGCTTGTACCGCGTTGCTGCCACGACGGTACTCATATTCCATAATTACTCGAATTTTTAACGTATCCATGATGACGAAAAAGATTGAAATGCGATGAAAATGTAACACTAATCATTAAACAAATGACTTCTTTTGAAAAAAGAATTCTATGTTTTTAAAATAAAATTAATTTGAAATTAGAATTCTTAGCCAAACAAAAATTATTTTGATTTGAAATGGCCAGTACTGCAGAACGGCAATTTCATAGGTAAAGACCTATTATAATACACCAGTACATGACGAAGAGTTAAAATAATGACTATAAAATAACTTTAAAAAGACTTAAGGTCATATAAAAGTTTGATTATATGACAAAAATGTTTGTTGGGTATCGATTGGCAACAAAAAGTTTCTTAATGCCGTGTTTAAAATGGATCTGGGTGAATTCTGTAACAATTCTGAAGCATCTTTTATTCTTCTTCTTTAGGAAAGAATTACAAAAGCAACTAGAATATAGTCGCTGATTTTTTAAATAAAAGTCGGTAAAGCAAATCTAGGTAAGTAAGTACCTACCTAAAGCAACACAGCAGTAAGTAGCACACTTTTGCATTACATATTATTGAAGGCGCTACTAGCGTCAGTACTAGGTATTATCAATTTTGTGGCGCTAGCTCTACAAAGTATATAAGTATATGCGTACTCACTAAGTACTTACTTACAAATGGCTCAATATTTCAATAATAAATAGTTTTTTATTTTAACAATTGCCTAGTAAACCACTGGAACTATCCAAAACGCATAAAAAGGAATCTGAGGCTAGGGACAAAATCTCTTTTCTGTAAGCGTTAACGCCAACGGAAAAATCAAATTGTATGGAGTTGACATTAGCTTTAGAGATGTCACGTGACTGCTGCGTTCACCTCCATACAATTTGATCTTTCCTTTTTTATGTGCATAGCTACACCCTACTTGGTGCTGACCCTATTGAAACAAAAGTACCTACTTAGTCAATCTGAAAAACTATTATTTTCAAACACTTTAACAACAAGGTTAAGAGCCTCAAACTCCATTTATATTAAATTCAAATTAAATATTTGAAGCTTTCGATTTCGCTGTGATTTCACTGCGTTTTTGCAATGCCACAAAATCACACAATCTTAACAAGAAAATAACAATCAAGCCTCCTACTTTTATCTCGCTCCCACATCAGCTGTATTAAATCCATCCATAGTTAACACCTTCACAATGGTAATGACGGAAGAGAAACCCCATGAATCGAAATAAAACGCCACAACTTTACATAAGGCTAAGCACTCGCCTTCCTGGTGCGTCGGGCTTCATTACGCTCACTTTCAGAATGATTGAGGTGCTGGAGCAACAATTAAAGTAGGTTGGTGACCTTAAGATCCAGTGACACTTTCTATAGAAGTTTCAAAAGATAGACGAAGAAAGGCGAACTTATTATGGAAATCCCCTGTAAAACAAAACGAGGCGAGCCCCCCTATTTTGGCTTTGCATTTAATTTTTAAGAATGCCCGAATATGCTGCAAGTCTATTAATAAACGCTTCTATGAAAGTGATAATCATTTTATTTATTACGTATTTATAAACACTAGCTGAACATCCAGACATGTTAGAAGCCTTAGCGCCATAAATTATTTGAAGTTATGCGACAAAAACCACAAACGCCCGCTTTCTTCATAGGCTTTAATCAACATCTTTTTGACATGAACACAGTTTGCCAGCTGTAGACAGGTTGCCACTCCGAACACTGCCACAAATCATTACCATCAAATAACTTTTCCAGCTGCACGGAAGTTGTAAAAGCCGTCTGGCGAAGGGAAGCGTTTAATACACTCGTGGTTTATATCATTTCCTTATACAACTGGTGCGACTATGCGTTTTACCGATTCCTCTACCACCGCAACCAAGTAGAAAGAAAGGGTATTCAGAAATAAAGACTACGGTATTATGTAATGAAAAAAATAAGCAAGAAAAAGTCCATGTTTTTTAAACAATACAACGACCCTACACTCTGAAAATAGAGCAGCTTGTTTTGTCTCACTGCAGGCATGGCACCATTTAAATCTTTAAAGGACCTCCTTTTCCCCCTTTTTCCATTCAACACGATTCTGCACCAATCAGGAGCAATCCCGCCTATAAATGTCAAGCTTCTTCCCGGCATTGCTCTTTAGGCCCAGTTTAATAAAGTACTTATCTACATACTGTATGTGTGGGTAGTTAGAATTTGTTCCTGATTGACGGCGTGTTACATAGTTGCTGAAAATTATTAAGGTTGATGCGCTAGGGTAGCCCGCAAAATTCAAATTTTCTTACGTTTTTTGCAATTTGCAGGTCAGTATCAGGTTGTATGTTGATCTAAATATTATTAGCGCTCGTAACAAATATGGATTTACAGAACAATAGACATTAGAATCAGCAATACAACTCTCTAAGTTCATGTAAGTGCATTGAATGACTATTTCATGAAATCATGACATTTGGCACTTACATGAACTTAGAGAGTTGTATTGCTGATTCTAATGTCTATTATTCTGTAAATCCATATTTGTTACGAGCGCTAATAATATTTAGATCAACATACAACCTAATACTGACCTGCAAATTGCAAAAAACGTAAGAAAATTTGAATTTCGTAGGTCACCCTAGCGCATCCCCCTTAAGCAAAGGGTTTTCAACACACATGACACGCAGTGCAGGTGACCATGACCCTGCTAGACCCTTTCATGACTCTTGACTGCCGAGGTAACCAAAGTAAAACTTAAAGTAAAAAAAAAAACGTGTTTATTGAATAGTTTATTTCTGTAAGTATTGTGTTAGATCTCAGTAAGTAAACATTATTTTATTAAAACAAACAACAATAAATTAAC
Source organism: Lithophane semibrunnea (assembly GCA_947363905.1). Taxonomy (NCBI): domain Eukaryota; kingdom Metazoa; phylum Arthropoda; class Insecta; order Lepidoptera; family Noctuidae; genus Lithophane; species Lithophane semibrunnea. The sequence goes on from OX376194.1 coordinate 15,449,160, forward strand.
ACTTTCGCGGACACTGAATGACACACAATTGAAGTTTTATTGTTATTACGTCTATGGGCGTTTACGTCCGCGAAAGTGTTAAGTAAGTAGGCACAATATATTTTTCGAGATTTGTAAACTATCTTCTCCAGAGATCAAGCGGGTTTCACATCCAGGGGGCCTACAGCCACCGCTTACAGCAGTATTATTTTAATCTTACTTCAGTGGGGGAGAGAGATGGAGCTACGTCCTGCACGCGTAGCATGACAACTGTAGAAATGGGTTTTGTCGACGGAAGAATAGACAAAATGACAGATTGTGATTGTTCATCTGTAATTTTGTCTATTCTTCCGTCGACAAAATTCGTTTCTATCGTGGTCAAACTACGCGTGCTGTAGAGCTTCATCTCTTTACTACACTAATAATAAAATAATACTGCTGTAAGCGGTGGTTGTAGGCCCCCTGGTCGGAGGCGAGGCACCAGCTGTTATCATGACTGCTATCTATTCTATTACAGGGTAAGTTTATGAAAAGAAATCACAATGCTCGCTTTTAGGCCTTAAATTAAAAAAAAAACATCAACTTATATACTGACACATACTAGTAACTCTGCTCTGTCCACCCAATATCTAAAGAGTAGTAAGTAACTAAACCTGAACAACCTATTCGCAACAAAAGTAAAAACTAGTGTGAAAATACTGCGCCGCTGTCACCGGTCAACGGCGACGATTTCCAGTTGGCGTGCGCAAGAGTCGATGCCTCGCGCGCCGATGAAAAACGCGCTCTCTAATACATGGATGATATAATTTGTTAATACTTGGCTAATGTACTCCTATTTATTGTACATCATTAAGTTCTCTGTTGAACAAAAATTTATTAGTTATGAAATCACAAAATCTTAATAAAGCGTCAAATGTCTCGTTATCGATAAATCGCCTGCTGATAATAATCTTGTTTTGACACAAAACGTTTATCACACACGAAGTTTAACTGCATGACTGAAATTGATATGAATGAGAAATGATTACTTACATATAATTACATGCTTCTATATTTATTCGAAATTGTTTTATGAAAATGCATGACTGTATAATATAAAGTATTATGTTTTAAGACCAAATTGAGCTTACTACGGTAAATTTTCAATAAATAAAAGCATGTAGTGTAGAGCCTAAATGATGAAATTGTTCTCAAAATAATTATACAAAAAGTTACTTGTAAAAAGCTCATAGATTATATTCAACAAACGTAATTAAGTAAAGGGAGTGTGGCTTCCAGTAGTCTCTTAAAAACTAAAAACTCTTAAGGGGTGTTGGCTTGCTAAAACCATCTTTGAGCTTAGTTTACTCCTATTAGTAATCGCTGAACATAAGTAGGTACATGGACTATTTCGGAAATCTCTTGGAGAGAGGCTTCTAAAAAACTGTATTGGACCACTGTAAACTGGCTGGCGTGTACAGTAATTAACTAAAAAAAGAAATAGAATATTAACCAATTCCGTAACTTACAACATCCCCTAAACCCTTTGCCGCACTCAATTTACAAAACATTTTCCAACTTTGAAAAACAGTTTTCATTCACGAATTGTATCTACTTTCAATAGATTCCTGCCAAATATTAAGTCCTTATTCGCCTCGGTAAAGGAAGTATATAGCAACTAGTAATTTACTACGACTTGTATTTTATTAACTGTTCAATATAGCAAGTCGAAGGAAACGCTAGTGGGGGTTGGTATAAAGACTAGTGGTGACCTATTTCGCATTCCACAACCAACTGACGGCAGACCAGAGCTGTTGTTACTTTTATGCCAATAAATTCCAGTGTTGCAAGTTGAAAAATCGTGGTTTTGAATTAGTGAAATCGTTATTGTGACTGTAATTGCATCATAGTGCTTGGACGAAGTGTTTTTGTGTGATTTGTGAAAATTTAGATATTATGAAGGTTCGTCTTAGTACTTACTTAATAGTCTTAATTCTTTGTAGATAGTAAATCAAATCTAAGGTCTAACCAAGGGGTTCCTAATTCATAACTTAAGTTATTAATTTATCAAGATGCTTTGATTAAAAAATTCGTTACATTTATGGTTTTACCAACTAAACAGGTAGGTAGGAATTTTGTATCGTTGTCGGTATGAATACATTTAATTAGAAATTATAATATCTAATTAAATGTAGAAATTATAATATAATTTCTAATTTAGTTTAGTTTTTATAAACTATCGCTTCATTACTTCAAAAATTGTTGATTCTATCAGTTATTTACCTAATCTGTAGTGCTTTATAAGACAAAAAAGAGATTTTTTATAAGACAAAAAACAATACGAGAGTTTTAGAACAATAGCTTTCCATTACTTATAACTTGACTTATAGTTTATGTAAAACATAAATTACGTTCACAAATTTTCCCTAACCAACAGCAGGATTTAAGACAAGTATCCGCTTACGGGCACAGCGTAATAATCTGTCAATTACAACGCAATGTATATCTGAACAGGAGAAATTGTATTAGCATATCTCTGATAGCAGAATCGACAGGTTCATTACCAAGGCCGGATCGTGGCCTTGGAGTGCCCGATTAGTATCGTGTTATGCTGGAGCCACACAAACGGGAAACGCCGTTGATTATCGCGATGATATATGATTATTAATTTATAGGCTATACATTTATATATCTAAATAATCAAGGTAATAAATAGACATTCATCATCAACGACAACGTTTCCTAAAGCAAAACTATACTGTATAATAGAATATTTAAATTGCGGGTACTTAAGTAATTTTGCTCCGTACATTCCACTTTTCACATAATTATTAGTTTCATAGATCTGCTCGACGTCCGTATGTCACTGCAGGGATCCAGCAGAATATCAGCGTCAGGTATATTTGCCTGACACATGCTGAGTTGGACTTCCATTTGGTGCAACGTTGAGACGCATACCGCACTTTGTATGTTTCGTTTTTTTTTTTTTTAAAATGTGTCATAGACAATATTGTCATCACTGTCTTTTTTTTATTTTAATGTTTCAATTTTTTTTTTTTTGTATATTGGCACCCAGCTATTTATTAATGTACATAATTAGTTATAATTGAACCGTGTTTTTGTATGTTGTGCTGTCTTTTGTGTGCACCAAATAAACGTTTTATCTATCTATCTATCGATGATGGACGTTAACCGTAGGTGTAGCCACAACTCATCGCGAGAACTTGACAACGGCATTCACATTGGCGTTTGACGTTAGGCAATGACTCGGGTGGCGACAAATGAGCATTGACGTTGACCGTTCAAGTATGGCCACTCAATTTATCGCTATAATTATCGGAATAATTACCGCGTTGTTCATGGCGTTGACTGTTAATGTGGCCCCAGCATTACAAATCGGTGCAGGCAGTGCTTATTTTCGCGCGAATTTGCTGCAAGTTGGCTCGTTAAGCTTGTTTTTTTATTTATATAACTGATTTAATTGGTATTTGACACAAAACACGCTGTGTTTCATCACCACTGCTGTGCGTTGTTCATGGCGTTGACTGTTAATGTGGCCCCAGCATTACAAATCGGTGCAGGCAGTGCTTATTTTCGCGCGAATTTGCTGCAAGTTGGCTCGTTAAGCTTGTTTTTTTATTTATATAACTGATTTAATTGGTATTTGACACAAAACACGCTGTGTTTCATCACCACTGCTGTTATTGTTTGACTGGAGGAACAACAGCCCATCAAATCACTTTGAATTGAGTTTACAGACTAATTACAGTAGGCTTTCTGGAACCGGAGTACCTATTGAGATCCCTTCTTGCTTCGAAATGTACGTTAAGCCGTTGGTCCCGGCTGTCATTCCTAGATCTTCGACAGTCGTTACGGGTAGTCAGAAACCCAAAACTCTAACGACCAGTTTTTACCAAGGGTATCGTGTTACCCAGTAACTGAGAATTGTGGAGGTCAGATAGGCAGACGCTCTATGTGAAATACAGCTGTATCCGGTTTGACTGGAAGCCGACCCCAACATAGTAGGAAAAAGGCTAGGCAGATTGATTTAGGAGTCAAGTCGAGTACTTAGGTGGCTGATGGAATAAACAGTTGGCGTATCTATAGATACGGTGATAAGCAGTGCCCTATACCTACCTACTGCAATCATTATTGTATAGAGCCTCGTATATATCAGTTCACTAGGTACGTGCCCTATGTTTAATTGCAATGCGCCAGCGATAGCCAATTTGTCGTCCTAATGCCCAAAACACGTTGGGTGAGCCCGTCGCTCGGCCAACGTATACTAGGCCTTTTAGCGTGATTTCCCGTCTGATTTGCATATATTTTGCGGTCTCGCCCAACGTGTATTGGGAGCTTACCAGTAACTTCAATAATTAACTTTTAACTTTTATAAAGGTGACCCAATGTGGGAATCGAAAGCGCTACCCCGGGCGACGGTCGCCCACGCCACTCTACGATTGCGCTATGTTTATCTTCAGTTAAGTTAGCATAAGATAGTAGTAATCTGCTCTTACGCCTTACAATTTAACACATAAGTACATACGCAGCGTTAGAAAGAAGTAGTACTGTGACTAGACTGACCAGTTTAGATTTCACATCGGGCGGTAATGATCGACAGTCGTCACTGGCTAGCGGGTGTCATCCGCGCATTCAAACTGAACATTATTGCGTCTTTGTCGCTTTTACTTTTGTTATTCAAAGAATCGAAGTTGGTATTGTTATTAAAGAACACTTATTATCTTGTGGTACGAAGTATTTGGAAATAATAACTCATGACCATCTTTACATATCGAGACTCCTCCGTGCCTCGGAAAGCACGTTAAGCCGTTGGTCCCGGCTGTCATTTGTGGATCTTTGACAACCAGTCTTGGAAAGGGTTATCGTATTACCCAGTTACTGGGTTGTGGAGGTCAGATAGGCAGTCGCTCCATGTAAAATACTGGTATTCAGCTACATCCGGTTCGACTGGAAGCCAACCCCAACTTGGTTAGGAAAAGGCTAGGCAGATGATGATGCGATGGTAGGAATATTAGGTAACCATCGGTGGGCAAGCTGTTATCGGGGCTGACTCATGACTGACCAGGGTGTGCCGGCCATGTCACTCGTGGAAGCGATGTTAACGCATCTCGAACTCAATATATAGTGAGGAAGGTTTATTTCAATAAAAGGGTCACTAGGTAGGTTTCTTTAAGGTATATTTAAGTAGGTACCTACAAGACTTCTTCAAACCGAAAAAAAGCCCAAAGTTAAGGAAGTTATTTGACCTTTGGTAGAGAATCTCGAGTGCCTAGATATCGCTGACCTAGAGGATATAAGATAATCACATAATCGCGCATGAGCTTAAAATTTCTTCTCAATTAATCGAGGGAAAGATAAATGACGTTATCGTTTCCACAGTTAATGGCGACACAAATTACCTGCATCGCGGTAAATTAATTTATAACCTATTAGGTACATAGTTCTAATAGCTATTAAAATACTCACTCGTTACTTCAGTGTTAATGCTGCTTTTTGTCGTCATTTGAATTGGATAAAGAACACCACCTATATCACGACGTTTTAATGCCACCATTTTTCCAGTGTTAGTGAGAGACGCAGCTATACAACGCCGCTAGCACCATCCTTTTTTCGCAGTGGAATAATGATGGCATTAAGACTTCATAGTCAGCCCCCAGTTCTTGTTCATTATCCAATGTAAATGACGAGTTCAAATTTTGACTAAACGTATTATTAGGTACCTATGTATTTAGTTTTTTATTACATATTTAATAAGTAAGAGACACTAGGTATTGATTACCTCCTTAATAAATCTTGAAGCGACTGCTCCCGTAGCAAGATAAGTAGGTACCTAGTTATGTTACGGAAGCAGTAGCTCTTAAATCGGTTATTTATTTTGCGCGATAAAAACCACACTAAAAATGACTGAAATCGTTTCAGCAATCGCTTCTGAATTAACTTCTGTCAGACGCTGCGTTAACCTTAAGACATAAAACATACAATTAATTGGAAACCAATTAATTTTGCTCTGCCGCATGATGAAAACGATCCCTAAAACTTGAAAGAAAACATAGTGACTTTGCAAATCATACTTCATAATTGAACCAAAACTTGCATCTACACTTACTATAACACATCGCCAATAAACTAGTATTAACATACTCCAGTTAGTAGGTAGGTCCTATTTACATAGGTACTTTAAAAAGTGAATGTTAATGAGAATAATTCCATATTGAAACCAACACTTGGGATAAAACATAATGATAACATTCGCGGCCACTTTTCTCCGAGAGTAGCGGCTCCGTGGCTATTAGACTGTGGACACTGCATATTGTACACCGTTAACGTTCTGCTTTATTTACTGCACGTCACTGCACCTCACTTGCAGGAGCTCTGTAATTGTTTACTACCTACCCAGTTATTGCAGTAAAATGGAATAAGATAGTTATAGTATTGTTTGGAAGGAATTGGGGAGTTTTTAGGCTCGTTGAATCCAACTTATTAAAAAAAGATTCTACATCTCTTATCTCCTTTCCTATCGCAGGTGTGCTGGAAGAGATTTCTTTAGAAATAAGCATCACCTTTGTACGTTTTTTTCTGTTTTTTTCTTCTTGTCTGTTTATTATGTGTGTACATAAATATTTAAATAAATAAATAAGATTATCCGAAAGAAAATCAACTAATAAATTAACAGATTTGATTGGTTGTTATTCTTTAAGTCGGTCAATCACAGCAGTCAACGTAATTTTGACAATAACGACGACGATAATGACGTAATTAAATTGTTGACATTTCTAAAACCTGAGGCAATGAAAATAGCAATTAACTTTGAAATAATTAGAACTGTGTGTACTGGAATCCGCACTAGCCAACCATTGCTTGCATTTGCTTGTTTTCTATTTGATAAGATTTTGTATTCGTTGTTGCTTGTTAGAGGTACCTACTTGGCATTCAGTGTTTTAAACGTTATCTTCCTTTACTACTAAACAGTGAGGCGGCGATCTAGTTGGCAAATACCTATCCCAGCAACACGGTCCTACATGGAAACTTAGTAATGTGAATTACTAAGACATAATCGCAGAAATAAGGAGCTCGTGGCTACATAATAACAGCCGCACGGGTCGATCCATCAGGTTAAGCTACGCTTGCCGGGGTTGGTCCGTGGATGGGTGACCATCTTTATATATCGAGACTCCTCCGTGCCTCGGAAAGCACGTTAAGCCGTTGGTCCTGGTTGTCATTCGAGAATCTTTGACAGTCGTTACGGGTCGTCAGAAGCCCGGAAGTCTGACAACCAGTCTTACCAAGGGGTATCGTATTACCCAGTTACTGGGTTGTGGAGGTCAGATAGGCAGTCGCTCCATGTAAAATACTGGTATTCAGCTGCATCCGGTTAGACTGGAAGCCGACCCCAACATAGTTGGGAAAAGGCTAGGCAGATTTAATCGCAGAAATAAGGAGATGATTAGTGTTCATAAATTAAACTACGGGCTAATTTACCTTCAGTTATTTAACTTTAATCACACCACACCTCTAAACTAACGCTAATAAAGCTTATAGCAGGAAACTGCGATAGTTGTTCCACCTGCGCCGTGCCAAGACTTAAATCTCATTGATATACCCCAGAAACTGGCAATTTACCCATTATCGAGAAAGCATCGGAACAAAATGATAGAATGGGAAAATCACAACCTTGCATTATGTTAAGATAATCATAGGAAGCTGGTTAAACTAGGATTTACTTGAGATCTTGGCATTTGAGACATGATTTATGTTAACTATTGCCTGATTAGATAGGAAGGTATTTAGCAGCAATATCACAGTCAGGCTGGTAGGTAAGTGCGACGAAATGGCGAGTGCAAGGCGTGAGTTCGAACCCCCGCTACCTACGCCATTGACATCCCATTCTAGAAACAGTAATGTGATAATGTGGCAATCAAAAAGCTAGTAGGGTAGGTAGTATTTAACTAGATATGACTGTTTAATCAAAAAAGTCAGGACAAGTAGGTATGAGGTTTGGAGCTAAGCTGAAGGTTGTCGGGAAGATTTCTTATTTGAAAAAAATTCTATAATACAGTAACGAAAAGCGTGTATTCTTGATTGAAGCAAAAGCAAACGAAAGACGAATGTCTTCTAACAAGTTTTCCTATTTCCTTTGGGAATGTTTTTGTCGTTTGCAATATTTATCATAAACCTCCAACTGCCACTAACGAGACACAATAGAATTTTAATTGTTATCGGCCTTCTAAAGGCCAATCAACAGTTGAGCGGTATCAATTTCTACCGTTGTAACTTTGCTTTCGGAATGCTGTTGTAAATAAATCTAGCGGCTAAACCACCCACCTTTATGCCCTTCCCTGTATTAATAGACCTAAGATCGTGTTCTCAACATTACAACAATGTAGCTATGACCGGTCTTATAACAGGGTACCTTGATTCCTGGACAGCTCTAACGGTTCGGAAGAAAGAAGTCCGTATTTTGTTGTAGTTGAGTTATATAGAATGAGCTTGTATGAGACCGATTATCTTTAAAGAGCTCAATCCACACTTTTTACTTGTGTATTAGCTACTTTTACTACAATATGTACGAGATATAATTAAGTATTTTTTCAGATTCAAATGTTTATTTTCAAAATGGGATTGCAAAGTTTATACAAATGTTGCATTATAATGTAATTTTTAGGTACCTAGAACTATACAATAAAGACGGGTGAAGTACTGTTCTCCTACATAGGCTGGAATTTAGTCAGTACCGGTTCCTTGATAGTCGAATAATTATATAAATAACGTGTTTGAAATTTAAATTTACAGTTTGAAACAGCATCTGGTCATAAGTGTAGTTACTGTACCTACAATAGTTATATATAGGTAACACATAAATAGGTTTTGTAACCGGAATCAGATAATGTAGTAACTGAAACTACGTAGTAATTTAGATTCGGGAATCCCAAACACAGTGACAAAATAATAACGACTTGATTCCTAGTGCAATAAAATAAATATGTCTTTTTCGTAATGGTTCGGGAGTTATTTCTTCAATAACAATGATTTAATAACTAGGAAAATTAGCCATACAAAGCGCTAATGATGCAATAACTAATAGAATTGTATTAGCATGTCCAGACGATCACAAATTGCGTGCGTTACGCTTGAGGACTATTCCACGCGAAATTTTCCTACGAGAATGATGAATAATGACCTTTTTTTTCGTTGGCTTCAGACGTTTGCCGGATTCCTAATGCCGACGTTAGTAAAGTTTTAGTCATAATTAAAGATGTTAATGCACTATTCTGCTTAATGGATGCTAATCATGTTACAGGACAATAATTCGTTTGAAAAAAAAAATGCATGAAAATGTTAATAAGAGTCGTAGGTATCAATTTCAACTGAAGAGCATAGCTGAATATATAACATGAATTAGCAGTAAAGTGTGGAACCCACACTTGAGAATTGAGACGTAATTCTAATTTGAATCATTTAATTGGTCAAATTAGGTATTATTCTAGGAGTTACCCTCCATGTTTCTCCCCACTTAGCCAGTATATTCACACTTAGCCAGTATATTCACACATTCCATGGCCTATCAGACTATCAGTACCTACCTATCTAAGCTACTCATCATGTGAAACATCCTGCTCTATGTGACTTGGGGATAGAATAAATTAAAGCCTTAGTCTTTTTTCGTGTTTGTGTGACCCCATTGTTCTTCTCAACTAGGTATATAACAGATTTTGATGCGGTTTCCACCATCATTAAGAAAATATATACCAATATTTAACTTAAATAAATAGGTGCCTACCTTAAATAAATGTTGATGTTTCGAGACGTAAAAACCGTGCGAAACTAGGGTGGTTCGTAGTAGGTAGGTATTTACCTGTGTACCTGTAGCCAAGAATCTTTCAGTTTCATGTAAAAATATAAATAAGTAACGCTTGTTTTCGCGCGCACCCAGCCGTGACAGTTTCGCTGCAAACATTTGTGCACGTAGCTGAGATATACGAGCACTTTAATAAACTACGGGTAAGGTGATTGCATACATTATGCCTGGGAAACTTGGAGATTTTGGGCAAATCTTTTGTCTTTTTGTAAGTGAACCTACTTCAGAAATTTATTAACGGTGTAAAATTGTAATTTTCCTAAAGCAGTCCAGCCTCGAGATTGATTTGATTAGTTTTGCTAGTCAAATTATAAACTAAAAATCTGGATTATTCAAACGCGACTCTTCTTGTGTTGGAATTCTGTTATGAGGATTTTAGTGCATCTTACCAAACATGCCCGTGATTTGTTCGCGAACGAAGCGAAGACGATCAGCATTGCTATTCTGTAACAGAATAGCAATGTATCGATGACAATGACAGCTCACTCCACGCTCACTTCACCTAAGTTTTCACGGTAAGATGGTAACAGAATAGCAATGTATCGATGACAACGACAGCTCACTCCACGCTCACTTTACCTAAGTTTTCACGGTAAGATGATAACAGAATAGCAATGTTTCGATGACAACGACAGCTCACTCCACGCTCACTTCACCTAAGTTTTCACGGTAAGATGGTAACAGAATAGCAATGTATCGATGACAACGACAGCTCACTCCACGCTCACTTTACCTAAGTTTTCAAGGTAAGATGGTAACAGAATAGCAATATTTCGATGACAACGACAGCTCACTCCACGCTAACTTCACCTAAGATTTCACGGTAAGATGGTAACAGAATAGCAATGTATCGATGACAGTGACAGCTCACTCCACGCTCACTTCACCTAAGTTTTCACCGTAAGATGGTAATAGAATAGCAATGTATCGATGACAATGACAGCTCACTCCACCTTAATTTTTTATACGGTGAGATGGTAAAAGAATAGCAATGTATAGATGACAATGGCAGCTCACTTCACGCTCACTTCACCTAAGTTTTCACGGTGAGATGGTAACAGAATAGCAATGCTGGTCAGAATATCTGGAAAAGGTCTGGCTTTGTTTGTGTGCTATGAAAATTATCTTCACGAAAGTCCGTTTTAAATTTGTTTATTCACGAAGCTTCACTTCTGCTCATACCACAATATCTTAGTTTAGTAGTGACCTGTTAGGAGGGCATCGGTGTTTAGCTACTCTCAGCATTTCTTATATTTGACCGCCGTTATCATTAACCCTTCCACTTAACGTGTAAACGTTTACTGGGAACAATTTTCACGTCTTGTAAATAACCGGGCCGGTCGCCGGACATCTTTCCCCGGTGCCTTACATATACGGAATGTCGCCTCGTTGCTTGTAACTGAGTAATTGCGTATATTTATTTACTTACGTGTGTGGCACCGTATTGTGGGCGTGTTTCTTTTACCTAGGTACTGCTACCGAGGAAAACGTTACACATAATGTATGTCTCATAAACGTAAAAACATACCTTGAAGGGTAATTTTCTCCGTACAAAGCCGTTCCAAAAGAACAGTCTATTTGCATTGACTTTCCTGAATCAACAACCCATAACATTATAAATCTTTCTTTTTTTCAGGTCTACATAATCTACCTGGCTCTCTGCTCCCTGACACAAGCAGTGTACATCAGCCGCATGTCCTCAGTCAACAGACTGCGACCCCCTGCGCCGTTCAGGCCGGGGGTCAACCTGCAGAGGCCGTGGTCTCACACCAGACTCGTCCAGGCAGCGTCGCACCGAGCACCCTATGTGTTGTATAGGAAACCTCCTCAAAGGTAAGATAAACAAAAGAAAAAACAGAACGGAAAACCCATTCAGAAGCGCTAAAAAAATCCAAGAACCAAATCCCTCTAAACCTACTTACCATGCAACCACGGTCCTTCGAAAGGACCTTTCAAAGACGCTACTTTTAACAGACAAAACGGTAGGTTGAATCATTTTGAAAAAAGTAAATAGCACGGTATGAACGAGTCTGATGCCGAAATATAGTTTTTATGATTTTGTGTCCGTTTGTCTGGATGTATGTTCCGGATTGGTGTAAAAACGGCTGAACGGATTTGGATGAAATTTGGCACACAGATAGTTTAGCACCTACCTACATTTAATCCCGGTAGTAGGTACGTTCAAAAGTACTCAGTGGTACATTCACGGGGGCGGAGCCGCGGGCTATAGCTAGTGTTTAATATTAGCAAACTCCCCTTCATTCTTCCCAAAGCCCGAGGTTTTTAAAGCTCTACAGCAACCTCTTCATCTTCCAGGTACGCAATTAAGCACTTCAATCCATCAGCAACCCGCAACATGTTCGCGGGGGGGCCGTGGAAGACCACCGGCCACCTGCCCCTGTCGCCCGTCACTCCGGAGTACGAGTTCGTGAAGGCAGCATCCAACGCGCCCTTGGTGCAAACTGACGGTGGTACAGGTTGACTGGCTATGTGCACTGCACTTACTACTTTGATACTCTTACTTTGGATTATGGTATCTTAGTACTTTAGTTGTGTAAGCCCGTTGCCTTTAACGAACTGATTTGATAGGGGCACTATTCCTATTGGATCTTTTATCTTCATTGTGCATGGTATGATTTAGGAGAGGGGTTCGTGGCTAATTAATAACTGCCGCACGGGTCGATCCATCAGGTTAAGCTGTTAAGTCTGACGACCAGTCTTAACAAGGGGTACCTATCGTATTACCTCGTTACGGGTTGTGGAGGTCAGATAGGCAGTCGCTCCATGTAAAATACTGGTATTATGGTGCATCCGGTAAGACTGGAAGCAGACCCCAACATAGTTGGGAAAAGGCTAGGCAGATTGATTTTTTGTGCATGGTATGATTTAACAAGATGAGTTTGGTCATAGGTCGGACCTTACACTTGAATCAAATGAATTATTGTAGGTACCATAATAGGTATCTGCTTAATAATGGTGGTCTCTTTGTGCGTTGCTTTGAATTTTCTTTTCTGCTGCGCAAGATGTGGTGATGGAAGCGTAAGGCCTAAGATCTTCTGAATTGATTTATTTTCTGCCATCCAAGGTACATTCTTCTCTATCTACTGCAATAATATGCTTTGCTTGTGTCCACATTGGATTGTATTTCGACTTCGTGCACTAAGCGCACAAAATTAATGAAGATTTCGTCCACGGCAAGAAATTACGTCACAAGATTTACAAAATATCATAAATTAGGTAGTTCGGGCTAGGTGGAGCGACGATCTTCGCAGGGTGGCTGGTAGCAACTGGATGAGAGTTGCCGAGAATCGAGCTGAATGGCGTGCAATTGGAGAGGCCTATGTCCAGCAGTGGACTGCTATGGGCTGATGATGATGATGATGAAATAGTTCAAATCTATGGAATCCCCTTCTTCATAAACGTCCATATAACCAATCGTTACAAGACCCGGTAGACTCTTTTGGTCATTTCATAAGCATGTATTGTGACGTAACCATCGCTGTGGTCGAAAGCATTTTGGTTCAGGCCTGTGTGACCATCAGGTGCCATCCACACGATACCAGCACCCAATCTGAGCCTGTCCGAGAAGCCGATTGTGGTCATCGAATCCTCTGACAATCCTGTCTCGGAACTGGTGAGTAGGACTTTCGAGTATAGTAGGTACCATGGCGTAGCGTAGTATATATTAAAAGAGACCGCGTAGTGAGTTCACATATCTCCTCAGCATCGAACGATACATTTTGAAATCAAGAGAATTTAAACTACGAACTAGTGAGAATGTGAGATATTTTTAAAAGACGCTAGTCCTGACCGACTTCTAACTACAGTAGAATATGATGCAGTTTTCACTTTCAAAGGTACCGAAATGGTTAATAAGCAGTTTCTGATCCATGACGAACCGCTAAGGCTCAGGGCCTCAAAATTGGAAGGTTTCGTTACACTTATCCACACTTCATTAGACACAATTTTTTGGTAACAATGGGGATTGCCCAAAATTACACAAAACTTTTTTGAAGAATTGATAAAAACTGCGGTTTGGTTGTCGCACAGGGCTAATATCTATCGAAAACCACATAACCGAATAACGAGCCAAAAACATTATTTGACCTATAATTTCAGCCTAGACCATCGTACGAAGTTACGGAAAAATATCCGGAAAGTGAATACACTGTCGCCAAATTAGAATCGCCCATAGGATTTTCAAAAGCCACAGTAAGTTTAAAAAAACAGTTTTTTAGGAGTCTCAACCTGTAGGACATATCACATAAACCTTTTATAATGTTTCCAGTCCTTCACAACACCAGAGCTACAGACGCTGATAAGAAACGGAGCGGCTTTACAGCTGGCATCCCAGTATTCTTTGCCAGCTATTATCAATCAACACCAAAATCTACAGCACCAAGCCTTACAGCATCAAAGCTTACAGCACCAAGCTATACAGCATCAAGCCGTGCAGCATCAGTATCCTTTGCAGGTAAATTAAATAAAAACTAAATTAGAGTGCGACCAGCGGAGTAATTGCGTAACACGCGAACAGTAGCAATGGGTTTCATTTTGACAGTTCAACAACATTCGTAGCGCAATTTAACTTATGTGGCTTAGTAGAAATATGAGCAGTGTGACTATCAGGAACACTACCAGGAGAAATTATTCCTGTTAGTCACACTGCACTAGTGTTACAACCTGGTGTGACCACGAGTCGTCACCCGCTTTTTGTGGTACAGCCACTCTTACAAGTGTCTATATATTAGCGGCACTCAAAATTAGCTGCTGGCTCTATTAGAATGAGGTATTTCATAACAATTTTCGATTACGAATTTTTTGCAATAAAGGACGGGAAATGTAACTAAATAGACTCTCCCTGCAAAAACTTAGTGACTACCGTGTCTGTAAATTAATATATATTATTTATTGCAGAGTTTGCAGAACGCCTTGCCGACGCAACAAGACTTAATAAACACAGGAGCCGACGGCTTATTTATTCCACCGAACGCCTTATACCAACAAGATCCTATGTTCTTGCAAAAGCTACAAAACCAGCTTCTTCAACGTTTTCCTTCCGTGGAATTTATTCCTTATGCAGCTGAAGCCCCTAATCAAGTTCATTTACAGCCAGAAGCTTCGCAGCTTCATGCCCAAGTGGTCCATCCGCAGATGATGCATCCCCAAGTAGTTCACACGCAAGTCATTCACCCGCAGGAACTTCATCATCAAATGATACTGCTTCAAAATGAACAGTTGGACAGACCATTATTACCACAACACAATGAGCCGAAGACGGTGGTGCAGAGAGAAACACAAGAAAACACGGTTGTAACGTTAGTGCCTCAATCGTTTGTCGTAGCAAATACAACGGAGAAGCAAGTGGAAGATACTCCACCTCCTCAACCAGAAAATATTACAGAAGAAATAGTAGCAGTTGAAACAACAGAGCCACCGACAACGACCGTTCAACACATTATTGAAAGGAACACAGAACAGAATATAACCCCAATTTACTACGCACAAATCGGTCAAAGCGTGGGTAATGTTATCGCCAATGGATTTTACTCCGCCATCAATGACGTTAGAGCTGCAGCGGCACTAGCCCAAGTAGATGATAACTCACCAGTCTTTACGCCTGAAAACGTGACGACTACGACCAGCAGCACAGATATGAAAGCATACTTTTTGCAAAATGAAGTAAAACCTGAGAATAAAACAGTAAGTGAAGTGAAGCCACTGCGAGGAGTTCCATTTTCAAAATCAACAGATTCTGTGAACGTAGCTTATACGTTGTTAAGGGCGAATGATAAACAAGCCAAAAGGAATCAAGAGGGGGCTGTGTATGCAGGACAAATTGTAGAAGCAACCATCACCGAAGATCAAGATTTCAATAAAGAAAAAGCTACTTTGATATCGCGAAGGGCTCCAATTAGACTATTTGCTGTAGCAGACACTAAAAACATTGTCAGTTCAGCGAACACATTGCCTCAAGTGGCCGTGGTAAAGGCAAAGATTCCTCCAAAGAGCAAGTTAACGTTTGACGACAAAACTGGGGAACCTATTTTAAGGATATACGCTTCTTATATTGACAGTCCAAAACAGGTTAGTGATTAATATTTCACATAATTACCTAATGTAATAAAATAGTTACTCTCATTCTAAGATTTCCTAGATCTAGATTGTGGACTGTCTAGAATTTGTTGTGTTTGAAATGGAAACAGAGGGCCAATTCTCATAATTACAAAACGTTCACATTCAAGTCGCAATCTGTCAAACTTGTCAAAAATGTTGGTAAATAGATGGTTTTTTTTTGACAGATTGCGAATGAGATGCGAATGTGAACGTTCTTAAAAATAAGGGAATTGCCCCGCCCGCAGAGTCTAAATCTGGCAGGAGGGCAAAATTCTGCAGTAGGTATTTTGAAAGAGATTGTACCAATTAACACTTTTGTGATCACCTAAATCTGAAAGCTTTAAATTACTTCCAGAAAGATGCAATAGTATCAAAGCTGTCGAGCCTGAAGCAAGCAAAAGACGCTGCAACCAGGAAAGATGTAGTGGACAATTGGAAGGCGGCGACCATCAAGACTGCTGACAAAACACAAGGCGATGTAACTAACCAGGTTACACCGCTTGGGCTCAAGCAACAAGAAGAGATAGATAGAAAGAATAACTATTATGTAGACTTCATTTCTAAAGATTTTGAAAATTCAGACGAAGAATGACCTAGAAATAGGATTGTTGGATCTAATGTATACTTTTGAAAACTCTTATGCCCGTTTTCACTAAGAGGGCTAAAAAAACCTATGGCTCTTAGATATATGATCATAGATAATATTATGATAGTGTAATATCCCCCTAACACTCACTAAAACAGCAAGCTATTGGATTTTCAACGCTCGGACTAGCGCCAAGAGTATAAAATAAAACAGTTCGCTTTTAATAAGTATTACTTTTAGGTTTGTCGCGTAGTGTTCGTAAAAACGGGCATAACACTCCCAAAGGCTCCATGTAACGCAATTAATGAGTTCGTTGCTGCTGAAAATATTGCGAGATTCATTCAGAGATGGTGCTTATCTATAAAATGTTATCTGTTTGCTAACTACATAATTATATTTTGGTGATTTTCAATCATAGGACATAGGTGTTGACTAAAGCTAGTGATAAATATACCGGATATACCCATTACTAACTTCTGCCAACGGATATGTGTATTAAATCTATAGATTTTGCAAGCATAATAAAAACAAAGTGACTAGAAATAGACATTATATTTTAAATTATTATAAGTAATTTATCTTTTGTATTAATAATTCGTGTAAATATGCATTTTTTCCTCAAATAAGTAGTTTTAGACAGTACTAAGATTATCGTAAGATCTACAAGAGGGTATTTTATCACTTCTTTGGGCAGCTTTCAGTAGTTTAGAGAGAATTCAACTCAATGTTGATGTGGTTAGTTTCATTTACATTTAATTTCTTCTTTGACCTGCATATTGAAATGTTCTGTATCAATATTGATATTCTATCGAATTTATTAAAATAAAATGAGTTGTTGTGCTTTGATACTAGATTTGGATTAAATTATATTCGTTCATAAATAAAGGGTGAGAATGAAAATACGACAACATTTATTAACAAGTAGTTTTATCCTTTTTGACTGCTGAAGTGATGAAATAAACCCAAATGTTTAACTTATTTGCATTTAGGATAATATTGTTATTTATTGATATAATTGCCAAATTGTTATTCAAATAAAAACAATATAACTTCATATTTATTTATTTTTCATTGCTATTACAATTTACAAAATTCTATTTCTCATAAAATTTATTGTATTTTGGTTTAACGACGTTCCTCGTCTGTTTCTGGTCTTAAAATACGTAAAAAATATAGAAAATTATGCAAATAATAATTGCACAAAGTTGTGAATTTCAAAACAATATAAAGTAGGAACCTAAACATATGAATATAGAGGTCTGTCAAGAATCACTCTATTACAATAATATTCAATTTGGAAAAATGGTTCTTATTTTTTTTTACGGCGAACAGAAATAGTGTGCTACTGTGGATTGGGGGACTAGTCTTTCTGGCTAGTCCAAATCGAAGGATCATTTACATGAAGCTAATTTCTCGACTCTTCGAGTCTGGTTGACTAAACATACGTATTGTCTGTTAGTTTATAGTTTTAACCGACCTCAAAAAAGGAGAAGGTTATGCATGTATGTTTATGAGTGGGTAATCAATACTGAAAAAATAAATACAAGAAACTGTCTAGAGCTCGAGAAAGTGCCTTCAAGTACATTATGACTTTATTTAATTTGAGCACTGTATTTTGTATAGAAACCAAATAAGTCTATATCCTTACGTAACATTGAAGATTTAAAAACTTGCTGCTACTTTGGATACAATGTTATTAAAATCTTCCTCATTTTAGGCGTTATTCATATATAACAAAAATATCATCTTCATGCACATTCTATGTCAACCAAGTTAAGGTAAATATGAATAACTTACAAACAAAACAAAGGATATTCTTGAAAAATTAGCCCAATGACTGGACATTTAACTTATAGAAATACTCCCATTTTATAATGGACAGTCTTAGCATTTGAGACATGTATAATATTACCACCAGCTACAGATAAGAGATCAAAAATTGATCCAAGAAAAATGAATCTCTAGCTGTGGCTTGGAAATGGCTTACAATTGCACTTTTTGAATACCCCAGCTGCCAGGTTGTCAACTGGCTAATATTTTTATTAAAACTTGGTCCTGTGCATGACGCCGGAGCCGCACCGGCGCCGAACCGCATGTTTTGTTGTCAATGCTTTACTGAACTCGGCATCAAATGTCAGTGTACACGCGGTTCCGGTGCGGCGCATGAAGCATGAGCGATATTCATTTCATTCGTATACTCAAACTTGCGGTCCGGCGCCGGTGCGGCTCCGGCGTCATGCAGGCAGCCCTATAGTTCGGGTCAGTACGAGAGAAGTTTCATTAAAAGCCAGAAAATTTGCTAGAAATCTCTGTCATTTGAAAATTTACCTTAATGTGCGTATTAAAATTGACAAAATTTAACCCAATTAAGATACTGGTGAATAACCCCGAATATCATTAAAATTACTTATGCATTTTTTTTATTCTTTGCTCCAATGAGTATAAAAATTATCATGTCTCAAATTCCAAAACAGGTTCATGACAAAAACCATAATAATTAACAGTTTCTTATTTCATTATTTTTTGAACTAAACTAAATTATGCTTCCACTGAGGTGGAATTCTTGTATTGCACATTATGATTAAATATGTCAAGAATCCTTTACTTATAGGTTAGCTCAATAATAGTATCATTTCCTCTACACCTTTACCCCCCCCCCCCTTCCCCTTCCTGCACTGCATGTGTAATTTTTGCACACACATGTGTAAAATGTGCATATCAAATACGGTGTGTATCAAAATGATACAATATGCTCATTGCATTCACGGAGTTATGTATTCCTACTATCGATTTGACCATGGCGAATCTTTCGGTGTGTCAATTTTCTCAATATTGGCAGTGACGGTATCTAACTAAATCCTCATGAATTCTAGCATCTATATTGATGAACTTCATAATTATGAAATTGTAGCTATAAAATGTATGAAAACGACTATAGTAATACTTATTTAGTTCATCTGAAACTTTATAATAATTTGAGTTTGTTGGACAATAATTTAGACATGGATATGGCTATTCGAAAAGGAATCAATGTCTTTGTTAATTAATAAAATGTTCAGATGAAAAAAAAAACAATTTTTCATCAGAGCATTCCATAATCAGGCTTGTTTCAAAATTTTGAATGTCCCAGTCTTAATTCAGAAAAAAAAACGTTAGTACTTTTTTTTTTAGAAGAGCCTCGCTGAGGCGATTAAAATTTTAATGTATTGATAATAGGTTTACGTTCACCTCAGTGGATGAGCAGTGATGTGGTCCCTAGGGATTGAGCTTCTCCAATTGGTCCATAAACCACGGCCGGCCCGCGGCACGTTTTGTGAGTATGTCGCAACCAGTCTCTGTAACCAGCAGTGTTTGTTCGAACTGAAAAGTAAAAACTTATGTTATTAATGTTCAAAGTCCAATCAATTGAACATCTTAATGTTTTCAGTTATTAATAACAAAATACATCACTAAATTTACAATAATTAGCCCAGCGTATTATTTCAGAATAAGTGCCATAAGTGTTCAAAATAATAATTGTGCGTTATGACTAGTGAGACATATTAAAGATAGCTCTTTAAAATTCTGATAACATAAAATATGCCTGCATATTTGTTCTTTTCTAAAGCCATTTTCGATTTTAGCTTTTTTTAAAGCAGGCAGCAACTCCTCTATCGCGTGAAGATGCTTTTTTCGTAGTTAAGTATATATGTGTCATTGCTAAACCATACTAACTACAAATCTGTACTTAGTACATACCTGAGCAGACCGACTGCCATCGGCAGTAACTGCAGTCCAGTGGTCCGGCCACTGTTCGTCACGCCAACCTCCTTCGTTGATCATCGGCTCAATGGTGAAGCAGTGACCTGGCTTCATCACTCCAATCGCTTTGTTTTCTGAAAAATAATATTGTTACCTTAATTTTTTTTTAATTGACCTTGATAACATCTAAGTAGTAGTATATTATGCACTTACTAAGATACTTTTCGTTATTTCTCAAAGCACAAAACAGACTTATATGAGGACCAGAAGCAAGAAATACAACAATTTTAAATGAAAGTTACAATTACTTACTGGCATAATGTGGCACATTAGGTGTGGTGTGGAACAGCCTATGTATTCCATGACCACAGTAGGACCGTACAACGCTGAATCCATTGGCCTGAGCATGTTTCTGAATAACATTCCCAATTTCTCGGTACTTCTCACCAGGCTTTACAATCTCAATAGCTTTCGATAAGCATTCATACGTAACTTGAACAAGCTTCCGGGTAGATTCTGGTACATTACCAACAAAGAATGTCTCATTGAGATCACCATGGAATTCTCTGTGATATACTGTTACGTCGACATTGCAAATGTCACCATACTGTAAAAAAAAAAAATTGACATGTAAACTTCAAAGAGAGAGATTATAAAATAACTAGCTATTGCCCTCGACTTCGTCTGGGGACCAGAACGAAAAGTAGCCTATGTCCTTCTCCAGGTCATGGTCTACCCATGTGCCAAATTTCATCCAAATCCGTTCAGCCGTTTTAGCGTGATGGCGTGATCAAGGGATATAGGGATTTATTTTTATACTGGGTGGCGCAAAAGTAAAGACCCTATTTGGTTCAGCTATAAAATTTTTTCTAAATTAGAAAACTAGATTTAGATTTTTTTAAATGTATATTTGTGCCATTAAATTTCGTACCATTAGGATTTAAAGATGATGTCTTTTAAATGGTGACCTCCAGAGTTGATACACATTTGAGCCCTATTTATGACATTTTGCATAACTTGCCGTAACACTTCCTGCGATATGTTCGTTATTTCTTGACGAATGTTTTCTTTTAGAGCTGCGAGAGTCTGTGGCTTGTTCACATACACCCGAGATTTCAAAAAACCCCAAAGAAAGAAGTCTGGACTGGTCAGATCGGGTGATCTTGCAGGCCAAGGCAAATCGCCAAAACGAGAGATAACTCGGCCTGGAAAAGCGTCCCTCACTAAGTCCATAGTGTCGCGCGCTGTGTGTGCCGTAGCGCCGTCTTGTTGAAACCAGATGTGCTCCAGCCCCAATTCGTCCAAACTGGGTATCAAAAACTCACGTAACATGGTTCTGTAGCGTTCTCCAGTGACAGTAATCGCATTGCCTCCAGCGTCTTCGAAAAAATAGGGTCCGATCACTCTGTCAACACAGATGCCACACCATACAGTAACTTTTAGTGGGTGTAGAGGTGTTTCTTGAATAATGCGCGGATTATCAGTGCCCCAGAACCGAGTATTCTGCTTATTGACATGCCCTGAGAGATGGAAATGCGCTTCGTCACTCATAACCAATTTTGAAGGAAAATCATCCTCTTCAAGGTTGAGGTTTATGACGCGCTGGCAGTAATCTAGACGAGCTCGGTGGTCAGCAGGCAGCAGCTGATGAGTCATTTGAGTTTTATACGGGAACATCTTTAAGTCTTTCACCAAAATACGCTGCAGGGTCCGTCTGGAAATGCCCAATTGCGTGGCACGTCGCCTCGTTGATGTTTCTGGACACTCTTCCACATCTTCGCGCACAGCATCGATATTTTCAGCTGAACGGCCTGTTCTTGGTCTCCCAGACTTAGGTCTATCCAATGTTGAGCCAGTTGCTTCAAGGCGTGTGGCAAAGCGTCGAATTGTGCGACCAATCGGTGCCGGACGGTGGGGAAATCGTCGACGAAATTCACGTTGTGTTCTTATCACTGATGAATTATTCCGTAAGAACATTGACACAATTATTCCACGTTCTTGGGGAGTAAAACGGTCCATGTTTATTTTCAGTGTATTTTACATTTGTTCACTACACAATTTTCAACAACAGAATGACAGAAAATGTCATATAAAAAAAAAAAAAGTATTTTCTTTAGTGCCAGTACTTTTGCGCCACCCAGTATATATAGATGTCACTCACAACATAATTACTTACATGAGATTAAGTTATCAATAAAAATAACTGTTGTTATTGCTGTTCATGAGATAGCTGGCCATAAAAATTAATGAGTGTAAATAACCAAGTTTTGCAAGAAAAACATAACACAGGCAGACTTTATTTAAGATCAATAAACTCATAACAATATGGGGTTATATGCAAATTTTCTACACCATGACTTGAATTTCTTAACAAGTCATTGCCAGTACACAATATCCTATTGAGCGTCTTCATAAGGGTGTAACAGTGTATTCCCCGCAGGACATTTCCATGTACCTTTTAAACACTAACAAGCTGTGCCTGGCACTTTGCCCACCTGACTATGTATTCTCTTGACATTATAAGCTAATGGGACTGTGACGTCATAGTCATAGTATATTTGTAATATCCTCAATATTGTATTATCCTCACTGAATTTCTATAGTTGCAATAACACAAACTTGTAATGTTGAGCCTCATCATGAAATAAGTCTGAGAAAGTGTTAAGAAATATGGGGTCAAAATGAACGAACCTCCAAAGGACGTAAATCAGGTATTCCATGGCAGATCACCTCATTTACAGAGGTGCAGCAGCTGTTGGGAAAGTTGTGATAGTTCAGGGGGCTTGGGTAGCACTCCCGTTCAATGCATGCCTCGTGGACAACACGGTCAATCTCTTCTGTTGTCACTCCCACGTCACATGCTCTAAAAACAGGGCAATAAGTTACAATGAGTTCCTTCTTTCCAGAAGATTTGCAATCATATTTCATATAAGTTAAAGCATTCAGTGAATTTTGTTTGTTTATTATGAGATTGCATAGGTTGACATTGAAAATATTGTTACCTATGCATTTCCAAAGAACTTGTAAGTATACAAAGTACAATTTCTAATGAATATTCCCTCAACATGAGATTATTTTCAAACTTCTAAAAACAAAATTTTCTTTCAACAAAACAACAAACAAGAACTAACTTGGCAGCCTCATCCAGCACCTCTCTTCCGAGGCGACAAGCGACGCGCATGCCTTCGATCTCCTCATCATCGAGCACCTTGATCTGTCCGGAGCCCTTCGCAGCATGTTCCGACGCTGGGAACCCGGTCGGGTGATCAGCATAGTCGGGACGACCAATATGCGGCGGCACCGTACGCCTCGGCCCAGCCGGGAATGGTCTCAACTTCCCAGTGAAACTGAACGACGGCCATGGGTTGTACTCCACATTAGACACATCTGTACTCTCTCCCTCTAAAACAAAATTCACATTGTCATATCGACTTGTAACCTAACACCGTAACATAACCTACAACGCAACTTACTCGCCAACGAGTGAATTATTTTGTGATTCTTCCAAGATTTCTTGAAACAGTCCTGATTACAGAAAAACGAGCCTTGTATTCCGAGTTTTATGCATGTTGGACATTGTAATTGTGCAATGGATTTGCAGCCGGGTGTTTCACACATTCCAATCGCCGCCATTTTTTTGGAACAACTGTCAAACTAGTGTCGTCATGTCAATTTATCTGTCAATTTTTTTATTTGACATTTGCCAGTAAGTGTTACTAGCACTACCCTTTTTAGTCAATAAGCGGTATCTCAAAAAAAAAGAAAACTAAATTTCCGGTTTTTTTCTGCACAAGGCATGAAGTATTTCGCATCAGACCGCAAAAAATCAAAATAACCATATTTTTATTGGAACATTGAAAAAACTAAAACTAAGAAGAAATGCACATCTTATTTTCTAAAGGTTAAAAATTATTCTTCCTAGGAAGTCTTTTTTTATTTCAGTGCTTGTGGGACTTTGCCGGTTAGTATTAGTTTAGGCCATACTATGATTACCAAGCTAAGCAGCGGTAGCTCGGCGTTTATCTTTTCAACCAGGTGACCACTCTAAGGCCAGCCGTACCTATACGTCCGGTTTCTTGATTCGATTTCCTGATCAGGATTCCCGAATCAGGAATCGAAGTCGAAACCTGCGCCCTGCGGTTTCACCCGCATTAGGCTCGATCCCGTGGGAATATCGGGTTAAAAAGTAGGGACCCAGGTAAAATGGTCTACCCATGTGCCAATTTCATTCAAATCCGTTCAGCCGTTTTAGCGCGAAAGCGTAACCACTTTCGCATTTATAGTATTAGGTAGGTAGTTAGGATTAACTTTGCCGTGCCGTGCCGAAAGGATACCGGGACCTTGGTAACAGGCAACTGAAGGAACACGGGTGGGTTTTAGTCAGTAAAAGTGACACGCCCTTCCGCTCCGCCCAGAGCGGGATAAGTCATTTGATGACTTGACAGCCTCAAAAAAAAGGGGCTTTAACCGGTGGTATGAACGTGGATCTCGTAGAGACACAATGGATTTTTTATTTGAGATAGATTGACGGGTTAACGGTAGGTAGTAGGATGTTTCGTTTTGTATGAAATCTTCATTCAAGAGAACAAATAGCGGTACCTATCCAAAAAACCATAATTGGTATTTTAAAAATATCATTCATAAAAATGGATCTCAATCAGATAAAATGTACGTAATGAACTAGAAAAAAAAAGTATATATACGAGTAGGAAATCAATTTTCACATATAGGTGTTTTCTCGAAACATAGGTCGCCGGTAGGTAACTTGGCAAGAATCGTAGATGCGCAGAATTCGTTTTCGCTTGATTTTCACCGTACATGTTAAAAAATAAATGATTATTAGCATCATTTATTTTTAACATTTATTTTTTACCATAGAATAATGACATGCAATAAAAGTGTCAATTTTTTTGTTGCGTTAAGTGGACATGCGCTAATCTACTCCCAATACGTCAAAACCTTGCCAACTTACGTGCCGGCGGCGACTGTATACTTGTTGAGTTACCGCTTTTTGTCTTACGGGGGCAGATCATGGTTCGAAAAAATTAGAAACGTTCCGAACCTGCCTTTTGCGTAGATACCTACTACAGACGACTCTTTCCAAAAACTGATAAAAAATTAAAACAATTATGTAATACTAATCTTCTTTTTGTTTTATTAGCCACATACTGATAACATTACCGTGAATATCTGGTTCAATCAAAGGCAAGATAGCCTCAGTTACGGGTAACTCCACGTCAACCATCATTGGACTTCTATAAAAGATTCTGTAAGGCAGAGCTAAGCTGTTACATTCAAAATTACAATGATTAGTTAATTATTTATTTACCAAGAGTAGGTAAAATAGTTAATAACTGAGATACCTAACTGTGGCAATAGGTTAGGTGATACCAAGGGAAAATAGATAACGAACGATAGGTACTTACTGAATGGTTTACGAATTCTATGCAACCATCCGTCTGGGAGGTCCCACGAGCGAATTAAAACGTTCTTAAACTGACAGTAGAAAAAATTGCATGACGTGATGAATAACTCGTAATCACTGTCCATTGCACAATAACAAATAACACAATTTTCGCACAATAACTGATTTTTTTAGTGTTTTATACTTAACGTAGGTACTGAAATTTGGAAAGAGATATTTTCTAACACCATTACTTTTTAGTTATTTTAGTACCTTTCAATTTTAGTTTAGTTATTTATTAAAGAAATCTTGAGATAGGTACGCCAGTCAATAGGTGTTGCGATCACGTTTCGATTGACGTACCTATTTGCTTTTAAAACTACGTGCTCTATTTTTAAATACAGCTTCAAGCGCTGTCCAGAGCGTATTCCAGTAATTCCAGTCGGACTGGCAATATTTTTATTGGCGTTCCACGTTCCTCACTTGATTGAAAGAGTTCGCCGCAAAAAGTTCTCATCTGGAAAAAAGCTAAAACCGCTCAACCTTTTTTGTTTTCCGTTCAGACTTTTTAACATGCGCGTAAAAATATTAAGGAAGAGGGTTTTTAAGGACGTGTTTTATCCCAAGCTACGGTGTTATGATGACAAAAGGTAGTTGAAAGTTTAACGAACTCTAAAGAGGGTAAGAGTATCTTACCTACGCTTTTAAATTAGGCCAATGTTTGCCGTAATGCGGTTTACCTAATGGGTCTAAAACACGGTTGTTTATGTCTTCTAAGATACAACAAAATTAGGTTTTTGTTTGAAGGCCTTCCGAACACTCGGGTAATGAACAAATATGGCTAAATGTAACATCCGTTTAAAGAAAAGTCAGAAAAATTCCTACTCACGCGAACTTGATTGATACGGAATGAGCGCTTTCGTTTAGCTAAGGCAAAAAAATAGGTAGGTACCTAAACAGGCAGGTGAACTAAATTAAGCACTCACTCAACTTCACTCAACTAGAATAACCGTAAAAAAGAAAGAAAGAAAATACGTTTATTTGCGGCAAACATGACGCTAAGAAAATACAAATACACGAAAAATAACACACCGTACCTACTGCACTACATTTTCGAGTATTAGGTTGGGCTCAATGATTATTCATACTGTTTTGTAGGTAGGAATAGATATAACGGCCTTTGATTAAATAGGTAGGTAGGGTAGACCACCCGGGGACATTAATTGTAGCATTTTAGGGTTAATTTTATCTACATTCTGAGTTTAGTTACTGCTAATATTGTGTCAATAGTGCCAATATTCATTGATACATAGTTTCAGAATCAGAATCAGTTTATTTGCTATGAATATAAGTACATATACCTATAAGATGTTGTATAAATTAATGACAGTAATAAATACAGTCTACCAGTGTACACGAATTATTAATGAATATTATTTTGCTATGATTTAGCATTCCCTTTAGATTCGTAGAAGCAATAGGTACAAACATAACAACAACAAGTGTGAGTCTACGACTTTAGAATTTAACCAGCGTAATGGCTCAGTAGGTGTACCCAAAGGCTCTTTTACAAAGAAAGCATGTTTTGTAGAAGGTGATGTAAGACTTCATTAAAACAGAATTAATACAGTAATCGCCCTTGAGGTTTTCAGCGGGGTTGTTTCGCATAAAGCCGATTAATTTGTTAAAAGCCGAGGCAAATGAACCCAAATTAATTTAATTTTCGCAGAAAACGTCGATAGAAACGTACCTAGTAGCTAGAATTGGGTGAGGCATTCAATTAATTTCTCTGTCATTTTAGCTCCAAATAGCCTGTCTCGAAATGTTTTGGGTCATTTCAGTTAGACAGTAGGTAGTTTTAATTGAGATTTATAAATTAATTTATAAAGAAATCATAAATAGGCTTCACAATATTATGTGCCAATTGCTACATTGTACTGTACCTTAAAACTATAAACTATCATTATATAACACTTTGACTTGAATAGTTTTGTCACGCCTAACAAAATGTTGCTGAACATTGTTTCTGATTGAAAATGTAATTTAGGCAAAAGATATAGTAATTAGTACCTATGAGAAAAAGGTTTAGAAAGCCCAAACCATGGAGGTGAGTATATATAATAATTTGTTGTTCAGTAGGTGACGAGCTCGTGGCTAAGTAATAACAGCCGCACGGGTCGATCCATCAGGTTAAGCTACGCTTGCCGGGGTTGGTCCTTGGATGGGTGACCATCTTTACATACCGAGACTCGTCCGTGCCTCGGAAAGCACGTTAAGCCGTTGGTCCCGGCTGTCATTTGTGGATCTTTGACAGTCGTTACGAGTCGTCAGAAGCACGAAAGTCTGACAACCAGTCTAACCAAGGGGTATCGTATTACCCAGTTAGTGGGTTGTGGAGGTCAGATAGGCAGTCGCTCCATGTAAAATACTGGTATTCAGCTGCATCCGGTTAGACTGGAAGCCGACCCCAACATAGTTGGGAAAAGGCAGACAGATGATGATATTATTCAGTAGGTAGGTATTCATAGAGCCATTTCGTCCGGGACTTAGACCCATCGTCCATGCCACGGATGCTAGACCACAAAGAAGCAACCCCAATGAGATTTTTTCACTCAAGCTTGTTTTACTAATAAACAGTAGATACCTATTTCGGGCCTGTTTCGATGTACATGAATGAACGCACTCATCGATTCCCGAATTTATTTTTATACCACCGCTCATAAAACGGTAAAAATAAAAACTTTTTACAAAAAAAAAAACAACCGTCTTCGAAAAAATAACACTAAAAAAGTGAAAAATAAATTTAATTTCGGAAGTCGGTGTCTTTGCTTTTCAATTTTCGTTTTTTGCCACCGACTTCCGAAATTAAATTTATTTTTCACTTTTTTAGTGTTTTGAAGTCGGTTGTTTTTTTTTTTTGTAAAAAGTTTTTATTTTTCACTTTTTAGTTGTGGTACCTACCTCACACAAATTCGTATACCGTTATCTGCTATGTAAATAACAGTGACGGAGTGAAATAATTATATCGGCTACATAGCAAAGTGGGAAAAATACGTAATTATTGAAGCTAACTCACAAACTACGCAAGTAAAATTAATAAAATGTATATGGGACCACCTCTGAAGCATGATCTACCAAACAAAAAAAGAATCATCAAAATCGATTTATAATTGGCGGAGTAATCGGGTAAAATAAATACAAAAAAAAAAAAAAAGATGTCGGTTAAAAATAGAACCATCAACACATTAATTATTAATGTTTTAAAATGTATATTCAGGAGAATTTACTCAAAGGTCGGGTACAGAAATAAACACTATTATCCATACAAATCGTGAAGATTACAATACTAATGTACTTCGGTATAATCTGAGGGATTAGGAATATTTATTGTCCGCTTTCTTCTTTTGCTAAGCCCCGGACATTTTCGGGGCTAGTAAAGGGATTCGTAGTGCGTTGCCCGCTTGAGTTCGTTAATTGTCGGGATTAACTTAAATGCATCAGAAGGTCGGCTAAGCGAGGCTTTGGAGGCAGCGAGGATGATATTTGTCTGCTTTTGTCTACTACTGAACCTTCTTTGGAAAAGAGTGTTTTAATTTTATTAAGGGGGATGCGCAAGGGTGGCCCGCGAAATTTAAATTTTCTTATGTTTTTTGCAATTTGCAGGTCACTATCAGGTTGTATGTTGATCTAAATATTATTAGCGCTCGTAACAAATATGGATTTACAGAATTATAAACATTTAAATCAGCAATACAACTCTCTAAGCTCATGAAAGTGTATTGAATGACTATTTCATGAAATCATGACATTTGGCACTTTCATGCACTTAGAGAGTTGTATTGCTGATTCTAATGTTTACAATTCCGTAAATCCATATTTGTTACGAGCGCTAATAATATTTAGATAAACATACAACTTGATACTGACCTGCAAATTGCAAAAAACGTAAGAAAATTTGAATTTCGCGGGCTACCCTAGCGCATCAACCGTGTAATGTGTACTTGAGAAGGTAGGTTTTGCTCATTAAAAAATTTATAAAATGCCAGCCATTGTTTTCATTGAGAATTCATCAAGAAAATGCAAGAGCGAGCGAAATGAGCTAGAAAATTGGAGTACCTATCTTGTCTTGTCCATGTACAACTGCAGAGTAAAGGCTTCTCATACAGCGAAGGCACAAGCATCTTAACTCATATTATTAATGCGAAAGTGAGTTTGTTTGTTACGCTTTCACGCTAAAACGGCTGAACAAATTTGGATGAAATTTGGCACAAAGGTAGACCATGACCTGGAGTAGGACATAGGATACTTTTTATCCCGACATTCCCACGGGATCGAGACTTACGCGGGTGAAACCGTGGGTGCAGCTATAATCCATTTGAAATAAGATTAGACGTTTAAATAAACCTTTTTTACAGTCCGTTCAACCGATTTTCACTTCTATTGCGTTCATGGCATGACAAATGGCAGCTGCAGTAGACAGTTGGTATTGTGTAACTTTTTTTGCTTTTAATGTCTTATAGACGTCAAAATCGGTTGAACGGACTGTAAAAAGGTGTGTTTTAATGTCTAATCTTATTTCAAATGCAGTATAGTTGATTATAACTCAATACTCATTACCTACACTTATTTTCTGTGACATTACGTTACAAGTTTTTTTCTATCAAACACAACGATAATTTGTTTTGAATATTACAATACGTACCTCTGTGTAAGCTGAACTTCGTGCTAAGAATCCGCTAACTTTCAAGCCTCGCTCTATAAATCTTAAGACAAAGACGGAATGTTGCGCACAAAATAAAATCGCCTTTATCTTGGAATTTGTTTTGTTTTTGCATAGCTACATCTAATTGACATCCTGTAGGATTATAATTATGACTATGTATGAAATACATTATTTGTTATCTTCGGAAGATGCTTACGATGATCGGATCATCGTAACGGCTAGGATAACAAAGGGTCAAAAACTTTGCTGTTATTTCTATAAATTCATGGGCTTCCTCGACATTTTGAAGAATTTCCTTCTTCTTCCAATTTGTTATAAGCCTGTGTGTTCCCTCTTTCCACTTTTCCAGGTCTACTTCGTTTACGGGCCAATCCTTTAAGAAGGAGTCCAGCTCATCCTGCCATCTCTTTCTGGGCCTGCCGCTTAGTCGTTTCCCTATTATTTGGGATCCACTGAGTGGTGGTTTTTCCGACTTACTGCTCCGACATGCGACAGATGTGGCCAGCCCAGTTCCACTTCAGTCCAGCAGCTGTGCGGTCAGCATCCGCTATTAGTGTTTTCGAACGACGTATAGTGTTCCTAAGGCTGTCGTAAGTTTGACACCTAGTATACTTCGCTCCATAGTCAATACGGACTTTTCACGCTTTGTACCAGACCATGTTTGCGCTCCGTAAGAATAGAAAGAAGAAAAGTCCGGAAAAATGTAATGTCCATGAGCTTTCGTTTTAGTGAAAGCGGGAGCTGTCCTTTCATTAGATGTTTCATCGACCAATATTTCGTCCAGGCGTTTTCGGTGCGTCGAGCAATTTCTTTGTCCTGTCTCGCCTGGAACGATACTATTTGGCCGAGGTAAATGTACTTATGGACATACTCAACTTCCACACCCCCAATTTCTACGTTGCGTTCGGTGCTGTCCGTCATCAGCTTTGTTTTCAAAATGTTCATCGTAAGTCCAACTTGAAGACTGGCGTGGCTCAGCCTCAGCTGCTGAGGAAGAAAAGTAGATTAGTCAATCTCCTTTCCCCGACGACAATGCCCGTGTCAAGCCAGTGTGGATAAAATTTTAGGAAAACCTATACCAGCGTGTCTGTGAAAAGTTTAGGAGAAAGCGGGTCGCCTTGCTTGACTCCTTGTTGGATTGGAAAGGATGATTCTTCCAATACGTTTAATTAATTAAACCAATCTTCAGATAATCCAGGATTCCTTATTCCTTTCCATTTTTTACTCACATTATATTTCTATTACGGCAAAAAATAATACCCCACAAAAATGCCGTCAGCATAAAAGTTTCAATAGACTGGGCGGTGATAAAAATATATAATATTTTCACCTCCGCGATGGCAGCCGTGAATGGGGGACCAAATAAAGGCTCTTTTTCTAAGGCGCCATGAAACTGCTGTTTATTTATTCAACAGCCTTCATATTTTGTGTGCTGATTGCGATGATAAGTAAAAACGTTCGAGGGAATGAGAGAGATTTTTTTTTTGCTGAAATATTATTACCTATTGATTTCTTGGCGCGTGATTTCGTAAAATCATGATACGTAATAGTGACAATAGGTACTCTTTATTGTACTACCATTTATTTATAAAACACTTTTGTCAACTGTAACACTATTCTAATAGTAATTGACATGGTATTTTGAATTAGGTACTATTGGAATCTACGTTGGTTACTGGGTTGTGGAGGTCAGATAGGCAGTCGCTCCATGTAAAATACTGGTATTCAGCTGCATCCAGTTAGACTGGTAGCCGACCCCAACATAGTTGGGAAAAGGCTAGGCAGATTTTTTTTAAATTGGAATCTAGGAATCTAGTTACATGGGATGTTAAGAAAAGCTCAGAAGTAAGGCTTCAAAGAGCCTCAGTGCAGTCAGCTCCTAAAGAAGACTTAAGTCAATGCTAACTGCCGACGAAGTTTCGTCTAAAGCCCGGGCAGTCTTGTAGTTCGGATTGTCCTGTTCATAGCAGTCTCTGTAAATGCTTCTGGCATTAAGGGCGCACCCAATCACAAATAGCTTAGCATAATCCCCTGGTATGCCGAAAATACTGCAGCAATAATTTTGAAATAAATATATGTTAAAGTTAAGGATTGATGCTAGGTCTTATGTGAGGCGAAAACACGATTATATAAAATTTTCTCGATACAAAAAAAATCCAAAGTTACCTCTGCACAGAATTATAACCCGCTGGTATTAAAAAAATACTTCAAATTAGATCATGAAACTTTGCATGATAACTGAACTAACTATAAAGCAGGTCATATGTGTGTCTTTTTTTTAATTACCATTATTTTCACCGTAAAAAGCAATTACCTATACTTTTCAACGCTTTAGAGCCGCTAGCGCCCCACTCCGTCTCGTTCTCACTCAGGTCGCGAGTAGTATGGTGCGAGCAGGATAAAATCTGAGGTAGGGTGCGCCCTCAAGTCAACCTCTGTATAATGTTTTTATTTATCTATAACGTCAATCTGCCTAGCGTTTTCTCAATTATATTGGGGTCAGCTTCCAGTCTAACCGGATGCAGCTGAATATCAGTATTTTATATGGAGCGACTGCCTGTACGGTACCCCTTGGTAAGATATGATGATGATATGTAATGTAAATCTTTAATAATGTCAATCTTATATTAATTAATGATAATCTAAATTTAATAATGTATTTTATTTTTATTATAATTATACTAATAATAATTCTTAATTCTAATTATATATTCAGAGCATGTGTGCTCAATAATGTGTAAGTTGTGGTTACCTGAAATTGAGTTTGCATTACAGGATAATGTTTAAAAAAAATTAAGTAATAAAAACTAAAACCCAACTACGACTGAAAAGGTATAAACAAGACACCACAGACAGACAAATTAAAAATCCGGAGTCACACGTAATCTGTTCGATTTATGCCGCCCTAACACGTGTGACTCCGGATTTTTAATTTGTCTGTCTGTGGTGTCTTGTTTATACCTTTTCAGTCGTAGTTGGGTTTTAGTTTTTATTACTTGATTTTTTTTTTAATTCTTTTGGGATTATAATATATATTTTTGAAATGTGCTCATTAATATCCCTTTCATTTGATACCCAACATGATACGATTAAACCATTTTTTTTTTAAGTTCCTCACTTTATGTCCTCTAGAGGGCGCCATTTTTAATTTAATGTGACGTCACATAGCCTATAACCAGCGGACAATCACGACGCTTCTAACGATACCTCATTTGTCAAATTGTGATAAGTGGTTTGGAAGATAGGAGGGAACAGATGAACATACATACATACATACATACTTACATACATACATACATACATACATACCGGTCAAAATCATAACCCTCCTTTTTTCTTCGCCGTAGTCGGGTAAATAGTTTTTATTATTGTAAAAGATAAGTTATGTATCTCGTTGGTAATCCTTAAATAAATAAATAAATACATAAATAAGACTGGTTGTCAGACTTTCGGGCTTCTGACGACCCGTAACGACTGTCAAAGATCTACGAATGACAGCCGGGACTGGCTTAACGTGCTTTCCGAGGCACGGAGGAGTCTCGGTATGTAAAGATGGTCACCCATCCACGGACCAACCCCGGCAAGCGTAACCTGATGGATCGACCCGTGCGGCTGTTATTACTAAGCCACGAGCCCATCTGGTTTATCCATAACGTATAATCACTTATTACAAAAAAAAAGTCAAATCAACAAAATTTATTTGTTGAATCCAAACATAATATTAAAACCACATCAAGTTGGCGTTTGTTGAATTCTTAGTTAGGTCAAATACTTACTCTTAAATTGGTAGGAAATCAAATCTGTATCGACTGGGGTTCAATCTTGTATTGGTTACAAAGTAAAAAAGTTTAATTTTGGAAAGTTTTGATCGCTGTAGTGTTTACTTTATCAAATTCACTTTTTGTATTAAAAATAACCCAGCATCCATCTTTCCTAAATAACTACGACCTACACGATTCGTTACTGGAAAGTACAAAGGTTACAATGATCTACGCCTTGAATATAATACAATTAAACAGAACTAGTCCTTATAATAATAGAAAAGGTCAATCTTGTCATCACGTAATTACAAAACAGTTAGGCCTTTTATCTGATTACAAAAAAAGCCCACCTTAACCTTTAAGCAAGAGATAAAAAATAACAATACATTTATTAGGTAAGGTAACAAAATAAAAAATAGCAACACTGAAAAATGCCGAAATGCCAGCTAAGCTCGTAGCACCGTAGCGTCGTAGCACTCTCGTAGCGGGGCGGGCGGCCAGTCGTAGCGCGTAGCCGGGCCCGAGCGCTTGTCCGCGGGACGCCGAACTCGCGATCTAAGTTGTATCGTGCTTTGTGCTTTTCTATCGGTAAGTAGTTTTAGAATAGAATGTTTCTTTCTTTATTTCGTTTTTTTTTTGTAGCTTGGAGATTTTTGGTTGTAGTTGTAGTTTGATGAATGAGAGGAGTCTTCTTTGATTATTGGGTTATTGAGTTTTTCTTTATTTTTATTAACTAAAATGTTTTGGTGGCAAGCAATTAACATAGTATTATTTGAAAAGCTCCGCTTCTGATTTGAAAAAAGATTGGGTAAAAAATGCTTCGAGGGTTCTGGACTGCATTTACAAGCTGCTTGTTGTTGTTGATAATAATTATCTAGTTTATGCTATGTAAGGGCAGCGCAAGTACAGAAGACTTTAAAGATAACAATCAAAGAAATTACTTACCTATTAGAAATGTTATGCTAATACAATCAATCTGTCTAGCCTTTTCCGAACTATGTTGGGGTCGGCTTCCAGTCTAACCGGATGCAGCTGAATACCAGTATTTTACATGGAGCGACTGCCTATCTGACCTCCACAACCCATTATCCGGGTAATACGATACCCCTCTTTGGTAAGACTAGTTGTCAGACTTTCGGGCTTCTGACGACCCGTAACGACTGTCAAAGATCCACGAATGATAGCCGGAACCAACGGCTTAACGTGCTTTCCGAGGCACGGAGGAGTCTCGGTTGGTAAAGATGGTCACCCATCCACGGACCAGCCCCGGCAAGCGTAGTTTAACCTGATGGATCGACCCGTGCGGCTGTTATTACTTAGCCACGAGCTTCTCCTATGTTACGTTAATACATTATTGTATTTTCAATAATGCTTAATGTTATTGTTTTTTTTTTGACCTCGTTTCTTTTTCCTAACTAATTATATAAATGCGAAAGTGACTTTGTTTGTTTGTTATGCTTTCACGATAAAACGGCTAAACGGATTTGGATGAAATCTGGCACAGGGGTAGACCATGACCCGGAATAGGACATAGGATACTTTTTATCCCGATATTCCCACGGGATCGAGACTTACGCGAGTGAAACCGCGGGGCGCAGCTAGTATGCCTGCCAGGGTTGCGGAATAGTCCGAAAGGGATACCGGGACCCTGGCAACAGGCAACTGAAGGAACACGGGTGGGTTTTAGTCAGTAAGAGTCTGACACGCCCTTCCGCTCCGCCCAGAGCGGGAGAAGTCATATGATGAATTCCCACCCAAAAAAAAAAAGGGGCGCAGCTAGTAAAGCATAAAGTGAACAACAACTAACATTTCTGTTTATTGTTGCTAATTAACAGTTACCCTACTATAAAAATTACTTCCCATAACGAAGTACCCACATAAGGGTCAAGAGTAATGTGTTTTCCTTTCCCACCATTACATCATGGAAGTTACTGGTATAAATAAGCCTCCTTCCCATAGGCAGTGAGCCAAGAGGTCGTTAGGCACCGCCTGACCTTTATAGTGAATATAGTGTGGTGCATGTGGTGTGCTAATATTTGGACATGGAATAATGAGCTAGCTGACAGATTAGGCAGAGGTGTGTTGTATGTACACACATTTCAGGGGGCTTAAAACAGCGTTTTACCGAGAAAGCGTTTCTTTTTTGTATATTTGTTTCTGCATAAATACTGAAATCTTTTCTCTTTATTATTATAAAGAGAAAATATTTGAGTTTTTATTAGTTAAGATTTAGAAATACAAGGAAAGACGTAGGTACGTTATGACACCGGCATACATAGTGTAATATGCGTGCTTATTAAATAAATGATCGTCGTAGCTTACAGTCTAACCGCCTTACTAATAAACGTTGTATAGCGCCTGTATAGTTACACAACGCTTTGTCTTCTTCTTTCAAAATTCAAATTACTTTTATATACATAGGATAAAAAAACGACAAAGCGCTTCGAGAAAGGTAGAAGTGCCTTTGCCCTTCGCTTGGCTCGTCTTGGCGGGGGCACTACCGTGTCCCCAGATTAGACCACGTCCTCTTTATTTTTGAAATCGATTAAAAAGATAGTTTGGTTTTCGAAAGCACCCGTGATTTTTTATGAAGAAGATTGGTGGAAGGAAACAATCTGCAATTATATTAATAAATAATTATAATTATTATAATTAACGAAGATTTTTGACCTACTGTCTTTGTGGGCAGTTTGGTCCAGTGAATCAATTCAGTGCAAGGATTAAAATGGGGTCATATTATTTTTTGTGAAGGAGTGTATAACTAATATTTCTCTCCTAAAAGGTTATTTATTTTCTGTTAAGAGAAAAACGTAAAAAAACAACAAAAAATACTTGTATTCAGCTGCATCTGGTTAAACAGGAAGGTTGAGAAAAGGCTAGACAGATTGATTGTTAAAAGAAGATTATTTAAATGACTTTCTTTGTAATTATTTTTTTAAATACCTACACCAAGATTGAACCTTAATCTTATTTCAGAACTCTTAAAACCGTAACCTTTCCTTACGCAAAATACGCGCTTTGACGTGGAGTTGCGGATACCAGCCCGTTTTACCTATTACCTAACCGTAACCTTTACTCAAAATCTCCAAATTCAAAAAGCCGTGTTACCTCCGCAAAAAATTATTTCACCCATTAAATTAATATGCCCTATTAAATTCTAATCTCCCTCGATCAAGGTGAATCCCACCCACTTTGTAATGGAAAAAACTGATCCTATCTACTCTGATTCAATTACCAAGACTTGAAGATTGCTCACAAGAAATTAATATCCTTCAGTAATCCTGATTCTGAAGCAAACAGCGTCCCTTTTGTTTCGAACTCTTTTATTGGTATACTACTGCTTTGTCGTGTGTTTACTTTGTATATCACTACATATTATTATAAAGTAGAGATGGGTTGTAACAGGTGCAACACGATATCTGTGATCACTGTGACTGTGACAAAAAATAATAGATCCAAATATCTGTTATTAAATCACAGCCTGTGATTTTTGATAAATACGTATCTCAATCGAAT
This sequence comes from Lithophane semibrunnea, assembly GCA_947363905.1. Taxonomy (NCBI): domain Eukaryota; kingdom Metazoa; phylum Arthropoda; class Insecta; order Lepidoptera; family Noctuidae; genus Lithophane; species Lithophane semibrunnea. The sequence goes on from OX376194.1 coordinate 15,486,843, forward strand.
ATCATCTTTATTTCTTTTGATTTTAAGTCGAAAATCGTATCTATCTGTTATCAAATCACAGCCTGTGATTTTTGTACAGACGATAAATACGTATTGACTCAATTGAATATCTTCTTTATTTCTTTTCGTTAAAGTCGAAAATCGTATCCGAAGTTTTAACAGTAACAGTCTTGAGGATCTGTGATTTTAAGTAACAGATATTTTTTATCGTTAGGAGCAATTGCTATCTGCTATTTTATAATATCTGTGATTTCTATCTGTGACGATAAATACGCCTCACTCCTATTATAAAGTCCTCCACCGCGTCTGTCTGTCTGTTCGCGATAAACTCAAAAACGACTGCACCGATTTTCATGCTGTTTTCACTAATGGTTATAGTGGTTCTCGAGGAAGGTTTTAGTGTATAATAACCGACATCAACGCGGCCGAAGCCGCGTGCATGCACAATTATTTATGTGGGACTAATTATTGCGAGCAACTAATTTATTTATTTTCTAAGCAAGGCACACCAACGACATTATTTACAAGAATAGTACCAATAGGTAATCACGAGTCTTCAATACCTACTGTGTAATTATAGGCATGCACAATATTTTTATTAAAAGATGACCAACTATTAGATTATCAAATAAAAATATTAGAATTTTATTTTTTATTACATTAATTTGATACATATCAAAATTACCAAATAAGATTAGATTACACGATAAAATAGAAGATATTTTGAGAATTTAGAAGAAAGTATGCTTAAAAAATTGGTCTCCAGTCAGATTTAATAGAATACCCAACTTTGACAAAAGAAAATTGCATTAGACCTATCCTACTTCACAAATTAGATTTTGACTGCTTGGTTCTCATAACCTAAAGTGCATTTAATAAACGAAAGTCCTGCCGTCAAACTAAAGTAAAACCAAACCACTTTTAATATTTATTTTATTTATAAACAAACTGCCAAACATTGTTTACAACATCCAAAGAATTAAATTAAGACGTTCATCCGCTTTTAAATAACGAAAGTTCCTTTACACTCGAAATTAAGGCCGTAGATTGGGCCAATAAAAAAGTGCTTGATCTCAAATTGAGTGTTTTGTTCAGGCGAATGGTCTAGAGAAATCCAATCTCGCAAGCCTGTACTTTTGTGTGACCCCACAGTCGTGTACCATTTTAGACTTTATTGGTTTAGGATTTTATACGTAGGGGACGAACGGGGAATGCTAATTTCTGATCGGATTGTGAACAAATACGTTCCGTAGGATGCTTTATAATGTCGTTACGATTCCTGAAGGTTGGGAGAACTCCAAGTGGGTGTAGGCACCTATTGATTGACATCGTTTGAGTGAAATGTATCGGTAACATGCTTACGATTTGATCGAGTTTCATTACGATTTCAATGGAATTCCAGACGTTATCATTATTATAATAGAGAATCGATCATGTGGATTGGTGAGAAAAGATTTTAGAAATAAATCGACTGAGAATCACCAAGCACGATTGCTTCTGAAAGTTTCAATATGATAAAAATTGATGCTTCCCTAATATTTCTAGGGGAATTTGAAAAATTACTTCTCTTAGGGCTGGTTTTATCAAAGTCAGTCATCTTTTATCCGTAGAATAAAATTGACGTCTGACAGTTTTTGTATGGAAAAACTGTCAAAAATTCAAAATTTATTCGCAGGATAAGACATATACTCGATATAAGTGTTTGGCGAACTTAGGGCGAATTTCACCAATCTTTTACAAAAACTGTCAGACGACAATTTTATTCCACGGATAAAAGATATCTGACGTTGATGATATCAGACCTTAGACGAATTAAGTTACTCAAAGAAAACTTATTCCAAATGTCGCAGATTACAAACTGAAATCAGCACCATATTGGCCCCAATCAATAACAAACAACTTGTATTGGTCAGCGTTCCTCTCAAACTTTAAAGTCCGGAAGTTGTGCCAACTGTAAATCGATTTGGCCAACATTAATCGCAAATCCAAAAGCCGGTGGGCGGAAGTTGCACAAATTAATGGGACGTCAAAGCCAGCCAGATTTCCGAATGCAAAGGTCCACTGTTTGATAGTCCGCGCTGCCCTAATACTGCGGTCTAAGTAAAAGGTTTATAAGAGTATAGGGGTTTAAAAAAAATTGTTGTGTTATTTTGGGATTGAATTTATCGGAGTCCTTATGACATTCCGAGACAGCAGCATCAAAATAATAGTTATTTATGCAACTGTTATATAATAAGGGGTATTAAAACACGAATGTGGGTTTATAATAGTATCACATGAGTGTTTTAATACCTAATTATTTGCAGTTGCATACAAGACTTTATCTACACCCATGATATGAATCTTCTATAAAAGTTTACGGTGCTTTGTTAGTGAAACGCTCGTGAAATCATTTTAAAAAAAGAACATGGCAATGTTCTTTTTTTCAATGAGTTGCATTATGAAATTCAGTACAACATTATAACACCCGTTTGGATGATATTATGGTTACTATGACACTGGTTTTTTTAATGTTGGCAGTTTCAGAAACTTTAAGAGAGGATTTATAGCACGGGTGTAGATAAAATGCTAAATTTTATTTCATTCCTCCTATTAATGACATCGTCAGAGTTACCTCTGCGGTTTTACACAGTTACAATTATAAAAACACAAATCGAAGGTTTAGTTTACTTTCGATCTGGTAAACCTACTTTTTGAACACCGTATGTATAGAAAGTAATCTCGGGAAGCATAATATCACAGTGGAAAAGCCATTTCAAGCCACAAAGTTTTCGATGCATAGTATTTGAATAGAATACTATTAGAATTACTACTAGACTCTCTTGTTGTCTCTTCTTACTTACACCACATTTCACCACGCTGTGGGCGGCCAGTGAAATATTATTGGAATTCCTATATCCAAGATAATCCAGGGCTGTCGCGCGTCGGCGTCGCGTCACTGTGCGACCTTTAGCAACGGTGCCTTGTATTAACGGAATCAGGGTGCTGTTTTATTTGTCTGTTTTTCAATCGTTCAGTATGTGTAGGTTCTATATTTAAACGCTTTTTTGTAGGTTCAATAAAATTTAGAATAAGCTGATGTTTGATTTTCACTCTTGTATTTCTTGTTGTTGAAATTAAAAACTTTTATCTACACCCATGCTATAAATCCTCTATAAAAGTTTCTGAAATAGTTAGCTTATTGCCAACATTAAAACAGCCAGTGTCATAGTAATCATAATATCATCCAAACGGGTGTTATAATGTTGTACTGAATTTCATAATGCAACTCATTTAAAAAAGAACATTGTCATTCACGAGCGTTTCACTAACAAAGCACCTTAATTTAAAAACAAAACATTCACAACAACACATTCGAATTCGAAAAATTCGAATTCACGACGTACCGCGCCCTTTTTGTCCGATTTTGGTATTGCAGAGAAACTTCTATAGAAGATTCATACCATGGGTGTAGATAAAGTCTTGTATGCAACTGTAAATAATTAGGTATTAAAACACTCATGTGATACTATTATAACCACGGATATCGAACCCACATTCGTGTTTTAATACCCCTTATTATATAACAGTTGCATAAATAACTATAACCTACGATTTGATGAAAATTATGCGCAGTAAGCATGCATTTCTTGTTTGTCCTGAAAGTTTTCGAAGTCTGAAAGAATGGTTGAATGCCAAGGAATTTACATTAATGTAGATGACACAACAAAATATACAACAATCGGTTTTGGTAGCATTCCAGATGACCTCAACCCAATTTGTATAAGTCCTCGTTCAAGATTTCAGGCCATTGTTACATTGTCTCAACGAAAATGCAGTTAACATTACCTTCTTGCCCTATAAATAGCTTTACTCATCATCTGGCCTGTCGCCTGGCCGTGGCCTTTTACCAACTATGTTGGGTCAGCTTCCAGTCTAACCGGATGCAGCTGAATACGAGTATTTTACATGGAGCGACTGTCTATCGGACCTCCACAAACCAGATAAGACTGGTTGTCAGTTTCGGGCTTCTGACTACCCGTAAATAATGTAGAAATGACAGCCGGGACACGTTTTCCGAGGCGCGGAGGGGACTCGCTGCGTAATGGATGGTCACCCATCCACGGGCCAACCTCGGCAAGAATTGCTTAACCTTGAAGATCACCCCTGCGGCTGGTATTATTTAGCCACGAGCGAATATCTTTACTATGGCAACGTCTAACGTTCCTTAAAAGAAAAATGAAACGTTTTTATTTGTAGCAGACACATTCTAGCTCTTAGCTAAATAAAAAATCGTCCAAGCGCGGTGCGAACCGGACCGAGTGAGTCGTATTTCGATATATTTTTTTTTTAAATTGTTTTTTTTTCTACCGCTATTTCGGTCAGTCGCTGGATTCACTTTTTAACCTTCTTTGCTTCGTTCGAATTTGAGCTTCCTTGGTGGTCAGATAGTTTGAGGTTTTGATCTTTTTTATACGCTTTTGGTAAAAAATACCGTAGGTACCTTAACCTATTGGTTTTTTACAGTTATGTTACATGGAATTTCTAGGTGTGGTGTGCAGTTTAGGCTGAGGCGTACTTTATATTAGGTAATTACATTAATTTTACAATAGGCACGCAAAACTACCCTTCTAATTATTTTTGTCTAACACAATGTTTGTCTGCTCATTGCGAGCTATTAAATAGGTACAGTCACGGACTTTAATTGATAAGCCACCTGGAACTGTTCGTATTTTAGCCGTGTAATGCAAATTTAAATTCGGGTTTATTCGGTTCCCGACATGCAACGTCATATATTATGTCTTCGTATTAGAAGAAGAAAATTATATTTCATATCTTTACCGGTTGGCTAACCTGAGAGCCAGAACTAACTTGACAGCAGAGTGAGTACCCAAAGTCAACCAATTGCAGGTCTAGCAACAGTAACCTAGCAACGATAAACAATCGTTGCTAGGTTGCTGTTGCGATAGTAACGTGAGCGTACGAAGAAATATTATTAGTCAGTTCGACAAGTTCGAAAGTAACGTCTCTGACATCGATATTTCAACTGTCACTGTCTTCAGTTAAGTTTTCAGAATTATCGAGCTAATGAGCTATGATTCAAAAGAGGTCGGTATCAAATAGATTGGATAAACTGAATGCAACATTGTATTTATTTTTATCATTGAAAACTTATTAGTCAACCTCTATGGATAAGACTATTTCCGATTAAAAGTAATTTATTTGTCATCTTCTTTACGAGCGTGCGATTTGAGTTCGTGTTTAATCGTGTAATCTCGTGAATGTATGAAACTGCAATATTCAAAAGTTTGAAGGTGGCTCATCAATTAAAGTCCGTGACTGTACATAATCTTTGGTAATTTTCTTTCCAAAATCTAGGGTAAAACATTCGTGTTGCTGTAATGAAAGGAACCCTAAAAGCATTTGTTTTATGTCCACTTCAGTCTAGGTTGCCGATTTCTCAAAAAAGTGCTTTCTATTTTTACAGTCCTTGACGTAAATTGTGTTTACAGTACCTATGTATAAACCAACAAAATACTCGTAAAACATAAGTATTTGTGTAGAAGTTTTCTTTGACATTCTTCTGTGAATGATTTTAGTTTTTGTACACGCAAATGTATACTTTTTCTTCTTCTTCTTTTTGTATGCATGTGTTTCTGTGTCAATTTAACCTATTTTTCTTTCTTTCCTTCTTTCTTTATAAACAACTAGCTTCCGCCCGCGGCTTCGCCCGCGTGGTATGTCGATAAAAAGTACCCTATATCCTTCCCCGGGATGCCATCTATCTCCTTGCCAAATTTTGTCGAAATCCGTTCAGTAGTTTAGGCGTGAAAAGGTAACATACAGACAGACAGAGTTACTTTCGAATTTATAATATTAGTATGGATATAGAAAGCACACACTACCCTGAATCTGGAATCAGGATAGCTAAAATAAAAAGGTACTTAAACCTACTTTCATTATTTTATTAGTTAAACAAAATAGAGTCCAAAAACACAACAAAATTCACATATCATCCTTTAGAACATTATGCTAACGTCTATTAACTTTCGGCCCGTCTATAAATCGCCCTAATGCCCTAATAGCCCCACATTACTGTCACTAACGTCAGCTAATAGTTTGACCGGTGCCTTAATATTAGTTTACTTTCGCTGAAAAGGATGCTCCGCGTATATTATGTGAGCCTGGTACATTAATCGTGGGGAAGTTTGCTTTTTGTGGTTAAATACATGGGTTATGAAGCTAATAAATAGGTGTCACTGATAAAATTATGTTGGATTTGAAATCTAAAGATTAATTCAACTTTTCAGTGGGTAAAATAAGTACCCACTGAAAAGTTGAATTAAATCTTTCTCTGTCTTCGGTCTCTTAACTGTAATTATTAGAGCTAATTTTTACAAAATCATTCATTCAATAGTTTAGCTAGTTTCTGCTAGACTTTTTCTGCTAAAATAGTTTCTGCTTGACTAGTGTCTGCTAGACTAGTTTCTCAAAAAAAAAATCAAAATATTTTATTTCACATAAACCTACATGGGCACTTATGAAACGTCAGAAGCTAGGTGCACGGTTCCAATTGGTCGTTTCCTATGGAGAAGAGCCGGCAAGAAACTCCATGGTTACTCTTTTAAAAATAATTGGCTTTTACAATACTTTCAAATTACAGTGTTGGTAGGCATGGGGGGACAATGTAGGCCTTTCAACAAGTAAGTACCAGGTACTTAACAAAAATAGAAGATGTTCAATAAATCTACAGTCCAATAAGCCTACAACGTTCTCACATTCACAAAATAGAAAATAATCTATCTAAAAGACTAATGATAATAAAATTAGAATTCATATAAAAATAAAAACCTATTTAAACCAATTGACGTGATTGCTATTACAACTGTAACAAATTGAATAATTATAATCCTGTCCACAAAAGCCACTAAGAGTTGAAATTAATTGGAGGTATATAATGTCAAATACAATTCTGCTAGACTAGTTTCTGTGGATACGGGAGAAGAAATTAACTGATAAATATATAAATATATTTATAGTTTGTGTTAGGTCTATGTGTATCTTTATATATTTTTTCGTTCATTCCTCAATAGGGAATATGCATGTATTTTTTTAATATTTTTATTCGATAGTTTACATCGTCAAATAAAAGTAAAAAAAAATACGACGGCAAAAAAGCAATTTAAAGTAGTTAAAAAAATGTTTAAAAATATCCAACCGATCCGGGCTATTTAAACGCCCTCCATTTGGCACGCTTGGTGTGGTGACGTCACAGTTCGTGAAAACAGACAAGCAACTGTCAAGTCAACGTCAAACACTCCTTTTTCTATGAGCGTTTGACATTGACTTGACACTTGTTGATTGCCTTGACATTGACATTTTGATTGTTAGCCCGGATTGTTACGTCACATCCGCTCTTAGCCTTTTCAAGTATTTGAATTACCCACAGTTTTTTGGGACTTTTTAAAAATTAATTTCTCGCTCTAAAAGAAATTTTATTCAAAAATATTGATGGAGGCTTAATTCTGAAGTAACATAGTTTATAGAAAAAAATATTTGACCCATATTTGAATCACATGCATATTCCCTATTTTCGTAATTCCACCTACCTCTGTTTGTCTCTGCATCACCCAAAGGTTGACTGGTAAAAAATGGCTATCTCTCTACATGTCTGTGCTTGAAGTATTAAATAAATAAATTGAAAGGTTACGCCTAGAAGACTTTTCCAAACTACAACTTGGAATTTTAGCTTCCTTTAAAGATCAGATGAAGTTTCCTCGAACGCCTCAATTTACATGATTCAAGTTTCTTGTCTGAGGCAATAAAATTGATGCAAGAAATGACTTATTTTATTTTATTTATTTATTTATTTTTACAAAATTACTTGCATCGTCTAAACAGTGTTTAGATGATGCAAGTTATCTTGTTGCTTCAACATAATATGGTATGCTAATAAATCGCACCTTGTAAATCATATCTTTCCAGTTTCCAGCGAATAGATCGAAACAATCCAGTATGAACGTCTTGACCTTGTCAGCGGATAGTTTTCCCTCATAAGTTGCGTGACCTCGACCTCGACCTTATCAATCATGAACTTGAAGCGACATGGGTTCATAAACAACATGGCCATTAGTTTAGTTAGCTGTTCTATCTTGGATAACAATGGAAAATGTTTTCCAACGAAACAATAGCTTGTCGGATACAAATAATAAATTATTACTTTACGTTTATTTCGGAATTACTTGAAATCTGATTCTGATTTTCTACACAATCATATTATAGAAAGAAATAATAATGTTTATTTGGACACAGTTCGTGAAACACAAAATAAAAATAACAAAATAAAAAATGAAAAGTAATGTTTTTACAACAATAGTGTGTGCCTCACGGCTGCGCAAAAAAGGAGTTCTATAATTATGTAATCTCCAGCAACTGTCAGCTAGTTCATAATCCGGGCTTACACAAACTTACCTACCTGATAAGAATAATTATCTAGTTAGAAAGCCCAAAAAACCGGCCAAGTGCGAGTCGGACTCGCGCACGAAGGGTTCCGTACCATTATCTACAAAAACGAGCAAAAAATATCATGTGAGGTATTCTGTTTTTTAGTATTTATTGTTATAGTGGCAACATAAATACAGGTCCCGTTTTACCCTTTGAGTACGGAACCCTAAAGAGAACTAAAAATAAAACAACTAATTGAGTGACAATGGTAAAGGAACAAATCTAAGGGCTTTTACAGAAGAAAGTCCTACTCCGAATTTCGGACACTGCGTCTGATTCAGTCCTATTAATTGAATACGAAAAGCTTTCTCTTCGAAACCTTTTGAATTTATTATCGAAGCTAAATGAACTTGGTGATATAATTGGACCACTTAGGTACATTTTTGGGACCTATTCGCGTTGCGTAGGAAGTGGTTTGGACTGCTAAGGGTCGGTTGATTAAATCTGCTGGTGAAATGGAAATTGGAAAACTGAATAAGTCTAGATATGAAGAGTTATTAGAATTTAATATACAGGATGTAAGGGTACACACTCTTGTCATTCAAACCATGGGTAGTTGACTTATATATTGAAATAAATGACCGAACACAACAAAAAAAAAACGTTATTTTCATTAAAAGATTTTAAAAAGTTTCTATCTGACACCGTGCTTGCTAGCGAAACAGCTGACTGACTAAGGGAGGGATCGCGCTCGCTGCCGGTCAGGTCACATCCCGTACCCCCCGCCCGTGTTGAGACGCAAGTTCGTTGCCCTAGCGCATAGGGCAACGAACTTGCGTCTCTTGTGGCAAAATTTAGATCTAAAAAAATTAAAAAAAAAGTTGTAATTTTCCATTGATTTTACGTTCTATAAATGAAACCAAACCACTGGTTGCAAGGATAACGGTGTTTACCCTAACACCCTGTAGATCGCGATAATCCATAACATTGGGTGAAATCGGGCTGTGGATATTGGTGACAATAGCTAACGGTTCAAAAAAAAAGACGACTAGGTAGTCTTAACTATAATTATTTTAATTTTTTACTTTACTTTATTTCATTTTTTTTTTTCATTTTATTTTTCTTTAATTTTTTTTTTTTTTTCTTAGTTTATTTACTTATATTTTTAGGTATGAAAGTCTGGAATGTATTTTGTCTAACAAAATGTTTCTCTTAGAGCTTAGTTTTCCTTTAAGCTATAAATAATCTCTGGGCATAGGTATATGGGGAATATACATAGGTATACTCCAACCTGTATACTCAGAAAAGAGATCAAAATATTTTGTGTTAAAATTGTTAAAATTAATTCACTTATTTTGTAATGTTTGCCACCGACACGCCAAGGAGAAGTAGAAAACGGTATCTTCTGGCAACAAAAACACTGGCAATAAGCCAGAGAAACCAAAGCCTGAACATGAAGCAAAAATGTGGTATTTATTTAAGCTTAGCAGCAACTGCAGGTCGACTGAGAAAAAATGTTCATAAATCAGATTTATAAAGAGGAAAAATAAATTATACTTTTTCGCGGACGGACACAAAAACTGGAGGTAATTAGTGCAATTAGTGAAGTGATCCAAGTTAACATTTTTTCGTTCCTTTACCGAGTTCATAAAGAACTCTTAATTAGACGTTAGACGTACCTATTTGTTTTGAGAAAGCTGGCTTAATAATATTTTTATATTCATTAAGACTTAAACCATACATAAAACGTTTCTAGAAAAATATTAAAAACTAGCTGCCGCCACCGGCTTCGCCCGCGTGTAACCTTTATAAATTATACTATGCTACTCAGGGTGGCCTATGTTACTCAGGGTGAATGTAGCTTTCTAATGGTGAAAGAATTTTTGAAATCGGCGCAGTAGTTTTTGAGTTTATTCATTACAAACATACACACAAAAATACAAATCTTTCCTCTTTATAATATTAGTGGAGATGTAGATTTCACCACCATCAAAGCGATTAACAGTTGGAAAAGCTGTCGCAGGCAGATTGTATGATTCTTCATTATACAAACGGCGCCGCAGTTGCAGAAAAGAACGAAAAATAAATAAGGAACTGAACTTGGACCAATAAAGTAAATAGCATAATAAAGTAGTTTTAAGGTTTATAATTAAATAAATCGGTAATAAATGGTGCTCATAAAGGATTGAAATAAACATTGCGTTTTCTAACTTGTAAGATAAGGATAAGGTCCTAAAAATGGTTCAGTAACAGAACTGCAACAATGTAACAAAGTAATTTGCAGCGTGGCCTCGGCTACAAATTGGCGGGATATAGCTTTAGTTTCAACGCCAATGCGTTGCTGTGGCCTTAGTAGTGTGGCCCTGGCCTTTATAGCTTTGATGAAATAATCAGAGTAGAGATAGAATTGGAAAAGTAAATACAGTCAATTGGCAGGATGCAGGAACTAAGAAAGGAGAAAAGAGGAAAATAATCTAAAGGTTCGTGGCAAACGAACGGGGTGAAGGGCGGGCGTTTTGGGGGACTGTCTTATGTAATTTTGACGTTCGAAAAGTGCTGATCCTCAGCCTAGTTTGAATAAATGACTTTTGATTTTGATTTTGAAAAACTCAGCCTCTTAGGTAATTTCATTATGATTATGACTATTGTAATGACATTGATGTAATTTCATGATTATTATTACCAATGCATGTACTAACTAGAAATATTTGCACGACTGATAAGTCGAATATAGTGAGACTAAAATTATTTTACCATGTTAATTAACAAGTACCAATATTCTGGCAAATAAATAAATTTCATTTCATTTCATTATGCTAGTTTACCTCACGATAGGTCAATCAATCTGCCTAGCCTTGTCCCAACTATGTTGGGGTCGGCTTCCAGTCTAACCGGATGCAGCTGAATACCAGTATTTTACATGGAGCGACTGCCTATCTGACCTCCACAACCCAGTAACTTGGTAACACGATACCCCTTGGTTAGACTGGTTGTCTCACGATAGGTACCCTTGGAAAATACCTTCGATTTTTAATCTGCAGTTAAGAAGAGAGCGACAGATAAGAAAGAGAAGGGAGAGTCTTTAAACCTTTGAACCACCACAACATAACATAGGCCATAAAATTACTTCACAGTGATATTTGAATCACACTGAAACACTGAAGTTCTACATAACTTTCAGCATAAACTTTGAACCACGATGTTATTACCCTTATAATCTAGGGGTTAATTAAAAATTTCCACTTTGTGCGTAAGAGCACCGTGCTTGCGAACAACTATGTACACAGTGTACAAACTGTACATACACAGATACAGTATACAGAAACAGTCAATTTGCCAGAATTAAAATAGGAAAATATTATGAATCATCGTAAAATGTCACAAACTGACAATTCATAATATAATCTGCGTGCGATTCATATTTCGAAATAATGCATCTGTTTGACAGTTTTCTATAGAGATTCGTAAAATGGTCCACATAGTATGAACTGCTTTGGTGTCAAATTAGAGGAATTGCTAATGACTGCGGGAAATTCAGGAAATGAATTGCTTTTAGAGGAATTACTAATGTGTGGTTGCAAGTGACAATAGAAAACGCAAGCCTTTTAGGTTTTTGGCTTGTTTTATCACATCCTAATCCTAACTCAAAAGTAAGTTTGTTTGTTTGTTTGTAACGCTGTCACGCTAAAACGGCTGAACGAATTTGGATGAAATTTGGCACATGGGTAGACCATGACTTAGAATAGAGCATAAGATACTTTTTATCCCGATATTGCCACGGGATCGAGACCTACGCGGGTGAAACCGCGAGGCGCAGCTAGTGTGTAAATATAGTAGGTCCCCACCTATGAAATTGGTGTTTTATATGGGGAATTTTAAAGAAGTTGCTTTTTTCATACTAACGTTTTCTTAATTTTTATAACAACCATGAACACTACTATTTTAAAACTTTTATGCACTACTGTTTAAAAACTAAGATAACGTATGCCACTTAGATTAAGCGACAAAAATAAGTTTTGGCTATGTTAAAAAAAAATAGTGGTCATTTCTGCTAACAAAATGAGGAGTCATTTATGAGGTATTTTTTATGTTAAAAAACTATAAGTAATAAGGTTTTTTTACTATTGGTAGTTGTCTATTTTGGTCATTATTCGAAAAATAATACCAAGCAATTGATGAATATTATAAATCATAGAAGTGACGAGGTTCTCTATTAGTGTTGCGCCAATTTCATAGGTGGGGACCTAATATTTGAAAGAATGTAGAAGGACAACAAAAGCAATAAAGTCACTCAACACGTATCAGAAACACAAATGGATTTTATAACAATTCCTTCCACATTCACCTACATTTATTTCAGTAAGTATTGTGAAGATTCAGCCATCCACCCATCCAAACAAAATGTAACACAGCCCATCATCCACCAAAACAGGGTTAACCTTGTATGTAACAACACAAAGCCTGAAATATCGTATTCAACTGAATGTGAAACCCCTAACCCGCCTGCCGCTGACAGACCATTAATTTATATCGATTATATACCGATATATCGATGTTACATCGACTTTGGAGCGCTCAACCTGAGAATGTTCGTGGCATGTTGATATTTTGTTGTTTAACTGTTAGACGGTATGTTAGTTCGATACCGGGTCGGCTTTTAGCCCCGATTGCTCGATTATGTTGCCAGTATAGAAATAGAAGGTCAGGCTAGATTGCGTGTTTATTTTATTTTGTTAGCTTTCCTTTGAACTAGAAATGGGAAAATAAGTGTGTTAGTGTTTTTGACGTCAGATATAAAAATGGGTTAGTAACCCGACAGTTATTTCCCCTAAGAATAGCTGACACGAGTATCGTAAAAAGATTATGGTATGCTCAGATCAAATAATAACCAAGACAGAGTGAACAATACATTGAAGCATGCCAAAACTACACCGTGCATGCAAGCTCGCACGCACACATTTACAACCACTTACAATCAAACTACACCTCACTTAGTGCACACATGTTTACGAAACCGGCCTCACGTCACTGTTGTCTGTCTTGGTTTTTATTTGGTCTGAGATCATTACATAAATACTAACTTTAATCCCCGAAGGGTTATGCAGAGGTGTCCCTAATAGTACAACCACATGTCGCCAACTATGTTCTAATAGGGGGCGAACCTATAGCCATCAACCGGGCACAAATCCAGACTCCGGGCCGCTACTGAGAAATTCCAGACGGAAAAATCCAATAACATCTTGCCCGGCCTGGGAATCAAACCCAGGACCTCTTGCTCAGCAGTAGCGCTTGCAACCACTAGACCAACGAGGCAGTTTGTTGTAATAAGGCAACAAAGCTTTTAGTAAAGGTACCGAGACATTTATTCTACTTTTACAAAAAGTACGCGAAGAAATATGACCTGCGCTTGTAAACTGACGGTGACAATAATGGTTTCAATTTCAAAACATTTTACCTACTGATGTCAACATTTTATTAACGTGGCTACTTAAACAGGTGTTAGGGTAAACACCGTTATCCTTGAAACCAGTGGTTTGGTGTCATTTATGAACGTAAAATCAATGGAAAATATATATATATATATCTTTTTAATTACATCTTACCACAAGAGTATTTCAACCTTTCACCCTATGCGCTAGGTCAACGAACTTGCGTCTCAACACAGGTGGGGGGCGCGGGACGAGACCTGACCGGCCGCGAGCGCGACGCCTCCCTCAGTCAGTCAGCTGTTTCTCTAGCGAGCACGGTGTCAGATAGAAACTTTTTAAGTTTAATGAAAATAACGTTGTTTTTTGTTGTTACTCGGTCATTTATTTATATATTTAAAAAATACCCATGGTTTGAGTGACAACGGTGTTTACCCTGACACCCTGTATAGTATAATGTAACGCATACTCTTTTTCTGCCAAGCTTAAAACTCTCGAAAACCTGGATCAAACTTTGTTAAACCTAAAAATATCCTTAATTTAATCTGAAAAACAAAAACTCGAAAACGCTATTTAGCGAGAATTCGCAAAGAAACTTATAACAAGAAACTGCGGAAATTCTCCAATAAAAGTTATTTGATATGCGCTAAGCCAACTTACACCGTTCTTTAGTAGGGCTGTTTGTTAAAATGATTATAAATAATGATAAATAAATGATTTATTTTGCTCTTAATTTTTGGCTGAGCAGCTGAAGGGTTATAAAGGTAATTATATCAGGCTGACGCGTCAGGAAATTTGTCAGGAGTAATTAATTGTAATCTTTGTAGACGTGCCGTGACTGAGCGGTGATCGGTGAGCGGGCGATGAAAGAATTATATTTTCACTTTGAAGCGAGTCTGTGGTAAGATCGTGTGGTTGTGTTTGTAGCTGGCTGTATTTTGTTTTTAAATACCATGTGTTTCTATATTCTCTTTTTAGGGTTTCGTACCCGAAGGGCGCCAAACGGAACCGTATTACTCAGCCTCCTCTGTCCGCGTATTATAGGCGTAATTTGTTTTTTTTTGGTAAGGTTGTAAAAAAAACGTTTTTTTTCGGCGTTTTTGCTATATATTTTATGGTGGTAGAGAACCATTCATGTCCGACTCGCACTTGGCCGGTTTTTTAATAATTTAAGGGGACAATTACTGTCATATTACAGGGATATTTATGTACCGGTGTTCCCTTTATGAAGGGATAAAGAAAGGATTCCTAAATAGGTCACACGAGATTGATTGATTTTTCAAACATGGTTTTTTAACAATGTTGTGTAAACCATCATACATTTTTATTTGTCTGTGTTTCTGTAAAACATTATAAAGATCAGCTATCGGTCTTAGAAGCTATAATATAGATTCGAAAAAATGACAAAAGAGAATGAAAAATCCAATTCACGGAAGCTTTGAATTGAAAACCTTTTCCTTGTCGATTGTCATTCCATAGGTATATGCAAATAGGAACACTCCTGTGTCGACTTGCCTCGAATACGTATCTACAGACTTTTTCACTTACCCTCTGCTAGGGCTGTCACGCCACCATCAAATGCACCTGATTGTTTGAAACAAATTAATGGGCAGGGGTGACAACGCTCCGTCCGGTAACACCCCTTGAAAATTGCCAATTTTACTTTTAGCCGAGGTGGGAGAAAGTAGGTATGCTAGAGACAGTGACAAATTAATTTGAATTTATATACGAAACAGTTTCAATAAAGGAGATGTAAGGTTGGTTTGTTTTTAATTAAAGGGTGATGTTGTGGCTTTTATGCCGATTAAATCTTTGAAGTCTCAACTTTGAGATGGTTTCGTAAACTTGTGTAATTGTTTTAGCTGAAACTATTGCATAATTACAAAATAATTTGACTAAAAGACAGAATGTAATGTAACAATAATATTATACTATGAGAACATTTAGAATTAAGTAAGGCGTTTCGATCCCTACCTACCTACAATTCAATTGCAACTCTTTTAGTGGCTTTTGCCGACATGTAAATTATTCAGATTTGTTACAGTTGTGGTGTGGTGTTTCAATGGCAATCATGTCATTTGGTTTAAATAGGTTTTTATTTGTAGTATCATAAGTTATCTTATATAGATTCTTATCTACCTTGTGAATGTGAGAACGTTGTAGGCTTAGTGGACTGTAGCCTTTTTTTACCTGAAACTTTTTGAAAGGCCTACACCGTCCTCCCATACCTATTAACACTGTAATCCGAAAATATTGTAAAAGCCAATTATCTTTTAAAAGAGTACCTAACCATGGAGTTTCTTGCCGGCTCTTCTCCATAGGAAACGACCAATTGGAACCATGCACCTAGCTTCTGACGTTTCATAAGTGCCCATGTAGGTTTATGTGAAATAAAATATTTTGATTTTGATTTTTGATTTCGATCTGCTGACATATTTTCACGATTTTATAAATGAAATGAAATGAAGAACCTTAGATATTATATGTTCTATTAAACATTTCTGGCAATAATATGTAGTAGGAAACAAGTGAACTTTGTTTTCCAAGATGTAAATTAACTACTTTGTTTTTAACAGATACAATCATGTACTTGCGTGCCATATTTTGTTAAAATAGGTACGTCGTTTTCTGGTAATCAGTAACAGACAATAAACTCTTTTCGCAGTGGCTGTAGTCTGACTGCTTCGTAAGTCTAGTGGTCGCAAGCGCTACTGCTAAAGTCTTGGGTTCGATTCCCAGGTCGGGCAAAGTGCTATTGGGTTTTTCTCTCAGGACTTTCTCAGTAGCAGTCCGGTCTTGATTTGTGTCCGGTTGATGGCAATAGACTAGTCCCATATTAATAGGACTTAAACATAACTCGCGAAATGTGGGTTTACTCTGTATAGATACACATCTAACCCTTCGAGGATTCCAGGTGCGATGCTATAATAGGTAGTTTAGCAAAAACTAAGCATAAGTAACCATTCCGATTTAGGTTAGTACTTCATATAAATCAGCCATTGCTATACTCGCAATATAAATATACATTAACGTAGGCAGAATCTTTTCATACGCAGACATCTTATTTTGAACGAAGACAAGTTTTAAGTGTTCACTTTGACTCACACTTTATGCCTCGTTCAATATCTTAATGGCATAACTTGGCATTTTATTATACAGAAGTTGACTCTTTAAGATGAATTTTGTTGTACCTATTGTATAGGTATGTGGCAAAAAACGAAAATTGAAAGCCAAAGACACCGACTTCCGAAATTAAAGTTATTTTTCATGTTTTCGCGTTTTTTTTGGAAGTCGGTTGTTTTTTTTGTAAAAAGTTTTTGGCCTACTTAATCATTGCTTTTTTTTTTTAAGTTTTTATTTTTCACTTTTTAGTTGTAGGAACCCCACCGTGCTTTTGCTTGTTGTGTTATGTCTTTTGTGTGCACCAAATAAACGTTTTATCTATCTACTACCTGATATGTAAATAACAGTGACGGATTAACTTAAAACATCGTCCATATATAGTAAGTAGGAAAACTACGTAATATTGAAGCTAACTGAAAAACTACGCAAGCAAAGTTAATATCATTGAACTCATCATTATGAACAACTTTTACTATGGGAACAAATATGAAATAGCGAAAAAAAAACAGCTGTTTGGTACATTTATGTTCGCATAACTCGTCAAAATGTACGGAACAGATGTTTTTTATTATTATTTATGACCACCTACTGAAGCGTGACCTACCAAACAAAAAAGAACCATCAAAATCAATGCATAATTGGCGGAGTAATTGCGTAACAAACACACAAAAAAAACATACAGGCGTATTGAGAACCTCCTCCTTTTTGAAGAAGTCGGTTAAAAAGAGATTCAGCTCAGCATAATGTCATATGATAACACAAGGTGTACCATCTGACGCTGATTTTCAGCTGCAACATACGAGTGCCATACACTAGAATTATATACACATAAGGAAGTGTGTGTCCGTTTTAATAAATTAAATCATATTTATCCTCATATTCGTAACCCAATTACCAAAATGTATTTTTTAATCATTTGCCTACATTTTCAAACAAACATGGCACCAATTACCGAAATCATTTAAAAACGCAAAGCAAAAGAACCTACGCGAGCGGCGCTATCAGCATCAGTGCCCAATTAATAGGGGATTGCTATCAGGATCGCAATCGGGATCAAAGCGATTTGTATCTATTTCGTGATATGACACGTAGTGCTTTGTACTGCACTTTGATATGGTTACGCATGTGTTTTGTGTCAGTGTTGTTGCAATGTTTATTCGATGTTTTGTTAAAGAGTGCCCTGGGTCATAAGGATGTCATTATCTTACCATGGCGACAGAATGAATCCAGTATTCCCTTAGGTTTACATATTATCTACTTCGTTTGTTCAGAATTAGATTGTACTGAGGAGTTACAGTTATAGAAATTAGCTGCAATGTTAATCAGTATGTTTTTTATGTAATCATTGAAATATTCACAAAACTATTAAATTGATACGTAAAAGAAACACTCTGTACACGCACACTTGTATTTCAACGTAGATAGACAAGTGTGACAAGTGTGTGTGTATCAATTTAATATATTTTGTGAATATTTTACTATAAAAACATAAAATAAACATTTTTTTTAATGGTATTTTTTTTAGCATGTATAGACGCTATAATATTGCAGGTTAACGGGAATGCCTTTTGTTAGATAACATACTGTATAATACTAAATTACTATAGCCTATTTATATACCACAAGAATTCGCCTGTTGCTCTTATCCTCCAACGAAAGCGATTCCTCAAGTCTCGTAGCTATTTTACTTTAGTCTGGTCGATGCTATAACACACATAGGTTTATATCCTCACGGATATACGAACGTTATTACACTCCTTGAACGTTTTTCTCATTTATGGGCGACATCTAGGTACCCAGTCTATAAAAGTTGTCGCTTCTTGCTCTTACTTATTTT
Source organism: Lithophane semibrunnea (assembly GCA_947363905.1). Classification (NCBI taxonomy): domain Eukaryota; kingdom Metazoa; phylum Arthropoda; class Insecta; order Lepidoptera; family Noctuidae; genus Lithophane; species Lithophane semibrunnea. The sequence continues at coordinate 15,505,653 of OX376194.1, forward strand.
TACCGAGTAATCTCCGAAATGGAATGCGTTTGCGGTTTTTTTTACTTTGATCTTCATGTATCCGTGGTATGTTTACATAAAAGATTGGGTATGGTAAGGAATATGATCTTAGATATTTGAGTTTCTTGAGAAAATTCATACTTAGGTAGGTAAGTACCTACTACAGAACACGGAGATGCCTCGTCGGCCACGGCTAGGCATTGTCGACATTTTTCATACCGTTTAGTCGCACTACGACAGAAATGGAGTATACAAACTGGCGGCTTGAAAGGCGGTCTATGACAGCAGTTGTGCACTCAACGCACTTTCGGCGCCACGAATTTTAAAAGCAATGTCTCTAGGCGCTGCCAGTGCTACGATTCCATGCTCTGTGGTACCTACCTTTATAATTTATCGATTTATTCAATCAACCTTGCGTAGTAAAGTACCTTTTTTTTTTTTGTTTTTTTTTTTGGGTGGGAAATCATCCAATGACTTCTCCCGCTCTGGGCGGAGTGGAAGGGCGTGTCAGACTTTTACTGACTAAAACCCACCCGTGTTCCTTCAGTTGCCTGTTGCCAAGGTCCCGGTATCCATTTCGGACTAACCCGCAACCCTGCCAGGGCGTAGTAAAGTACCTAAGTAGGTATTTTCATAAATTAGTCTTGAAACAAATTTCACCAGAGAAGGAATAGCGCCATGTTGAATAAAATTAAACACGAAAATAACAAGAACTAGTACGACACCATAAGTTAGGCACGAAAGCCGTACAATGCTACCATTACTTCGCATAATTAAATTCGTTTGCTAAAAAAGAACAATATAGTCGAAGCTTTAAAAGGATTTGGGGGAACACTTGACAAATGCTAAGATAAAGTGCTGAAGAGGGAATGGTATTGTTTACAAGAACTTTTTCTTTTTTAATTTAATCCAGTTGAAAGCTTTGAAATAATGCAGGGATTAAAATAATAGGTAGGTTGGTATAAGTCTGAAAACTGACAACCAGTCTTACCAAGGGGTATCGTGTTTACCCAGTAACTGGGTTGTGGACGTCAGATAGGCAGTCGCTCCATGTCAAATACTGGTATTCAGCTGCATCCGGTTAGACTGGAAGCTGACCCCCTACATAGTTGGGAAAAGGCTAGGCAGATGATGATGTTGGTATAAGTCTAAAGACATTAGAGGCATGAGACATTAATTGAATGTCTAATCACATATGCAAAGAGGCTGCTGTTTCTAAATGTGTGTTAGCTATTCCTCGGCGATTGAAATTTTCATGTCGCCTCATGAAGGTTCTTTTACAATACATTAGTATTATTATCATCATCATTTGAAGCCTTGTTTACACACACTGCTGAGTATAGGGCTCCTCCTTTTTGTTCCATGCTTACCTGGTCTATACGAGTCTCATTCAGGTCTTCCCTACGATCCTCTGTGGGTCGTCCCCCACCTGAGGGCCTAGACAAGTGACAATCGCTTCCAAAGCGTTTCGTATTTCAACAGGATTGACATAAACGTTCCGATAGCTTATGTCAGACCTACACATTTTTGCCTGTTCCATCATCGTTATCGCTGATAGAATGTCAGTTTGTCTAGGGCCTCTGGTTTGCCAACGCTCCTTCTACTGTTTTTCGGCAACTATTCCGTGAGGGCTCTGCTTCACCTGCCATCACCAGTCAAGCCTCTAGCCAAGTGTCCTGCTCACCTCCACTTCAGAGCCGCTACCCGTCACCTTAGTCCTTAGTCGAATATCAAAGTTACGGAGTCGGTCTTTCAGTGATAGGCCTAACATGGCGCGCTCCATATCCTTTTGTGCAACTTGGACTTTGTACAGAGTCCCTTTAGTAAGCGTAAATATTTCGGCCCCATGTGTCATGGTAGGTAAGATTACACATTGTTAATATAATTTGGTTTTTGGGCATTATACCATCTAGGATATACCCAATATAGACAAAAATACTTCAATTTCTACCCCAAACACGAAATTATCACAAACTAGCTTTTCCCGCGGCTTCCCCCGCGTGGATGTCGGAAATTGTCCCACGGGAACGTACTACAGGGATAAAAAGTATTCTTTGTCCTATCCCAGGTCAAGGTTTGCCCATGTACCAAACTTCATTCAGATCCATACTTCATCTGACACAAAACGTATAGAAAAGACAAGACGCAGGGGCGTCGCTTTTCCATCTGCATACTATTGCCGCGTCTGCGTCCCGTCCTCGTGTCACGTCTCTTCTGTGTGGCCAGCTCCTTAGAAAGCGTAACAAACAAACAAAAACACTTTCACTTTTATAATATTAGTTAGGATAACTAAAAAAAAAATGCAACTTCCCCACTTATAATCGAATTGACAGGAAACTAACAAGAATGAGTCAGCAAAATCCCGCCTCGTTCCAAAAAACAGAGATTTAACTTTTAACAAGAAATGAAATCACTTCGCAAATAGCCAGGAAATAAAAAAGGCAGGGTTCTGCAGGGGGTGAGTCATTATTCGGGGATGAAAGAACGGCAGACGTCTAAACACGCTCGTCTCGTCATAGATTTACATTTTTATTAGGATACCCCTCGTAACAAAATTCAGGTTGAAAGAATTTTTCCTAAGTATCGTTTTTTGTTAAATTTTGGTATTGATCTGAAAATGAAAATAGATTTTTCTTTTAAAGGTCTTGGAATTTTTAAATTACGTAATTTCCGTACTAAGGCTGTAACCTTTTTGCTCTTGGTTCTATTTTTATCTGCCGCTGCGTAACCACATTTTTACCTTGTAAGCACATTTTAACAACACCGTAAATTATATTCTCGTCACTTGACCTACCAACAAAAGAGCTTTGACGATTGCTTTTGTATGAGTACCTGTAAAAAATATAAATTCAAACCAATTTTGATAATTTAATATAACTTTTATTGTAATGTCTACGATTTGCATGCACTTAGCTTATTTAATTTTTCTACACCAACAATGGTAGTATATGTGAATCAATGTTTAATTTTAGATCTCAATGCACCATATACTTAGAAATAAATTATTCTTATTCTTCTTCTTATTCTGAAAATTCAGTTTCTTTCTATGCAATAAATGGCAATTTTGTTTTCAGCACGCGTAGAATAGGCAAAATGACAGATACCTATACAATCACAATCTATCATTTTGTATATTCTACTGTCGACAAAACCCGTTTCTATTGTAGTCATGCAACGCGTGCAGTTGGAATAAAATGAGATAATCCGTAGCATAAAAGCGTATAATTAGATGTAAAGTGTGTTATATATTACATAGACAACCTAACTACATTTTTTGCCTTTATTATTCCTTTCTAGATAATTATAGTTTCTTTTTGAGTAGGCGTCTAACATAAATTGGCTTAGCTGAGCTAATCTAAATATTATGTATATTTTTCGCAAAGATAATGAACTTATAATTATTATGTTGGTAGTTCATTTTCAGAGGAAAATTCTAAGTAGTTATTTTTGCTTACGAATACATAAAAAGCTCAGACTCTTTTATTTTTCTTAAATTTTGTTTTACGAAGACAAGCACTATAATTTGCACGTTAAATCCTTGATTAAAAAATAAATAACGGCAATGAGTGCATTTATCCAGAACCGTGTTAATAAAAGCGAAGTAAGCGCTGCAAGCGATGATAATCGCTTAAAACTGATAACAATCGCTCGAATTTAAATGGCGGCTGCTTTGCAATTTGTTTCGTCTGCTTTATTTAGTGTGGTAGTAACGGTTTTATCTGAGTGGGTATAATTAATAAAGAGTTAATAGAAAGAGTGCCGAAATTATACAAGGCTTTTAATTGGTCAGCTTTATGAATAAGGCCCACTTGCGCGTTCATAGGTAGTTCGGAGTTAGCGCGCAAGTTAGCCTCAGGTTTGACTCTAAGTATAAAAATATCTTTTAAGAATTTGATAGGTACTTTCTAAACCAACAGCACATTAGCATTGCCATTCAACGTGGCAGTGCTGCCAGTCTTCTGGGCACGTTTCCGGATGACAACGATGCGGACATGTACTTCGACGCATAAGTGACCTGTTGTTTTTGGTATAGTTAGTCTTAATGATTGAATTGCGTACATTTTATAATTAGAATATGTCAGTACCACCCCAAAAATAAAATTCATATAATTTTACAATAATAAATTAAATAAAAGCTCTAATTTGTTCGCTCGTTTATGAGTACTCTAACTAAACGACCACCTTTCTTTTATATCTGTCCATTCTACTCGTATACTTCTTGTCTTAGGTTTCAAAATAAAATATAAGTAAAAATCTTTTTAAAAACAAGCGTTTAATGAACTAAAAAGGTTTTTCCCAGCACCACCTTCCAGCTCCTTCATCAGACCCTGAACACTACCTAGTGTCAAAGCCCTTTTTATTATATAGCTAATGAGTCCAAACACGATGGTCCTATCTTGTTTGATTGAGGAGTTCCTATGACCAACTTCCGGCTCCATCATTAAACCAGTTCCATGGTATCATTTAAAAAAAATGTCTTGGTAGTTATATAAGTATGCCAAAATTCAGCTCAATTGGATGCCAGGAAGTGCTTGAAAAATGGATGACAATTGGAGTAACCGGAAACACATACGAACAGAGCAAGCTATAAATAAAATAAAGCTTGTAAAAAGAGAATCGCATCTCCAGCAGCATAGATATCGCCAAATGGCTATCTATCTAATCTAACCTAACTAATATTATAAACGCGAAAGTTTGTAAGTATGGATGGATGGATGGATGGATATTTGTTACTCTTTCACGCAAAAACTACTGAACCAATTTGGATGAAATTTGGCACACATAGTTTATAACCTGGATTAACTTTATCCTGATATTCCCACGGGATCGAGACATATGCGGGTCAAATTGCGGGGCGCTACTATTATTCATATTATTTTACCAGAATAGGTGTTTTCACAACGACTGAATAGGCTTGCCCTCTATTACATGGGATTTAAACATAACTGGCGAAATCTGGGTGTACTATAGGTACACCTCTGCCTAACCCTTTGGCAATAGACGTGATGATGATGTTATGAATAATGTGCAAGTTATAATGGATGCAGTCAATCTGCCTAGCCTTTTCCCAACTATGTTGGGGTCGGCTTCCAGTCTAACCGGATACAGCTGAATACCAGTATTTTACGTAGACCGACTGCTTACCAGACCTCCATAACCCAGTAACTAGGATATTATACGCCTTGGTAAGCCTGGTTGTCAGACTTTCGGGCTTCTGACGAACCGTAACGACTGTCAAAGATCCACGAATGACAGCCGGGACCAACGGCTTAACGTGCTTTCCGAGGCACGGAGGAGTCTCGGTATGTAAAGATGGTCACCCGTAGGAATACGGATGGTCACCCATCCACATGAATGGATGCAGTATACATAACAAAATCAAAGATTTACTAGTCACGTAAGTTTGACCGTAATTTAATTAACAGTCTTTTTGGCGAGGTATAAGTTAAGTAAATATTTTAACAACTAAAATAAATTGCATGAAAATTTCCTCATTCATTTTAAGCTGCCCAGATGTTGTCAACACACGTAATTAACTTTAATTTCCACTTTGTGATGGATGACCGACATTACGATAACACCAACTTAAATTATGTATAAGCACTTATAGAACTTTTTATTTCATCGTGAATTTCGTGACGTCACTTAATCAGCTGATGACGTCATTTATCAACACTGAAATTGCTAGTCGAGTGAATAATGAGAGAGTGAGTTGAGTAATGAGTGAGTGAGAGGGAGCAAATTCTCGTAATCCAATAATTCAATCCTAATTTAAGTAAGATCTCCCTTAACGTTAATGCATGACATATATTTTGAAATGACGGGCGTATAAAAAGCTTAAATTTTTAGGTTTTTAACTTTGTATCTTCTTCTTTAATTTTCTGAGAGATATTTCTCGACGGCATGTGAAGCCAAGTCAGAGGCCCATTGGTGGCATAAAAATTCTGACACCAGGTTAGTCACTGACCACAGTAAAAAGAAAAGAAAGAAAGAAAGTCCTCAACCTCATAACATTGAAACAAAGTTACTAAAGAGCCTACAGGCTCTTCAAAAACTCCTAGCCACCATTAGACCTTATCAGTTAACAGCTCCAACTATTTAAAACAATGAAACCAACACCGTTATCACCAATTACTTCGTTTACGTTCATTTGAACAATCACAAAAGCGTTATAAGTTACTGAAACTGAAAACAACACTTATTTTATCGTGAAACTGTTTTATCTCACTCTCTTTATTTTCACTCCATTAAAGCCACCAATCCACTGTGAGTTGAGATATTTGTGCTATTTATTTTATGTTTATACCCATCTCGGGTTTATAGGCATCGTTAGACGGTGGCTCCATGGTTTGGTATTGAAAGATATGGGATTAGCTTGTCTACGTTTCTAGACGGAGGCATAGAAATAGAAATAATACTTCGTAGGATTTTGTGTGCGATCCTTTCTGATGGACCGTTTCATACGCTCTATACAAGTCATTACTGTACACGATGGGATCGGGTTGTCAAGACCAAAGGACCAAAGGACAATGCCAGATGCAAGATCTGGCATTGTCCTGGCATTCCATTTATCTGGCATTCTGCATTTTCTGACATTGTCCATTTCCTTTCCACGTGTAAATTAATCAAAATTATCGCATGAAAATAGGATTATTTGTAACTCAAATGATACTCTGTTACACTTGTGGATAAAAAAATAGTGAAAAAATGAAATAAAAACCCAAGGCCTATTTCCTGATTGGCGGGGTCCGCTAGGACCGATGACTGCCAGGGTTGCAACAGGCAACTGAAGGAACACGGGTGGGTTTTAGTCAGTAAAAATCTCACACGCCCTTCCGCTCCGCCCAGAGCGGGGAAGTCATTTGATGATTTCACACCCTCAAAAAAAAAAGGCCTATTTCTTGTTATATCCTGTTGTCCTGTTGGATCCTGTGTGGCCCTGTTTATATCGCGACCATCTGCGTTACTTAATACGCATGTAACACGTGGAACAAAACGACTTTTTTAGGCTTTGCTAGTTATTTAAAAGCTCACGATATGAAAGAAAATTAGTCTGGATAGCTGTCGCCGAATACGATGAAGAAAACTGTACAGTCAGCAGAATTAATTGCTAAGCAAATGAACACCCTACGTACAACTTTCTTAGGCAGTTGTGTCAAATGTCAATGACAATTGTGATTTAAACTTAGACAATTTAAGTTGGTACTTAATTTGCTTAAAAATTAATTGCCCTAACTTTAGATGCCATAATTCGCGCTATTAGCTTTAGACGTACGATACCCCCAGGTTTACTTTGAAACGAAGAATTATTTCATTTCTATCATAGAGGGCATACAAAGGCCATAGTGGTCCAACCCCGGCAAACGATGTGACGATGGATCGATGCGTGCGGCTGTTATTACTTAGCCACGAACTCTACAAATGGTAAAATCCGAAAGGTACTACAATGCCTGAAAACCAACCGACCTCAAGCTCAGAAATAGCGTTTGAGAGTTTAAAAAAAATCTTATAATTTGGATGAAATATGGCCTCATTTATTTATAGTTATCTAACGTACAGCACGTTATAGCTATAAGTGTTCAAGCGTCCTAAGCACACTATTCACTTTAACGATTATTTTTGGAGCGAGAAGATCTATGTAATGGGCTTAATTAAAAATACTCGCGCGAATGACTCCGTGATGGGCTGTCAGTTTTATAGCGCCGGCGCTGAAATGACAAGATACAGAGCAATGTAGAAATACGACCAGTTTACCTGGTTCATTTAATTTCATTCTTGAGCGAATTGCTTGTGGCTAAGTAATAACAGCCGTACGGGTCGATCGATCAGGTTAAGTTAGGCTTGCCGCGGTTGGTCTGAGAATTGGTGACTATCCTACATACTAAGATCCTTCCGTGCCTCGGAAAGTACGTAAAAGCCGTCGGTCCCGGCTGTCATTTGTAGATCTTTGACAGTTCTTACGGGTCGTCAGAAGCCCGAAAGTTTGACAACAGTCTGGCAGATGATTATTTATTAAAAAATTATTTAGACTTGGCGTTGGAGGTTATGAATTCGTTGGGTGGGTAGCAAAGTATAAGTTCAAATTAACTAAATGAAATTAATTATTTATAGGCTCTCTTATCATAAGAGTAGGTGACCCAGTGGTTACGTCCCCGATTTACGAGTTGTGGGTTCGAACCCACTAACCCAGCCAGGCGCTTTACTTTCTGTAATTAATTTCATCACCACTGCTCTCAAGACGGTGAAGGAAAACATCGTGAGGAAACCGGCATGTCCTAAAACTAAAAATTCGAAGACATGTGACATCTACCCATCTGCACCGGACCCGCGTGGTAGTTTACAGTCCACTCCCTCTCGAAGAGAGGAGGCCTGTGTCCCAGCAGTGGGAACATTATCGGGTGATCAGAAACGGATAACCCAAAACAGACATAGGCTTTCAGCCTTCTTATTATTAATAATAAGGATTTATACAGTGTGGGCTGTTACGACTTCAAGATGTACGCCCTGTCGATGACTACTTTTTAAAGCGAATTGTTTCGTTAATGTGCACGCATCCGGTCAGCCCGACCTGGTGCATGATTGTCTGTTTAAATGTAATCTCTACGTCTCCGCGTTAGTCATAGACCGATTAATTTATTGTTTTTTCTTTGACTGGGGTCAAAGAAACTCCAATAAATTCATCTGTCAACTATATAATTCCATCAAACCTTGATCGGCCGTCTGGCGAACTACAAAACTCCCTGTAATAAAAGGTACAAAATTCGTATAACTTCCGAGTTTGGACTCCTCATGTCCGCTCTATGACGAGGGTCGCCTATTATTCAGTATTTATATAGAAATAAATCTCCGTGCTATCGAGAAATGCAGCCGTTTAGATATAATTTTGTATTAATGGTCGTCAGGTTAAGGTTTTGGTGTATAAACCCTTTATCTTTGTTTAGCTCGTCTGGTGTGTGCCCGGTTGATGGCAATGGGCTCGCCTCCTATTAGTTATATATTACTTTAACATAACAGGTGAAATGTGGGTACAGTATAAATAGGTACACCTCTACCCAACCCTTCGGGGCATACAAGCGTGATGTTATGTCCTTACGTTTATTTCCTTATCTATACTTCTATACTAATATTATAAAGCTGAAGAGTTTTTTGTTTGTTTGTTTGAACGCGCTAATCTGAAAAATTCTTTTTGTGTTGGATAGTCCATTTATTGAGGAAGGCTATAGGCTATATAACATCACGCTACGACCAATAGGAGCGGAACATAAATGAAAACTGTTGCAAAAACGGGAAAAAATATTCCTTTTTGAAAGCGTCGGTTGCGTGCGCTGCGTAACCAGTTTAAGTTACGCAAATATAATGTTGGATGGAATTGTTCCTCTTTAAAAATTCAAAAAAAAGTCCGCGACAGCATATGTCTATCTTTTAAGATTGACACACTATAACCATTTTTATGGTAATCAAATTTATTCGAAACTAATGCATTATTTGCGAAGGAGTTTTATCAACATAATATTAATTCTTATTCAAATAAATAGTTTTAACATCAAGGGTATTTATGTAGCAGAAAAATACTTTTTAATTCATTCGAATCGGACATTTAATTTCGAAGTAATCATGAATATAAAAATGCAATACGCGAACCGTTCGACGCCGGCGCGACGTTCCCTACTCTAGAGAGGAGAGGATGGGCACACGGGTAGACCATGAACTGGAATAGAACATAGGATACGTTTTATCCCTATATTTCCACGGGATCGAGACTTACGCGGGTGAAACCGCGGGGCACAGCTAGTCCTTACATATTATAAAACAAAGTCCTCCGCCGCGTCTGTCTGCCTGCTCGCGAAGAACTCAAAAACTACTACACCGATTTTCATTCTGTTTTCACCAATGGATAGAATGGTTCTCGAGGAAGGTTTTAATGTTATAATAACCGACATCCACGCGAAACCGCGGGCATCAGCTACATAAGAAAGGACATACGAAATTGCGCGATATATTGGGAATTTTAAAAGTCAGCAAGAGCTTTAAGCTACTGGAATAATAAACTATGAACATTTCAATATTAGTCAGGAAGGTTTAGCTTCCCGGAATCCTTGCCAAAAGATTTGAATTATTAAGATATAATTTGAGACACCGTCTATTGCGCACAAAAAATAGGGCTACTTCCCATTTGGTAAACTTCCCATTTCGTAAACCTCAAACTGTACCTACTAAAAAGTTGCGTTTGGTAAACATTATACATTTCATACATTTAGTCCCATTTCGAAAACATTTCAATATTTTTTTGTGTTATATCCCATTTGGTAAACTTTCAGATGAAATGGGTACAGTCAAGTAAAAAAAGAAAAACGAAACTAATGATAACATTGTCATTTATTTTGTTAAATATTTTTAATCACAGGTACAATAGTCGGATTATGTGTACGTATGCCATTTACACATATTGATATTTAAAAACAGAAATAAAAAGTGGGGTGTACAAATAACTTTCAAAAAATTTAAGAAAAATCACAGTTCGATTTGACTATTTCGATGACAAGTTTTATTTTTTTAATAACATAAGTCAATCTAGATGCGAAATCAACTTATATAAAAAAACAATAATCACAGATTTGGTACTATCTTTTTATGTTAATGTACATTAACATAAAAAAATACATACGAAATCAACTACTTATAAAATATAAAAATAAACAGTCACTGATTTGGTACGTTAACGTAAAAAAATACATACTAAATCAACTATAAAATATAAAAACAATAATAATCACAGATTTGGTACAATAACATAAAAAATACATGCAAAATCAACTTTTAAATATAAAAACAAATAATAATCACAGATTTGGTACATTAACATTAAAAATTACACACAAAATCAACTATAAAATATAATCACAGATTTGGAATATTAACATAAAAAATTTACTACCTACACTACAAAGTTAAAAATCAATAAATAAATTATAAAGTGATACAAGCAATTCTTGATAATTCGTTCAAACAATTTTCCAATGATATTTTTCCACTTTTGTAATCGCCGAGAATATTGTTAATTCGTATATCATTTTGGATAGATTTTTTTCTTCGTTTTGATATACTTTCTCCATTATTATAAAAGCTGTAAAAAATTGTTATGATTAATTAAAGTAATAATGTATAATTTTTATCATATGTGTCGCCTAAAAATACAGGTCATTGAAACAAAAATATGTACCTTTTCAGAAGATTTTCATAATGTTTAATATTGCCTGATATCGTTTCGAAAAATAAAAGAATTGATGGCCTTTTTCCAATTTCACTATTGAAACTCCAATTCCAAGATTCCATGAGGTTTGTAGTGCGGTGTCTTTGTGCGTAGCAGCACCAAATATTCATCATATCTTCATTTTCCAACCACTGATCCACAAAGTAATCATTGAATTCAGTTATAGCTTTTTCTTCAAAACTGTAACAGAATTAATTCGTTGAAGATTATGATACGAAAAACCATATATTACCTAGTTTCTAACGCATAAAAATGGCTGTAGAAAATGGCGGTAGAAGAAATATCCAGAACTAAACGCGTTCATTTCAATACTGCAAAATTAATTTACCTTTGACTCATAACGTATAGCCATCCATCGTTTATGTCTTCTTTTGGTAAATGTGCCAGAGCCATACATAGTTTGACGTGATAGTGAGATTCTTCATGTTGTAATAAGCCAAGAGATTTTGCCTTTCTTAATAGCGCTCTGCCAAAGTGAACAAAACACCCCTTAACAATTATGTTTGGAAATGTCTTTTTAATTGCATTTATTGGAGCTTTTTCGAAATCCAAGGTAATAATATCGGCTCCTGCCAGGGTTGCGGGTTAGTCCGAAAGGGATACCGGGACCTTGGCAACAGGCAACTGAAGGAACACGGGTGGGTTTTAGTCAGTAAAAGTCTGACACGCCCTTCCGCTCCACCCAGAGCGGGAGAAGTCATTGGATGATTTCCCACCCTCAAAAAAAAAAAAAAAAAAAAAAGGTAATAATATCGGCTGTCCACTCTGGTAAATGAAATTTTAGTTTGTAAAACAGTCTTTCATATGTAGTTTCTTCTTTGTTTGTCAACACTGCATAAAAAAATGGTACAATATTTGTCCCAGTTTCTGTACTTCCTATGTCTCCGTGTACAACGTATAGTTGAAGAAACGGCTTTGCACAACATTTGAACGTTCCGTCCGCAAAGTAGTGACGGACGTCATTTAAATGTGCAATTGCACTCTTTGAACCAAACACAATCATTCTATTTTCACCGTCAATCTCATCAAACAATAAATTGTCTTTAAAACGGTCAGGAATCACGATTTCTGTAGAGTTAGAGTGCTGAGATTTTGTGATTCCTAGTTGTCTATTTCTGTGTCTATACAAACTGCTTTTAACTTTGTCAAAATTTGGTAATTCTTTAATAATTTCATAACCATTATCTTTCAGCTTTTTAGTACATTTCCTGTATGTAGCTGGAATCGGCTTCAGATCTTCACATATAGTTTGTTTACATTTTTCGATGGCTACTTTCACTTCATTTTTTTCAAAATTCGGAATACAAGAACTGCAGTGAGCATTTTCTCTTAATACATGGCTTCGATTTGAATTCAAAGTTACACTTGCTGAACATCCATCTTTTCTATTAACACAGCGCCACCAACTTGAGTCCTTATTATTTTTCTGTTTATAATATTGATGCCCAGCGCGTAATAAAATTTCACCGCCTCGTGTACTATTAATAATTTTTAAATTCACTGCACCACTAGAAGATCCCTCACCCGACATTGCAACGACCTTGCACTATGCATAAAACGAGTGAACTGATAAGTTAAACCCGGTAATAGATATAATTTACGTATACTTACTTATGTCTATCTCATTCACACCTTTTGTTTAAAACGATGGTAAGGACAATAAATCCCTACCTGAGAACCCGCTCGGTGCTTCTTTTGCGGGAAAAGCACGTGGTATTTTTAGTAGCATCGTGGTATTTTTACAGACTTTAATACGTTTTTTTTACTTCTTCTTGATCAGCCATTCTTTTTGATGGTCGAGATACTATCTCAAGACTGAAGCATTTAAAAATATATACATCTCTAATTTAATACTAATTTGACACTGACTGTACCGTACAAAAATAACAATACTAACAAAGTTTACCAAATGGGATTAAATGTATGAAGTAACGAAATGTTTACCAAACGCAACTTTTTAGTAGGTACAGTTTGAGGTTTACGAAATGGGAAGTTTACCAAATGGGAAGTAGCCAAAAATAGATAACATAATAAGTAAGGATACACCTGCAGAACTTTAGGTTCTAGGTTCGATATCCAGAATGAGCAAAATTGTGTTCTAAGACATGAATTTATCATTAGGTACCAGCCTTTATGCAGGCTAATTGGTTTATTCGCACGAATTTACTCGCCAGAACTGGCCGAATAGACACTTTAAATTTTTTATTTTTCAATGAGATTCGCACTAAGTGAATTTATTTGCGGGCAAATCGACGTATTGGGCAATTGGCACATTTTGAATTGTATGCAGTAAAGTTAGTGTACATCCAAGATTACTGCCCAGTAGATGGTGGTGGTAAGATCTGTTTGCATGGGATGATTTTTTATACATTATTATTAAATAGGTTGAAAACAAATCAGTAAAAAGTGGTGCCTAACACATAAGTGGCATTTCTACGAGACGTGTCGTATATTCTTATTTAAATTGTTTTTCGACAAATATTCAAGTGGAAAAACAATGGATGAAATGCGTCGTCTGTCCGTCAAGCGGAATTTATTCCGTGTTGAGTGACGGCTGCGAAATAAATCCGGCTGAAATGTGGCGGTATTCAGTCGCGGAGAAACCGTCTCAGATTTTATGTGGCACTTTTTATATTCAAGTGTTTTTCTAACGAGTAAGTAAACGCTAAGGATTTCGGGTGATGCATTAGTGATGGTATCGAAAATATATACAAAGCTGTTAGTAGGTATACCTACTAACAGATAATACGTTAGCTGTATCAGAGAGCCATTGGGGTAGACGTGTTCTTGAGTGGAGATCGCGAATCGGAAAACGTAAGGTAGGACGCTCTTGAGAGCGTCCTACCTTACGTTTTACGAGCTAGGTGGAGCGACGATCTTCGCAGGGTGGCTGGTAGCAGCTGGATGAGAGTTGCTGAGAACCGAGCTGAATGGCGTGCAATTGGAGAGGCCTATGTCCAGCAGTGTACTGCTTTATGCTGATGATGATGATAAGAGAGTCATCCTCATCTTGACTCCAGCCGAAAGACATTGCTGGAACTATGGCCAGCCACTGCTGGACATAGTTCAACCCCCAGAATCGCCACTTCGACCGATTTTGTGCTTCTCGCATCCAGCGGATTCCTGCGGCCTTCACAATATCGGTCTACCTGTGAGAGGATTTCCAACGTTACATCTTCCGGTCCGCGGTCCTTTCGGCCCGATCGGCCATCTGGGGACCTAAAACGGTCACATTAGCAATTCCTCTAAAAGCAGTTGAGTTCCTGAATTTCCAGCTGTCATTAACAATTCCTCTAATTTGACAAAAAAGCAATTCATATTGTCTAGGCCATTTTACGAATCTCCATAGAAAACTGTCAAACAGGTGAATTATTTCCTAATACGAATCACATGTTGATCATAGAATTGTCAGTTTGTGATATTCTACGATGATTCCTAATATTTTCTTATTCTGATTCTGCCAAAGTGGCTGTTTTAAGCCCCCTGTTCTGCGAGCAATGTGCCCTGCCCATTGCCAACTAAGTTGGGCAATTCTTCGGGCTATGTCGGTTACCTTGGTTCGCCTGCGGATCTCTTCATTTCTGATTCGAGATAGTAAGTGAACAAATTAACTGGGACTAGAAATGGTGATTACTTTGACAGTTCATTATTATTTCATTCGTAAGTTTAGTATCCGAACTAACTACTTTAGCAATAAGTAATTAATTTCGTTAATTTTAATTAGAGTTTAGTAACTAATGGCATTAGCATTAATCAAAATGTGTATGAGAGCTACCTACAAGTTTACAATACGCTAATTAATATCCAAATAATCATTGTAATTGGAGCAGTGGTGGCTCAGTGGTAACGGCCCTAACTTACGAATTGTAGGTCGTGGATTCGAACCCAGACAAGCGCTTTACTTAGTGTAAATAATTTCATCACCACTGCTCTCAATACGGTGATGGAAAACATCGTGAGGAAACCGGCAAGTCCTAGAACGAAAATTTCGAAGAAGTGTGACATCTACCAACCCGCACTGGGCCCGCGTGGTAGATTAAAGTCCACTCTCTCGCGAAGAGAGAAGGCCTGCGTCCCAGCAGTGGGAACATTATAGGCCGATTAGTGATTATGTTCCAAGACACAGGTATAGCGTTGTATATATCTTTCAATAAAATTAGTAACAACAATCATGATTTTGTAAACATAACATATAACATAGCCTGTATTCCCGGAAAGGTTAGGAAGAGGTATACCTAAAGTACACCCACATTTTGCCGGATATGTTTAAGTCCCATGTAACAGGGGGAGACCCTATTGCCATCAAACGGCCACAAATCCAGACTCCGGGCTGCTACTGAGAAATTCTAGTTGGAAAAAACCGAATAATCCTTTGACCGAACTGGGAATCTGGACCCAGGACCTTATGCTCAGAAGTAGGGCTTGCGACCATTAGATTAACGAGGCAGTCAGTTATTTTGTGAAGCTACACCTAAAAGGATCACTCAAAACATCCTGAGGGTGATGACCACGAATGCGCGTTCGCTGCATGCTGGTGGTCGGGATACCCGTTGAAGCCGTGGATATTGGCTGTGTGACACGCCTCACGAAAGCTTGTGGGAGTGATGATGATGACTCAGATTCAGATTCATTTATTTGCTCAACATGTGTAGATAATATACATGGTATGATGCATAATATAGGTGTTACAATGTTATTTTTTTTTGCTCAACATGTTTAAACATTGCTGGTGTACACATTTAGTCGAAAGACTACGTTTTCAAAGTAAAAAATATAAAAATACAAAGAATAATAATTTAAATAAATCAGCAATTAACATCAATATTAAATTAAAAATTAGGTCAATAGTCATGCGATTCAAAATATATAGAAAAGATTCAGTCAGTATCTTCAGAGCGATTTATCATTTAAAAATTCATTAACGTCATAATAGGTTTTTTCTGTCAGTATTTTTTTTAACGTTTTCTTAAACTGGTCTGTGTTTAATATGTCTATAATATCAATGACGTCACGCCGTTGATATTCGGGGTCACTAATTTAGAGGTATGAGGAACAGGGTGTAAAGTTCACTCATCCTTATTGAAAAGGGAGGATCCTCCGACCAGACGGGTGTTATGTCTGGCGGACAACTGACCAACGATTGATGACGGGATCTTGTTGTATTGTATATGTCTATCGTGCGGTAAACTCTGATTGCGCGATGCAGGATTGTCAATGTATCGTCAGGATTTTTGTGTGACGTCAGGTCTTTGATGCGTAGTTCGCATATGGCGGTATAGATGCCGCCACAGTCTGATTGAAAATTGTGTAGTTCTCTTAGTTGCATCTACGTTCAACAAGACAATACTTTGTCGTTACATGTAATCAGTGTTCATCACATTAATTAATTAACTAGTTAAGTAGTAGTTAAATAAAAACCGTGTTTACAATGCGAGATAAACTCTTACACAGGAATTAATCGTCTGTTGTGAGCGCTTTTGACAGATGGTTATATAAAGGACAACTAATGTACAGTCGGTGATAAAAGTCGATTAATGATACTTGTGACGTATAAGTTGTTATTCTGAGAATGTTTTTACTGTTTTCTGGCTGTCTATCCGTCTGAAATGACAATACTTCTGTTTAATATTGATGTATGGCCTTTTAGTTTGCTGTCGTAACTGTAACTGAGATAAATGACATTCCAAATCCCAAAAGTTTGCCTCTGATTCGTGCAAACATTTTGGTTTTCAATGGTGAAATGTCTCAACAAAAAACTTATGAAAAATCAAGGTGCTCAAAACTGTCACATATGACATTGAAGTGCAAGGGCTGTAGAGTACAACGCTATTTTAGTGAGAAAACGAACGAGATACGATTATGAAAAAGGAAACTACCGCAGCATGCAGTGCATTTGCTACGATGTGCGTGGAAGATGATAAGCTGTCACAACAGAAATAGACCTTAAAAAAAAAACAGTAGGTATAAAAGAGAAAAAAATTAAAAACCATTTGACAGTTCCAATTTCAAAAAGTGCATAACACTTGTCTTATCACGAGTACCGTCTCCCGAGTGTGACGCGCTCAGTTGCCCTCGGGAGCCCGCCGTGACCGTGTGTCTGTAAGTGATAAGTGATAGTGAAACCGACGAGTGCACTGTGGTAGTGGACTGTGTTTTATTTTACGGTGGGTACTTTGAAATTTATTTTTATTTCTTTAGCCTTTTTTTAAAGTTGGTAGGGTAAGTACGCACGGCTACACATCAAGCTATACATTTCCAGTTAATGCTGATCTCGCATTGTATAGGATTTCCGTACAATGCGAGGTCAGCTTATACTGGAAATGTATAGCTTGATGTGTAGCCGTGTGTACAAAAAATGTTGTTGTTTTCTTGTTTGTTAAAAGAGATCATATTTCTTTGATAATCTTTTTGACAATAAGGGTATTACCACAAAAACTTAGACACTTGTTAAACGGATGTCTAATGTCAGTTTTATGTCAAACTCCATAAAGAAACGTTATGTTTAAAAGGTGTTTAGGCTAAACAACTGTTATACACGGCTTTGTGGTAATAAGGAATGTACCTACTTTAACTTTTTATTTTCAATCGGGTAGTTTAAGTAAGAAAATAACTGGATAAGCAAATGAATACCGTATGTGTGTAGAAAATACCAAATTACTTATTTATATTCAGAATCGAACTTAGTTTTAACAATTAACGGCCAGATTCTTCATCAAGAGTGACAGCCAAAGTAACGTCAAAAAGAAACCAATTTAACCGTTTCTTTGACTTTTTGACGTTACTTTGGCCAAACTGGCCGTAAATCAAGTGCTGACTACCCACTTAATAATTTCGGGTTCCACGTTCAAATAGGACCAGCTTTTACATTGTCGTGTAAATTGGAACTCGTCTAGTGCAAGTAGGTTACTACTACAAACTACTACAACCAGTTACCTGTGGTATAGTGTAGTATTACATAATACACGTTTTATGGAGCGACGTCAATTTTCTCATTCATAGCTCGGTGACAGAGAAATTAGACGAGGAGATGATTATTGGATTGTTGATTCATCTTGAGGGTTTTCTTGTCTTTCTGTAGAATTTAGTAGTGTGTTAGTCATAGATTCTAAATAGACTTCTTACTAAAAATCGACCAAAATACATTATTTTGAAAAGTTCCTGGCTTGGTTGGTCTACAATTCTATACGAGTAATCTGATGCGGCAATAGTTCAACGATTAAAACGTAGATAGGCGAGCTCCGAGGTGGTGAGTTTGATTCCTACCAGACGCAAACGTAACATGTCTTGGCATTACTCTTAGGACTAGACTGATTTTTTAGTATTTTACCAGTTATATCTAAGTCTCATAAAATGGCCGAAAAATTCAAACAAAAAACCCTGTAACTTTTTACCCGACCTGGAGTCGAACTCAAGACACCACGCTCATCAGTCACGTTGACAAAAACTGCACCTATGAGGCAGTCAAATCGTTAGATCCTACACGAAAAAGGAATTGGTACACTATTACTTCACTTGGCGAACATAGTGGCAATCCCATTGTGTCATTAAACAAAACACAAAGGACTAGGGTTCTGCCCACCCTCTCGACAAACCCCGAAAACAATCGGTTCCGTACCTTATTAATGGCCACAAAAGCTTATAAATAGTTAGTTAATATAATAGGAAGGTAAACAAACGGCTGCAGTAATTAATGGCACGGTCTCAGGTGTCAAAACATGTATTATGTTATGTTCAATGTAATTACGAACATATGGCTACATTGTTTGTTTTGATGGTCGGTTTTCTATTGTTTATAATGAATAAGGACCTTTTTGTAATGAATAGGGAGATTTGTTGGTAAGTAATTATTTGATGCGGAGATCAAGTGTCAAGCAAGAGTGATAGATGTGGAATTAATTGGCAATGGCAAATAACTAAATAAGCATTTACAACTACAATACATGAATCTTCTTCTTTTCGTGTGGCTAGTGAGCTAACCAGTTTTACTATTCTGTAAAAATCTACCCATGTAAACTTAGGTGAAGTGAGCTTGGAGTGAACAACTGTCACTGCCTTCAATGACAATGACAGCTCACTCCAAGCTCACTTCACGTCAGTTTTTACAGAATAGTACAACTGGTTAGCTCACTCACCACGCGAAGAGAAGAAGATTCATGTATGTTAGTAACACTGGTGTCAGAGAGAGAGAGAGACGTCGAAAAGTTCTCTTAGGTATGCCGGTTTCCTCACGATGTTTGATGTGATGAGCAGTTATAGCCTAGTGGTGTGACCGTCGGACTGCCAAGTCATACGTCTCGAGTTCGAACCCAAGACACGCACCTCTGACTTTTCGGATTCATGTGCGTATTGTATCAAAAACGATGAGGGAATACATTAATAAAAACCTTTAAGTGTCTATTAACTTTAGAAACAGCAACATTTGCTTTTCTTGTTTAAAATGAATTATCTAACAAACGCAAACCTATTTCGAAATATCTTATTATGGGCGAATTTCACCAAACTTTTATACCGAGTATAAGTCTTATCCTGCGAATAAATTTTGAATTTTTGACAGTTTTTCTATACAAAAACTGTCAGACGCCATTTTTATTCCACGGGTAAAAGACTTTGGTAAAATCAGCCCTTAATGACATCAATCAATCTGCCTAGTCTTTTCCCAACTTTGTTTGGGTCGGCTTCCAGTCTAACCGGATGCAGCTGAATACCAATATTTCACATGGAGTGACTGCTTATCTGGCCTCCACAACCCAGTAACTGTATAATACGATACCCCTTGGTAAGACTGGTTGTTAGACTTTCGGGCTTCTGACGACTCGTAACGACTGTAAAAGATCCACGAATGACAGCCGGGTCCAACGTCTTAACGTGCTTTCCGAGGCTCGGAGGAGTCTCGGTAAGTAAAGATGGTCACCTATCTACAAACCAAACCCGGCAAGCGTAGCTTAGCCAAATGACATCAATTATTATATTTTGTCAAATAAAATGAAGTCGGCTAAACAAACACCATGCAAAATTATAAGTAACTGAAACCTTTTACCTGAGTCGGATAAAATCTAACGAGCTTTATGACTGAAATTACAGTAGAAGCAGCTACAGGAAATTATTTTAACCCTCTGTCTATCAGACCGTGTCACCTACAAACGATTATTTTACCTTGCACTTGACTTTAAATTCAACCTATTCCTGAAAAAGCAACTTTATCTTTTCTTTACTAAAGTAAAATTTTGCATGACCCAAAAAAATGATGATTCTGAAGACGGGTAATATCACGCGCAGAATTGTTAACGCGTTCCTTGATTTAATTTTAAATAAACAAAATGTTTAGAGTAGGGGAATAAATTGTCTTATCTTATTTTCTGTACGACAAGGATTATTTTGTTTAATGTATTAATTAATCATTTAACACTGAGTTGTTAATAAGTATGGTACTAATTGGGTTACAGCTTAGTTATTAAAAAAAAAAGTACATAAAAGCTTGTTGATCATGCCTTATGTAAATAATTGTAGTTACTTATAGTTTTTTCTATTGAATAAACAAAGTTCCAGGGTATAATATTTGTGCATTTTGACACTTTCTTATTTAAACTGTTACAAAATATCATGAAGCTATACAGGTTGGTAATAAAAAAAGAAATAAGACTACCATGCATTACTACTACATTTTTACAAAAAACAATCGTGTAATAAAATAAAAAACAAACAATTGCTACAATAAAAAACCATAACGGCTTATTAATATGCATAACGAGTACTGTAATTAAGTTTTATGCACGAATAGGTGTGGCCACAAACCTATGTTACATTTAGAAATAAATTCCACTTTGAACAGTGCTGCAATATTTGTATTTCGCAGTCCCATAGTGAAAATAACAGTTTCAATGTTTTGCCTCTCTGTTTAGTTTTACTGATCAAACTGAAAATTAACAAACATTACTTTGAAAACGAAAACTAAACGGTCCTGAAAGCTTTACATGTGTTTTGCTCGTGTCGTCTACGTTGAAGTTACTTTACTATGCAAGCAGTTTTTTCATTAGTCTCAAAGTAATTTGACTACGATCCTATCAACATGTTTAGTGTTTATTTAGCTTGCCCCAATTAAAGTTTGATTTTAGATTTTGGTTTTTAGGGTTCTGTTTCTGAAGGGTGCCAAACGGACCCCTATTACTAGGCTTCCGCTGTGCGTCTGTCTGTCAGCGGGCTGTATCGCATGAACCGTAATAGGTAGACAGTTGAAATTTTCATAGATTGTGTATTTCTATAGCTGGTCTATCAATAAATAATAAATAAAATAAAGTAAAAATATTACCTCATTATATTTTATTTTTATACAAGATACATGTTTTTTTTCGGCGTTTTAGGTGGTGCGGAACACTTCCGGTTTTTTAAAACTCTTGAGCAAATCAAATAGTAAGAAAACTCATTGAAAAGTGAGTTAATTACCGCTATGTGAAATAGCAGGACTGTAAGTACAATTTAAGTATCAAAAGTTTTGGTACCATATAGGTACGGGGTGGATTTTTGAAATGGGGCAGTAAGGGCAGCTACTACTACCGTTATACTTACAAGAAAACGGTCTTAGGAGACTGCCCTTAACTTTTTGAGAAACATTGATCTGCATTCACAGATTAAAAAAAAAAACAAAAAATGGGATCGATAGGCATCAAAAAAAGTTTTTGTGAAAATTGCCCATTTTCTTGCCGTCTATACTTGTTTTTCAAAATCTGTGATTTTTTATCAAAATGTGTACGTATCCTTACTGCCATGTCTGACAAATCCACCTTGTATAGTTAATTTCATTTCATTTCATCATCTCGGAATTAAGGAACAGAGAAATAATTCTACTAACGATTGAAATACGACTTGACAATCATTTCAGAGCTGTTTCATTATTAAGTTAATGTACAGTCGCGCACAAATAACACTTAAGCTCGTAACTTGACAGTTTAATTTACGTTTTGTCAAAATTGATACAAATATCTGCGGCTTGGTGACGTCACATGTAAAGGGCTTAGCTCTGAGTACGTACGTCATGGTTAGATAGGTAATGACTGTAATGTGTAGGCTAACGAAAATGGTTACATGTGTGTAACGAACGAACGAACCTGATTAATTAGATTTTATGTAACGTAATATTATTATGTAGATAGGTAGTTAATTGATTCAGGTGTGACTTTGCAGAAATCCATTATAAAATGCAATAGACGCAGGTAATGCGATAACGCGGTTCTGCGTCCAGCGCTCGGCGTGGCAACACGTCGTGTTCGGGAAATGAAATTGAAATGAAATGAAATTGTTTCTGTAAATAGGATATCGCAATCACTTTTACACGTCATATTATTAAAAAAATAAAATAAGCTAGATGAGGTCGGCGTTTCCTATCTGACTACTCTGAGAAGAAAGGCCGAAACAAACTCAGAGGTCGCAGTCTCTTTTAAGGTCCAGACATAATCTTGGTCAAGCCATATGAGGACCATGTAGATTAATGTCTGAAATGGTCTTTTGAGGAAAGAACCACACAGATTTGAGTGGACCTGTCCAGTCAGTGCAAGCATTTGTCAGTAACCGAGGAGCTCAACTCAGGGTTCGCGACAAGTCAACCGTCATCTTGAAGATGCCTCGTTGAGAGGTGAAACACGTGTCAATTACTTACAGGGTTTTTTTATGACTCTTTAGGAATAGTTAAGCGGAATAGGTTACTAAATATTATCTACGTCTATTACTTTTTGTAGATACGTATGTTTTAAGTTATCTAAAATGTTGAGGAACAATGCAAATATATTCTCAGTAAGAACAATCCGAACAAAGCTGGCTGACTGAATCAGCAAGGCTGCTGCGCGCAATGCACAGGGAGTAGAGTTAAACTCGAGTAGGTGTGGTATCTTCGACTCGTACGGACCATATTACGGAGCTAGTCCATGATTCGACTATGAGTAGGTGGTTACATTAATTGAATTTATTATTCCTATTAACAAGCCGATCTAATTCGTTCGGTTCTCCGCTTCTCTCAAGGTCAGGCTCAGGTTGCGGGAAAGTCCGAAAGGGATACCGAGGCCCTTGGCAATAGGGAACTGAAGGAACACGAGTGGGTTTTAGTCAGTAAAAGTCTGACACGCTCCACGCGCCTTCCCGCTCCGCCCAGATCGGGAGAAGGGTCCAGGGAGTGCGTTTACTTCGTCTTGGTCTTGACTATCGAACGAAGTGGAAGAACATGATACATACCGAAGGCCTTTCACGGACACGTCCTTCAGTAATGAAGTTCGCCACCAAGAAGAGAGAGCAAACCGATATTTTTGCAAAAATAACATAAATGTCACCACAGATTAAGTTCATATAAAACAACAAGGAAAGCGTATTCAATTTTCCTTGTTAAGTGTCAATTAAGTCGTCATAAGTAATTATCTTAGTCCAAACATGTTTATGAGTTTTTGTATTTCGTGTAAATTGGCACAGGTAATAAACAAAGGCAGATCTGTGTTATTTTTGAGGAGAAACATTTTTTTTTTCCTTTACCATCCATTATGGACATGCAGTATTTGTATACTGGATATTTATATATTATATTCCTAAGCATTATTGCGAGAGAGTAGAAAACAGTTTTTTCAACTAAACTAGTTTATTTTTCGAATTTTTTTTGACCTTGAACTGAAAGGAGATACAAATTACGTTCATGGACATAAGCTTAATCTCCTACCTACCTAACTTAGCTGTTTTGGCCAAGCCTTACCAGAAGCCCGAAGGTCGTGACAACCAATCATGCCAAGAGGTATGGTATCACTTAGTTACTGGGTTGTTGAGGTCAAATAGGCAGTTGCTCCATGTAAAATACTGGTATTCAGCTGCATCCGGTTAGAATAGAGTAGAATAGAATATCTTTATTTTGCATAAAATATGGTACATAAAAGGTCTTAAATGTAAGAAGTCCCACATATTTTGCTTACTTATTCATTTCAGCATGCAAAAAATACCTTATAATAAAATAATACTTAAACAAAAAACAATTGTTGAGATTGAGATCAGGACATTGAGGTTAAAAGTCTAAATTACATTGGGTTATTTCTATTACTAGTGAGATCGTATTTCAAATTTTGCTTAAAATTTAAGAATTCATCTATTGTATAGAACTTTATGTCGCAAATATCTTTTACCTACTAGCGACCCGCCTCTGCTTCGCATGGAGATTTCTTTATTTTATTATTATGTAAGTTTTATATTAATACAGGGTGTTAGGGTAAACACCGTTATCCTTGCAACCAGTGGTTTGGTTTCATTTATAGAACGTAAAATCATTGGAAAATTACAACTTTTTTTTTCTTGTTTTTAAATCTACATTTTACCACAAGAGACGCAAGTTCGTTGTCCTATGCGCTAGGGCAACGAACTTGCGTCTCAACACGGGCGGGGGGTACTGGATGTGACCTGACCGGCCGCGAGCGCGACCCCTCTCTTAGTCAGTCAGCTGTTTCGCTAGAGAGCACGCTGTCGGATAGAAACTTTTTAAAATCTTTTAATGAAACTGACGTTTTTTTTTGTTGTGTTCCGTCATTTATTTTTATATTTAAGTCAACTACCCATGGTTTGAATGACAAGACTGTTTACCCTTACAGCCTGTATACCTAGCATACGCATAAAACTTCAGGAATAATTTCTCTAAATTAAGGAGACAGCGCATGAAAATCTGTTGCGTACTTTAAAAGAACAACGCGGTCACACAGGCAGACACGTAAACCGAATTTATTTTATTATAACACGCTTTTGCTATGTATAGATTAAAAAAACATTGTTTTGATTCGTGATGTCAATACAGACTGTTTTTAAACAATTACTTAAAAAACATAATGACAATTATGTTTTGAAGTAATTGTTTTGATTTGACAGTCTGTAATAATAATGATAGTAAATAATGACAGGCTTAATAATTATCTTATCATTGATTAATTTTGAAATTATATGCAACTTGGAAAAATAATTTGTGCTAAAAGGGCTGCAATCAGAGGTTGAGTTATTGATTCGTTGATAAATGTTAAATTACTGTTGATGACGAATGTACACCTCAACTCAACTGTATACCCTTTTTCCAAGCAGAAATTACGATTACCTTCAAAACAACTTCACAAAATAGTTTCCAATCTGACTAACTGCCATAATACAAAGAAAGCGTCCACTTTATTATTGGAATGTATCACTCTTATCACCCTCTGATAGCGGTGACCAATGCTCCATAATATGTCACGCGTCATTACGTTCTACGTGCCATCGTTCTACAAACAAAATTCAACCTAATCAAAAAGACATAAGGTTCGTTCTTCAGTGAAGTGTTGTCTGGAGATGTTTCAATGAACACATGCTTAGAGGTCAAAGAACATTGGCTGATTAGGCATGCCGCTTGCTGGTACTTAGAACAAACGTGCTGTTTCGATGATAAAGTATTTACGAGAGACCATTTCAATACTTTTAGGGTAGTTTGTAGTTTGGGTCATTTTGGTGATAAAATGTGTTTGAGACTCACGTGGACGAAAAACTACGTGTTTTACCGTAATTTTACCCGTCTGCGTCAGATGGAGGGTTATTTAAAATAGCCATCACGAGGGGCCATTCTTAAATGTATGAACTTACGTCTGGCGCCGTCTGGGCGCTACTTCCTTGCTGACTGGCAATTTTTTACCATAGCAAATATAGCTAAGCTCTAAAGAGAAGACAATGTATTTAAAAGTAATTTTCTCTCACTATTTCCTTAAGTTCATTGAACTCTGAAGTTTGCATGCTTTGACCACGCTTTACTCCGTTCTCAACTCTCCCACTCCTCCTTCTTATCTTGTGTCTCACTTCCAATATCTGTGTTCTTCACACACTAAGGCCTCGTTTCTGGAGACGCGTGGCTTCGAGCGTCGCGTGCGGAGGCGCGACCCGCACTAAATTCAAACTTACGGCGTTGTATGAGAGCGTTTACGGAGAGGCGTTTTTACACGCGTTTGTTTGAAATGTATCATTATTTGCGGATGACGACGCCGCGTTGCACGGTGCGTCAGTCGCAGCGCCGCACGCGGCGTCGGTCGCAGCGTCGTGCGCAGCGCCAGCTTTCTTGTGTCCTGGGCAGTCTTGTTCGAATAGTAACAACGAACAAACGTGTGTGTAAATATGGACCTCCCCTTCCCCTTTCTACCCCCCGCAGGGTTAGCCGCGTCCGCCGCCGCGTAGCTCGCCGCGTCCACCGCCGCGTCCGCAGCTACACTTCACGCGACGTGCCATGACCCTCGGCTCCATGAACGAATTCGTACTTAATCATATGTTTGTTTTTGTGCGTATGAAGACGCGGACCGCTGCACGCGCCGTCTCTTTGTGAACGCAAAAAACGTCCAACGCAACGCTAGACGCCACACTGCACGCGACGCGCGAAGCCACGCGTCTCCGTAAACGAGGCCGAAGACTCTGCGTTCTTGTAACAATCTTCTCATACTCTGTCTTTCTCATAATTCTGAATTTGTTCATTCTTCTTTTCATATTCAGTCCATTCTTCTTTGGAATGCGCTTCCTCTTGATATCAGGACGGCCACCAGTCGTTATGCATTTAAGCGGAAATTGCGGAGTTTTTTTTTTCAAAATAAATAGAGTAGAGTCATGTCATCACCTCTCTCCCTTGAATTTGTATGTTATAAATATATATATATATAGTATTTATTATAGTAACTATGTATGTAAGTATATGTATAATCAGTTTATGGCTTCTTTATGTACTCTAAACCTGTTTTATCTATAATGCAATACGATATATTATATATTTTTTCTCTTTGTTACTCTCAATTAGAGCACCTGCCATCTAATCTCTTCATCACCCTTGGTTGACTGGTAGAGAATGCCTCAGGCATTAATTCCGCCTTTGTACCATATTTTAGTGCGACAAGTTTAAATAAATAAATAAATAAACTCTTCCTTTACTATTAATGAAGTCACTTATTGGGTAATCTGTGAGGAAATTTCAAGTAAGCTGTCGTCATTCAACCTGTGGCGGCATCTACGTCGCCACATTAGAACTACGCATCATACTGCTGACACGCAAAATCTTACATCGCGCAAGCAAAGTTAAGACCGCGCGACAAGCATATATATACAACGTCCCGACATCAATCCTCGGGCAGTATCCCACCATATACAACACCCGTCTGTTCGGAGTATCCTTCCTTTTATATAGAGGATGAGTGAACTTTACACCCTGTTCCTCATACCTCTATAAACCAATCACAGCGGAACTAATTGAAATAACTAGTCAATCAAATTATTTAAATTTAACAGGAGAATTTTCAGGCTTTCAGCCATTGAAATACAAGTACTGTGACATTCTGCCTATTCATTGGCGATTTGAATTTGTAACTAATTACTTTTGAGTGGGCCTAAGCAATCACTAAGCTGAAATGATGAAGTACCTACTGACGTCATTGAAAGCGCTAAATCTACAAAACAAATGTCCAACAAAAACCTATCAGTAAACAGTCATTAGACTCATCCATAACGCCCATATAGGCAAACATTTCTGGCCCAAAACAAAAATAAAATAAATATGAAGCCGTCCATCAGCCGGACGGCCGGACAGCCGTATCTTCCGGCCCTGACCTCCGGCTTATCTCCGAAGTTCATAACACTCTTTATCCTGTATCGTGGATGAACAAATTTTTTGTAAGTACGTCAAACTTTTCGATAAACCGACCTTCGAGCTGTAGGTATCGAGGAGAGTGTTTTCATTTCCTTTTCTTTATTTAGGGATGCTGGGGAATGTTGCTGGTACTTCTTTTTGTACTTATTATTTAAATTTTTAAATATTATTTTTATAAAAAATATTAAAAATTAAAACCGGCCAAGTGCGAGTCGGACTCGCGCACGAAGGGTTCCGTACCATTATCTATAAAAACTGAAAAAAATCACGTTTGTTGTATGGGAGCCCCCCTTAAATATTTGTTTTAATTTAATGATTTATTTTTAAAGTGAATATAGAAAGAAGAAAGAAAGAAAATACGTTTATTTGCGGCAAACATGACGCCAAGAAAAGACAAATATACGAAAATAACAGGTTGCGGGAAAATATGCGTCACATTCACGCAAAACAATATATGTAACTAAATATTCTGTGAATATTTCAAGCGTCTACCTGTTGTCGTTTTCAATATCGAGCAAAAACGAGCAAACAAATCACGTTTGTTGTATGGGAGCCCCCTTAAATATTTATTCATCAGTTTTTTAGTATTTGTTGTTATAGCAGCAACAGATATACATATTAATCTGTGAAAATTTAAACTGTCTAGCTATCACGGTTCATAAGATACAGCCTGGTGACAGACGGACAGACAGACAGACAGCAGAGCCTTAGTAATAGGGTCCCGTTTTACCCTTTGGGTACGGAACCCTAAAAATCAAATCGCGACAATGTAAAAAGTCCGTTTTGACGTTTCGTTCTTGTACATGTAATAAAACGTTAAGCCTTAACACAGATATTACTACGTACAGATACCCAATCCCATACAAAGAAATGACACCACCCTAAGTCTGGCAATTGAGCTGGCTATTTTTCAGCAACTCACTAATTGCCAGAGACTGTAGTTTTACAACGCCATCTAGGAGTCTTGCCTAGATACTACGCAAGACTCCTAGATGTTTTTCTTCGTTTTTTACGTTTTTTCTTCCTAGGTGTTCAATTTTTATATTTCTACGTAAAGTAGGTACTAGATTTAAAAAAAATGTTGTTTGATTTTCCTTAATGAAACGACTAAAGTGACGCAAGATTAAAGTGACCCTGTCATCACTTGAGTAAAACGCCATCTATTGCAAAGAGCTCTCGACAAAATGATTAACAGATGGCTACTTTATCATTCTAAGGGTTCGGATTGAAGTAAACGGCTTAATATAAGTTTTTTGTTGAAAAGACGAGATTTATGAGTGTAAATACATAAATCAGCACTAAACAAAGATGTTTTGATTTTTACTAATATTACCTCGGCCAAAATTTGCCGTATAACGCTTTGTAGTGATTGTTAATTTCATAAATTGTTACTTATGCTGCCATCTATGATTTTTTTTCAAGACTAATTATAATTTGTTCGAGTTGAGACCCCATGGCCTTAAGAATCAGTTTTAAGCAATGTAGATATGTCCTCGGTTACAAACTTTCTAAGTACGTTCAATCGATATGTCTCGAGAATCAGTTTAAAAGAAACCATTTTTTTTTATCGCTACACAAAGCATTTTTATAGCTGTCAAAATGGACCTCTTAGATTGTCGCGAGTCTAATCTGTATAATTATGGAATTAATAATAATGTTACAACATTCTAAAAACAAAGGTCATTAATAGAAAGATTCCTGCTATGTTGAGGTAATCTTCCAAAGCAATGCTTATGATTGAAAATAGCACTGTGGGAATTGCCGAAACGATTGTAAATTAAGGTTATTTAAAAATAGACTGATAAATAGCACCCCGAGCCGAGCAGCAACCTCCTTTATTTAGTTTTTTTTTTTCTACAATCTCTTTACGTTACATTAATTCTGCCTGAACATAAAATAGGTACAATACAAACAAGACATATTTCAACGCGAAACTCATTTAATTAGATCAACAAGAAACTAAAGCTTTATGTAGCCTACAATGCCTCGCAGGCGACATAGGGTCTGTTCTGTGAGGCAGTGCACATCTACGACTTTACAAATAAACACTGGGAATGTAATGGTGACATTAAATGTAATAATAATTTAATTATTTTTTTAAATGCCAATATTGTTATGGATTACATAATTAAGTGTTATTTTTGACCAAGAGTGAGTCTAATTTTAATGTATTCCAATTAATTCCCAGGTCGGGCAACCATCATGAACGCACTCTTAAACAACCCTAATTATCTGCATCAGCCGATCTATTCTGTCAAAGGTCACCGTGACAATTTAGGTGAATTGTGCTATCAATAGTGTCAATCCCTAGCGTGGAATGACAGTTCACTTCACCTAAGTTTTCATGGTGAGATTTATACAGAACTAGCTGCGCCCCGCGGTTTCACCCACGTAAGTTTCGATCCCATGGGAATATCGGGATAAAAAGATATCTTATGTCCTATTCCGGGTCATGGTCTACCCCTGTGCCAAATTTCATCCAAATGTGTTCAGCCGTTTTAGCGTGAAAGTGTAACAAACAAATCAACAAACAAACTCACTTTCGCATTTATAATACGAGTATTACCAAAAATAAGTTAGGATAAACGGGCTGGTCTGCTACATCCTCATCACTAAAACATAATTTCACATAACCACCATTACCGCTAGAGAGAGAGGCCCCATGCTTTGTCGCTAACAATCAATTCTAAAACCACTCGACTTAGCAGAAGTTTCAGACGTAGACAAACATATACAACCAAAGATAAAGCCTTAACTCTCAGACTAAAACAATAAACACGTTCCAAAACAATACGTAGGGAAACTTCCGACCGTCGGTAATCGCTAGGGTATTGTTTCCCTATTAAAAAACATTGGCAGCACCGCCACTACAAAGTACCAAACTATCTTAAGCAAAACTTCACGAACTTGCGGAACTACACAGTAAGTTGGTTCGGTAGTTTGCAACCGCTAATTATTGCTACAAAGCGATCATTTGTGTTGCATTAATTTTGTTTGGTTTAGCTAATGGAGCTTTTTAGGGAACCTAGAGATGGATAGTTAAATCTATTTGCTTTGTCTTGAAAAAATACAAAAAACAATACACAGGGAATAAACAGGGTTATTGGTAATTTGTCGGCAAATCATTAATGGGATGTAAAATGTAGGAAATTAAAATATTATAAAATGTCAAATTACTCGAAAATGGCATTTGCATATGAGTCATAAGGGGTCATTTAGTTGCAAATAAAATCTCTTACATCCCCTTAATGGATACTCGACAATAACCCTATGTATGGGGAAGAGCAGAATTAAATATAGTGAATAAAACACACGGAGGTAGTTCTTGGTTTTTCTAAACAAAATAGGGATGATTATAGTTCAAATGAGTGCGCAAAAAGATATAGCTTTTGCTATGAGACAACCTCTAAATAAACATACGTTTAAAATAACAGGACTAAAATACGCTCTAATCTACAGTATGCAAGGGTAAACACCGTCGTCACTCAAACCATGGGTAGTTAACTTAAATATAAAAATAAATGACCCAGTAACAACAAAAAAAAAACCTTATTTTCATAAAAAGATTTTAAAAAGTAAATATCCGTCACTGTCCCAATACTCATGGCTACGCGTTCGAGAGTGCTGCGAAACAGCTGACAGCCGGTCATGTAACGTCCCGCGCGCCCCGCCCGCCCCCACCAACCGCCGGCCGCGGCCGGTCGTTGCCCTTGCGTGTGGGGTGAAATATTCTTGTGGAAAAATGTAGACATTCTGTAAAAAAAAAAGTTGTATTTTTCCATTGATTTTACGTTCTATAAATGAAACCAAACCACTGGTTTCGAGGACAACGGTGTTTACACTAACACCCTGTATAATTGTGGAGGCTTATAAATGGCTTGTCACCAATTACCTCATTCTTAACTCTGTGTTGATAGCTGTAAGCCATCCAAAGACAATAAAATAAAATAAATCGAAAAGAAATCACTAAAAAATGCGTCGGCCTTTCTCTCGTTCGAAGATTCTTCCCGTATACGGCCGTATACCCCTTATATACGGCCACTACGTTACCGGAGTAGGGACCACCCTCAATTCCGTCCACGCTGCGTCTAGGCCCTGCCTTGGCACGACACTATGAAATTTAGCCACTTTAATGTGATTGCACTTACATTAGCAAGATGGCCGCCGTGAAAAATTAATTTGCTTGCGACTGCCTGAAATTGTGGGTGCTTGTTTGTAACTTTGTTTATGTTATGTTGTGTTTTTAGGAAGTGAAGAGAAATGTGCGTTTACACTGGCGAAACATAACACAACGTTTAGTATTAACGTGACCTACCGACCTTTAAGTATGGATCTGTCAAGAAATATCCCTTAAATCAATCAATCAAGAAAGATAAGAGAACTACAGCAAAACCTAAGGCTAGGCTTATCAATTGGGGTCTAGCATCAATCACTGTAGCAACAATGCTTTTTGTTAGGTGTGCTACTGCCCTAAATGAGACCAACGGAATGATGACCAATGTTCTAGGCGACTATAGATTTCGTAAATGGATAGATGAGCTTTTATTATGATTGTTAGCGTAAGATAAAATACACGTAGTTATATTTAGTGAACCATTCCTCAAGAGTCATAAAAAAAGCCTGTAAGAAATCGGACGTATTTCACCTCTTAGGTAATAGGTAATACGGGCTGATATCCGCAACTCCACGACAAAGCGCGTATTTTGCGTACGGGTTTCACCTCTTAACGAGGCATGGACGACGCAGAGTGAAATACTCTAGAGTCCAGCGCTCGGTGTGGCAACACGTCGTGTTCGGGTTCGCGACTGGTAAATCGTCATCCTGAGGATGCCTCGTTATTGAGGTGAAACATGTTGTGTTGATTTCTTACAGGGTTTTTTATGTTGGGGCGATTGCGTAAATCACCCTCTGGATCTTCTTACGTAATTAAGTTCGAAATATTATAATGGACATCTTACTACATCGTGCAATGGTTGAAAATGGTCGTTTTTTAAGAAAAAGATTAAGAATTACGTACTATCACGACTTGGGTAGAAGATACGAAAAAAAACTTTTCTAGCATTAACTATCACCAAATATTTAATTCATTGGCACTTTAACCGAAATTGATTTGCGACACATAATGGATCGGATGGCAACATCATGAAAGTTTGACCCTGCTGCTCCGCAACAAAAAGTTGCCTAAATTCGTCATGTCCAATTGAAAGGTCCTACCGCGGTAAACTTTATCGAAGCAATTTGTTTTACAGGGCTGAAAACATTAGTCCGTCTGTTTTTTGTCCTTTCCATTATCAAGCTGTGATGTCCAAGGTCCATTTTAGGTAGCCTGGTATTATTTTATTATGATACTAGCGGCGCCCCGCGATTTCACCCGCGTAACTCTCGATCCCGTGGGAATATCGGGATAAAAAGTATCATATCCTATTCATTGTCTACCCATGTGCCAAATTTCATCTAAATCCGTTCAGCCGTTTTAGCGTGAAAGCGTAACAAACAAAAAAACAAAATCACTTTCGCATTTATATTATTACTAGCATCTGCCCGCGGCTTCATGTCGTTCCCCGGGAAGCCATCTATCTGTATCGAAATCCGGTCAGTGGTTTAGGCGTGAAAAGGTAACATACAGACAGACAGACAGAGTCACCTTCGAATTTATAATATTAGTATGGATTAGTATGGATGATACTAGGATTCGATTTTGAATCAACATATTTTTGTCTTCAAACAACCAAGAAAAAGCAAATCTTAATTATGGAAGAGCCTCATTCTTGTGCTGTTTCACTGTTGCCAGATCCAGATCAAACAATATTATGTTAAAGTACCAAAGAACCCACACAGAGTACTCTTAAATATGAATTCAGAATCAAACCCAATCTTTGCCACTTTTCTCTTCTCATCCATCTTTCCAGTATTAAATATAAAGTAACCGTTTTTCTAGCCTCAAGAGGGGCATGTCGTGATGATAAGTACGGAGGGTGGAGGCCTCTTCAGCCACGTGGATAGGTTAGGGGCGGCCCTGCTTTGAGCCGGGCCCCTGGGCCCCTTGACCCCGTAAGAGATAAAAGCAACATGATAGACTTATATACGTTACATGTAGGTATGTACAAACGTCTTGAGTGGACCTCGATGTTATTTATTACGGTTTGTTTCCTTTCAAGGGGTCGGCGACTTATGAAATGGCCATTAGGGTCACAAATTGCGAGAAAATTGATGGAATATGCGCGAGTTTTTTAAATAATTCAAACAGAAAACATTTTTCCTACAGTGGTTTATGTACTACTAAAAACTATTCGGATTGTATCAAATTCGGAAATGATGTCAGATTATGAAAAACAATTCCTGTGGTACAAAATCTTTCTAACTTACCTATGTGATATTGAAAATATACCTTAGGCTTGAATTCCTCTTACGCTGATGTCGGTCGCGTACGCGTAGTAACGTAGTACGCGCCGCGGACGTCAGCGTCACATTATGGTGCTATACCTATACAACACAATGTATATACGCACGCGATCGACGTACGCGACCGACATCAGCGTAAGAGGATTTCAGGCCTTAGATAGTAGATTTCCCTACGGAACCTAGACCATTGTGTTCAAAGAAGTTTAGGTTACCTATTTTCTTGATATACACTGGGTACAATCGAACAAGCTATTTGGTATACAGGCAAAATAATTTCATTTTCTACTACTACACTGCCAAAATCGTTTTGATTGTGTGTGTAATTTAACTTTTTGAGCTTTAAGCTTAGGAGAGTGACGTAAAAGGATTGTTGACTACTGAAAAACTCACAAAATTGTTTAAAGTAGTTGCAAGTTATCTGCGTGTATACTAATTAGCTTGTTCGACTGTCCCTACTAAATTATGACTTTTGAATCATTGTTACATGTTGTTATTAGTACCATTGTAAATTGATGTAAATAAAAATGGCGTAGATACTTATTAATTTTGTTCCTAGCCAAACAAATCTTTGATAACTTGTTGACTTCTGTACTGAATGACTAACCTTTGTGTGACTAATGTGTCCATCATTTTGTTCTTAGATAAGGATTGAGTTTTCGCTAAAAATATTACTTAGTAGGTACCTATATTCAACCTCGTAGTAACCATTTACCTCTTTAGACAACAATTTCTTGTAAATTGAAGCTTCTCACATACACCCAGACAAAAATTAATGCTCCATTACGTAATGGATCATTAACGCGAATGATTTCATTAATTTCATCAACAAAGAACCATAAAATTCGAGTCTAATGTTGCTTTCTGCAACAAGTTAAAACAAATTAATGGAAGATTTGTACTCGTATTTAAAGACAGCTTTATAAAAGTTAAAGTTCGTTTCTGCAACTGGCTGTACGGCTGAAAATATCTAACTGACACAAAGTCACAGTCTTTAACATTACAGACATCAGAAAACATTGTAAGGAAACCGGAAAATTCAAAGACATGTGACATCCACCAACCAGTAGTGGGCCCGCGTGGTGGATTACGGCCCACTCCCTCTCACTGAGAGGAGGCGGATTGTACTATAGTTCCTATGAGTGAGCATTACTTAGGCCCACTACCTCTAGGTACCTATCACCTGATGGCTAGCTTACATTTTTAGTTTTTACCATGACAGAGCTTTCTTATTCGTTCTTATTAGCCTATCAATTGTCTGAAATTGATAATTATTAGCATATCAATAGGTATATAAACATCGCATAGCGGCGAGATCTGAACTTTCATGAAAGTACATACCTATTTCATTTGCCTAGCAAGCGGAGTTTGTGTGTCTCCAAATACAAATTAAATTAAATTCCTCGTCTAGATTTATTTGCACGTGTAGGTGAAGATTGAAGCACGATTGAACGAGCTTGTAAATGTCAGCAGATATAAAAATAGGCTATACATTGCTGTTATCAGGGACCTTTTGATACATTTTTAATACGTTTCACGTGTTTGTTTAATAAGTGTGCTGTATATATGTGACTGTTTTTTATTAGAAAAATATGTTTTTGTTTTCTTATGTTTATTCTCAGAATGTCTCTTTCGCAAAATGTTTGTTATAAAACACAATTTTCCTTGAAAATCTCATAATCAAAATTCCTTTTCATAATTTTTTACAAGATTCTTTACTAAGAACAAGAGACACTATTCCTTGCAATGATAATTTTGAAATAGAATTTAATTTTGTCAAGTGGTCAAGCACCAGAGTCATTAAAATTAATTGATATGAAAACGAAAACTCACGCACAGATCCCTGTTAGAAGAAAGAAGCACAATTTCAATTAGAGAACGTTTAGCATTAAGGGGGATGCGCTAAGCCCGCGAAATTCAAATTTTCTTACGTTTTTTGCTATTTGCAGGGCTGCCGACCACCACCGCTTACTCTAGTATTATTTTAATCTTACTTCGTGGGTGAAAGAGATGGAACTATACGTCCTGTAGAGCTTCATCTCTTTCCTACACTGAAGTAATATTAAAATAATACTGCTGTAAGCAGTCAGTATCAGGTTGTGAACACACTTATAATGAACTTAGAGAATTGTATTGGTGATTCTAATATTTATAATTCTGTAAATCCATATTTGATACGGTCGCGAATTATATTTTAGTCAACATACAACCTGATACTGACCTGCAAATTGCAAAAAACGTGAGAAATTTGAATTTCGCGGGTTACACTGAAGCTTTCGCCTTAAATATGGCAGCTAAACTGCAAAAAAATAAAGAGAATCACCAACCAGTTCTATCTCTATTTAGTTCGCTATCACTGGAACTAGTCTAGAGTAAATGCAAACTAGAAAAACAAATATTTGTTAGTGAGTATCTGCGACTAGTTCCGCTAATGGTGGACGCTGTCTTGTGGCGCCGAACCACTTTATTTGTTTACTACGGTTTAAATGTACGGACATTTACTGGATTACAGTTCTGTTCAGGATGGTTTTAAATGTACCTACGTTGAGATTTGTGGAATTGTTTTTTTATTGGACATTTTTTTTTCTTTTTTTTTTAAAAGAACGATTCCACAAATCTCAATGTAGGTACATAAAAGAGCAAAAAAAGATTTAAAAAAATCTTTCTTTAAAAAATATGAGTCATCGCTGTTTTGGTCAAATAGCGACAAAACAGCGATGTCTCATAATTTTTTTTAAAGAAATAAAAACAGTATGGTTCAAACTGATGCGATGTTATGTTACGGTTCCCTTGTGAGTTATGGGATTTATAATAAAAGTTGGTATTTGTACCTAATGTTATGGGATGAACAAAGAATGTCTGGAGATGTGTCGGTTATTCTTAAAAAAAATCGAATTGCCTTTGGTGTGCACATCTAGAATACTTATCCCTTTTAAGAAATCAATCAGTCCCTTTCATTTTTGATAAACTAATTCTTTGGTAAAAAAGTTTAAGTGTAGGTATATGCAATGTGTTGATTAATTTGCCCTTAGTTTATCATCATCGATGTTTTCAGCTAAATCTTCAGAGCGTATTTGCTTTAATTTGGAAGTTTTATAAAGGTCCCATTTCATGTATTTGAACTGCTCTTGAATAGCAGTTATGTACTTACTGTCGCATTAACTAAAGTGTAATGCTTTTGTGAACTGAAGCGTAATCT
The DNA here is from genome assembly GCA_947363905.1 of Lithophane semibrunnea. Classification (NCBI taxonomy): domain Eukaryota; kingdom Metazoa; phylum Arthropoda; class Insecta; order Lepidoptera; family Noctuidae; genus Lithophane; species Lithophane semibrunnea. The sequence goes on from OX376194.1 coordinate 15,543,168, forward strand.
ATACATTGAACGGTATCTGATTAATTTATTACTCCTTATGGTAATAGGTTTCGAATATTGATTATCTACATTAAACTGTAAAGTATAAGTATCTAGCTAAATTGATAAACACTATTTATTTAAGTATTGTAAACGTAATTTTAAAATTATTATTTCTTTGTTTCAGATAATTCCACAAATTAACAATAATATGCCATAGTGTTCAACAAAGTGTAAATAAAAATGTTTCACATAATGACTTTTCGGCATAATCGTGCGTCCGCTGCGGCGGTCAGCGCGGTACTGACGATATTAGTGTGTGCGGTGTTTGAAGTAAGCTCGGTGGAAGGGAGGGAAGAACCACATAAGTACACGATAGACGAATTATTGTCTATGAATTTTGAGCACAAAGACTCTGGAGACCTTGGAATGGACCCTTGTAAAGCTGGTGAGTCATTATTGTATTTAATTTATATCTGATTACTAGTGATAATAATATTCTCTCAAATTAAAATAATCTAACATACTATAGAATCTAAGCGAATAATATTACTTCATATTTTGAACGTTTTACGAATTAGTTTTAAATAGGTACAGTAAACATAGAATGTAATGCAACAGAGATATGAATCGTAAAAAGTAACAATATTCTGAAATCATAAACTCAAAATGAGATAAACTTTGACGAGTAACAAAGATCTCTTTTTCAATAAAAATCAGTAGGTGTTGAACTTTTTACGTCTGTTCTCGTAAAATGACAGTTTCAGACCCTCATTTTTTCTTTGTAGCTCATATAAATCCGTAGTAAGGGCACGAGACAGATCTCAAATGTAGACAAATTCATCGCCGACGTTTTATGTCGGAGAAAGGTGAGGAAATGTGAGACAATTCTGTAATTGAAAACCAGTTGGTTCAGTGACGGGGTTCTAGATTTGAAATCAGGGTTGTCGATTTGACTTTGCATTGCTTTTTTTTTCTTGCCTATATAGAATATTATATTTGTCTATCAATTAGCTCACCACCGATTCGCTGTAAATCTGTGTTCATTTATGTTCGTATTGAATTTTATCTATTTATGACATTCTGATGATCTTTGTGTGAGTCACACAATGACGAAGACTTTCTTACTAAACCCATGAGTGTACCTAACCTTCATTGTTCGTTTAGTAATTTCGACCTAATAATAAATAATAAAAAACTTTCACTTTGTAATACAAAAATGAGAAACTACCTCAACACAATCTAAACTTTTTAACAGAACATTAAAAACTTTTTAACCTTCCATTGACGAACCAAACAATACAATATACTTTTTTTTTTGCGTTTCATCCAAATACGTAATAGCAAAACATTTTACGAAACATTTGCCGTATCTTTATTCTCACCAGCCAATCCGTTTGACCGTTTGTATAGACGATCGCGTTAAACTCTGCCTCCCTAACAGTATTGCCACCACGGGCATCGGGCAACGTCGGGCAATTGGAACAAACAAACCGTGAAAGGACCGTCGGCAGATAGGTCGGATTTACGTCATGGACAGCTTATAATTCTCGCTGATTACCTCCGCACGGAATTTGACACAATTCCGACCGCGGTGTGGTGCGAGGGAGGAGTGACAGCGGGTTGAAAGTGAACCAAAGATTAAGATGTCGAAAATCAATGCGTTACGAGCTGCAACCATTTATGGCTCGCGACTATTTCCATGAAGTTTTCACTAAAATTGTTCTACTATGGACGCGTCGCGGTATCGCGTCGCGCCTGTCTGCTGGTGCGTTTACTTGATGTAATTGTTTATACTACCATAAAATACTCAATTTTAGTGAGGCTTGTTTAGGTTTTCATTCATTGTTACTTAGGAATTCTTTTGACTATTGATTGAAGTGTTTTCTTTTATTGTTATTATTATCTCTTTTTTCTGAAACAACAGAATTTTGCAATACTTGTTTACTATGAATCAACGATAGATTAATTTACGTTAGTTATATACTTAATTGATTTTATAAGCTAACTAACACCACAGTCCATGAAATTAACTGCTTGCTAAATTTTTTAACTTGCACCGTCTTTCTGGAGCGAGCGGAGAGGGTCTGTTTTTATCGTCCACCGTTGATTTCTGTTTTAGCACTTTTTAATGGTACCTCTCTGGCCGAGATTTAAATACCCTACATTGTCCGCCTTTAGTCGCGAGAATAGTTTCAACAGCCTTTTTGAAACGGTTAAAAGTTTTAAATTTCGCTTTTGTGTGTTTAAAAATGTGGCGTTAAAAGGAGTTTTTTAAATTTATGTTGAGAATTTATGAACACGTTTTATTTTATACTAGCTGTTACCCAGGACTTCGTCTGCGATCCAGGATGAAAAGTAGCAATCGTCTTTCTCCATGTTATGGTCTACCAATGAGCCAAATTTCATCCAAATCCGTTCAGCCGTTTTTGCGTGAAAGCGTAACAAACAAACTCACTTTCGCATTTACAATATTAGTTAGCACAAGTTTAGAAGAGTTTTGACATCGCATATTATAATTATACTAATTGATTATTGAATATTATGTTTTCTGATTGTATCAATTTGCGCACTTAAAACAAGTAGATACCTATTACAGTGCTTCTGTGCTTAGAATGAATACTAACATACAAACTACACACATTATGTAGGTAGTCATACACAGATTTGTATTTGGCCTTACAAGAATGTACCGAGCCCCGCAACCTTGATGTTGGGCTAGCACATTCCGCCACGCATTGCGGGACTCCTCATTTATGTGTTTTGTTATAAATTGTAAAACATAGTGAGTTCAGCGTATTATGAAGGTTTTTGAAGTAAATGAATGCGGAAGGCTGGCTTGGGGAACTTGGGAAGTGCGAAGTTACAACAGTGACGTTGATAATTTTATGAAAGCTAATAAAACGACCATATTTTTTTCTCACAAAAAGTAGCCGTTGGACTTTTACAGTTGTTTCAGCTAGTACCAAAAATAAACATTTTAAATCGAAAGCCCAATCCAGCTGGCGTGAAAATAAATAGGGCTGCCCGTTGGCATTTTAAAGTAAAATAAACAATTAACGCATCCCAACCCGACGGATGATGGAAAAACCGTCAAAGTTTATCGGCACGAAACGGTCGCACGGCACTAAATTGGAATCTGGCACTCTATAAACCTTTAATGTCAATAAAGTGGTCCCTCATCAAGTGAACCGTAAAAATCGGTGGAATGCCGGTTTTTACACCTGTCGCCACGACCAACGATGAAATTGTTTTTTTTACTTTTTTCAATGTTTTTGATTGTTGTCGGCTGCAGCGCTGCCGCAGCTTTTGTGGAAAATATTTAATACTTTTTCCGGGCATATGAAATCCAATAGAACTGTCGATATATTCAGCCATATACCAAAGCCAAATTAATAGATGTGAAAATATTAATGCAGATTTTAAATCGTTTTTAGAGTCCCAAAACGGCTTTGAAATGAGATTAGAAATATTTAAATGACTATTTTACATAAAATTGATGAAGCGTAAAATGTAAGTTAAAGATTCTTTCGTATTTCGTAGATGACGCGGACGGCGCTATACGCTACGCATGAACAGCTACGCGATTAAAAGCGTAGCTGTTGTAAGTCGTAGCACGTCGTAGCGGCGCGTAGCTCAACTTTCATTTTACTTTGTAATAATTTTATATCAATTTCTGTAACATTAATCTTGTCATTTAGACACCGATTTTATCAGAAAACGTCTGAATTTAACACTTAAAATAAAAGAAATTATTTAATTTAAGTATAAGAAATAATTGCCAATTTTTGTCATTATAATGTACCTAGATTCAATTAAAGAGATTGCTGAAAAAAAATCGCTTCTTTCATATTGTGCTCACTCGATGCACATGAAACGCCTTAAATAACAATGCGTGTAGTTATTTCATGTTTTTATTGTTAATTTATGTGGTTTAACAAAAACTGTGCCCACAAATGCCCACAATGCAAATCCACTAGTGGGCGTTTCGTAAACCATTCTCCACAATATTAAATGATATCGTTCGCGAGCAGACCCTTGCACAATTAATTGCTACTGGATTTACCACTCAAGCTCCGTATTGTTGGAGTTTGATTCCACATTGGAGCGAAGTTTTGAACAAGTATTTAGTTTTACCTCGATAGGGAAGAAGTTGTATTTTTTGTTCTTGGATCTTGTAGAATGTTTAAGGTCAAAGCTTAGTGCTCATATACGCGGTACGCGCCGACGGCAGAGGCAACTGCAGCCGTCGACGCTACTAGGCGGCAGCCGTAGACTCGTCGCGTCGATGAAGACGTCACATTTGAACTACAGTCTTTCAAAATCACAGTGATCTTTATTTTCGTTACAATAAGGTTGCTAGTTTTCTGCTAAAGAAGGAAGAAAGAAAGGAAGAAAGGACTGTACACCTTTGTTTCCATTTGGTATGAACAGTTGTGCAACATTGTTTCAGCAACTTGTTTTTATATTTCGGATGTACCTTTCCTTGCTGGCATGAATGAATGACGTGCGATTGGGGAGGCCTGAGTCCAGCAGTGGACTGCTAAAGGCTGATGATGATGAAGTTGGCAACATAGATGCTGGCTTAATAGCAACATGCTAATGTTCCGTATTTACAGTTTAAACAAAAGTTGCGCAACATTATTGTTGCCAGCAACATTTTGAAATTGCACAAATGTTATTCAACTTTGTTGCGTGGTTAACTTGGTCTCCTGACAAACATATAAAATCAATTTTTAATATTTATATGAATAAAATCCTTCAAAAATATAAATTTACACAAGCAATAAGTATTCATATCGTTTACAATTTGTATCGCCATGTATTGTAATTTGTGTCGGCAAATAAAAAGCATCCCTCCGTCACGACGCTCGTTACATTTGCAATCCCGCGCCGTGACGCTCATACTGAAAGATATCCGTCATGCCTGAAATGAATGGTGGTGTACTTAAGTACGTATGGCATCTACGTATGTTGGGAATTTGGGATTGCAGTAAAGAGAGTTTTTTTTCTATCATAAGTCTCGATCCCGTAGGAATATTGGGATAAAAGTATCTTATGTCTTAATTCAGATCTTGCTCTACCCGTACGCTAAATTTCATCCTAATCTGTTCAGCCGTTTTAGCGTGAAAGCGTAGCAAACAAACAAACATGGAAATAAGCTCACTTTCGCATTTATAATATTAGTTCGTTTTTTGAGACTGAACTTTAACAGAGTATGTCGAAATTGAATCATGTCGAACTAGCATTATTGTCGAAGTAGGATGTCGTCGAAGTCACATCATTTCGTAGTTAAGTCATGTCGAAGCAACGTCTTGTCGGAGTAGAGTAGTGTCGGACTAAAGGCATGTCGAAGTAAAGACGTGTCGGAGTTCCGTAATGTCGAAATAAAATCATGTCGTAGTAACGTTTGTCGAAGTTCCGTTTGGTAGTCGATACCAGTAAAATTGCATCCAAATGAATCACCTTATTTGTTATCGATGGTGACTATAATATGAAAATCTTAATAAATAATGTAGAATTTGAAAGCGGGCCAGAAGCCCTAGACGAAGTGACATTCTATCAGCGATAACGATGATGGAAAAGGCAAAAATGTATAGGACTGACATAACCTATCGAGAAGCTTATGTCAATCCTGTTGAAAGTCTTTGTAGAAATACGAAACGCTTTTGTAGCGATTGTCACTTGTTTAAGCCCTCTGTTTACATAACAGTTGATATTAGTGTTTCTTTAACATTTCTATTTGCTGTAATGTAATGTTGCGATTAGTGCCTAATATATTAATTTGCTCACCTCATTATGTTATAATACTGTGTTATAATGTACTTTTTATACTTGTAACACCTTTTTAACATGTATTATGCAAATAAATTATTTGAATTTGAATTTAATTCCATAAGTTGATCATTTGTTCGTCGTGTTTAAGTCGTGTCAAAAACGAAGCTGTTAACTTTCATATTATAGTGTTAAGCGACCCTCATAATTAAAACAATCGCCTATATTAAGTGGCTTCATTATTATTATTATTATTATAGCTTTATTTTATTTATCCATACAATTAAAATTACATTCTTAATTATGTTTAACAAAATGTTTTATTATTGTATGGCCCCAGTTGGGTAAAAAGCCTCCTCCATTTTTTTCCATTTTTGTTTGTCTTGGGCGGTGTTCATCCAGTTTGACCCAGCTGTTTTTACGATATCATCAACCCATCGTTTCTTTTGCCGTCCTCTTTGTCTTTTTCCAGTGGGGACGAGCCACTTTGTTGTTTCTAGAAACAACAAAGTGGCTTCATTAACTTAATTAAAAACCAAACATGACCAATAAATAAATATCTCAGGAATAAAACTTTTAAAACCCACCGCACGTATTGTTAGCAATGAAAATAACCCAACATTGTACCCGCTTGTAACGTATGAGAACAAATTAATCTACGTCGTTTACGACTAGCTTTTTATGTTCCCAAGTATAAGCATATAAAATATTTAGGGGCTAGAATTTGTCCCTGCTTGGAAAATTACTCGGTTTTCGGAATATGTATTGCGGGTATTTCAGCCTTTGGCGTAGGAATGTTTCTTTGGCCACAATGTGAGTTGTATTTTTATGTAAACCAACGTTTGTTATAGTGAATATTATAAGATTTAAATGCCGAACGTGGTTTAGATGTCTTAATGTATGTAGGTAATATTTAAACAGAGGGGTCAAATTAAATTTGATAGCGAACTCTACAGACTAGCGATAGCGGCTCGAAAGATATGATAAAAACAAAAAAAAATGATTTTCATCATGACAATCTGTTTTTTTTTTTGTTTTATCGTGTTTAAACATCGCTAACCATCCCGTCTGTGAAGTTTATGTACACAAAACTATTCTCAAGACACTACTTACGGCCGTTGACCCCAAAAATATGATCTTATAATTTTATAGATAAAAATAGATAGAAATCCGACGACTGACGACACATGAGGTTTGCCGAGGGACATTATGAAAATAGTTGTACTATAATTATGTATAGTTTTATAATAGGTACCTACACTCGCGACAATCTAAGAAGTCCGTTTTGACGTTTCGTTCTTGTACATGTAATAAAACGATATGCCTTGAGAATCAGTTTTAAGCAATTTAGATAAGTCGTCGATTACAAACTCTCTAAGTACCTATGTGTAATCGATATGTCTCGAGAATCAGTATATAAGAAACTATTTTTTTTTCTTCGCTACCCAAACGATTTTTGTAGCTGTCAAAACGGACTTCTTAGATTGTCGCGAGTCTAAGTACCTATTTTAATACTTACCCCTGTTTTAATTCCTATCTACTTCAAAAATGTTCAGTTTGAAGCCTGTCGTTACCAAAACAAGGCCTTTAATTTTCAATTCATCGGAACTCCGCTTAATATTCAAAGTGTCAACATTCAGAAGATTATAGGTATTATGTGATATTGAGGCATGTTCTATCTTCTATCTGAAAACGTTTCGGTTTAGAAGCAGCGTGTTTAGATGGAGGTTTGGTCCTACCTGTTATTCAGGAAGATAATAGCACTAAGTTTAAAAAAGGCGGTGGAAAAAACGAAAATTGAAAACCAAAGACACCGACTTCCGCAATTAAACTTATTTTTCACTATTGAGTGTTTTTTTTTAAGCCGGTTGTTTTTTTTTTGTAGAAAGTTTTTAGTTGTGGTACCTACCCCACATAAATTCGAATACTGTCACCTGCTATGTACATAACAGTGACGAAGTAACTTAAAACATCGTCAATATAGTGGTGGTGGAAAAAAAAAATATTATTGAAGCTAACTCCAAAACTACCCAATCAAAGTTAATAAAATTTATATGAGACCACCTCTGAAGCATGACCTACCAAAAAAAAAAAGAATCATCAAAATCAATTCATAATGGCGGAGAAATCGCGTAACAAATACACAAAAAAAAACATGTCGAATTGAGAACCTCCTCCTTTTAAAAGTCGGTTAGAAAAAGAAGTCAGATGTAATGAAGGTGCCTGCCAGGGTTGCGGGTTAGTCCGAAAGGGATACCGGGACCTTTGCAACAGGCAACTGAAGGAACACGGGTGGGTTTTAGTCAGTAAAAGTCTGACACGCCCTTCCGCTCCGCCCAGAGCGGCAGAAGTCATTGGATGATTTCCCACCCTAAAAGAAAAAAAAAAAGATGTAATGAAGGTCCTAGGAAACGTTTAATACAGACGGCTATTGAAATCAGCAAACAACACCACTTTATAATAGTCTCTTGAACAGCGAAATCTCCTCATCCACACATAGTTACATACACGCAACTGAACAATTATAAACTTGTCAGAAGTTTAATTAAAACCGGGTCAGTAGTTCCGAAGATTATCACGCACAAATATGCTAACTTAGTTAAATAGTTTCCATCAAATCCGCGCCACTTGTACTTGAGCGAATTTATGAGAAAATCGAGTTTCTCAAGAGGAATTAGGGCCATCGTCCACGACGCTACTCAAAAGTAACGTGTTACAAACTCAGCGCACCAATGAGTAGCCAGAATGACACACGATGTGGCATACTAACACGTTATTATAGTTTGTGATTGGTTGCCTTGATAAGTACGGACCGCCATTGAAATCCTAGTGCTGTCATATTCTGGCTATTTTTTTATTTTTGAGATATGGACATGCCGGTTTATTCTGTACAAATCTCATCGTGAAAACTTAGGTGAAGTGAACTGTCGCTCCACCTGACGCTAGTGATTGACAGCTTGCTTCACCTAAGTTTACACGGTGAGAATTTTAGAGATTGGATCGGGCTCTAGACCTCAATCTCGTTTGAGGAAAGGATGGATGAGGTCTATGATGGACCGAGTAAACCCAGAAGATGCTCATTCATGCTTTGAAGGCTGACGGGTTATAAGAGAACACAGACGCTGGCACACTCATGGGGGATTTGACCTTGTAACACGTTATTTTTAATTTTATTTACCTATTTCAGACACAGGTATACAGAACATACAGTCCATATTTTTTACAAAGCTAGCGTTAGTAGGGTTGTTATGTGTACAGACAGGATAAAAAATAAAAGGTGTTCTTTGTTAGTAAACAAAACAAGTTATACAAGTTAGCCTGTATAGTTACACAATGTTTTGTCTTCTTCTTTCAAAAGTAATTTGACTTTTGAAAGAAGAAGACAAAGCATTGTGTAACTATATAGGAGCTATACAACGTTTATTAGTAAGGCGGTATGTCTATTAAGTACCTATTTCTGTGCAGGTGCACAGGAATAGGTACGCGATACACACTTAATATTACTACTTGTAACTTTTGGGTAACGTCGCTGTCGTGGACGCCAGGCCTTAACATTTTTTCACTACGGTAAAATTCTTTGTAAGTCCGTTGTTAGAAGTTAAAGTGTCTCGTCAAAGTTATATAATTTCCTTGTGTTTATCTTTTTGGTGTCCGTGCAGTTAAGAATGACTTGATCATTTTTTTCACGTCGATGTAGGTTGAAAACATTTCGTTTTCGATTAATACTTACCTTTAACCCGTCGTATGCCGTAATTACAGACACAATTAAAAATCCATTGTGTCTCTACGAGATTTACGCATACCACCGGTTAAAAAGATCAATCCCATTGATACAAACAATGGGGTGGGATCTAAATTTCCTAACGGACGTATTTCCCTATTTTCTATTTGTTTAGAATTTCAAAGCGTTTTTTTGAATATCTAATTGGACTGCTATTCAAAGCAGATTTCGCATAATAGTTATGACATAATCAAATCTGTGCCTAAAATCAAGTATCAATATCATGGAAAACTAACAACGTGTCAGCCTTCTGCCTATCCTACCTGCAACAAAGCCTGTCGTGATGGATGGCGTTGTCTGTCATCGTTCGCGTTAACGTACAACTTTTATTAAGAAAACTTCGGAACGCTTTTATTCACAATTTAAACTTGGTGTTCAATTTACAAATTGATAAGTTTTGAATACGTTTTAGAGAAATATTAGTATTTTGCATAGAATAGATATTGTTTATATACAGACAATAATAATTACAATGCAGTACAAGCTTACGAACGACTAAACAATAAGTTAAATCGAGGCGTATGTTATAATAACAGTTAGAGAAAAATGATACTAGCCATACGAATTATGGTAAACTACCTATATAAGTAATATTAAAAGCTTGATATCACAGATATAGACAGACCTATCTGTGCTTGATATGATTATGTGGGTTCTAGGTGGCAGTTGCGTTGATTACAGCTTTCTAGTACTAAGAGTATCTGAGCTAAGCCCCTTTCTTTCGTTAGAGGTTTGGTTAAGCGAGGACGCGTGGCTTCGGTGATAAGTTGTTCGTGATAGCGTGCAATCGTTGTTAAGTGTATCGTATTAGTAAACTTACGGGTACGTGTTATTCGGTATTACACTTTTCTAAGGCACGTACACAACGCACTCCTACCTGCGATTGTTGATTGTCCAGTTTTAGCAAGCTAGACACGAGCTGATTGGAGCTGTGTTCGTAGTACAAGCTGGAACAGGTAATTTACCTTGGCGAAATTGTGAGAAAGCATGCCTTGACTTATTCTCTTTTAGCTGATGCCAAAGGATAAAAAGTTGCTTTGGTCCAATCATTGTTCATATCACGTTCAAACTGATCAATATCATAGAATAATAGCAGCCATGATGCTCTCCAATTTACCTGGACATGGATAATATCTTTTTATTCCCACATCCAATCCTCTGTCCAATACTCCTAAGGGTAGAACGTTTAAAAGTAATAACATCTCTTATCACCGTATCATTTCGGTGCGAATGACACGCAGGCAGGCCGCTCAGGATATGAGCTCTTTCAAATGACAGATAAATGTCTGACACACAGACGGACAGATTGGTGAATAAATGAATATTGGAATGATAAAGTCGAAAAAACCTTCTGTTCGGTACTAATTCACAGAATCCAGATTGTGTATCTTTGTCTGACATAATATGTACCTAAAGTGTATTTTACACTATCGAAATCTTCTTAACGTGTCAAAAAGAATATTGTTGACATAAACCAAGTACTTAAATACTTCAAACGCATAATATTATACTTATTCTGGCGTAAACGGAAAGTAATTTGATATGCGAGGACGTGCGTCTCGGCGACACGCAGTCTGCGAAGTATAAACGAGAAGTAGTGTAGTGGCTCCGGGATTGTGGTTGCCAATCTTTCTTTAATAAAGTCTCATCATTGATAAACTTTCAGTCGGAGGTGTTAAGAATTAGTATGACTTGATTTGGTTAAGAATAAAAGAAAATATTGTATTGTGAATCTTATAACATAAAACATAAATCACGCCTGTAATTCTCGATGGGTTAGGCAGAGGAGTACCTGTAGGTATTCAAATAACTTCTGTCATTTATTTCAGTCGATTTTTGGATAGCTTTACGTATATGCAGCCGTGGACGACTTTTGACTTATTTATTTTAGCCCATGTTAGTAAAATTGTTCCTTATAATTCAATCACATTCCAAAGTTAGCTAGAAGAAGTTCGCAGCATTTTATCACCGGTTCCCTAAAAAAATATTCGGTATGTCGCACCAACTTTGTAAAAATAATTTAGAAAGCAATATAAAGTCTACCAAAAGTTTACACTTGACACAGATGGTATTATAAACTAAATAAGCTAACCCTACAAATAACAAACAAGTAAACTCGTTTGTTTATAAGTTTTCAGTATTTCATTTTGGATATACTCGTACTACATATTTTTAACTCATTGCCCACCTAATCCTGTAAATCTGTACCATTTTTTATTTATGGCAATTGGTTCCGATGTCGAAAATTCTGCGAATGTCATGTTTGAAATGAAAAAGCAAGTGTATATAAATAAAAACGAGCGAGCTAACAGTAATCAAATATGATGTGTATCATCTGACATCTTGGCTGACAGTACCAACCTCTCGGAAAATGGGTATGGTACCATCTGACGGCGAACTCTAGTACCGCGCGCGCTCTCGTCAAATCAAATAGCGTGCGCTTTCCAGGCTTTGTTACACACTTCCGTCCCTTTTCACGAAATCACTCCCACAGATTGCAGGAAAGCAAAAAGAAAGAGGTTACACATAATTATTTTAGTGTTACTTACTCCTGAAAATAGCATCGTTATTACGTTGTAAAAGCTTTATAGTTAATCGATATTGAGTTATCATTATCAGAATGTTCACTTAGTGTAACTACACAAGCCAGTAAATATAAATAGCACCTACCTATATTTTTTATTGACTGCTGTAAAACGGATGTAAGTACATAAAGCTTCCTCCCAATCCTTTCTCTAATTTTAATTTTAGAATGACCCACTTAAAAGTTTCAAGTGCCAATCGAATCTAAATTGATTTCATCTTGACTTTCAAACTTCCCTAATTGGTTTAATAATTTGGTATTTCTGTAATTGTATTTTTACATCACGTTTTTATTGGCACGAAATCCTTCCAGGCATGAAAAATCTGTGTTTATTGACTTCTAGAAATGAAAACAAGTTCCAGTTTTCCCTTTTGTATGAATTTGATGACACAATCAATAAAAACAAAATAAAATAAACCACCATAGTAGACTGCCCATTGTATAGTTTGTAGTGTTACATTTATTTTTTGGCTACGACACAACTTAGATACAATATTCATTTGAAAATTTGCGTTCATTCATTTCAATTTCACTAATGTATTTGGTTATAAAACTTTACAAGTTATTGCGTTTGCGTAAAGATAAAGTTGGCGGTGTACGTAGTATTATAATATCTGTGGCGGTGTGATACTCCAGTGCCTCGATAAAATAAATAACGTCAAGCCGTTGGTTCTGTTAGAAATCTAGAAACGGGGAATAGGTACTCATGAAGGAATGTGACAGGAAGCTATTTCGATGCCCTTTAATCATTTACATTATTCATTTACCATACACCATGCCTGCGATTCTTTGTGCCCGTACGTATTATCTCTTATTTCAAAGAACATGTTGACAAGCACCTACGGGTGACAGTTTGAACGCGTATTTTTTGCTTGCAGTTCCAGCCGAGACGTGTGTCGTGATTTACTGCTTATAACGTTTATATTATGAGCTTGAATATATTAAGGAAAAGGTGATGGCGATGGCGTAATATTATATGTTGCCTCGATTTGATGTGTTTTTGTTTATTCTTGTACAATTTTCTTTCTTGAACGAAAGTCTACACGTTGTGCAAACAATTTTATCGTTAAATTATAACAGTTACAGGCACTTTTGAATTGTCAAGGAGTCGGTCAGTCAGAAAGATGAAGACTGTGAGATCTGGAACGCAGCCTTTTTATAAACCTTACTTACTCGCACTTACCTATATTTGCTCTTTCTCTTACCATCATCTGACATGTCATATGTTACATCATTACATGTGCAGCTCCGTATAATAAATACATATTAATTAATTAATGCTTTTATTGGAGATACCAAAAAGACCATTTTGATTCGTAGTAGGTGCCTATGGAGAAGAACGGGCAAGGAACTCCATGGGCACTCTTGAAAATAAAAATCTGTTTTAAGTATTTTCTTCAGAGCCTAAAGTAGATAATACAGACTTGTAACAATCCTAAAACAAGGGAGTAAGTTCTTCACACTTTTTCTAAACAGAACCAAAATTGACTTAATAAAAAGTGTTCATAAGCACTCCATATCTAGGGTTAAAAGCCGGGTTCTCTTAAGCCTGATTGGTGTGGGTCATTTGTTAACCCTTCCTCCGTCTGACCCCGGCCGGAGTGCATGATAAACGGCCGAACTTAACACTCCATTTAATTTTAACTGCCGTTTGTCTGGTGACGGGCTAATATTTTAATTGACAGCTCTCTGTAGGTACATTTGGATGTTTAAAATTAAGAAGTGTTGTTGTAGCTGTTGGATATCTTTTTAAAAACAAAAATATTACGTGCAGTAATAAGAACTTGGTGGGTACCATGCGTGGCTGAGTTTAATGTTGATAAACAAATAATATTGTTGATTCGAGATTAATGGTTGTCTAAATACACATAAATAAATTCACTTCTTTTTTCCCAAGGCCACCTTAGCAATTCCTCTATTTCCTGAATCCCTGCTGTCATTAGCAATTCCTCTAATTTGACATAAGAGCAATTCATCATTTGTGCACCATTTTACGAATCCCCATAGAAAACTGTCAAACAGATGACTTATCAGCAGATCATAATTATGAGTTGTCAGTTTGTGACATTTTACGATGATTCATAATATTTTCGTAGTATGATTCTGCTAAAGTGACTGTTTTAAGCCCCCTGCTGCGATCTTTCATAGGTACTCCTTTTGTTTTGAATGCATCTCTGTTATAATAATAAAATCTAAACTCGCCTTCTCAAAACACTGCAGACAGATGCAGAATCCTTCTCTCTACCTACCAGTTTTATGTACAAATTGACATTATTGAATATTATATACAAAATGACATGATGATTACTTGTAAAGTATTGTTTTATTGTGAATGTGAGGACTATGTGGATATTTATTTTTCGTTCTCTTAGTTTCAGCGAAGGTCTGGCAATTTGAGAACTTTATGCGACCTACCCAAATGTCCTTTCTTTGGTATTGTTCGTCGAGTCGTTGAGCTCTTTAAGTTCTGAGTTGAGCTTTACTATTACTGACAAATGCTTGCACTGACTGGACAGGTCCACTCAGTGTGGTTCTTTCCTCAAAAGACCATTTCAGACTCTAATCTACATGGTCCTCATATGGCCTGACCAAGATTATGTCTGGACTTTAAAGGAAACGGTGACCTCTCAGTTTGTTTCGGCCTTTCTTCTCAGAGTAGTCGGATAGGAAACGCCGACCTCATCTAGCTTATTTTTACAACCTTTTAATATGACGTGTAAAAGTGATTCCATTATCCTATTTACAGAATAAACAATTTCATTTCATTTCATTTCTCTCTCTCTCTCTTAACTAGTTACAAAAAAAAAATTGGCTGTCTGTAAAGTCGGTTTATGGACGATAGTTTAACGTGACAAAGTCATAACAAGCCTTTCGCTCGCTCGTGTGGCGCTCTCGCTCCGATCGTAACGTTACAATGGGCGTAACGGGACAATGAGTCATCCTTTTTCAAAATTGCAAAGTAAGATGCTCCAAATTGTGCTTTTGTAAAATTACACGTTAACTTTATTATTTGGAGAGATTTTGAAAACAGCAGGACTTTGAGTAAGCCACTTAAATTTTATCTAAAGTAGATTGAAAATGACTCCATCTTATGCAAGTAAGTTAACAAACAATTACTTGATAATTACGTCACTTAATGTAACTGTTCAGTGCTCATATCGTGTGACAGCCATTTTTAATGTAAAACAATTTATTTATACATCGCTATCTTTTAGTTATTGTTAATTAGCTCGTTTATGCCCCGCGATTAGTTAGTTTATTATATTATTACGGTTGCATCAATATTATGTCGAAGTCCATTCTCGCGTAATTTCCGATTTCGCGATTTCTCGGTAACAACAACCATGTTTCGCTTATTTTTTAACAAAAATCAAGGATAAACAAATGATAGAATTTTTTTTTTACCCCCGACGGAAATATTAAGTAAGTATATGTGGGTGTGTTATGTTAATGTTATATTATAAGTTAGACCGCTGATCACCGTGTCTGACTGTCTGTAGCACCGTAGACCGTAGCTCTTAAACGGGTGAACCGATTTAAATGCAGTTTTTTAATATTTGAAAACAGGTTTTCTGGCAATGATTCTTAGACATGTTTTATCAAAATCGGTTCAGCCGTTTCAAGGTCATCGGAGGTTTATATTTTTTTTTGTTTTCTCTTATTATAATTTACTTCCCAGTGTTTTTTCCAAACATTCGTCGATTGGCTGTTTCCAGTATTCTTGTTTTTTTAAGTATATCATGAGAGGAATTTAAACAGCAATATGAGTGGTTCTTCATCGCTTGTCATCAATTGTCTATTTTTATCGTTTTCTCCTTCACATTAGCTAAGATAAGCGGAGTAAATTATTTCAAAATCTAGGTCAAATGTGCTTTTATATGCTCCAAGCGTAGCTTTTGGAAATGATTGTTTTAGTTATATGGATGTATAGGACTCTGGTCACGGTTAATACTGCATGGCAAACAATTTCCTACACATAAATTTCGGGTACATACTTAGCTCATTACGTCATACGCAGAAACATTTTATTACCCAAAGTTCGTTTTTAATCCCGTAGACTAATTTGACAGGAGCAAATGTCAAACTCCAAATTGAAAAATAAACAACAATCATTTGGAATGTCAAATTAGTCTACGGGATTGAAAAACTAACTATAATGAACTAAACTTATGCAAGTAAAGCGGCAAAGTGCACGTCAAAACAGCCATTCACACAGTGCGAGTGTACTTGGCGTCCTGGCGCAGCTCACATCCAGGCTAAGGTTTAAACGGGTCAGAACTCAAACGCACGCTAGCAATTCATTACTGCACCGCCAACCAATTAGAGCTAAGCTGAAATTATTGCAACACCGCACTCATATTTCATTTAAAAAAATCAAATGGATACCGCGAGGCACAGTGCTTGCTAAATCATTCTGTTCCGAAAAATTATGAACGATATATTTCGGTAGAAAAACCTTTTTTAATGAAATTACAGAGCTTTGTTCGAGTGCGTATGTTGTTTTTATTTATTTCGATTTATTCTTGTTCGCTATTTAATCTGTGTGACACTTGATGAGGGTAGGGTTACTATAAGGCTGTTTGTTCACTGTATAAGCGTTTGTTTGGCGATTGGCCGCGAATGATATTGGGTTCTATGTCTCTTTTAATAAATGTTGATGCCGATTTATTGGTTATGTAGGGCTCAGGATATTATGCCACACTTCATAAGTGCAAATAAGTATGTACCTACATACTAACAATTTATTAGCTTAGTTTTCGGAGTTAAACTTTAAAGGCCCCCGCAGACAGGCGCGGCGCGACTCTCAATTTCTATGAAAATTTCACGGAAATTGTTCTACAGTCTGTCGCTTCGCGCCTGTCTGTAGGAGCGTTAATAGCAAGATGAAGATTGAAGTAGGAATGTTTTAAATACATAAATTCACGCCTTTTTCCCATGGGGTAGATTTAAACTACATAACGCCAGGTGCCACGTATGGTTTTATAGAAAATGTACACGTTTCCTAAATAAAATCACATCAAAAATTTGCCTGACAGACCTTCTCGATAAGGTCCTCGCTATATTGATAGAGAAACACAAATATTTACTCTTTATGATGACGTTGGCTCGAATTAATTAAATAATTTCACATATAATTGGTGTTTAATGTGGATCGTCACGCGTCATTTGTTTTCCGGCCTACTAAATTATTCGGATTTCATTGAAATGTTAATGAACTGTTTATTAGTATAGTTTTAATTGGATTGAATATACAACATGCCGCTACAATGGTGACATTAATTTAACACACGTACACGATTTCGCGTATTCGTTTTATGAAAATATTTGAATTTCATTAAACGTTATTATTTATTGATTTATTTACAATTTTCTAAATTACCGTCCTGGAGCAACCTGTACTTAAAAAACTGTACCGAAGGGGTAATTTGCCGGGGTCACGGATCATATGTAGGCGAATAGAAGGAAAGCCGCGCAATTTCTTAGAAATTATGCCGACAAAGGATCTTAGCGATTAGAACGTAAGCCAGCTGTTAGGTAGCTTCATGAATGAATCTTTTACACTCTCAATTTTGGTTATGTTTTTATTATTTAGTTTGTGTGAAAATTTTAATTTTTACATCACCTCTTTTCCGTAAAGATTTTATTATATTTTTTATGTTTACCGGCCACTAGCCCTACCCGTGTGTTAAATTAATGTCGCCTTTGTAGCGGCACGTTGTATAATTTAATTATTTTTGACGCTTTATTAATACTGTCATTGTATTGATCAGGGGCGCTTAGGTATACCTACCTAATTCGATTTTTCTAACTGTGCGCTTGAAGCTATCAAAGTCGTAGATTGTCAGTATTGAATTCACCCGCCCGCTTACCTTCTCAGCGCCCTGTCGCAGCGGCGTCTACGCCTCTTAGTACAGTCACGTACAGAACGTGTTGTCTGCTCAGAGGGCCTAGACAAGTGACAATCGCTTCCACAGCGTTTCGTATTTCCACGACTTTCAACAAGATTGACATAAGCTTTTCGATAGCTTATGTCAGTCCTATACATTTTTGCCTTTTCCATCATCGTTATCGCTGATAGAATGTCACTTTGTCTGGGCCCTCAGTTCTGTTTTATTATTCGTTAACTAGTTAATTCAGTTCAATGGTGTAAACATCTCTTGAAGTTTGTAAAGTTAATTTTTAACACCTTTTAAAATACACTGTAATCATTTGAATTTGACAAAAGTTAAAAAAATTGGGAAAAACCTAAACAACATTAAATGTCAAATTGATTGGGTTTTTTTAAATTTAATATGCTACATTTATACTTGTATAGGTTTTTTTCTCGTATTTTATTTAAAAATATATTAGTTTTTCTAAATAACTGGTTAGTATTTGTAATTTTGGAGAAACGTCAACAGTCCACTGAATGTATTTCTTCATTCGCTAGGGTCAGCTATAACTTTGATGACAATCCAGATATCGCCAACCTTTCTCCCCTACCCATTGAGAGGCCCTTCCAGACTAAATTATTAGATGCCAGTTTCCAACCTGTCTCGAATCTTAAGTTTGATAGTAGGTAGTTTTGTTTTCTTGGCTGCAGATTCGGGCGGGTGAATAGAAAGTCCTAAGTTGAAGTTATTATTTTTTATTTAATTTTAAATCTTTTTGAACAGTTTGTAAAATAATTATCTGCTTCTAAATTAGCAATAAATTTTTTCTTCTTCTTTCTTTTTCGTGTGGTTGGTGACTAACCTGGTGTCGGAGTCTTTATGGCACCCATGGGCTTCTAATATTGGCTTCACATGTCGTCGAGAAATATCTCTCAGACACATGTTGGATTCCTCACGATGTCTTTCCTTCACCGTTTTTAATAATAATTATACAATACGCACATGACTAAAAAAAGTCAGAGGAATGTTTACAATGAAGCAATTCAAAAGAAAGATTACCTTGGCTAACTCATTGTACCTAATCACAATTTTTTTTTATTTACTTTAAGTGCGTAGAAACCAAAACTAAAAATAAGGGGGAAAAGTGGAATAATCCAAAATGATAAGGGAACTTTCTGGATTTTTTTTACATTTGGGTCCAGTTTTCCCCCTTGAGGCAGATTCTCTCAGGGGGGAAAAGTGGAATAACTCAAAATGAAAAGGGGATTTTCTGGATTCTTTTTACATTAGGGCCCAGTTTTCCCCCCTGAGGGGGATTCTCTCAGGGGGGAAAAGTGGAATAAGCCACTTAGAACATTAATTTGGCAAAGACCTTTATTTAAATGCATTGCTTATCAAGTTGGTAATCTGTTTTGTATTTGTTTATATATTGTGTGATAAAATTGCCCTGTTGATTTTGTTATTGTTAAGTATAAGGAAACAATAACAAAATAAACAGAGAAAATGTTTAAAACCTCAAATAGGTGTAGGTATGAAAATAAAACGAGCTAATAAATCTAACATCGCAAGGGAATTTCGCACGTCAAATATCACTCCACCAAAAGCGTCAAAGCGCTTTCACTGACACTTTTTTTTTACTTTTAACAGCCATTTTTGATCGGCCTTGTGTTCAACACCTCTGCTTAATCCTTTGAGGATTACACACGTGATTGTTATAAAAATCTACATACAAAATTATTCTAATACTTTTTTATTTTTATCTGTCACAACATGGCGAAACAAATACGGGAACAAAAAATCCACTTTTGTGTTCCACACACATAGATGCCAATTTATGAGCCTAGGCCCTCTGTCTGTCTGTCTATCCGTCTGGCTGTCACAGGGCTATATCCTTATAACCGTAATTGATAACTAGATGAAGTATTTACAGAATACGATACGATACGAGATAAATACCCTAGTAATACTACTATGTCCTGTATCATGGCAGAATAATAAAAGAAGTTAATAGTTTTAATTTTAAAGGGTCACATGAAGTTTTCAAAGAAATTATTCCACCAGAATCGCGTCGCGCCGTCTCGTCGCGCCTGTCTGCGGGAGCCTTTATTGCTCGAGTTCCATTCCCACTTGGCAGGTTATCTAATTAAAATTTTCGAATTACCAATTTAACAATATCGACATCACAAAGGAAAATAAAAAAATAAATAAAGTGAATATTTTTGATCACACTGCCCATTACGGTGGCGATCATATCAAATGTCAAAGGTGTGAAAACGGTAGCAAATAGCAAAGGACATTGGATCCATGTTAGAACCGTTCTTCAAAAAGGTTGCGGTCGGTCATCAAATGGGTAGAATTTTCAATTTTCTACTTAAATTAAAAGTGTCGAGATTTTTACAAGGAATCGCCTTTCAACTTGCTTTGATGTGGTTTTTAGGGAACTTAGATCTTTGTGCGTCACCTTTTTCCCAGAAGAAATATTCGTAGTAAAAGTCTGGGCAGGTAAATGGATTTACGTAGTAAAAATCAGATTTACCAGAAAAAATATTCGCAGTAAAATTCGTAAAAAGAGGTAATTGAATTTAAGTAGTAAAAATCAGACTATTTCTCATACACTTATATTTTCTTGCAAAGAATTTTAAATTGTCAGATACACCTAGACATAAAACGTTCTGTATTACATCAGAAATAGACACTTGAACAAAGATCTTGAAGTACTTCCAGAAGTCTGTTGACACACTCGAAACGCAGAAGCCGCCTGACAGAAGCTGACATGGACACACTGCAAACATTCAGATCAATCGAAATGCAACCTTACACAAAAGAAATAAAGTCTACACTGGCCGCAAAGTAAAAATTGCTCTACAGTCCAACAAACCAAAACCAAATTGAACTGACGTAAGCAATATTGAACTTTATTCCGTAGCGGTAAACATAATATTGAAAGCACTGTAAAAGTTGTATGGAGACACAATAGCATCAAATGTGGACATGGCCACGCAAAGCTGTACCTCATTTATCGATATTGTATCTACCTTAGGATAGGCGATCGTGTCGCTCAATGTGCTCGGAAGCGGAATAGTGCTGTGAAAAGAATCGATAAAATGATTTTTTTTTCTAGGTGGATTTATGGTTGATCCTTGATAGATTTCTGAAATAATGATAGGTATTATTGCTTCTATTTTCGAATGATTCAATTGTAAGGCTCAGGGCTCCTGACTGTAAGGATTCGAGGTCAGTAGTCTATTAGATTTGTTGACTTCTCAATATTTATATTTTTTGTTTGGCTAAGTAAATGAACGAGGTGACATATATTTTTGGTAAATATTGTTTGAAATTGTATCAGATTCAATTTGAGATCAATGGAGTTGACAATAATCTCATTTGTTGGCGCCTTTCAACCGAGGATGTTATATTGTCGATATCAGTCATATTCTTCGTTGAATGAGAAAAATATTTTTCTCGCATTGTAACGTTTTATTAAAGAACACGGGAAATCTGCAAAAAAACAGGGTTTGGGGTTTGTATCTTTGCCTCAGCAACAAAATACTAATGATATTATATTAATATTATCAACATCCGTTTGATAAAATACGAATTAAATACAATCTTCACGGCTCTTTTAAATTACAAGCACAAATTTTCAATTAATGAACAGTAATAAAAATCTATCGTTGTAATAACAACACTATAGTAGCCGGAAGCGAGTGGCATTTTACGATCACTGCAACTGTCCGCTAATGTACAGTCAGCCGCACGTCCATGGGACCAGTTTGACTTTGACATCGGCTTTGTGTCGTAGCAGTAAGGGCGGACGTCGTACTTCAATTGTTACCACTGACCGAACGCGACTGTCCCTGATACTGGCCACTGCTGTGGGAACACGGCAGCTTGTCTTCGTGTATCGAAATGTATGAGAAGTACTGTCGCGCGCTACTTCTTTTGTGATGGCATTACTGAAATAACGGTGGCATCTCATGTATCAAAATGTACTTGGTACTTGTGAGACAGTCGTGCACTAAAGTGTTTCAGAATCAATGAAACTGCTTGACACCTACTGTCGTGTTATTTTTGTGAAAGCAGTGACATCAAGACTTCGTCCTTTTGTATCAAAATGTTTTACTGGAACATTACAGTCATGTGCTAATGTGTTATTGATGAGGTAACCCTGTTAAGCTACTCTTTTTTTCATTCCTCTGGAATTTTCTAGCTTTCTGTTTCAGATTAACAAAATGTATGTATAAACAACATTATTTTGTATTTTTACCCGACTACGGCGAAGCAAAAAGGATGGTTATGATTTTGACCGGTATGTATGTATGTATGTATGTTCATCTCTCCTATCTTCTAAACCACTCATCACAATTTGACAAATGAGGTATCGTTGGAAGCGTCTTGATCGTCCGCTGGTTATACTAAACCCGACTACTTAAAAACCACATTCTAATAAAAAGTATGAAACAAGAAAATATTTCAGACAGAAATCAAGACCATTGTCACTGACAATGGTCAAGGACAAGCATGCCATTATAGTTTTGTAGGTGTACAGGCATGCGACCACGGCTTGTCCTTGACCATTGTCACTGTCTTGATTTCTGTCTGAAATATTTTCTTGTTTCATACTTTTTATTAGAATGTGGTTTTTAAGTAGTCGGGTTTTAGTTTTTTAACTTTTTCTTATGTAATGTATGTATATACTTTTCGGGCTTAGCATAAACAAAAACTAAGGTTGTAGATGTACTGTCGCGTACTAACCGTTTCTAGAAATAATAATTTATTTAAACAAAATTATGTTCCTGGTACAGCCGTGACCAATTTTTATTAGGTACTTTCTGATGCAGTCAAACAGTCAAGAACAAAAGTTATTAAGTACTTTGTTATAATAATTCTAATAAGTAACTACGAGTAAGTAAACTAAACGCTCTATTTAATGTCCACTAATCACATACATGACCACAGGACGGACTACATTGTCTTTATGTAACTACAGCTATTTCACGGACTGGAGAGTGACCGTTTAGTCCATTGTGGTAATGCACCTATGAGGCTTCGTGTACCGAAACGTGCTGGTAAGCCGCTCACACGTGGAACATGCTTTGTCCTGTTGATATTTAGTAAGCATTTAAGCCATTACACGTCGTAGAATACAATGACGTCAGGGTGTGTAAGCAGTGACGTCATCTAGTAAGAAACGCTTTGTTCTATGCTTCTTGCTATGCTGAGTATCTAAAGATGTGAAACAAATATCCTTAGTTTATCTATGACTACATTTTATAAGCTTGTCACAATGTTTTGAACAACTAGCTGCCCCGCTCTGGCTTCGTACGGATAGCACTAATTATCTACCCTACCCTACCCTACCAACCCTACCCTACCTACCCTACCCTACCTACCCTACCCTACCTACCCGACCCGACCCGACCTACCCTACCCTACCTACCCTACCCTACCCTACCTACCCGACCCTACCTACCCTACCCTACCTACCCTACCCTACCTACCCTACCTTACCCTACCTACCCGACCCGACCTACCCTACCCTACCTACCCTGCCCTACATACCTACCCGACCTACCTACCTGCCCTATTGTTTGTGGGACAACACTGCATATTTACACTCCAGGGCGGAGTCATCTATGCAGGTTTTCTTTAGTTATTTGAAGCAGTTGGGACGAACGGGTTGGGTAGGGAAGCGCCACCTCACTATACAGCTTAACAATACATATATTGGAATGCCTATTAAAACTGAAACTATCTTCCATATCCACAGATTATGAAAACACAATAACTGTCAGAATCAGACGTTAGTATGTTAGTAGGTAATGTTTAACGGCATTAAGCAGGAACGTCGACTCGGATTGCAAAACAATTCAGGAATTCGGAATTTCAATGTCAAACGTTCCAGGCAGGCTGTGTTTACGGTACAGATTTTGAGGTATAATTTACATACGTTAGTCTATGTAGATACTGTACCTACTCTGAATAGGTGTGTTGGTGCTGAAGACTATTTATGAATGAAGATAGGATTACAAAATGATTACAAAAATCAATGCACAGTTTCAATTGCCCAAATAATTAAAAAAAAATAACCCAAAATTCACCCAAACTCCTGTGTATTAACAAAATGATAAATTATTAATCTCTGTAAGTAGGTTTATACAAAGACTTTTACAAGTCAATCACATTTTTAAAACCAGATGAGGTTGGCGTTTCCTATCTGACTACTCTGAGAAAAAAGGCTGAAACAAACTCAGAGGTCACAGTCTGTTTTAAAGTCCAAAAATATTCTTGGTCAGATTATGTGAAGACCATGTAGATTGGTGTCTGAAATGAAATGAATTGAAATTTGAGGCAAGAAACACACAGATTGAGTGGACCTGTCCAGTCAGTGCACGCATTTGTCAGTAATCGTGCAGCTCAACTGCGAATTTAAGGAGCTCAACGATTTGAGGAACAATACCAAAGAAAAGACATTTGGGTAGGCCGCATAAATTAGTCAAACTGCCAGAACGTGATAAATTAAAATTAAGGAAAAATAAATTGCAAAAAAGAAAAGAATGATCCACTTATTAGAATAAATAGTCATTAATTATTATAAGTTTTGGAGCAGTGGTGGTCCAGTGGTAACGGCCACGACTTACGAGTTGTAGGTCGTAGGTTCGAACACTGACAGGCGCTTTACTTTGTGTAAGTTATTACTTCGCCATTGCTCTCAAAACGGTGAAGGAAAACATCGTGAGGAAACCGGCATGTCCTAGAACTAAAAATTCGAAGACATGTGACATCTAAAAACCCGCACTGGGCCCGCGTGGTAGATTACGGCCCGCTCCCTCTCACAGAGAGGAGGCCTGTGTCCCAGCAGTGGGAACATTATAGGCTGATTATGATAGGTATTTCAGAACTCTCATCATCATCATCCACAGCCCGACTTCGCCCACTGCTGGACATATGCCCTCCCCACGCTCCACTCCAGCCTCATCCAGGTTTGCCCGCCCTGACAACACTAATTGCACGATATTAATGATGGACAATTTTATTACCGGTCGCTATACACCTCTGAGCGCACCTGTACCTTGCAACAATTAATCAAAGGTACGATTCCATTCATTAATTCAAAATGTTGATGCACTGCGGTTGTACACTCGCGTACAGCTTCCCTGATTGATAGATATCGATATTTATGTACAAAAGTGATTTATGAATATGAATGACTTTAAACTATTGCAAATGTTTAACTTATTCACTTAATCATTCACAAGGAAAATATTGTCTAATTTTAGTGCTAAGACATTAGCTTAAACGGTGATTAAGTATATTTGTCCAGAAAATCACTGTCCATTCCAAGGTTGCTTGGAAGTGATCGCAGTAAGCGGTAAGGCCCATTGTATATTTTGTAGTGTATAACTTTTTAATTTTCTAATGACTACTCTGGTGTACAATAAAGATAAAGATAAAGATATATGAAGATATATCAATAAAGTTTATAAATAAATATATTTGGATGTAAATGTAAAAAGAACATGTTAATCATAATACAAGGTGGAGACGACGATACGACAAAAAATTAAACTCCGTATATCTAATGACGCTATCGGTCTACATACAAAAAAAAATAATCAAATATATCCAATAGTTTAGTTACGATAGCTAGTCAAAGATCGGTAAATCCCATACTTGGTCCATCACTACTATTTAGTTTGCTTGAAAAAAATACTTTTTTAATTTCTATGTTAGGATTTATTTGATAGTTCCAAAATACTCTTAGGCATCAGTATTGCCAGTGTTTTCATTTATTGTTGTATTGTAGTCTCCACATTGTATATCTCAGAACTTCAGAAGTTTAAAAAATGATCTTACAAACGACACGTTTTTTTCACGTTATATATATTTTTTTTTTATTGCTACGCAAAGCATTTTTATAGCTGTCAAAACGGACTTCTTAGATTGTCGCGAGTCTAAACACGATGCGAGCGATGAAAAAAAAAATTGTTATTATGTATTGATTCTCGAGACATATTGATTAAACATACTTAGAGAGTTTGTAATCGACGACTTATCTACATTGCTTAAAACTGATTCTCAAGGCTTATCGTTTTATTAAAAGTACGAGAACGAAACGTCAAAACGGGCTTCTTAGATTGTCGCGAGTGTAGATAATTACGTAATCGTATACCGCACTACTACAACATATCAACATCACATTACCCCACTTACGTAGTTAAGTGAACTGTGCAATGTTGTATTGTGTCGATTTTATTCAGCGATGGGATTAAATGGCGGCGGGTAGAGGTCGACGCCCTCTATTGTCAGGCACCTATTATTACTTTAATAAGAGGAATGGTGAGGTTTTTCACTTCAATGGACATATTGAAAATATTTTTATGTATTTTTTTCGTGTCCCAAAAGGATCAGACTAATGCCTGTTCAAATCTTTGTTTCCAAGCCGATTCACGATGTAAATTAAGGTTATTTCAGAATTACTAGTAGATAGAACTATTGAAATACTTAGTAATAAAAATGTTCGAAGTTGTAGTACATACTGAACTTTATAAGTTTAAAGTTTCAAAACCACATAAAAAAGAAACTTTAAAAAAATTGTAATAATTTACAAAAAATAGTTTGGCAGTAATAGTTTCTAATATAATGGATGTAGCCACTGCAACCGAATAGGCAAAGCCTGTATTTCGGTTTTCAGTGCCATTTCCCTCGATATTTGAACAGTAAATTGCCAACAAAGCAAATAATTATGTTTGGTTGTTCAACTAATTAATTTTGAAAAACTTAAGTATAACTTAGTGTATTTTACTATTTATGTATTTGTTTACATATTTGGAAACTAAATCACGAACCCAGTATACTTAGACCTATTGTTGTGCAGGTACATCCACGTTTGCCTTAGGGTGAACCTCATGCCTTTACGATCGTGGTTCAAAACTCCGGACGGCTATTGAGAATTTCCAACAAAACTTTGATGAACTGTGTTAACAAAAGGTTCGAACACGAACGTTTCGAAACTGTGCGTCCGACCACCAAAAACAAAACACGAATACACGGCATTGGTAGTCACTAAGAAAGACGAGGGTGGCATACAGGCAGGCATATTGAGGTACTGTAAACAGGCCAGTCCAAAGAGGTTCACTTGTTCGTATTTACCCCTTAACCTTATTGAAAACTTGTCCTGAGGGCCTAGACAAGTGACAATCGCTTCGAAAGCGTTTCGTATTTCTACAACGACTTTCAACTGGATTGACATAAGCTTTTCGATAGCTTATGTCAGTCCTATACATTTTTGCGTTTTCCATCATCGTTATCGCTGATAGAATGTCACTTTATCTAGGGCCTCTGTTCAGTTCAGCTGCTGAATAGATATATGAAATATGAAATTAATGATCACGCATCTATAGGTACTAAGAGTGGTTCTCGAGTAAGGTATAATAACCAACATCCACGCGGGCGAAGCCGCGGGCATCAGCTAGTCAATTATAAATAAAAGTTGCTTTTCGTGTTTGTCTGTATATCCGCGTTGTTTTTCTAAACCACGCAACAGATTTTGATGAGGTTTTCAACATAGTTTAGAGAATTTATTCCGAAAGGTTTTTGTGTATACCTACTTTAGTATTAAAAGTTATATAGGTATATTTAAAGAAATCTCGATGTTTTGTCAATTAAATTATAATACTGTCATGTTCCTGGTTTTTGACCACACTAACAGATTTTTTATTTTTCAAACCACCTACTGCCAACGGCGTTCACCAAATGTCAAAAATACTTATTTTGTTCAAAAGCCGTATTTATTGATAACAGCTGACAAATTGATTTATTTGATCCGGATGAAACCGGATTAACTTCTCAATGGGGGAACATTTTACGTCAATTAACATCAAAGTGGCTGCTGACGGCTGACGGGTGGGTACACGAAAGCGAATTATGATCATAAAGAATATTTTGCGGAAATATTCTAAGAATCAAACTCTTTGTTTACCGCCAATAAACTGAAGCGTCTCCATGAGGAAAGTCCTTATCCACCGGAGAATGTTCGAAAAATATTCTCCTCAGAACATATTTTATGCATAGGACCAAGCACGGTGACGGATTTCGTAAACAGTCATCAAATGACTTCTCCCGCTCTGGGCAGAGCGGGAGGGCGTGTCAGACTATGACTAAAACCCACCCGTGTTCCTTCAGTTGCCTGTTGCCAAGGGTCCCGGTATCCGTTTCGGACTTTCCCGCAACCCTGCAAGGCATCGCATCGGTCCTAGCGGACCCCGCCAATCTCTTTCTTTTCTTCTCTCTGTGCGGCGCGCATGGAACACAACGCGCCGTCGATCCGGGCCTGGTCCTAATGGCGAGCTACCCATTGCTAAGCAATGGCAAGCCCGCGCCTACGGTGACAGAATTTATACCTAAGTTTTATTTCATTGCTCTTCAAGACGCTGAAAAACAGTTATTTCTGCGGTCAAAATAACGTGTAACCGAAAAATTCACATACCTTAAAAACTGCATGCAAGCAACCAAGCAATGACAAGCTGCATTCCCAAAATAAATTGGTATAAAAGCAAGAGACTGACAAAGACTACATTTAAACAACAAAAATATGCACCAAGTAGTAGATAAAACAACGATTTCGGCATAGAAACATTCTGAGGCCTTAGTGCGAGTTTCTTTTAACTATCTTCACTTTACGCATCGACCGCGTTCGGCGCTCTGATTGGCCCTTCACCAGTGAAGGCCAGTGAAGGGCCAATCGGAGCGCCGAAGATAGTTAAAAGAAACTCGCACTAAGGCCTCTGATAGCATTAACAAGCGAACAAATGGCGAGTGTGGTCAATGTATCCGCGTCTCATCAATAGTTTATGTCTCACAGGATAGTGCGCTATCGTCGTTTCGGGACATTACACACGTCCCACTGTGTATCAAAAGGGCTCTTTGGGCTCTTCCTATGTTTTACCTCCTAGAAAATATTTGTGTGTATAGTTTGGGAAATATTGAAACGATCCTCTAAAAACTTTCTGGGCTTCTAATTACGCACACTTTTAAATAATTGAGCCTCTTTTTAACTTTCTGGTTTTTTCACACAGTTGGTCGCAGTAACCAAGCTAGGGCACCCCGATCAAATGGGTTAGGTTAGGTTAGAACTGTGACCAACCGCGCTACATCCAAGTTGGACGCAGTTACCTACGAATCGGATTCGAATAGCGGAACATGAAGCGAGTCAGTTTCGCTGCTATGATTTCGCGGCGGAGGTGTGCTGCCGGCGTTATATTAGACTGTTCAATAATAATTTCAGGAAAGCAAAATGGGAATTATTTCAGGTTAGGTTAAATACATACTGTTTTATTTTTCGTTACTTAATTTTGAGAGCAATGGTATTTATCGGACTACAAAAAGCGACACAGCGAGATGTACAGCGAGTACTTATTATATGCTGCAATTTTGAAGAGTCTTGTATCATTCAGCCTGTATTAAACCGACCACAAAGGTAACGATTAGCCACCCCAAATCAACACCGAATTGAATGACATATCTGATAATCAATTCACCAGTTCCTTCCATTACAATGGCCTTGATTGCATAAAACTGTATTTAAACCAGAACATTATGCTGGATTTTGCCACCACAAATAATTTAGACCTTACCACGTAATTATTCTCATTCAAATTCAGCTATCTATCTGCAGAAAGCTGTAAGCTCAAATCTGTTGATTATGTGTGCGGGAGAGTTTAGCATAAATCCATAATTTAGAGCTAGGGGAACTATCGTGTAAACCGTGCTATTTGCTCACGGGTCGTTCTAAAATGCTTCCGTCTAATCCTCTTCCAAGGATTATGAAAACATACGTTCTACCTCTTAAAAAGCTGTTTGTTTTTGTGATATTTGTGGTACTTGTTCACACTCCCGTTGTAGTATAAATTCACAAACAAAATGATACAAAGAATTTTCTCAAAGAACTTTCTAATTCGTAACTGACCTGATGAGTTGCGACAGTTTTTTACCTTCTTATTTATTTATTTAACTATTTATGTACACACATAATAAACAGACAAGAAGAAAAGAACAGAAAAAAACTTACAAAGGTGATGCTTATTTATTCAAATAAAAGAAAAATATGTCCTTTACCGCTTGTCTAATATTTTAAATGAGGTAT
The DNA here is from genome assembly GCA_947363905.1 of Lithophane semibrunnea. Classification (NCBI taxonomy): domain Eukaryota; kingdom Metazoa; phylum Arthropoda; class Insecta; order Lepidoptera; family Noctuidae; genus Lithophane; species Lithophane semibrunnea. The sequence continues at coordinate 15,573,305 of OX376194.1, forward strand.
TTTTTTTATTTGTTGTAATCTCTGGATCTGTGAATGAATAGGATACTGATCTTATTACAAAAAATCTTTTTTTTTTGTAATAGAATCAGTACCTATTCTATTACAAAAAATCTTTCACAGATAGAAAGGTACACTGTTGCCAAGCGCAATAAAATCTGTTTATGGTACAGTTGAGTTCCACACGAACGAAGTCGGGCAGAAGATAGTATTAAATATTTTACTTCTTGAGTTTTTTTATTCATATTCTATTTCGAGTTTCTTTCAAGGTGGTAAACTGTAAACTGGTGTGAATTCGTTTTAACAAATATACATAATTCCAATATATAAAGACATGGGAAGGATAACAGTTTATGAGATTGAAATATAGGTAGACAGCTGTCAGTTACTTTTAGGGCAAACATAGCTCTGATGCAGCGGTTTTGAGCTTTAAAAATACTTTCTTTCTCGCTACAGTTGCCCCAGAATATTACACCAAACCTTAAAAGTGAAACAACCAGTCCGTGGTAGGCAACCAACACGCTAGACAGGTACACTTTTTTGGACAAATTGTGCAGCATGAAAGCAGATGTACTCAATCTCTTACAAATACTCTCTGCTTGAGCCTTCCAAGTGAGTTGGCTATCAATTAATATACCCAAAAATTTTGCAACATCCACTATGCCAACGGCGTGACCATTGTGGTTTATATTCATGTTATTAGGGGAGATTCTTTGGAAAAAATGCATAACTTTAGTCTTTTGAAGATTTATTATTAAATTATTATGGTTTAGCCAATTTATTAGAGAACCGAGTGTGTTATTAATATCTTGTTCATAATTTTGTTTATTGGTACATTTTATTAAAGACGTACTGTCATCGGCGAATATTACCATTGGATTTGGTGTTTGGCGGGGGAGGTCGTTTATATACAATAGAAACAATAAAAGGCTAATGACGCTGCCCTGAGAGACGCCATGTTTGATTACTCTGTATGAAGATCTGTATTTTAATTCATTTTTTGTTTTTAGACATATCCTAGATACCTCGGTACATTGTCTGCGGCCATATAAATAAGATTTTATCAAATTCAGGGCGTTTCCTCGAATCCCGTATGCTTGAAGTTTTCTAAGAAGGATATCGTGATTAACATAATCAAACGCTTTGGACATATCTGCATAGATTGCATTATAATATTACATTATAGTGTAAAAGACGTAACTCACAGCAAACATTTTGGCAGCATTACGCAAACCTGGCATATCGCAGTGAAGTTCTGTAGAATAATAATCAGCATTGAAGTCGCTGTGAACATTGAATTTATGAGAACAAAGGATATGCTTGCAGCCAGCCGTACGCGCCTTTGTATGACTCCTACGTAGACCTAGGAATGTAGACTATATGTAGTAATTCTAGGTCTTAGTTATTGAGCAATAATATTAAGTAACTGACGATGGCTTTAGTGTTTAATCGCAAGCACGATTGCTGAATGGTCTTGATCCCGGTGTTGGGCAAAGTGAAATTGGGTTTCAGGTTATTTGACTTTGACTTTGACTTTGCTAAGAGTTTTTGGGTTTTTTCGTTTGGAACTCCTCAGTAGCAACCTGAAGTCAGAAGTTGTGCCCTATTAATGGCAATAGGCCCACCCACTATTACTTGGGATTTTATTAAACACCTCTGCCTAAATATTGAATTTTGGTACAATATTTTTTCGAGAAACAGGAAACATTCAAATCGATATAATAAACTGAGTCAATGACCTTTTCATTTTAATATCAGCTTCAGTAATATCGAAAATATGCATGAAAAGTTATTATTTGGCTCGGTTAATTCAATTATTCCTTTATCGAAGTGAATATTATATTATTTTGCAGGACAAAGGATGACCAAAAATGCGATTGTATTCAAGTATTAACTGTGATCTCTGGAACGAAGTAAAGGTTTCATAATGTCAACATTATTAAATATTAACTTTTAATTAGCGTATGACGGAAATTCGTGAAAAGAATCCGATATGAATTCGAAGTCCCCATTATAATCTTGTGCAGAGCTTCTACAGGTTGACTTTGACAAAGCATCTGTTTCAAACGTTTTTATTTGGTACCGACCAAAAGCATTAATTTATAAGTTACTTCAGTTTTTTTTTTATATATCAAGGTGCCTTACTTAAACTACGGTTTTATAAAAGAACGGTGGCCGTCACGTAGTGTCCGCAATTTACCGGTGAAAGACGTCACTGAAATTTTATTTATGAAAGTAAGTTGGGGTGATTTCCTAGAGAGCCTTTTTGACTCCGTAAAGTCAAACCCCGCTGCACAAAGATTTAAATCGCTAGATTTGTCCTCACCGTACTCTGGTCACGTGAAAAAGTGTCGATACTGAATAACGTATCCATGAGAATCAAATTAAGTCCCTGCGACATTGTGTGTCAGAGGTGTCAAAACGAAATAGAAATTCGACTATCTTTAGACGAGGTAGAGCGAATCTAACGATTTTAATCTTTACCGCTGCAATCATTTTCATGACAGTTTCACTGCGGTCGTTATGTGGTGGCCACCGTTTTTCTAGGAAACCGTGGCTTTAATAAAGGTTATTTATATTGATGAGTACTTTCATTCCGAGAAATAATGCCGGTGAATTTAAATCCATCCGGACTAGTATAAATAGGTATAAAGCCACTTGAAAATTATAGAGACAAAGTTGTGTCCGATGACAACATTATGCTAACGTAGGTTACATTTATGTTTAAGTGATTCTACAAACTTAGATACTTTACCTTAAGTACTTTATAGTACTCCCAGAACCACTTAAGTTTGGAACACAACACTCAAGTGAATAGCACCACATTTATTTTGTATACCGTCTGTGTCAATACAAATACACGTCACAAAAGAATCTCCAATCATAGACATCTTTGTGACGAAAATAACAACCATTTTACAAAGACCTCTGCCACATAAGTACATTCCTCCCCTTTATTCGCAATCTAAATGAAAATGGGGAGGCTGGCAGCTCACCTTATACTGGCGCCGTTTATTTCGCGACAGATATTTTCTATACGTAAGTACTCTCTAAATATTTGTTAAGAAAATAGAGAAAGGTGTACGAAACACGTCGCAAAAAAGTTAAGCCGCGTAAAATCGGAGAACAAACGTCTGTGATAGGATTTTCATTTTGTTATATTATTTCTAAGATGTATGTAATGTGAGCAACTTAAATTTTGCTTAGAGTTCGCGCCACCACTGAAGTCCATTTGACGCGGCGCTAGTGTCTATGTCATTGCATCACATTGCATATAAAAGAATTTAGTTCCACAATTTTCCGCGGGCCTTCTCATATTCAAATGACAACTGCCACTCTTTGACAGTTGTATGAAATGGCTATAACACGGAAAATTTACGTCATGTGTCAACTTGATAAACAATAATTAATTGCCCTAACTGCCCTTGTTCTTAAGGGGAGGAAACTACTGCCGAACTGAAATCGATTTTTCGGCTTGTTTCACATTATGTGCAAAACCTGGACGCCCCGTCGATGCAGGTCCCACCGCCTTTATGTGCGCTGCGCCATTTATTACCATGCAATGGACAAGCTACGTCCTAGCGTCCGTGTCCACGTTGTTCTTGTCCATAGTTTGCGTCCCGTAACCTTTGTGTGGTACGCGCTTTATCATGTCAACATGGACATTACTGTTTTTACCACGCGTTCTGACACGTTCCACGGTGTACCGTGCGGTGAAATCTCGATAAAGGGGACACACCCTTCGTTGGCTTCTGAATTGAGAATTGTTTTAAGTTGAGAACTTTTGTCAAACTCTACTGTACCACTACTTAAGGTAATTCTACGCCCACAGAATTCAAACTTATTTGCAAAAAACGTAAGAAATTTTGAATATCGCGGACGACATTGAAGTAATCACCTTAAGTAATGCTAAAGTAGAGATAAACAAGTTCTCAACTTAGAAATTGGGTATTAAACTAGAACAAAAATGCTTACATGGTTGGAAAAAGGCTAGTCAGATGATTCATCTTATACATAAGAAATATGTTTAAAATGCAAGACTACAACATAAAAATACACGCAAAGAAGCATTCAACTGACTCAACAAAAGCGTTTACTAGACTAGTCAGAAACTGTGCAAGAAATTCATTGAGCTGCCAACTGCCATAGCTCCGTAAGTAATGCACTCCACAACTAGTTTAGTCCAAAGTTTTACATGCGAGAACATGCTGAGAACAAGTTCTGTTCTACAATTTGTTTCTTTATTCTCTTGTTGATTCGGAACTTTTATTTTGTGTTACATTATTAACTGATAAAGGGCTGGCCCATTTTTAGCCCAAAGAATCAGCATGGCAATGCTGATTCTTTGGGCACCTTTCCCATTGACAGCGATGTGGACGAATTCTTTCATGCCCAATGAGCCCCCTTAATTTTTTCTTTTTAATTGTACATACATAACGTGTTTTGATGTGAATTAGATTGTATATTTTATATTGCAAATAAAATAAAAATCATTAATATACTGATAGTTACATATGTTTGAAGGTGGATACTTCCAGTTTCGGTTTTTGGAGAGCTGAGTTTTTTCGTTACTATATAACAGCCCGGAGTTATAAATTATGTCAATGAATGGCCATAGCCCTGTAACAAGCGATTCTGTTGATGCGCGTTGACTCTCTAGGGTCTTATAATAATATAATCTTTGTCTCATTAGCAAAAAAAAACTGGCAAAATTTATGATAACTTTTGTTCATACAGGTATGAATTGTAATGTTATGTAATATATTGTGTAAAGCAAAGCATTACCTACATTACAATAGTCCTAAAGTTAAGCAGTCTGTAGGGAAGCCAAGACCGTACAGTCTGACCAACTTTCCCCAACTTACGTTCTAAGCTTAAAAATTTGTTCAGGTCACTTCACATAATAAACCTGTGATATGTAAGTCCACCTATGCCTTCTAAATGTTGAATAGAACTCAGAGTATTCTCTTGTTGGAGTTCCAATACCCGTCAGTCATCATCATCTGCCTAGCCTTTTCCCAACGATGTTGGGGTCGGCTTTCAGTCTTACCGGATGCAGCTGAATACCAGTATTTTACATGGAGTGACTGCCGATCTGACCTCTGCAACCCAGTAACTGGGTATTACGATACCCCTTGGTAAGATTGGTTGTCAGACTTTCGGGCTTCTGACGACCCGTAACGACTGTCAAAGATCCACAAATGACAGCCGGGACCAACCCGTCAGTAAAACAGTTTAAGTAAGCTTCTAGTAACACAAGTAGAGTAGGTATAATATTATAACCGTTTTGAAACAAAGTTTTTAATTCAAAGGGCATTTACGAATTCAGGAGTTTTACAACAAAGATATATTATGATTAAGAGCTTTAAAAAAAAACACTATCCTATTTACGAAGAATAAAACCTCGAGGCAACCTCAATACTCATTCACGCAAAGCAGTACTCATATTCAGGCACATCTCTACGTTGAAAAGACGTGTTCCTACGCTTTGTGCTCTCAGCTCCTCTGAGACAAAGCTATTACATACTGCCTGATGAATGCCGGGATACCTCACAGTTAGCTTTGCAGTTTCTACTAATGTTTGTATGTTACTATGTGGTGGGAAAGTTAGCTAGTCTTTAAAGTAAGGCTTGTGAATGTATACGGGATGTATATTTACTGATGATTTTTGTTGTGTAAATACTTGTGTCATTACTTTCCAGGGTACAAAATTGAAATTTAAACAGCATTGAATTTAAACATTTGAACATTATTATTAATTCAAGTCGCTTTTCGTGTTTGTCGGTATGTCCGCGTTGTTTTTCTAAATCACGCACCAGATTTTGATGAGGTTTCCACCATCATTTAGGGCATTTATTCCGGAAGGTTTATGTGTAGGTATAATACGTTAACATTAAAGATATTTATAACTAAGAAATCTCGATGTTTTGACAAGTCGTACAAACGGTACGAAGCAGGAGCGGGTTGCTAGTTTAGTAAATAAAAACAATTTTCAATTTATTGTATTCTCTCAGTACAGTACCTAATGGGACAAAGATTTCTAAAATAGATTCTTTAGTAGATATCAAAATTAACAACAATTAAGTAATATTCCTCCCCTTACCTAAATATTGCACCTATACTGCCAAAATTGCACCTGTCTACCAGCATATCAGAACCTCTGACATAAACTGATTTATTAATAAGTCTCTAGAATCCATTCTGAAAGGCCCCGAAATCACGTCGCTAGGGAAACCTTACACAAAACACGGTCGCCACTTAGATGCACATTACCGGTTATAAGCGGATAATACCGGATTAAACTAGCTCAAACTGGTGCAGGCAGTTCGTTGTTGACGAGATTTGAATAATGTGAGACTTGTCTACTTATCAAAAGTGCCTGATTTTAGCCTCCCCTACATATTCCAGTCTTTCTTTTTTGTTCCAAACTTAAAAGCAAAAAACAGGTTTTAGTTTTGGGTTAACTTTTGTCTGTTTGATACGTCTGTTGTGTCCCAATGTCCCTCTTCCTATTAATGTTAAGACCACTTTAATCTAAGTTTTGTTTGCGGTTCGTCTGAAAGTAGGTGCCTAGTGGGATTAACAGGAAACATTTTAATTATTTTACGTGTGTATGTACAATCAACGTATCAAAAAATAAATTATTCGAATCACGTGTACCTATTTCATTGGTCCCGTGCGAAGGAAGAAAATAAACTATTAAAAACAAAGCAGCATCGCATCCATCAATTACCTATCTTCTTCCATTTTATATTTCCACATCAAAATATGTCTTATTCAGAATATCAAATAAAATATATTTTGCGGTGTATACGCTTAAAAATTGGCATCATTTCTTCGATATACGATATATCACATGCGACCCGCCGCCGGTGTCGGGACGGGGATCGGCTGGCTTGCCACCTCTGTGGATGGTGAAATGTGGTTAGGGATGGCACGATGGTAAAGCATAGATTTTATAGCTTCGCTGTTATTTTGTGCTGGCTTGAAAAAATCGTAAGCAAAAAGTTATTCTAATGTTAAAAAAAATAAGATTGTCTGTATGTTCAATAATCTTTATTCATTTTTTTGCTCCTCAAAAAGATAAACTTTCGCGAAGAGCAATTTTTCTAAAAACTGTTTAGGGATAACACACAATGGTGGGCGCTTCTATTGTCACAATTTACATTATTATTAATAGTGAAAGCCTTTTTTTCAGTTATCAAAAGGTTTTACAAGAATAACGCTGTATTCAAGCATGACTAATCTTAACATTTGGTACTAAAATAAAAACTAAAAGGTCTTTTTTCATTTCTTCAGTTTTTATTCGTTCATTGTTATAGAACAATAATTTCATTTCGTAATAGTCGTTTTAAGTAACAAAGCAATTTTTCTCAGTACAAAAAAAAATCGATACTTACCTACCATGTTCGCTTTGTGTCAACCCTGTAACCATCAAGGATCGCGCACCGATCCCGCGCTATTCGGAATAAATATCCGTCATATTGAAATATTTTAAAATGGGAATAAAGAAAATATAGTGGCGGCTTATATTGCAGCCTCCTGTATGGTACACAGGGTGGGGTCACCTGGGAAATACATGAAAGAGAACGATAAAGTATCACTTGATATCAAGTTGTGTGAGTTTTTTTGTGTAAAAGTTTATGTCTAAGTTCACAAGGTACCTACTAGTTTTTGGGTGATCTTAAAAGGAAAATGGAACCTTTATAAGATCGCTTCAAACTCAAACTCAAAGCATTTATTTCAATTAAACCATTTACAGGCACTTTTGAATTGTCAAGGAGTCGGTCAGTCAGAAATATGAAGCTAGTTGCCCATTCCAAAGCGTAGTAGGTACCTATGGAGAAAAATGGGCAAGAAACTCCACGGACACTCTTTTAAATCAAAATATTGTTACAATATATGGGTTACATCATTCATGTTGAAATTATACATGTGAGAACAATGTAGAAAGCACGTTATAAGCGTCCGCAATTATAACATACAAACAATTCAAAAATTAAAATAAGCTATGGCAGCTAAGAGATGACCAGTCACAACTGACGGCGCCCGTTCACGAACATGACGCATGGATCAGCACCATTCAGCTCAACCATTTTGAAGGGAGCTAAATGATCCAACACACGCGCCACCATCAGCGAGACATTTCAGTGAGCATGACATTCCCAGCCGCCAGGGCACATTCAAGTCAATGAAAGACAGATTACCCGGTAAATGGTAACTCAATAGTACATAGTACTTACACCTGTGCTATGAAATTATATAATACAAAGGAGATTGAGTTTATACAATGCAAAGATGATGATGATCTTAAAATCTTCAGCAGCTCCAACTGTATGTTCGAATGTTAATTAGTTAGTTGTGATTGTGGAGCAGGACCAGCATTAAACCAAGTATTTTTATCAGAGATGTAATCCTCGAACTTATAATATGCCTGCCTGCATAATGTGCGTTTTATACAAGTTTTGAATTTCGTCTCATTCAGTTGAAGTATGTGGGGAGGAATTTTATTGTAACATTTTAAACAGTATCCCATGAAAGATGAGTCTACTTTAGCCAGTCTGAAACCTGGTTGAACTAATAGGTCCCTATTTCTAGTATAATTATGTCTATCACCTCTTTTACTAAAAAGATGTAAATTTTTTCTTACGTGCATGTTATTTTCATAGATATATTGACAAGGTACCGTCATGATGTTTATATCCTTAAACAGTTCCCTTAAAGAATCGCGCCTGCGAAGATTATAAATGGCTCTGATCGCTCTTTTCTGCAGAATAAAGATAGACTCGATGTCTGCAGCCCGTCCCCATAATAAAATACCGTAAAGACATGATGCTATGAAAGTAACTAAAATAGACCAGCCTCGCGGTATCTACATCAGTAAATTGACGGATTTTTCTGACAGCATATGCTGCTGAACTTAGCCGTCCTGCAAGAGATGCTAAATGAGGACCCCATTGTAGCCTTGAGTCGAGCGTGATCCCCAGGAAAACAGTTTTATCGACGAAATCTAGTTTCTCTTGATTCAATACAATCTCACAATCCCTACTTTTGACATTAGGCAAAGAAAATTTGATGCACTTAGGTTTTTTCCCATTTAATACTAAATTATTAGCAGTGAACCAATTTTGGACCTGCAGAAGGGCGTTATTTACTTCGTCAAAATTTGTAGCACGTCTATCTACCTTAAAAATTAAGGAAGTATCGTCAGCAAATAACACCATGTGTGGCTGATTTTTTAATAAATGGAGTAGATCATTAATGTATAATAAAAAGAGGAAAGGACCCAAAATCGAGCCTTGTGGAACACCCATTTTTACTTTTATACCTAGTGAGTTGATACCGTTTATTTGAACTTGCTGTTGTCTATCATTTAAGATTTGACTACACTGAGCGCAAGTTTTCCAAGTCCGTAATGCTCAAGTTTCAAGAGTAAGGTTTCGTGATCGACGCAATCAAAGGCCTTGGAGAGGTCACAAAAGATTCCAATGGCGTCTTGGGCCTCTTCCCACGCGTTAAAAATGTGTCTTAATAAGGTTACACCGGCGTCGGTCGTACAACGTCCTTTTGTGAATCCATACTGTTGGTCGTGAAGGATTTTATTTGTGTTAAAATGATTGAGCATTTGATTCAGCATCACCTTGCTGAAAACCGGCAGCACGGATACGGGTCTATAATTATTGGTGTGTTTACTGAAAGAAAAGGATTTGAAAAGTGGTATTACCTTACTGTACTTATTTCATTAAATTCAGGAAGACTCCTTGATCCACACACAAATTAAATATTAAGGCTAAATAAGGCGCTATGGTCTCAATTATAGAGGTACAGACTTTAATGGACATTCCCCAAAGATCCTCGGTCAATTTGTCCATTCTTTTTAAGTGAAAACTTCTTTAGGCCCGTTGAGCACTTTTTGGGTAAACAAAAATCATAGAAATCACGTCATCGTCACCTTCACGCTTGAAGAATTGTTTTAAGCGCCATCTACCGACTACTGTTTGAATTACGAGGTTACGCATTGTTGCTTAATTTTCACTTCTTTCGGAAGTCCCCAAAGACTGCCCCGCATGTTTTTTTTTTTTGTTTTAAAATTTATCAATCATCTCTTATTTTCAGACATAAACTTTATGTTAACATGTTATTGTTAGAAAATAACTCCATCTATTGCATAAATGTTACTACTTTGAAGACAAAAATAAAACAGATATGAAATGCCATAAAATGTATACACCTCAAATTATCAATCAACTTTGTACATAATTTATCAGTTCATTAACTTTGTTTCGCAAACAGTCTCTTATTGTAAAGCCACATCAATCCCAGACAATTTCCTTTAATGGAACAACACAACAATATGTAGCGAACGCAATCGATTGCGTTCAGATTGCATGCAATGCGGCGTCCCGATTAAATTATACAACGCATTACGTACCCTTTACATTAGACTTTACATGCGATACCACTGCGGGAGAAATGCACTATTTCGACGATTACAGAACGCATGTGTTGTAGGGCGTCCGTTGGGTTCGATTCCCAGGCCGGGTGTCACCACTGTGTGGATCGGCCGGAGGACACGGTGGAGCATACGGTGGAGGTCTGCCCCGCTTGGGCGGAGCCCCGCCGTGTCCTCTTGGAGGCGATTGGCGGCGGTGACCTCTCGCGTCCGGCTCTGGTCCAGGCCATGGTACGGAGCGAGAGGGCATGGGAAGCAGTCACCTCCTTCTGCGAAGCAGTAATGCTCGCGAAGGAGGAGGCGGAACGCGTGAGGGAGAGGCAAAGTTTGCGCCCTCACGCCCCTAACCGCCGCCGCCGCTGGAGACGCCCTGGGCGTCGGGAATCCCAGGCGGATTCCCGGCCACCATAGGCGCGGGCTTGCGGACGGCGAGCAATGGGTAGCTCGCCGTCCGATCAGGACCAGGCCCGGGTCGATGGCGCGTCGTGTTCCACGTGCGCCTCAAAGAGATGTCAGCACAATTGGCGGGGTCCGCTAGGACCGATGCCTGCCAGGGTTGCGGGTTAGTCCGAAAGGGATACCGGGACCTTGGCAACAGGCAACTGAAGGAACACGGGTGGGTTTTAGTCAGTAAAAGTCTGACACGCCCTTCCGCTGATATGATTAACATTATGAATAGTCTATTAAAGCATGTAGGCGGTTTAAATAGATGATATTCAATTACAAGATTTATTTCGGTTTAGGCCACGTTCAACCCCTACAACCCCGACCATGTTAAACCCCAAAATGTTGTCCATGTTCAACCCCCCAAAGGTTGAACATGGACTTTTAATTTTGAATGTTTTTAATCAATGTTCAACCCTCTAATGGATTGTAAAACACAAAAGTTTTTCTCATCTAAAAACAAGGGAAGAATGGCTGTGTTAATCAAAACCATAAATCGCAATCTGTAGCTTAAATAGCTGACGTAATCTGTCATTTTGTACGCAAAATCTTAGATTAGGGACACCACCTGATTGCAATTAGAGCCCCCTGCTGGGAACCTATTACAAGGCGGCATGTTCAATGTTCACAAATCGGAGGGAACTCGTAACTCGGTTAGTGTACACGGGCATTAACAGCTCCGATGAGCAGTCGTCGGAAAATGCATAATACAATGAAACAGCCTTTAACTGTGACACTTTAGACTACGTCACAAATTGCTATGCTAATGTCCGACACTTATGTCCTAGCTTTTATGTGCACACTTGAATTTATTTTGTAAATAAAATTCCCTTTTTTTCGGTGACCAACAAAAGCTTTCAACAAATTGGTTTTAAGAAACAATTAAATTAAGAAAACAAATATGTCTGATCACTCAATTTTACAGGTACTTGTTTACAAGTTGGGCTAGTTGTCGGTGTAAACAGAATCGACTAAACCCGACCCGATTACGATTATAATTGAATCTGATTCGATTCAAACCCTTGAATACTAGTAATCCTAGAGTTAGACTAGATAGCAGGTTTTCAGGATCAATACATAATACACAATCAATGTATCTGTCTGTTAGTACATTATTATAATAATATTAATATTAATTTGGTATAACCTGTGGGCTACGCGCATACCATTACATCGTAGCACTCGTAGTACTAACCATACACGTGTCGAGTGCTACGAAATGTTTACGTAGCGGTTTCGTAGCGAGTTGCTGTAGCATGATTTTATGGTGTACCATGAAATTTCGGTTCGTGGAAGTTTAGTTTGGGAAAAGCCAAGGTATTTCTACGAAAATCAGATGCCGTTCCCGATAAACGTCTGAAGGGTTTCTGTGATAATTTACTGATATCATCATCATCATTTCAGCCGAAGGACGTCTACTGCTGGACATAGGCCTCCCCCAAGCATCGCCACTTCGACCATTTCTAATTATATTCTTAATTAAATATATCTTGCCTTCCGTTCTCCTTTTACCACTGCTACATTAATCTGTTCTTCTATTCTATACTTAATTTAGACAAAAGCATAAAACACGAAAACTACTGTAGATATAGCTAACCCTTTTTGTGCACTGTAACTTTCGGAAAACATTTACTCAAACTCACACACAACCGAATTAAACTACACACTCAAACTCAATAACCACAATTAAAACAACATTAAATCCGTGACAAACATTAATTAAATTAACAGCTGATTTGAACAACCTACGCGAAACCTCTACCATAATCAAATTCAATCCTCAAACACGGCCGCACATGAATATTCATGCGGCCGTACTATCGTAAACCGTCATGTCCAATACGCGCCGTGTAAGCATACATACGCAATTAATTAATTGCCAGCCAGCGTTAGGCAACATCTGGGACATAGACACGGGTCGGCGATTAAATTTTATGATCGCAGCAGATGTACGGTGTTGTTAATGGCCGCATGCAATCGGTGACGCGTTTCGGTAAATTTTGAATTTGGTACGTTCCAAATTTGAATGCATCGTGGTTTTGTAGTGGCTTAGAACTCCTTTTTTTTTCAAATTGAATTAAAAAATGATTTAAAACCTATTTTAATCTGTGGCCGATACGTTTAGCTATGTCAAAAGTTTGCACTATTTTGGTGGGAACCGCGAATGCGTATTTTATTTGTTGAAAGAACTGTAGGTATGTAAATATGTGCTATATACAGACTAGAAAATAGTCATTTTGAATAGGAACCAAGCAAGGTAACGATTGCACTAAAACTTGTGAGTACTTAGTTATTCAATAAAAAAAACTCAATACTTATATGTTTCCGGTTGATAATGATGACAATGCGTTGATCAGTTAACTTTTGAAGTTAATTAAATATTTCATAAAATTCACAAAACATAAAAACCTACCAACCAAGACAACTTTAAAATAATCCCTTACTAATAAAACTATGTAGATTATGCATACAATTGGGCCGATAGTGCTCAGTAATTGGATGACAACGCTCGGCGCAGTGCGGTGCAACTAATGGCCTCTAACATACCTACCATTTAGATTATATTGATCTTTATTGACAATATCTTGTGTAATTGCGTATTATGGATGTTTGTTGATGTAGTGGAAGATTCGTTCAGGCAATACGATTGTATTGTGATTTATTTATTCATAATCATGTTGTACATACAAGAACAGATTGGACGGTGACTCCCAAACTAGGCACAATCATCAATTTTTTTATTTAAAAGAGTGTCCGTAGCGTTTCTTGCCCGTTCTTCCCCATAGGTACCTACTACGCTTTGGAATGGGCAACTAGCTTCATATTTCTGACTGATCGACTCGGTGACAATTCAAAAGTGCCTGTAAATGATTTAATTGAAATAAATGCTTTGAGTTTGAGGCTTTCGTCTGTATCTTGGGGGTCGAAATTGTGACATTTTTTTAATTATACACAATGATTATTGCATAAATGGTCAACAGTAACTAAAATTAGAATAACCTAGGTATACCTAGGTTATTCTAATTTTAGTTACTGTAATAAATAAATGAATAAATAATAAATAAATGAATAAAAAAGGTGTGTAGAGTGTTATGTGAGTATGTGTTTGAGAGTGTGAGTGTGTTTGGGTTGTGTGTGTTATGGATGTGAGTTAGTCTGCATGATGTCGGTTACAATTATCTACGTATAAATAATGTTATCTAAATAGATAATTGATAGAGACCTAGACATAGACACGCATGCTCCTAATCAAGAGTTATTCAGAGATTTATGCTCGGAATCTCGGTTGCCACTCATTTACACAATGTAATATCTTGAACACAATAAAATAAAAATAAATAAATACAAACATTTTTTACGAACTAGGGGGTAGATTTGGTGAAGCACGTTAAGCCGTTGGTCCCGGCTGTCATTTGTGGATCTTTGACAGTCGTTACGGGTCGTCAGAAGCTCGAAAGCCTGACAACCAGTCTTACCAAGGGGTATCGTATTACCCAGTTACTGGGTTGTGGAGGTCCGACAGGCAGTCGCTCCATGTAAAATACTGGTATTCAGCTGCATCCGGTTAGACTGGAAGCCGACCCCAACATAGTTGGGAAAAGGCTAGGTAAATGATAAATGATGAGGGGGTAGATTTGGTAGCATTTGCTAAGTTTTGAGACCAACACAATGACTGTCAAGTATAAATGTAATGCATAGTATAAATAAGTTACAGTATTATATTTTCGAAGAAAACAACCGAAATCTCAGTGTATGTCATCAGTACAGAACAGTATCGAGTGCGCGGCAGTTACGCACGGACGCGGAAGGTTTATCTACCGAGCGGACGTAGGTAATTATTTCAAGGTAACCGCACAGATAAATAATACTGTTACTTTAATATACTGTGGTATCAGCTTCTTGAGATTGTAATTATACATACATAATGATAATGCTTGTGTTTCTCAGCATTAATTATTATTTCGACGAAATGTCATTTACTTATCATTAACAAATGGATATTTTTATAACCTTGGACTTATTACTTGTTTTGATAAAACGCAGCTATGAGTCATACTACTTGTTTATTGTTTATGTGAAAAAGATGTTTTCCTAGTTAAGTATGACAACACATAGTATGCACATGGCATGTTTACTTAAAAGCACCTTAAACGATTATTTATTTATTTATTTACTGCCACGTTGGTCTAGTAGGCGGAAACGCTACTGCTGACCATGTGGTCCTGGGTTCGATTCCCAGGTCGGCCTAAGTGTTATTGGTTTTTTCGATCTCATTTCTCAGCAGCAGCCCAAAGTCCGGATTTGTGTCCGGTGGATGGCAATAGGCTCGCCCCCTATTACACAGAAGTTAAGCATAACTGGCGTAATGCGGGTAAACTATAGGTACACCTCTGCTTAACCCTTCGGAGAAACAAGGCGTGATATTGTGTTATTTTATTTATTAACTCTATCAGCATAATTATGTATTAATTATGTGTGTGTTTATGTTGCATCTGTCATGTCTGTCTCTGCATCACCCTAAGGTTGACTGGTAGAAAATGCCTCAAGCATTAAGTCCGCCTCTGTACAGTAGTTTTTTTTTTACTTGTGAATAAAGTTTTAATAAATAAATAATGATAATTACTGCCAAAAATAACCTACCTACGATTATTCGTAGGTAGGTTATTTTTACAACACAATTACACAACACACGAACTTACGTCAAGATTGTTGATGAATAATCAGCTAATAAGAAAAATGAAAAAAATGAAAGAATGAAAAATATTTATTTAACAACAAATGCTTCATAAACTAAATAACTAACTAACATAAACTACTTCATAAGACTACTCTTAAGGTTAAACTCTCGTTTCATTACAGATAACTTCCAAGGCGACATCGCGATACCCAACATAGACTACTTCAAGCCACCGAACAGTGCTCCTGTCAATAAAATAAACAAGTCCCTCCAAGAAGAAGTGGAGAGGTTGAAGAAAGAGGTGCTATTAGAAGGACTACAAGTAGAAGAGGAGGGACTACCAGATATATTGAGGAAGAGGACAAAACAACCACTGCCATTGTCACAAGAAAAGCCAAAGAAGTACAACGATGCTGTGCTGATGACGAAGGTAGGAAACTAACAATATGATTCTTATGATTTAAAACCATAAAACAAATAGAGTAAGTTAGTAGTAAATAGGCATAAGCATGCAGCTGGATGAGAGTAGCAGAGAATCGAGCTGAATGGCGTGCAATTGGAGAGGCCTATGTTCGGCAGTGGACTGCTCTAAACTGATGATGCTGATGAAGCATAAGCATAACCAGCCTATAGAGTTCCCACTGCTGGGATACAGACCTCCTCTCTGTGAGAGAGAGTGGACCATAATCCACCATGCGGCCCCATGGCGCGTAGGTGGATGTCACATATCTTCAAATTTTAGGTGATAGGATATGTCAGCTTACTCATGATGTTTTTCTTTACCGTTTTGAGTGAGTGCAGTGCTGATAAAATAAATTACGCAAAGTGCCTGCTTGGGTTCGAATCTACGAAACGTAAATCGTTGAGCCGTTACCACTGAGCCATCACAGCTGTGGTAAATAATATCGTTATAAAGTTTTCGAAAACATAATTAACATAACATGTGTTTTATAAACGGGAATCTTGTAAGATGAAAGGTTTTAAATTACTTACAAAACTCACGCAACCCACGCCATCAAATATTTTCGATAAATCCTCTGAAATATAATTATGCCGTCACAAAACATTATAAAAGCAATTGCCTGTCTTTCACAGCCGCAAACTTCAATTACCACCTGTTGCGAACGAAATTGATAAGCAATCCTAATATTCAAACGTTACGAAAAATATGGATAATATGCCAAATATAAAATGACTTGTTGTCGTGTTGCCAAGTTAGGTTATTGCTTGTTAAGTAAACTTAGGCTAGGTTAATATAATGTTCAGTGTTTGTTTTGTAAGAATAATTTACTTAAAAGGAAGGATCAACAACAATTTATTTAACATCGTAAACAAAGACCTTACTGAACCACTTAACTTAACAACACATTTTCCGTTCCAGATTCTACCTTCAGGTTTAGACAAATCGCTGCTGTTAAAAAACGGCAAATTACCTCCGGAAGAAATTTTAGATAATTACACTAATGCAGCCAATCAAACTAAAACAGACCATTTGAACCAAACTACAGTACAGGATAACCTGACCGAATCAGAAAGTTTAGAACAAGACGGAGTTCTAGTAGTAAACATATCAACGAATCACATACTTAATTTAGAAGAGTTTTACCCTCATATAAAAATCACTAATGTTTCTAATAAAATGGATGAGATTACAAACAAGATCCAGAGTAATAGTAGAGAGATTACTGGAGATTCTAAAAATAATTTAAAGTTTAAAGGGATGCCTGATAATGTAACTGTAGCTCCTGCTCCCACTAATGGTGTATTGCCTTCGAACGAGCAAGAAGAAGAAAAAGTTATTAACAAAACAGACTTGGATGTAGATGGGAAGTTATCTGAACCTAACTTGCTGAGGCCAACGGAGAGTTTGCAGAATTTGATGGATGAAACTGGTGGGAGGAGAAACAGACGAAGAAGACGGAGACACGGTAATGGAAGACGGTATGGCTTTCCTATCTTCTTGTCACTTTGCCTCTTACTTTACTCGTTACTTACATTCTTGTTAACTAATTCTAAAAACTTTTTCCTACCTTCAACTTTTTCATCAGTAGTCTACAGAAAACTTACAAAAGTGTCTAGATAAGTTCCAAAGTTTTTACAGAATCACTTATTTACAGTTTTGATATCAGACAATTGAATGTCGGTTCGCAGTCGCATAGAAATAAAAATAAACCAAGTCTGTGGCAAAGCTAAGAAATATAATACTCCCACGTATTTATTTTCTTTAATAAAATGTTAATTATTAATATCCAATAAAATAGGCAGTCGCTCCATGAAAAATACTGGTATTCAGCTGCATCCGGTTAGACTGGAAGCTGACCCCGCCTTGGTTGGGAAAAGACTAGGCAGATGATGATTAATATCCAGTAAAACTTTCTTATTCATAAAATACAGAATTAGAATTCTTAAGCATCTTGGTTGCGTTAATTTATATTTATTGCAGCAAAATGAAAAATTATGAGATAGAATAAAATTCCTCTTTATGAAACGGTCTACGATGAAATTCATTTTAAACGAGTTCTCAAGTCGACGGCTTTATTGCATTAAAGATCAGTGACGTATTCAAACCATAAATGACAAGATTAAAGTTATTGGAGGGCTCCCTTTTAATTTAAGTTATTATTTCGTCGAAGTTGAAGTCGTTAAAGTCGTTTTCCATGTGTCATATGTATTATAAATACAACTTGGTTTTGAATCTACTGAAAAAAAAATCCATTCCATTGAATTTGCTCACGTGGGCCCTTCATTTTATAATATATGAGTTTTCTTTTCAGTCGAGCATCTATTTTATTAACCGGTTGAATAGCGTTATTACAGTCACAATTAAAGAGCCTTCGCGTGGATCCACGTTCGCATTAGGGTTTTGTGTTAATAAAAATAAAAACCGACTCCATAAAAATGAAAATGATTCCGTCTCTAAATTAATCAAATCCTGATAGAACTCGATTTGATCTAATTTTCCTTGTTCTCGATGTCACAAACAATTTATCGTCATTATCCTATTTCCCACAATAAAATGCTTGGATGACAACAATATTTTCCTCTTTGTTTTCTACGTGTTCTAATGTTGATGCCACAGAAGATTTTTTAAATGCCACAAATTAATTTGACTCTGAAAAGTGTCTCTCAAAAGGACATGGATTCTTTCTGGCCCAGCATGGATCTTTGTCCATGCAGGGATAAAAAGATAATTATATTTAAAAATTAACTGAAAATATTTGAAATAAGATATTTGGCAAAATAATCTATCAATCTGCCTAGCCTTTTTTCCAACTATGTTAGGGTCGACTTCCAGTCTAACCGGATGCAGCTGAATACCAGTATTTTTTTACTTGGCAAAATATGGAATAAAATATTTCCCAACAGCAAAGCCGTTACTGCCCAAGTGCTTTTGTAGGCCATTAAGTCACTATAATCATCTTGATTTCGAGAATCCTCATCCGTAGTATATACTTAAATTAGCTTAGGTCTTACTTTTACCTCTTTAAAATCCAAATCGTTCAAAGTTTTTAGAAAAATTCTTCATTTCTAACATTATTCTCGAACCAATACTGGTGTTCTAATAAAGACTCATTAGTGTCTGTTCACTGCGCACTTTTTACTTCGCCGCCGAGCAAAGGATCTCTATTGAATCCTGTGAATAAGCCTCGTACCGTAATTGCGACTGCGACTCCTTCCTTGACTAAGAATTCTGAATCTAGAGTTATGCTCGGATTTTAAATTGTTCTTTTTAAACGTTTTCTGTGGATTTGCATCTGTAGAGTTATGCTTTGGATCATTGTGAATTTGAGCTACTTTTGTTCAGCAAAAGAATAGAACGGCCTAGAATAATTGAGGCCATGAGAACCATAATGGCCTTATTGAATGGACAAGCCTTTTGAAAACCATAGAAAACAAAAAAAGTATTTTTTTAATCAACTAGCAATCTTCATAATAGGTATTACTTTTATAACTTTTATATTTTAACTAACTTAACTGGAAACAAACATAGACTCAACTTTAACTGGTAAAAATCAAGACTCAATATTGTAAAAAAAAACAGTAGGCCACTTAATGGTTCTCATGGCCTCAATTTTGAATCTATTATGATTTCTGACAAAATTGTTGTGTCTTATCAATAACGTAAATATAACGATAGATGGACAATTATTCCAAACGAGATTTTCTTATTTCTACAGCAATAAGGGTCTTTTAAAAATACAGATGACACACTTAGATATAAGCAGTACATTTAGATTTGCAATCTACATAGCTTTAATACCTCCATTCATTAACTTTATTTAAACGAGACTCCACTAGACTTACGAAGTGCTTAGCTCATCTATTTGCCTTTATTTCTAATGTTTAATGAGCTTGCGGTTTCTTTTCTGTCTTAAAAGAATAATTGCGGAAGTATAATAACGAAAAATGTCATGTGTACTCAATTTTTTTTCTTTCTTTTTTAAATTTAATTATTAATGAACATCTTTTTAGGCTTCGAAACATTCACTCGGGCGAAAGAGTAAGCCAGAACACCCTAAATACAGCAGAGAACAAAACAGTCTCCCAATTTGTACGAAAAAAGTTTTTTCGTCACCACAAGAAGCACAACAGTGGGGAACATAGAAAGGAGAAGAAGTTTGAAATACCTGTACATGAATTTGAAGAGAGATTCGAAGCGAAACCACCGCCAAAAAACTTGAATAAGACACAAACACAAAATTTTGATAACTGGTTTTTTCGTGACGACATGGAAGACTTAGAAGCCGCTGAAACTGGTGCTTTTAACAATACTGAGGTAAGTGATTATATTACTCGAGCATCCAATCATAAGTACGGCGTTAAAAAAATCTTCTCGATATGAATTAATTAATTTGAAGCATTAAAACAAAGACTGAGAAACTGGCTGAAAGAATCGTTCGGGAGCAGACATGCTACGCTAGACCCAAATAAAATGAGACTTATCTCTGATATTTGAAATAGAAATTGACAACACTCAATTCATAAAAATCCTTATTACATTTCCTCACAGTTTAACACACAGTGAAGTCCACAATTAAAGCAGTATAGGGCTGCTGGTTGACTGGTTGTGAAATTAAAGCCCCGTTGAACTTGATGATAATTTATTGTTAACTTATATTACGCTACACGTTACAATGATTAATCAATCATGTGGTGGAGAGATGAGAGGGACTGCGTGGCTATCGCCCTTCACTTAGGTTTTCAACGGGGCTTTAATCTCACAACCAGCAACCCTACCGGAGTCATTTCCTCAATTTCTAAATCGAACCTCGAATGACGTAACTCCCCACGCTATCATTTAGCTCCCCAATATAATTAAACTGCATGTAGATGACAAAGATATTCCAATTCGGGCTCTGTTACCGCATTGTCAGCGATTAAATCAATTACCGTCCATTATGGTAATCCTGTAATTGGAGCCCTAGCTTAAAGGCATTCTCATTGAAGCCATCTGCATAATAATGGATTATAGAATTACCTAAATGAGTGATTTGCGTAATTTCGGACGAGATTTAGTTGATTAGATCGTATTTCATGAAGTATACCATAATTTGATAAAAGAAAATGATTAGGATAAAGAAGATAGTAATGCTTTGAATACTTTAATATATTATCTCTGGAGCAACGAAAAAGTTTTATAATTTTTAATGTAATATTAAAACTGTACGAAATTCTTATAAATTTATAATAGCCCCTCTATTATAAATTTATAAGAATTTCGTACAGTTTTTAATAGAGGAGAATTGGCTTATTTACCAAGCAGTATTATGTCAATACCTTATCTGACATCCTTTTACAGGCAAAAAAGCGTCACCGCTCAATACGAGCAGCGACGAACAGGAAGGAACGAATCTGGGAGAACGGCGTGATTCCCTACGAGATCGACGGGAACTTCAGCGGGGCACATAAGTCCTTGTTCAAACAAGCCATGCGACATTGGGAGAATTTCACTTGTGTTAAATTTGTGGAGAGGGATGCCGATCTGCATAAAGATTACATTGTTTTTACTGAGAGGCCCTGTGGGTAAGTTCATGCATAAGTTTTTCATCTTGCTAGGTTTATACTACCTAGAAAAAATCATGACACATTTGTAGCAGTTCCCCAGTTACGAAGCCCTTTATAGTGTTATTCGATTTTTCTAATATCTTAATACCATTTATGGAGTATGGATTAGTCCTGTAAATGCTCGTTATCGGTGTTCACACTTCGCTACGTCTCCTGGAAACACAGACTGGTCCATTTGGTTTATTTCTGGTCATGACTGGTGATGATCGCAGAATATCCTGTGTTGTCACCAACTCATAACCCGTATTACGAATCGGGATACAAGCAGGATTTATTTGTTTGATAGAAATAATAGCACATGGCATCATAGTTTCATGATGTCAGATCTAGCGACCAGAAATGAAGTGCGAATTTACAGTTAGCAAATGAAACTAGATATATCGAGGTATGCTCGACTTGTGAATTATGCCTACATCTATATCCATTCCTTTTTGATCATCGTCATTGTTTAAAATTGCCGAGGTTCACTACTACGTAGGTACATGTATCGCAAATATGTATTAATATCTGCTGACCAGCCAATTAGTTCACAGATTTTTGAGTAGATCTTTGTGCAGTACACTACGACTCTCTGAATAACAATAAAGAGTACATTCTCCAATTTTTCTGTCATAAAAATAACCTGTATTTACTTCCACAGTTGCTGCTCGTTCGTCGGCAAGCGGGGCAGTGGTGCTCAAGCCATCTCTATCGGGAAGAACTGCGACAAGTTCGGCATCGTTGTCCATGAACTGGGGCACGTGGTCGGCTTCTGGCACGAACACACCCGGCCCGACAGAGACCGACACGTACAGATCATCAGGGACAATATTATGCTTGGTAAGTGTTTCTAACACTAGAACACTAACGCTGTTGGATTTTGAACGCTCGGCTGAGCGATGACAGTTATTTTATTATACACCGATTCTCTTCGATCCATAGTATTTTTTAATAATAGAAGGCAGATTGTTCCGGGACAGATACGAACTTCTTGCGTGTCCTTAAGGAACTAATTTTTGGATGAAACAATAATGTTGAAATGATAACCTACAGCTCAATGGTCAGGTTCACGGGTATCAGACCAAAACAGGGACGTGACACACACGGGACAATGTCACGGTTACTTGTCTATCTGTGGTTGACCTCCATAGTCACTGAGTGAATAGCTGCGGGATAAGTTACGTTTTTTCTTCAGTACCTGCCTACTGGTTCTTTGTCAGTAAAATATTTAAATACACACAAATTAAGATGGTTTTTTGATTAAGTAAATCTTCAAAGAAATTTTTTCACGTAAATTTTTTGGTCAATATTTTAACACTAGATGGCGCCGGGATAAAATATAAAGACTATTATTACAAACATGGCTATAGGCCGGCCGTATTAACCTTAGTACCGATGACCGTTGGGGAAGACGTGTTCTAGAGTGGAGACCGCGAATCGGCAAACGTAAGGCCTGCCCTCAGGTTAGATAGGGCGACGATCTTCGCAGGCTGGTAGCAACTGGGTGAGAGTTGCCGAAATTCGAACTGAATAACGTGCAATTGGAGAGGAGTATTTTCAGCAGTGAACTGCTGTAGGGTAATGATGATTATTATTACTACAACTAGTCATAGAACCAGTTTTATTAAAGAATAGCAGCGCCCCGCGGTTTCACCCACAAGTCTCGATCCCGTGGGAATATCGGGATAAAAAGTATCCGAATATCGGGATAAAAAGTATTTTATGTGTTAATCCAGATTCTAAACTATCGGTGTGCTAAATTTCATCCAAATCCGTTAGGTAGTTTTTGCGTGAAAGGGTAACAAACATCTATCCATCCATCCATTCCTCACAAACTTTCATACTTTTATTAATAGTAGAATGTAAATCAAGAACGGAAATTCATTTCAATCCCAAAGAATAATTATATTCAGCCATTTAACGCCTACGTAACCGTTTCCTCAGTTGCAACGGTCTTAAACTAGTTATGTTTTATCTAGTTTATATGAGCAAGAAAATGGCAATAAGCCAGTTACATCTGTTTCTTAACTGAAACAGTTGGGATTCATCATTACAGTAACTGGATAAATAATTTGGGAAGCTGCAATGATGGCGGCTTCAATTTCATTTTATTTCAACTATCTGTACGCTCATTTCTAGGCAATAGATTAGCTAAGAATTTAAAAAATTCTGTATACATGAGTGTACTGACTGGACAGGTCCACTCAAATCTGTGCGGTTCTTTTCTTAAACGACCATCCCAGACACCAACCTGCATGGTCCTCATATGACCTGAACAAGATTATGTCTGGTCTTTAAAAGAGACTGTGACCTCTGAGTTTGTTTCGGTCTTTCTTCTCAGAGTAGTTAGATAGGAAACTCCGAACACATTCTGGTTTTAAAACAAAATTATGTCGTGTGAAGGTGTTTTTTAAAACCAATTTACAGAAATAAATATAATTTCTATAACAGAACCTTTCAACATAAAAAATCAAGTAACAAAAAATCAAGTTATAAAAACTAAAACCCAACTACGACTTAAAAGTTATAAACAAGACACCACAGACAGACAAATTAAAAATCCGGAGTCCCACGTGTTAAGTTCCTCACTTTATGTCCTCTAGAGGGCGCCATTTTTAATTGAATGTGACTTCACATAGCCTATAACCAGCGGACAATCACGACGCTTCTAACGATACCTCATTTGTCAAATTGTGATAAGTGGTTTGGAAGATAGGAGGGAACAGATGAACATACATACATACCGGTCAAAATCATAACCCTCCTTTTTTCAAACTCAAACTCAAACTCAAAGCATTTATTTCAAATAAACCAATTACAGGCACAATTCTTCGCCGTAGTCGGGTAAAAATAGATGCCATATCCTGTTACACATTGGAAGGCGCAAATGAGTTCTTTTGTTACTATAACAAAAGATTAAAGACAGTAAGTGACTACAAAGAAGGAAAAGACACAGAAATTGACCCACAAAACCGAAATTAATTAACGAGTTCCCCTTTCAAAAGCATTCACGTTTCTGATGTTAATCCGGTATGAGCTCTTGAGCACTTTACGAGTGCGTAACCCTGAACAATACGCACGCACTTACAGTACGCGCTTACAGTACGCACTTAATGTACGCAGTCTACGCAGTGTACGCATACTTGACCCGAATACATTGCGAACATCTTGCCGTGAATCTTTACGAGGGGTAGCTGTTACACCGTTGCCAAAAATCTAAAAAAAAAAAACAATATTATTCACTAGAAATCATGAACCCCTTGTTCATTTCTAAACGGATTATTTTCAAAACTATGTTGTATTATGTAAGTCGTATACAAGTTTTTTTTCATTGATACTAAAAAATACTTAAACTTTTCATCTTTGTATGCAAAACTGACGATGGATCTCAAAAGGAAATTATTCTAGTTGGGCCTTTTTATACTATACCTGACATTACCCTAAACGGCTTGAACGTCAAAAGAGTGACAACATTCAAATATCTAGGACATCTTCTCGCTGACGACCGTTGATATTGAAAGAGAGCGTAGGGCACTGGCGGTCCGAGGTAGCATGTTGGCCCGAAGATTCGCTCGGTGTAGCAATTTAGTAAAATTAACAACTGTTTAAGGCATATTGCCAGTGTTTTTACACGGGGAATCTTTGGGTCAACTATACAAAAAGAACGTTGGATGACCTACGCGTACAATACAATAATATTTTTAGGATGCTGTTGGGACTGCCGCGATGTTGCAGCGCTTCTGCTATGTTTGCGCAAAACCGAACTGACGGCTTCCACGCCGTCATTCGTAAGAAAACCGCGTCGCTGTTGTCAAGGTTGCGGGCGAGTGGCAACAGCATCCTAAAAACTATTTCGGAAAGTATTGACTCTCCGATTATTAAAAGTTTTGTGAGAAGGACAATCACAGAACATTAATCTGGGGATGCCCTTTTCACAATACTATTAGTTACTCTGTCTTTTATAATGTATCTCAGCTACTAACACTAGAAATAAGTTATTTTGTACTGTTTACTAACACAATGGATTATTGTTGTCCGAAAATAAAGAATTATATATATAAAGGTCATAAAAGGAAAGTAAACCTTAGTTGCGTAAAAGAGCAAGCATTAATTTTTTAATTAAAATAACAGAATATTAGGTATAATATCTAAATAGCTGTTTCGTAATGAAGTTTAACATAATTTTGTTTTAAACTTAAAAAACATGAAATTCAAATTATGCACGCCCACGTTTTTGAAACCTCAAGCTTATTTTGTTTACAAGTGAAGCCCATTGATTACCAACGCAAACTTAAAAAGATTTGCACCTAAAAGGCTGCACAAACTCTTCAAATCAAATTACTTTTTATTTAATCTTATTTTATTATTTTATTACGTAAACAGAAAAAAACATTTTTTTCTCATGATTGGATTTTGATAAACAGCTTTCCAAGTACTTGGTCGTAAAAACATTAACATTTCGAACCTTCAGCATTTTGTCGCAAAGTGACTTTGATGTCGAAATAAGTTTATGAAAGAAGTTATTGACGTGAAATAATATTAACGATTTATAAAAACCAGCCAAGTGTGAGTCAGACTCGGACATGGAGGGTTTCGTACCACAGTACAATATTTAGCAAAAAAAAAACACGTTTATTGTTCCTTTAATTTTAAACTTTATTTTATTTTGTTGATAAAGCGGCAATAGAAATACACAATTTATGAAAATTTCAACTCTGTATGTATGAGATACAATACATATCATACAAAAAGATACAAACACAATAGATGTCTAGTCAGACAGACGGAAGGACAGACAGCGGAGGCCTAGTAATAGGGTTCCATTGGGCACCCTCCGGGTGCGGAACCCTAAAAAGATAATTTGCTGTCAATGAAAAATAAATGCAGACATTTATACAGCGATTTTTTTCTTTTGAATAAATGTCTATCATTCCAAATTCACTGGTTGAAAAATCGAGACTGTTTTTGTGAAAGAACCTAGTCACACTTTAACTTTATATCTAAAATAAACAGAAACATAATTTCTTTGCTGAACAATAAAGATATGCGATAGTGCTCAATTTTCGGGAGCAAATTGGGGCTAGAGCTAAACAGATAGAATCGCAGCCATTCAGGAATTGCACCTATTCGAACAATACCGAGCGCCGAACTATAGATTCAAGCCTGCAATATCAGCTGTTTCACCTTCTGTAAAATAGATAATTTTCCAGGCTACAATCACGCAATTTAAAGCACGTTAATGTTGCACAGAAATCGACAGTCACAGATTTAGTATAAAAAAAATGAAATACTAACATTAAAGTACGTGAAACAAAAAATACAAAAAAGTGAGTAAAATTATGATGTGTGTGTGAGTATGTAGTTTTGCTGGAAATATTCAAACTCCTTTTAGTAACACTGCAGTCTATTGATGGATTTTTCTCCACCTTCTATAGCTAATTTGCACCAGTTGCCATCGTCCATCTAGCCAGGGTGCTGCATCACTGCCACTTCAGTTTGCAAACCCTACAAACCATTTCAGTGACTTCTCTTTCAAGCATACAAACATGACATAAACTCACGCTTTTTTCTCATGGGAGTAGGCACACACTACATAACGCCATCTACTACGATCCATACAAACTCCTTTAGCTTCGTTTACGTTCAACACACGCCGGTTCTTTTAACATCACTCAAGGAAATAAAATCTAATGTCATGAACTTGCCGACAAAGTACAAACACTACGTTTTTTCAAGACTTCCGCTCACATCCATACTAATATTATAAATTCGAAAGTAACTCTGTCTGTCTGTCTGTCTGTATGTTACCTTTTCACGTCTAAACCACAGAACGGATTTCGATAAAATTTGGCAAGGAGATAGATGGCATCCCG
The DNA here is from genome assembly GCA_947363905.1 of Lithophane semibrunnea. NCBI lineage: Eukaryota > Metazoa > Arthropoda > Insecta > Lepidoptera > Noctuidae > Lithophane > Lithophane semibrunnea. The sequence goes on from OX376194.1 coordinate 15,600,795, forward strand.
GGGAAGGACATAGGCTACTTTTTATCGACATACCACGCGTGCGAAGCCGCGGGCGGAAGCTAGTCAACCATAAAATCAAAACAATCAGCATGACATTAATTCCATCCTTTATTTCTAACACGGTTACGCTTCGGTGTGACAGGCCCCTTCATAGCAGTGACACACACGTCCTATTCTACATTCAGCCCGTCACGTCATCGCACATCTGACACATACAGTCGCTCCGGAACCAAAACATGATCCTTCTTCCTGTTTTTTATTATATTTATTATCTGTTGAGTACTGAGGATTGATTTATTCCTTAAGGTAATGAGGTCATGTGTAAGGCAGTTTTGTTTTGGTCATTCAAATGTCCCGATTTGTTGAGTTATCGTATCGACTTTGAAGCGTTGGGTAGAATATTTTTGTTGTCACAATTTACCGTTAGTACCTTAATTTACCGTTGTAGTCACAATTTAACTTTCAGAAAAATACTTAATACTTATTAGTGAACTAGCTCCCGCCCGCGGCTCCGCTCGCGTGGTATGTCGATAAAAAGTAGCCTATGTCCTTCCCCGGGATGCCATCTATCTCCTTGCCAAATTTTGTCAAAATCCGTTCAGAGGTTTAGGCGTGAAAAGGTAACATACAGACAGACAGACGGACAGAGTTACTTACGAATTTATATTTTACTTGCTTCCGCCCGCAGCTTCGCCCGCGTGGTATGTCGATAAAAAGTAGCCTATATCCTTCCCCGGTATGCCATCTATCTCCTTGCCAAATGTTATCGAAATCTGTTCAATAGTTTAGGCGTGAAAAGGTAACATACAGACAGACAGAGTTACTCTCGAACTTATAATATTAGTATGGATGAATGAGTTGCGTCAGGAACAGCTGATATTCTTTGTAGCTCAGTGACCAATTTCACGATAATATGTGGGATGTAGATTAACAGTGATGGGTACGATTCCCGTTCGCAGCTTACAAAATGTTTATTAGGAAATATTCTACCCAAACCGCTGAAATTAATTTCGCTCGGCTGAATGAATTCTGCGATTATTTCGGATTAACTTCGAAAAGGCGAAACTATTGTTAGAAAGACCATTATAACCATTATCCACTTCCTTTCCCGTTGAAAACATAACCAAGTGAATTACAAAATAAGGTCCATAATCGTTTAAACTATTAAGACCATTTAATATAGGTCGTTTGTCCAATTTCACAATTCGGAATGGCGCGGTAATCGCGTTATCAACTGGACTATCACGGTATAACCCGACCGTGTTATGGTCCTTACACAATTATATTAATCTAAACTACGTGCCCTAATTCGCAAATATGCAGGGTTATAGGTATGGCAAGAACTCCCGATGTTACAATTAGAAGGTAACGTAGGTATTTAAGCTTAATATCTTTTTATGTGTCTGTGGCGGTATCTACATCGCCACATGCGAACTACGCATCAAAGATCAAAAATCCTGACGTCACGTAAAGCCTGCATCGCGCAATTAGAGTTTACCGCGCGATGGACCTAAACTGTATGCAAGGGTAAACACCGTTGTCACTCAAACCATGGGTAGTTGACTTAAATATAAAAATAAATGACTCAATAACAACAAAAAAAAACCTTATTTTCATTAAAAGATTTTAAATAGTAAATATCCGTCACTGTCCCGATACTCATGGATACGCGTTCGAGAGAGCTGCGAAACGCTGACGGCCAGTCATGTACCGTCCCGCGCGCCCCGCCCGCCCCCGCCAACCGCCGGCCGCCTTGTTGAGACGCTCGTTTGAAGTTCGTTGCCCTTGCGTGTAGGGTGAAATAATCTTGTGGAAAAATGCAGATTTTCTTTAAAAAAAAAAAGTTGTATTTTTCCATTGATTTTACGTTCTATAAATGAAACCAAACCACTGGTTTCAAAGATATCGGTATTTACACTAGCACCCTGTATACAAGAATCGATTTTTTTTTGTTTTTTGAGCATGGTAAATCATCCAATGACTTCTCCCGCTTTGGGCGGAGCGCAAGGGCGTGTCAGACTTTTACTGACTAAAACCCACTCGTGTTCCTTCAGTTGCCTGTTGCAAAGGTCCCGGTATCCCTTTCGGACTTTCCCGCAACCCTGGCAGGGTTCCTTATACCCGTAAATTGGTGCCCCGACGTGCTGCCCCGGGTTCTGTTCAGCGCTTTGTCTGTATCAATTAGTCTATTTATTTCTCATGTTGCTAGATATTACAGTTCTATTTGCACTAACATTATTGTAAGTATGAGTTATATTTAGACTGAAACTTGAATAGATAACCTCAGTAAAGGTCCTTTAGTGGAAATAAATGGATGCGTGTGGAGTCCAAAGTTATTGTTTACGTTTAAGCGCTGTTTACACGAGTATTGTTAGCTAGTAATTAATTATGCTTACCTGTAGACTAATGGCCGATTTTGGATAGTAGACCCTCCCATATGGAAGAAACTATCATCATCATCTGCCTAAATTTTCCCAAACAATTTTGGATTTGAATTTGGATACAGCTGAATACCAGTATTTTACATGGAGCGACTGCCTATCGCACCTCCACAATCCAGTAACTGGCTAATACGATACCCCTTGGCAAGGCTGGTTGTCAGACTTTCGGGCTTCTGACGACGCGTAACGACTGTCAAAGATCCACAAATGACAGCCGGAACCAACGGCTTAACGTGCTTTCCGAGGCACGGAGGAGTCTCGAATTCTCGATATGTAAAGATGGTCACCCATCCACGGACCAGCCCCGGCAAGCGTAGCTTAACCTGATGAATCGACCCGTGCGGCTGTTATTACTTAGCAACGAGCTCCTACTTAGCCACGAGCTCCTACTTAGCTATGAGCTCCTCATATGGAAGAAGCTATCACAGGTAAAATTAGCTTACGAATCTATTTACTTAAATGAAAGTCTGGCAATAAAAAATTCTATCATTGGTAAGCAAACGATTCGTTCCTGTTTATTGGAACCGAACTGTTAAGTGGCTAATAGTGGTTATTTTTTAATTACCACCTATAATTTGTACATTATGGATTGCAATAATTAAACAATTTGATTTGATTTTTTTTTTTTAATTTCAATTAGGCAAGGCGAATAATGAAAGAGTTGAGACAAAGTTTGAAGAGTAAGTTACCTATATAAAATGCCGAAATAGTCTTACTTTCATAAGGTCTCACCTAGAAACCAAGACATAACGCTGCGTACAACAGTGAAGCATGCCAAAACTACACCTCCGCTCTATGCATACACGCTCACACGCACACATTTACAAAACTCAAACTCAAACTCAAAGCATTTATTTCAATTAAACCATTTACAGGCACTTTTGAATTGTCAAAGAGTCGGTCAGTTAGTCAAAAAGTTGAAGTTTTAGTTGCCTATTCCAAATCGTAGATCTCTATGGAGAAGAACGGGCAAGAAACTCCAAGGACACTCTTTTAAATATGGATATAGATGTTACAAAATCCTGGGAACAGTTTTCTTGGTGCTTCTATATGTGAGAACAATGTCAAGCGAAAAATAATCAAAAACAATTGAAAAAATATAAGATTAAAAATAAGCCCTGGCAGATAAGAGATGACCAGTCTCAACTGACGGCGCCCGTCCACGAACACAACACGTGGATCAGCACAATCCAGCTCAACCATTTTGTAGGGAACCGAATGATCCAACACACGTACCACTATCAGCGAGACATTTAAGTGAGTATGACGTACTCTCATCTGCCATGCTCTTTCAAGACAACATACAACCATCTACAATAAAACTACACCTCACTAAGTATACACACGTTTACGAAACCGGCCTCACGTCACTGTTGACAGCGCTCTGTCTTGGTTTTTTATTTGATCTAAGCATTATTCCAGATCCAAATCCAAATTTCAATTAAACTCATAAAATTACAAGATTTTACTATTTCTACTAAAATGCCTTTAGTACTTACACCCGGTTTCTGATTTGAGAAAAGTAGCAAATCTCAAGTGATTATTCTCAAATACATAAGTATGCGCTTTTAAAATCGAATTTCGTTAAACCATAATCAACTGATCATTTACTTGAGTATTCCTGATCAATGCAAACACGTTCCAGTCTTGATTAGAGTTTAAAAAATCTTAATTCAGAAACGAAATTCGATTTTTAAAGCGCATACTTATGTATTTGAGAATAATCAGTTGAGATTTGCTACTTTTCTCAAATCAGAAACCGGGTGTTAAACTATGAAAAGTTAAGTAATTGACGATGAATAACCCAACTTCTCAACATTGAAGAAGTCTTCATATCTTTAAGAAACGTTAGCGCCTGATAAATTAGGTCCTTAAACCAACAGAGAACTAAAGCGTAGACAACTAAAATACCAAGTGAGCGTGCCAAAATCTCAAACATTCCGCCCCGAACTTAATAACTTGTTACAATGAAAATTGAACTTTAAAACAACTACGTATAGTTTAGATTTAATTTAGCAGGCAAACATCTGGAATTTATACAAAATTGCACTATAAAGTTGAAGGAGTAGAGTCTAATTTTGAAAGAGATTGTTGCTGTTAAACGTTGCTCAAATAGTTTTAGTTGTTCTGTCTTAAATTCGAAGTGAATCGCTAGCGTGCTTTGCCATAGCCACTTGAATAGAATTCTCTAACAATGTTGGTCCAAACATTTTGTTCTCAGGCAGTTGGGTATTACCTTACCTAAGTTCTATTTAAATCCTTGTTTCCAACTGATGTTATTATCACTTAAACAAACATCAACTTGATAGTGTAAATAAAGTTGATTTTACACTGACTAGTACTGTTGACTCATAAAAAATATGAAGTTGTAGCGCAAACTGAACCTTATGTGTAGGTACTACAGTTGGTTTTCATAAAACACGTGTTTGTTTACATTTATGGCAAATAAATTGTGAACGCAGTATACGTGGAAAGGTAATACCCAACTAGCCGATACTGAAGCTCAACGAATCTTTATTGAATATTGGAATAGGACATAAGCTTCTGCAATCCTGTGAGTATGTATGACATAACTTTATCGTTTTTTGGCTTTGAACCAGTCACCTCAATTTTGCTAGTGTACATAGCTAAACAATGAATATATGAAACTAGCTGCGCCCCGCGGTTTCTCCCGCGTAAGTCTCGATCCCGTGAGAATATCGGGAAAAAGTATTCTATGTCCAATTCCAGTTCATGGTCTACCCCTGTACCAATTCCGTTCAGCCATTTCCGTCGCAAAATCACTTTCGCATTTATAATTATTATAGTTAGGATGTTTAGTTTAGGAAGTAGAGCATGTACTTGACACGCCCATTTACTTGACATGTTAATTAACCTGTCAAATACATACGTTAAGTACACATAAGTTTAGTACATACACTTGTCGTAGTTTCATCTTTCAAGTGGTCATGTCTTAGGAATTATAGCCTCTCTAATCAATTTTCCTGAGTATGTCTATCGTCTAGTAACTTTAGAGGCTACTAAGATTAACTTAGTGCGACGGGAACTAGTACCCCTTCCTATTCCATTTCTAATAACGTTATGAGGCGATGACCAATATCGAATTTGGTCTAAAAGCTTCGAGCTTAATAGGGATTCCGGTTTTGGAACTAATAAATGTATGAACAGATGCACTAATTGGCGCTGTTAGTTTATAGTTTGGCATTTTAATGCTTCTAGCGTAGGTAGTTTATTAATTCAGCTGTCTGTACTAAGTAGGTCCTCCCTACCACCATATTTTCGGATTAGGTATACCTATACCAGGTTACTTGGTGGTATATACCAGGTTACTTGGTGGTATATACCAGGTTACTTGGTGGTATATACTAGGTTACTTGGTGGTCGTTTTTCTCACGTAGGTAGTTCTGAGTTCACATTGGTGAACCATAGCGGGGTTAGGTAATTGAATGTGAGCGGACATATAACAATCCTATTTAACGTGAAAAAATTATAAGGAAATAGAAAATGGTACTTATTTATTGCATTTTCTATTTCCTTATATTTTTTTTATTGATTTTTTTAATGTGCTTTGTCGAAGATCGGTAAGCCCTTCTATGTGTTCGTCCTGCCATTTTGTGGTTTTCCTTCCTCAGACAGAGAGAATCAATGAGAAACAAAAGACAGTGCTTTTTCCCGAAACAGGAAAAAAACAACATTATTTTACTATGAAAAATAAAATCAGCATTTGAGAAATCCAGTTAGGTCATTAAATAGTACCTAGAACCCTGTAGGTAATGAAGCATACCATTGAATTAGTTGAGGTGGCTATTCGATAAAGGGCGAGAATTGAGAGTAGAGTGAAACAAGAACGCTTCACGTATCGTTTCATGAGAGAGAGCGAGAAGAAAGATATAAGATTATCTGACTCTCACACTAAATCTCTCTCCTTTATTTTTAAGAATGTTCACTTATGGCACGTGTGCTACGCACACAATTCATTAGATACACTACCAGGAGGCCTAAACCGGCCACATTAGGAATTCCTCTAAAAGCTGTTCATTTCCTGAATCCCAGCTGTCATTAGCAATTCCTCTAATTTGACTTATAAGTAATTCATAATTTTTGGACCATTTTACGAATCTCCATAGAAAATTTGTCAAACAGATGAATTATATCGTAATATGAGGAAATTTAGGAAATGATTTGCTTCTAGAGGAATTGCTAATGTGGCCGTTTTAGGCCCCCAGTCTTACACATAACTTATTGTCTCATAATACTATCAATAATTTCCTTATTTGTACAAATACTTACAAACAAGCTAGGTATCAGAATCATTCTTTTTGTAACAGCTAATTAACATTGATATTTAATTAGGAATACGATGTAATTATGATGTACATAGATTCTACGATGACCTGAGGAGCGTCACTCAATGTCATTTATTGATTTACTATACCTACTATTGCAACACGCGCTAGTTTTAACAGCAGTAATCAAACGCTTCACTTCTTGTTAATTTTTATCTTTCACTTGAAATAAATAAGTGAAAAATAAATTAATTAGTGAACCGATTTAACGATGTTCGATTTCGGCAATCAGCTCCTTCACTCGCCTACCGAATGTTTGAAAAATGAAATGAAATGAATAATGAAAAAGCAGATTAACGTTAATTCCTATGTAATTTTGTCAGTATCGCGAGAACGCGGAATGAAACAAAAATGAACAGTCGAGCGAACCATTCACTCGAGTGAAGTCTAATATGAGCTTTACTAGAAACATCACGCGGGGCTGGAAGTGTGGCTCGAGAAAATGTCGAAAATAAAACGTTTTTTCCTACCATATGAGGCGATTTGACAGAATAATAAAATATAAAGGCAATAAAGACAGTTACAGAAAACGTTACCCTTTATTTGCTAGCATTGAAAAACAAAAAAAAAAAAAAAATACTGCCTCACCTGGACCATAGGTGTGCCAGTGTAATTTTTTTTTTACTTTAATATTTGTAGCTGCCTAAATGTGCCTGCATAACTGTTAAATTGTGGTGTCTCAATAAACGCGCGGTATTGATTAATCATTATGCAGGGCAATTAAAACACAGCTATACCCGAGTCACTTTAGCATGGCAATAGCGGTCATTGCCCTTTCTCCAAAATTCAAATGAAATTTTTGTCCTTGTGGTAACAGTTAGTGAAGATTCTAACTATTATATCCATCACTCACAGAAACATAATCTTCTTTTAGTCTACAAAGTCAAAGTCTAGTTTAATTTTTTTTCTAAGTAAAAATACGCAAAGAAATAAACTGCCCGTCATTTAAAAGATTTATTTGAGACTTATAAGTTATACATGTTAAAGCTATTGAACCGTTTAGTGTTATTACGAATCTTGACATAAATTCGAAGCTGAAAGATTGCTTCTAAAAATATCATGTCTTGAAAAAACTGTAGGAAAGGTTGTCCTTAAAAACCTTTTATTATTTGGTATATTAATACTAAAAGTTTGGCTAAATACTTAGGCCCGTAGTACCTCACTCAAGAAGACAAGACTCAGCATTACTTAAAACTAATTTCAATCAATCAAATGGCTGCAGGCTACTTTTGTTAAATGAAATGAAATTGTGTATTCTGTAAATGTACCTAATACTTGAGTTTTGGGTGAAGTTGTAATTTAATCCTAAATAAAAAGATTACGTAGTTAAGTTAAGTTTTGACTGGCCAGTTTTGAGTTGAGTTATAAGCAGTCAAAGTCAAAAAGTCAACAAAGTGTTATTATATGTAACTCCAAAAAATAAATAAATAAGTACGGTCTTCAAATATCTTGAGTGAAAAACTTGAATAATCACATTGTGAAAGTTTTGAGAAAATTCATCAAAAATTCCAATTTCTTCTTTACTCGACGTTGAAATAATTTGATTCAAGAGAGACTTAATATCATCCGCCGTGATCCGACGGTGCGCCATATTTCGGACGGACACAGACGAGCCCGCACGACGCACCGTGGGAAGGTGTACGTGCGGGGTATCGCAGACACTGGAAGTTCCTCGGTGCGCGGTACGTGGCGGTCTGTGGTCGTCTGCCGTGCGGTTTTGCGCGATTTTGCGGACGGACACGGTCCGTGCGTGTCCGTCCGCAAAATCGCGGATCGTCGGATCTCGGCATTATACTCGCGTAGCTTTAATCCTTTGCAAAGTTCTTTTGTCGTTTCAAGTCATGTTCCCTTGATTACTTACAAGTTGTGAGACATATTTGATTGTCATTTGTTATTTACATACTTACGAAGTTACGAGTTCTTTTGATCTATAATAAAATTCTCTGTAAGTATGGTCTTGTCACATACAGACAGTCCCATCATGGTTTGTCTAACTTTGAATTTACCGTCATCATTTTTTATGAACAGCATTTGTAAACAAGTCAGGTACTTAGATAAAACATGGCCGCCCATCACTTTTCTGCAAGGAAATCTTTGGTCCAACAATACCCTCTAATCCATCGAGATGAAGCATTCAAGCTTCATACATAATATGTCATAATACTTGTGTGTATTTAGGAGACTTTGTCAATGTGAAAAATATGTACATTGTACAGCGGGATTTTGTTGCCACCAATTATGTCAAGCGTTTAAGTCTTTTAGCAGTTGACGATCGGGTTTAGATGATAAGATAACCAAACAAACTCATATGAATTAAACCAAGCTAAAATTGCTCTATTTCTGACAGGTCAAGAATACAACTTCAACAAACTAACAGAGGAGGAAGTCAACTCTCTAGGCCAAACCTATGACTACGATTCCATCATGCACTATGCGAGGAATACCTTCAGCAAGGGCACCTACCTGGACACCATCCTGCCGCTGGAGGTCCACGGCAAGAAGAGGCCGGAGATCGGCCAGCGAGTGAGGCTCAGTGCCAGTGATATCGCACAGACTAATCTACTGTATAAGTGTGCAAGTAAGACCATATTTTGGATATTTTATATATGACTAGCTGCGCCCCGCGGTTTCACCCTCGTAAGTATCGATCCCGTGGGAATATCGGCATAAAAAGTATCCTATGTGTTAATCCAGGTTATAAACTATCTGTTTGCCAAATTTCATCCAAATCCATTCAGCCGTTTTTACGTGAAAGTGTAACAAACATCCAATCCATCCATCAATACTTACAAACTTTCGCGTTAATAATATTAGTTAGATTCGATTTATAATGTCTTCATTATATTGTCTTCTTTTTAAGTTTTTTGATGTAACTTGATGGCCTGAAACACAGGTTTTAACAAACCTAGATCAGGCAGTATATTATAGCTAGAATTAAAGCTACCTCATTTGTAATTAATGTAAATCATAATTTTACTTTTTTAACTTGAATAAATTTTATTTTATTTATTTATTATAATATTAGTTAGATAGTTAGATTTCCCAGTACTATGAATCACATAATATGAAAAGTCTTCATGGTAGCTACTTCTTAAAGTTGTTTCTGCGTCACGGTTCACGTCCTGCTAACTTTTATTCTATGCTATTCTGAATATAATGTAAACTGTATAGCTGGAATTTTGAGTATGTTTAAATTTTAAATTTAATATTTATAATCATTTAAATTGCAATCCCTTAACAGGTAACTAAGTTCTAAGAACCTGCCTATTGTTAACATCTCCAATTTCTATACACTTAGTTCGCAATAAAGAATTTGAATTTTTTGAATCTGCATAGAAAAAAAATGGTTGGCACCTATCTCACTTGATAAGCTTTTGCTAGGAGTACGATTTATTGCTTGCAAATGCGCGCTTTAAAATTGAGTTACTATTTTACAAAAAATAAACCGAAAGAAATAATACCTTTTTTTTGCTGAAATCTCTGAATACTCTATCATTCGAAAATCCATCTATTATTTCATTTACAATTGAATTAAGAGTTTCCATTATATTCTAACTGTAAGTAATTGAAATGTGCCTCCAAAAAATCTAATATCTTAAATCAATACGAATAAAGCTGAATGATATTTCGAAAATCAAATTAAAGAACTGCTGTTTCAACAGGTAATTTTGCGTTCAAAATTCTCATAACAGTTACACTAACGGGTAATTTGATTACGAAAATTAATTCTCCTTTAAAAGTCACACTGACCGTACTAAATTAGCTCGTATCAGTGTTTATAGGTAATAATTATTACTTATATTGTATACAGAATGCGGAAGGACCTTGCTGGGCAACTCTGGGTGGTTCAACTCGCCCGGGTGGGGTAGTGAGACACCCCCGTTGACCCCGGAACGGTGTGAGTGGAGGATTGTAGCTACGCATGGTGAACGAGTCGTGCTGAATATTACAGGTGAGTTTTATCATAGGTTTTGTTGATAACTTTAGATGGATGAACTCAGTATCGGGTTGAGGAAACATTACAAACACACACAAACACATTTTTAAAATAGATAAAGTTTTCTTTCCTACGTTTATATCTAACAACATCCTTTGAAAGTAAGCTAATATATATATATATATGATGGGATACACTCAGTCTCTTCAGCTTTTAATGTCAAGTGCTCATCAACTTACGCAAATCGTCTCCATCTCATCGGGACGTACTTCGCTAAATTCTAATTGATTCATTTCCAAGTGGAAATTGCATATTCTCACCTTTGACTTTTAAATGTCATTGCTTCGTCTGCATTGCTAAATACATTTTGGATAGATAGATAAATAAACCATTTATTTGGTGCACACAAAAGAAATAATACAATACAAAAAGGCACAATTAACAAAATAAATAAACAAGCACATGAATAAAAAGAAAAAATGGTGCCAACATACAAATAATAAAACATAAGTTTCACCTTATTCTGTCTACGTCATAAGTTGTGTACAATATTTTGTGATAGTTGTATAATAGACCGTCTAAAGCCTGTTTTTTTAATGTCGTAGACTAATTTGACATTTCAAGTGATTGTTGTTTGTTTCTTCAATTTAGCGTTTGACATTTGCACCTGTCAAATTAGTCTACGAGATTAAAAAACAGACTTGAATCGATATTCATGATAGGGAAAAGAACGTATTCGAATAATTATTCGATTTATGTTGTGGCACAGCTCTAAAATCAGTATTTATGTGTGTCGTGCAAAACATCACGAATAAAACAGTGAAGAGAACAGAGATTAAAAGTATTTTTCGAAAGAATCATTCGTACAATTTACATAACCAAATAATTAATTCGCTCGAAGCAGACATCATTCTGTAGACAGAATACTAATGCAGGCCCACAGTGTGCCAACGACAGTATTTGTATCCACTTAGTACTGCTATATTGTCCGACAGAATTCTCCGCACTCCGAGTAGAATTTATTTTCAAAGACAGAGTCACAGCATTTATTTCAATTAGACAATTTACTGGCACTCTTATATTGTCAAGACTGGCTACGTTCCAGATTTATAAGGGGTAAAAGATTCTATAATAGTGTCTCTAGAATCATTCCTCGTATGCACGCGCCTCGGAAAGTACGATCTTTGACAGTCGTTACGGGTCCGTCAGAAGTCGTGTCGCTGCGGTTTGTCGTAGGGATTTGGCGGCTCTGCCGCTGCGGTTGCAGTCGCCTCCGGAATTGTACCTTTGCATAGATGCCTGAGGCAAATTTTTGTAACCTCCTCTAAGTTGGAGAAAAACAAGTAGTTTGTGTTTACGCTTAGCACTTTTGAACTACTTTAAGAATTTTGATGATGGAGCAGTGGTGGCCCAGTGGTAACGGCCGCGACTTACGAGTTGTAGGTCGTAGGTTCGAACGCCGACAGGCGCTTTACTTTGTGTAAATGATTACCATCACCACTGCTCTCAAAACAGTGAAGGAAAACATCGTGAGGAAACCGGCATGTCTTAGAACCAAAAATTCGAAGACATGTGACATCTACCAAACCGCACAGGGCCCGCGTGGTGGATTACGGCCCACTCCCTCTCATAGAGAGGAGGCCTGTGTCCCAGCAGTGGGAACATTATAGGCTGATTATGTTATGTAAGAATTTTGATGTAGTTTTCACCACCATTTGGAGTATTTTTAACCGACTTCTCCCAATTATGAATCGATTTTGATGATTCTTTTTTTGGTTGGGTAATGCTTCAGAGGTGGTCCTATAAATTAAAAAAGTCATCAAAATCGATTCATAATGAGCGGAGTAATCGCGTAAAATAATCACAAAAAAGAAACATACAGACGAATTTGAGAACCTTCTTCTCCTTCTTTTTGAAGAAGTCGGTCTCCTTCTGGGGCAGTCGGGTAAAAAGCGAAAAATTATTTTAATTTCGGAAGTCGGTGTCTTTGCTTTGCAATTTTCGTTTTTTTTGTAAAAGTTTTTTATCTTGAATAAAGGTTCATTTGTTACATTCATATTTTGCTCGCGCAAAGCCAAGGTTTGCTAGTGTCTTCGAAAGATGACATACGAGACATCACTCGAACATCCCCCTACCTCCCTATTATCTCGGTATTGTATCCAAAAATCAGTACAGCGCTGCTTACTCCTCAATACGTAGGTATAAAGGAGCTCTCTCCAGGAAGGCTCTAAAGTGTTTGCAGAGAGCTTTGGCAGCCCAATTTTGTTGGAGAGCCCACTCGAGACGACCCTCGGCTGTAAGCGAATCGTTAATTTTATAAATGCACGCAAATCGACGCTTTACGTCGTCATATTCTGAGATTTTAATGATAGTATGAACTATACCTACATAACTATTAGATATCTACCAAATTACGGTTAATTTGTAGTAAAATGCTTAAGAATGATATGCCGTTGCCATTCCTTAGGTGTCAGAAATTGTGCGTTGGTATATCAAATCCTAACTAATATTATAAATGCGAAAGTGAGTTTGTTTTCTTGTTACGCGTTCACGCTAAAACGGCTATACGAATTTAGATGAAATTTGGCACATGGGTAGAATATGACCTGGAATAGGACGTAGGATACTTTTTATTCCGATATTCCCACGTGATCGAGACTTACGCGGGTGAAAACGTAGGGCGCAGCTAGTAAATAATATTTGTTTAAATACGTGATATAACTAATCAAATTATCGAGATGCTGATAACGGAATATATCTGGAAAAGAAACCACCTTTCGACACATTACATAAGCAATTGTCATATTTTACGTTCTCTCCACATACATACCTACATAAACAAGGAAACTAATTTACCATAAATTTTTAAGACTCTATAAAACCAAACACCTAAATACGACATAAACCTGAATCTCAAAAACATCCCAACACAGGCTTAACATCTTAGCGTTTTCGCACCGAATCGATGGACCATTACATTCTGTCCATAATTTCCGTTTGACTTGTTACAGCGCCCACTAACTGAAACCACTCTCAGGAATCGTCAGTACGATCCTTGCGAAAATCTATACAACCTTCCATTATTTATACAATGCGGAGACGAAGATACGACAGTAAATTAAACTTTATATAATACAAATAAATGATCCCAGTTTGCACTCAAAGATTCAATTAAATATTCCATGCAAATAAACGCGAAGTCCGTCTGCCTATCTGTTAGCTTTTTACGTATTAACGGCTGAACGGATTTCCATGAAATATGAAACACATTGCCAGCAGTTTAATCACTACAGGGGCCTATCACCACCGCTTACAGCAGTACCTATTATTTTTATTTAACTTCAGTGGAAAGAGATGAAGCTCTACAGGACGTATAGATCCATCTCTTTCCCCCACGAAGTAAGATTAAAATAATACTGCTGTAAGCGGTGGTGGTAGGCACCCAGGTCACCAAAAAATACATAAATATGATAGTTGGCAGATGGCGATGGGTCGGCTTGATCTTTACTTACTACGATTTAGTTAGTATGTAAAGACATTACTTGGGCTTCTGACGACCCGTAACGACTACACATACAACCGTATGTGTAGTCGTTACGGGTCGTCAGAAGCCCGAAAGTCTGACACTCAGTCTTACCAAGGGGTATCGTATTACCCAGTTACTGGGTTGTGGAGGTCAGATAGGCAGTCGCTCCATGTAAAATACTGGTATTCATCCTGCATCCGGTTAGACTGGAAGCCGACCCCAATATAGTTGGGAAAAGGCTAGGCTGGTGATGATTTAGTTAGTATGGCTTTTTTTATTATTCTGTGTAAGTATTTAACAATTTCAACATACTCCTATGGACTACTACTGCCAGTGTATTGTCATCTCCACATTGAATATCGATAAATTATCTCGACAGTAATCCTTCATAGTCAAACTAAGTAGTAGAAATACTTTGACGTCCGTATCTCGTTAAGCCGTATCTTGCAGACAAATGGGTGTTTGGACAAGCGGTTATAATCCAGTTTATATTGTTAGTAAGCTCCTGTCAAAGGAAGTTATATTTTTTGTGGGAAACTGGCAGACAGATTTGTAGAAGGTAAGGTTTGGTTATAATGAGAGCGGGGCGGATAGCGCTTAAAACTGTAATAGAAGTTGATAGTGTCAAGATGCATTTAGGTATATGATGCATCTTAATACTATAGTCCGCGCGCGACTGCTACTCACCCCTTTTTTTTTTTTTTTTGATTTTGGTAAATCTTCAAAATGACTTCTCCCGCTCTGGGCGGAGCAGGACTGTGTCAGACTTTTACTGACTAAAACCCACCCGTCTTCCTTCAGTTGCCTGTTGCCAAGGGTCCCGGTATCCCTTTCAGACTTTCCCGCAACCCTGGCAATGCTAGTCACCCCTGAGGTATGTGAGCGGTGAGACGAGGGAGGGCGCCATTGACAAAATTGGCAGAATGATAACTCATTCTGCCAATTTTGAAGTTGCACCGCCTGACAAAGGCCAAAGCTACAGATGTGCATCAATCAAATTACATTATGAAGAATCAGTAGTCGAAGTACACTTATAAAGAAAATACGAGAGATAAAACGAAGAAACTCTTCTCCTGCTGATTAATCCTACTATAATATTATAAATGTGAAAGTTTGTGTGTTTGGATGTTTGTTACTCAATAAGGCAAAAACGGCTGAATGGATTTGGATGAAATTTGGCAAACAGATAGCTTATAACCTGGATTAACACATAGGATACTTTTTATCCCGATATTCCCACGGGATCGAGACTTACGCGGGTGAAACCGCGGGGCGCAGCTAGTAATATAATATAATAAGGCATATAGAATGATAACTTATACTAAACACTATTTCCAACAGACTATCGTTCCTGCTTATGCTCACCACTCCGCTCTCCAACACGTAGATTACCTACTTTCTTTAAGAAATAATTATTTTACACAATAATGTTACAATCCTTAAGAATATTTTTTGTGAACCAGAATCTACCTTTAGTAAGCAATTTTTCAAACATAATGAAGAATGACTACCGAAAGAAAGTATATTTTTTTCAACTTTACACCCATTTCTTAAGAAATCGTCTCAGTAATTGGTGTAATTAAAATAAATTGGCTTACGAAAGCTATCTGGATGATTGGGACAACTTAATAACGAATTATGGCGTCGTTCATTTTCTTTTAAATTTTTATGCTGTGGTTAGCATTTGTGGTCTTCAAACAAGGAGGAGGTACTACGTTCGGATGATTGTTTTTTTTTTTTTTTTTTTTTTTATGTATATTCACTGATTACGCCGCCGTTTGTGAACCGATTTTAAAAATTCTTTTATAATTCGAAAGGGTATACTCCCGAGATGGTCCCATATAAATTTTCTTAAGTTTGCTTGCGTAGTTTTTGAGCTAGCTTCAATATTACGTATTTTTCCCACAGTCTATGTAGACGATATAATTATTAGACTCCTTCACTGTTATTTACATAGCAGGTAGTAACTTGTGTGGGGTAGGTACCACCACTAAAAAGTGAACAATAAAAACTTTTTACAAAAAAAAACAACCGACTTCAAAAAAAAAAGTGAAAAATAACTTTAATTTCGGAAGTCGGTGTCTTTGCTTTTTAATTTTCGTTTTTTGCCACCGACTTTCGAAATTAGTTATTTTTCACTTTTTTAGTGTTTTTTTTGAAGTCGGTTGTTTTTTTTTGTAAAAAGTTTTATTATTTATGGTTTATATCGCAGCTATATTTATTTACATCAAAAAGGGTAGGTACGGTAAATTCATAAATGAGTTTAATTGAGATTTGTGATACGACAGAGAGTAAAAACACTAAAAACTATACACACATTATGATTGAAAAACATTATTTTTAGAAATTTTTCGTATTATTGACCCGAACTTGAAAGAGACTTTGAGACGTGGTCAGCATTTGTGGAGTTTGGAAATATTTGACTTTTATGGAGACACTTTGGTAAAATTGATCCGTATCTGAAATGATAAAAATCTTGCTCTTCAGAGGCCCTAGACAAAGTGACCTTCTATCAGCGAAAAGGCAAAAATGTATAGGACTGACATAATCTATCGAAAAGCTTATGTCAATCCTGTTGAAAGTCGTTGAAATACGAAACGCTTTCGAAGCGATTGTCACTTGTCTAGGCCCTCAAGATTGAATCCTACTTACTTAACTCAGACAAACACTTCTCATCTAACCAAAATGAAAATCAATCAAAATAACTATAAATCGGGATTTCACAAATGTTGAATTTTTATAAAAATAACTTTGTATCGAATACCGTCATTACATTGAACAAAGTGTCTTCAGGCCTTACTTCCATCATATTTATTAAACATTTTTGTAAAGTTCCTTCGAAGCCTTAAAAGGAAAAAGCATTATGTATAAATAGCAACGATCAAAATTCACCATTTTCGGTGCCCTCGTCCAAAAATTTAAGGGATTTGATACGGATATTTGATCCTAAATACCAAATTAACGTTATAGAAAAAAATATTCCTTTTAAAGATCTTTTAAGCGTCCTTTATCAAGTACCGTGAAATAGGATCCTTTACACACACAGTCATGAGTACGGTACCTATTGAAGGGGGTGTGAGGGTGTGTGTAGAATGTATATGGTGTGTGTGTGTGTGTGTGGATGTGTGTGTGTGTGTGTGTGGGTGTATGTGGCTGCCTCTATAGAGTAAGGTCCAATACATGCAAATAAATTTACCATTTCGTTTGTCCGTTACGAATATAAATGGATTCTGGTGAATTAATGAATTTATTACCCGCTTTTATTTTAAGTGGCCTACGCCCCGTCACTTGAGGCTATAAATCTTTGTGGCGGTACCACTGGCCTCCAGGGACTGGATTCTTTGTGTTTCTGCAAAATACAGTTACTTTTATGTATGGTCTAAACACCTGGGTCAGTAGTAATGTTGCCGAAAGTACTGTGATAAAAGCTAATACTTACGAGTATTAAATATATTTATTACTAGAATAAAAAAAGAAATAATTGATGAGCGAGCCAGAATGTTAAAACAAAAATATAAACTCTCTTTCTCTATGGCTCGTTCATTTTTAATTATGTGCAAAATAAAAGGCTCATAAAATCTTTAGATTTAAATCTTGCCAGATCTTTATCTGTTATTATTTAATATAATAACTCACTTTAAATCCAATAACCAGTGATTTTTTATTCCTTTTGTTTAAATTCAAAAAGGGACGTGAAATCAAACTTTATTTTCATATACTAATATTTAATACTTACGTTTATTATGTTTTATTGAAATACCTACATTTAGAATCTAACCTACACAATAGATGGTTAAAAGGGATTGATTGTCACCGAAAATATGAAGCAATGAAAAGAAATTGTTTATTCTGTAAATAGGATATTGGAATCACTTTTACACGTCATATTAAAAAGTTGTAAAAATAAGCTAGATGAGGTCGGCGTTTCCTATCTGACTACTCTGAGAAGAAAGGCCGAAACAAACTCAGAGGTCACCGTCTCCTTTAAAGTCCAGACATAATCTTGGGCAGGCCATATGAGGACCATGTAGATTAGAGTCTGAAATGGTCTTTTGAGGAAAGAACCACACAGATTTGAGTGGACCTGTCCAGTCAGTGCAAGCATTTGTCAGTAATAGTGGAGCTCAATCAACGACTCGACGAACTATCCAAAGAAAGGACATTTGGGTAGGTCGCATAAAGTTCTCAAATTGCCAGACCTTCGCTAAAACGTTAGTTTTATTTTAAGAACGAAGAATAAATATCCACATAGTCGTCACATTCACAATAAAACAATACTTTACAAGTAATCATCATGTCATTTTGTATATAATATTCAATAATGTCAATTTGTATATAAAACTGGTTGGTATATTTTTATGGTTTTCCATAATATTCAAAATTTCACAATGCTTAGCAGAGCGAGCAGCTCAATCCCATGCATTTTTGTCTTCTAATTAATCTGAAATTTTATAGTACCCTTTTTTACAAAGTTTGGTTTTATATATATACAATACATATATAATACAGCTTTAAATCGTTTAATGGGTAAGTTTCGAATGTCAATGGGAAGTTTGTTATAAAAGCGTATACATTGACCCATGAACGAGTTGCCTACTCTGTGGAGACGAGTGCGATGTACAGCAAGATTGTGTTTATTCCTGGTATTTAAACTATGAATATCGGACATTTTCTTAAACTTTGATATGTTTTTGTGTACATACAATAGGTTTTCAAATATGACAGGCAATCGTGAGGCTACAGTCAGAATATCTATTTCTTCGAATTTTTCTCGAAGGGAATCTCTTGGACCTAGGTTGTAAATGGCTCGAACAGTCCTTTTCTGTAAAAGAGATTGAGCCATAAGAAATAGAGCACATAAATAGGGCAGACATGAGGATTCATATAAAAAAGAACAATCCTCTGCCGCGCTAGCGATGCTGGAATAAGTAAATGTTCCTTAGCTCCGAGTAATTGGCAAAAAAAGTTTTTTGTCACATTTTCTGACTCAAAGTCAAAGTCAAAGTCAAATAATTTATTTCAAATAGGCACATATATGGCACTTTTGAACGTCAAACAAAGAAATAGAATTGATTCTAGTTGCCCCTTCCAAAAGGTAGTTTTCGTATGGAGAAGAATGGGCAAGAAACTCCATCGTTACTCTTTTAAAAATGTTTTACAATATTTTGTATACATTAATTATATAATTATATGTGAAGACGATGCACCTACAATAAGATTACTGTACTACGAAAGGTAAAAAGAATTATAAATGGAGCAATAATGAATAAATTAATTACCAGATACATGGTGCTCACATATTTACAAAGATTGTAAAAGTATACGATATTACAATAGTCCTAACATTGTTACAAGTAGTACTAATAAGTCAGTGCGTGAGTTTAAGTAATGACAGAGTGTAAAAGTCTATGACATACAAATAATAAATAAAAAAAAAAACTAAATTAGCTATCAGTTTGATTTTGTCCAGACACTAAATCGTCCTATGGAGCAAGACCAGCATGTTTCCAAGCATTCTTATCTTGGATATAATCCTCTAATTTGTAATAAGCTTGTTTACAAAGTGTACTTTTTATATGAGTTTTAAATTTTCTTTCATTTAATTGCAATATATCACAAGGTATTTTGTTATAGCATTTAACGCAGTACCCCATAAAAGATGTTTGTACTTTAGCTAATCTGAAAAATGGTTGATCTATTTTATCTTTATTTCTAGTATTAAAATTATGCCTATCACTTATTTTATTAAAAAGATTTAAGTTTTTTCTTACATACATAATATTCTCATAAATGAATTGGCAAGGTACCGTCATGATATTAATCTTTTTAAATAGTTCCCTGAGAGATTCGCGGTGACAAAGATTATAAATGGCTCTGACAGCTCTTTTTTGCAAAATAAAAATGGATTCAATATCAGCAGCCCGACCCCACAGTAAAATGCCATACGACATTATGCTGTGGAAGTAACTGAAATAGACCAAACGCGCGGTTTCTACATCTGTTAACTGTCTTATCTTTCTAACAGCATAAGCGGCCGAGCTTAACCGCCCCGCAAGAAATTTTATATGAGGTCCCCATTGTAATTTCTCGTCTAGCGTGATTCCCAAGAAAACTGTTTGATTAATAAACTCCAGTTTTTCTCCATTCAATATGATGTCTCATTCGCTACTTCTAACATTAGGTAATTTAAATCGAATGCATTTGGTTTTTTTTTCATTTAGTACCAAATTATTTACCGTAAACCAATCTTGTACCTGAAGAATAGAGCTATTCACGTCGTCAAGATTTTGTGAACGTCGATTTATTTTAAAAATCAATGATGTGTCATCTGCAAATAACACCATCTTCGGTTGATTTAGAAGTAATTGGGGTAAATCATTAATATAAACTAAAAAGAGGAATGGACCTAATATCGAGCCTTGAGGAACGCCCATTGCCATTTCAGACCCCAATGAGTTTACGCCGTTTACTTGAACTTGAACTTTTCTTTCTTTCAGATATGATCTTAGTAAATCAAGAGCTGTATTCCTAACCCCATAGTGCTCTAGTTTCAACAGAAGTGTATCATGGTCGACGCAATCGAACGCCTTCGAGAGGTCGCAAAAGATTCCAATGGCATCTTGTGCTTCCTCCCAGGCGTTAAAAATGTTCTTTATTAGGGTGACACCGGCGTCAGTGGTACAACGCCCTTTGGTGAAACCGTACTGATGTTCATGAAAGATGGAATTTTTATTAAAGTGACGTAACATTTGATTGAGCATCAACTTTTCAAACACCTTACTGAGAACTGGCAGAATTGACACAGGCCTATAATTGTTGGGTTCCTTACTATCACCGGATTTAAACAAAGGAACTACTTTACTGTGTTTCATGAGATCCGGAAAGACTCCTTGGTCTACACTGGTGTTAAATATGAAAGCTAAATAGGGCGCAATGGTTTCTATGATAGATCTACAGACTTTTACAGACATTCCCCATAGATCTTCTGTTGATTTAATTTTAAGATCTTTAAAAGCTTTTATAACCGCTTGGGGGTTTGTATGCTGAAACCTAAACTCCAAAGGGCATGCCTTTACATTCTTTCTAAGTAAGGCAGCAGAAAGCGCGGGTGAGGAATTTAGAGCTTCAGTAGTTTTAACTGGAATATTTCCAAAAAAGTTTTCAAATTCCTGAGCTATTTCTACATTTGAGTTGATTGGGCCATGTGCAGTCTCTAAATTAAATTCAGTACTACGCTGTTTTTTCCTACCTGTTTCATTATTTATTATTTGCCAGGTAGTTTTTATTTTGTCATCAGCTGATTTTATTTTATTGCTAATGTAAAGAGCTTTAGCTATTTTGCACACATTTTTAAAAGTTTTAGAATATTTTGCAACATACTGATGAAAGGTTGAATTATTCATATGTTGCTTTAGGCCATAAAGTTCAAAAAGATTTTCCCTGCTTTTACGAATACCTGGAGTAGCCCAATCACTAAATAAGAACTTTGTGTAAATAGTTTTAGTCTTTAGTGGAAAAGTTTCATTAAAGTGTTTGTTTATTAGTGAAAAGAAATCGGCGTAGAACTCATTTGGGTCACATACATTATTAAAACTCTGAACACATAATTTACTGGCCAACGAATTATTTAATTTTTCTAAGTTTTTACATGTAATTGGCCTAAACCTTATTTGAATTTTTTGTAAAGGTATGTAGGCGCAAAAAGTTATTGTTTGTCCACTGTGATCAGATGGCAACTTATTTACAATTTCTTTATGTAAGTAATCACAATTACAAAAAATATTATCTATACAAGTGGCAGAAGAAGCTGTCACTCGGGTTGGTTCAATAAAAACATTTGACAAATCAAATGACCTAAAAAGACTTAATAATCGGACAGTATTCGAGTTATTTTCTAATAAATTAATGTTAAAATCACCACATATGATTATTGACTTACTATTAGTACTAAGTTTCTTTAGCACCTCTTCCATTACAGAATCAAATATAGGTAGATTCTGGTAGCTTGGAGGTCTATATACGCATACTATAACATGCTTATCAAGCTCAACACAGGACAATGCAATGGTGTGTTCAACAGACAGTCCAATGATGTCTTTCCGTTCTTTTGATTTAATAGAATTTTTTACTAATATTAATGAACCGCCATGTATCATACATTTTCGACTGAAATGGCTAACTACACAATAATTTTCGTAATTAATTGACTTTACTTGATGGTCTTTTAACCAATGTTCTGTTAAACAAATGACATCAAACTTGGTATTTTCTAAAAACAATTCTATTTCCAGTAATTTGGAAGAGCAACCTTGGATATTTTGATTGAATAATTTTAACATATGTTGCCCCCCCTTTGGTTTCTTATTTTTGTGTATAATATTGCCAGAAGATACCTTTTTATTATTCTCTAATAATAATAATTGTTTATTTGAAGGGGTAACTTCTGTTGTCTTACTTACTAGTTTAAAACATTATCCGGAGTGACCTCCACAAGTACAACTGAAGCGTCCAGAATGCCCGTCGCAGTTCCAGCAGGAAGAGAATACCTTATCTGACTGGTAGTGGCCTCCAAAGATGTTGGTATTATAGGTGGATCCTCCTTCGTACAACATGATGATTTATAATTATTGCTCACTATGCTGTTAGTATAACTAGACAACACAGACTCGTCACTAATACTATCATTTGTTATATTAGCTATAACCCCATTAATATTATATGCTATCAACATAGCAATCAGATGTCTACATTCCCAAGACAGAGATAAAGTTCTCTGAGTTAACTTAAAACCACTAACAAACTTGTTAGTGTCAAAATACAATAATTTGTCACTATGACAACATGTCAATCTGTGAATAGTACTATTCAACTTATAAATATAATTATTGTCATAATCTGATAAAGTATCAGAGTAAGGTAAAGCACACAACATTATTTTTCCTATATTTAATTTTAATAAGATGTCCACACCATCCACTATATCCTTTTTGGTAATACCAGTACTATTACCTAAAAGCAAAACCATTGTAGAATAATTATCTAGGTTTGTGTTTGCAATTCTTTTAATCATTTGTTTGAAACTTATGTTATGATAACTATGATTAGTAAAATTATGGCTAAGGTAATTGAGTAACATTTTTCCAAAGCCAGAACCTAATTCGTCACAGAAAAATATAGATTTATTTTTCTTCTGTGTATTAACACAGGTCTCTGCTGGAAGAGCCAACGCCGGCGGGGGGAAGTCAGGCTGAATCTGAGGAGGTGGTGGTTGGTTGGCACAGCTGCATGAGAGATTATTAGTCAGAGACTCATACCTCTCAGCATTGCACTTCACCAAATCCAGTAGTTCCCCAGCCTCAAGCAAGCGCTCACTTAATTGTTGTTGTGAAGTCTCATATTTCTCAAAAATATCCTTCAGCAAGTGCTCCTTATGTAGTATATCATTATAAAGGAGCTTAGTATCAATGTCATACTTTTCCCTACATTCATCTAACTCGACAGTACAACTATTTAAACTTTTTGAAAGTATGACACGTTCCTTTCTAAGGGAAAGATTTAATTTTAAAAGATTTTGTTTTTTAATAACTTTCTGTGACCGTTTTATTATTTTCTTCAATTTAATATATTTCTTTAATTTATTGTGACTCATAACAATAGGACATAATGGTATGGTATCGTCACCAGTCAAATCTATTGTTATAGCTGGCTCATACACTGATTTTAACTTGCTGCCTACCAAATCATTAAATAGGTTATTGGTGTTAGCGACCTGTTCACTGACTTTGACAGACTCTGAGAGAGATAGGGCCTTATGGGATTCACATAATTTCTGTTTAAGTTCTAAAATATGGTTCAAAGCCAGTTCATGGGTGTCACTGCACTCTTGGAATGTTGACACTTGCTGTTGTAGTTGACTGTACTGGTCCGCTAAGTCCATGTGTTCTATGTGTAGCTCAGCCAGCTCATTTTTGAGGGAGGTGTTTTTAGCTATAATGTTCACCACTTCCACTTCACTGTCTTCTCTTTCCTGGAGCAGTTGTTTGCATTCAGCTTGAGAAGCTTCGAGATCCTTCAAGGTAACTCTCAGTTTTGCTTCCATCTCCTTGATTGTAGCTCTGCGGGTCATCATTTTGAGAAATATTGTCAGTCACCTGGAATGTGTGAAGTTATGCAGCTAAATAACAGTGCAAGAAAAGATGTTCTGATATGTGAATAAGGAGGGGGTAGTTGGGGGAAAAAGTAATTAAAGTAATTTGATGAGAAAATATAGCATAAATATAGTTACATTAAGATTTAGTTAATTAGAATGAGATGGGAAAGTTCCACAGAAGAGAAATATTATAGAAAACACTGCTTTACTTAAACTATCTTAAAATATCTTCTAACTACATATGTAGGTACAAAAGTCTTATTTTATGTAAAGAATTTGTGACACATTACAGGATTATTAAGTACAATTTTTGTAGTAGTAGTAGCTCGTAGTGAGCTTATTTTGTATAGTAAATTATGTAGTGTTTATTGTCTGGGCGAATGTTTTCGTCGTCGATTTTGCTTCCACTTGTTGTCAAGCAAAAGGAGACATAAACCGTGCCAGTGTGTGATGGACGTAGCTCAAAGACCTGAGCAGTATTTTGTGGTTGGACTTGTTTTATTAACTTATTTAAATTCTGATATTTGAAATGTGTAGCCTAAGTAAAGTAAGGAAAACTTATCATAAAATCGACTTATTGCAGTTATCCTTAATAACAATATTGTACAGCACATTGCGCTGATTCCGAATCTTTCTAACTCAATTTGGACAAAAATGATACTTATCTACTGCTGTGATCACACGCGCGGCAGAATTTTAGTAATCAAATTCAGTTTATATACCGCTGAAAGTTTAACAGCCAGCGAATAACGCATGATGTTATACCAACAATGCCTCTAATTCCAACTACGTTAGTGTATGCATCAGTACAAAATATACACAGGCCCCAACCAAAATAATGTTTCGCAGTGAATTCACATAATTTCAAACTGATTAGGTGATATTTACTCATCATTGAATTAATATTCAGCATTCAAACTATTCCTGCAAACATTATTTGTTGCAGATCCAATGAGTTCGTGACAAATAATATTAATTCAGTCAATACTAATTGAAATAAACCACTGAAATACTGTTTATTTTCGTATTTGAAATCGTTAATGTCTGTGGTCGAGCTTATTATAATTTTATAACTAGTGATACACTGGGGCTGGAGTTTCGTAGAACAAATACCTGCACGCAGCCTGCAATTGATTTCAATGTTTTACTATGTATTTGCGGGAGTTAGCTGCTCCCAATAAGTTCATGAAATAAAACAAAATGACTGTGATCCACAGGTAATGCAGTTTAATTAGTCAGAAACATTAGCTGAATGGTTATGTACATTGTTTGTGTTAATACAATCACAGAGGACCCTTACAAGTCTGGAGAAAAATTTTCATAACCGTTTATTTTAGTGCCTGTCAAAAACCGTAGTGACGCAGACTAAGTAATAACGAGTGATGTGTCACTCTCGTAGTGGTGTTACCTCATTCAGGTGGACGATTTGGTAATCGCCACATATTTATACCAGCACCCTAATTGCGTAATACACTATCAATCAGAATTGGAATCGGTTTGAAACAAATTTCTAATCCATTGCTTCATATGTTCGAAAAAAAAATCTACTCAACAACGTAAATAAAGCAATTAATGTTGTTGAACTGTCAAAATGAAACAAATTAGTCTTAATCGGTTACGAAAATAACTTACCTACGCAATTAGCTGAACGGTATACATAGCTATTGAAATAAACTAAACACAACATCGCATTAGATGTGTCAACAATATAATAAAATGTACTTACTTACAATTTATTTAATGGATTACATACATACTTCAACTGTGGGGTGCTCATGCTGAATAATGAAGATTGTCACGATTCACGTAGTTTTAGCTGAAATACCTATTAGCCAGAAACGAACAGTGTCAATAGCTCTATTTAGAAAAACTGTCGGACAAACAAATACCTACAGCAGTAAACAAGCCCTAAAATGTTAAACAGCATCTTACCCGTTCCTACTTTATGACCCGCTAGTTGGGTAGACGAGATTCAGATTTATTTAGACACTTAGGAGTGGAGATACAAACCTAATGCCGCGTTTTCACTGGCATTTTGTTCAGAGCAAATGTTTGCTGTTCTGTCGATGCAGCGATGTTCGCTCGAAAAAGAAAACATCTGTTTTCACTTACCCTGCCAAGCGAATATTTTTTCAGAGCAAATGTTTGCTGTTCTGGCAATTTTCGCTAAAAACGAAAAACATCTGTTTTCACTATGCCCTGCTGAGCGAACATTTGTTCAGAGCAAATGTTTGCTGTCCTGCCGATGTTCGCTCAAAACAGAAAACATCACCGAGCACGTCCAACGTTAAGCGAATGCACAGAACAAATGCTCGCTCGCTGTGACGTCGTTTTTACTGAAAGAATGAGCGAGCGAGCATTCGTTCGTCGAGTCCAACCGATCATCACCGAAGAATATGTTCGCTCGCTCAAGTGTTTTCATTTACCGCGCGAAGAAACGCTTGCTCGCTCAGAATTACTGTTCAGAACGCTAAGTAAAAACGTAGCTTTACAAAGACATTTACAAAAAAGGTCGAACCAAGGAACTAGGGTTTTTTTTCAATAATTAGTCCTAGCCAAGCCTTTTCCCTGACCGACTGTCAATTTGGGCATCATAACCCAGTTATTGGGTATATAATGACAGGATACCCTTTGGTAAGACTGGTTTTCATATGTTCGGGCTTCTATCTATCCGTAACGACTAGCAAAGATCAAATTACAATGTAGGGTGAAAGTCCTGAATAAAAATGAATGACAAAACTTATCAAATAATCCTAACTAGTAATATTATAAACCGAAAGTGATTTTGTTAGTTTGTTTGTTACGCGTTCACGCTAAAACAGCTGAACAGATTGTAATGAAAATTGGCACACGGGTAGACCATGACCTGTGTAAGGACATAGGCTACTTTTCATTCTTTCATTCCTGGATCGCGGGCGAAAGTCCGTGCCATCGGCAACAGCAAGTATTATATTGTATGTTAAAGTTTGTATATTTGGATGTTACTCAATCTTGCAAAAACGGCTGAACGGATTTGGATGAAATTTTGACAAACAGATAGTTTATAACCATGTTACTTTTTATCCCAGTATAGTACGTCCCCGTGAGATAATTTCCGACGTCAACGCGGGCAAAGTTGCGGGCAAAAGCTAGCCGTCAATAAAACTTTCTAACTTTGCCCCAAACCCCATAATTTTAAAATAAAGGTACATCGCAGACTCAGACTCACAAAAACATCATCCATTACGTGTAGAGAAGTGACAAATACAGCAAAACAAAGGCGAGACTTGAGATTTATTATGCTTCGAATTGCACGGAGCGGGCTGCGGCGTAGAACGATCCCTAGGTACGTAGGACAGGACCATGGAATAAGACAACCTTATAGAAGAATATAACAGATTTAATTCAGTATGAGTAGTTAGGGTAGGTAAAAGTCTGACAGGCCCTCTAACTTCAAATAACTTCTCCCGCTTTGGCGCTCCGCCCAAAGCGGGAGAAGTTATTTGAAGACTTCCAAGCCTCAAAAAAAAAAAAAAAGTGTAGGTATAGGGAAAGGCCATCTCAGAAAGAAATCTGCATATTCCTCATATAGATCGAAATATGAGGAATTTATATAAATCGGGGAAGAGAGATGCTACGACCTGTAACTACGTTGTTGAAGTTTCAGCCGATATACGGAAAGCCCTAATCCCTCAATCAAGGCTTTTTATAAATTGGACGTCCTGTCCTGTCAGGGACTTTACATTGGTAACAAGGTGTTATAAATGCCAACAATATGGCCATGCAGCAAAAACTTGCCGAGAGGTCGTATCTACTGTGGTCACTGCGGTGACGCAGGCCATTCGTTGTCCGAATGCGCGAAGAAAGCCGATATTCCGATATGTGCAACTTGCTCACGCTTTAAAAAGCCTAGTGATCACAAAACAGGAGACGCTGAATGCCCTGCTAGGAAAATAGCGGAATACAGATATATTAACTCCATCGATTAGGAGGGCACCTAGTGCGTCATACTCAAGGCCTGACTTCCGTAACTCTTGTTGCTGACTCAACATATACCCTGGCCACTGCGCTGTCCTACTTACTTGTGATTTGTCGCTGTCTAAGCATATTAGCCGACCTCTTCAACATCTAATGTAGCCATGAAGGTGATTTATGCAATATTTGTTTTAACCTAGTTAATAATACTGCAGACGCAATCGTAATCGTGTAACTAGGTGCAAACAACTATTTACCTTAATTATTAGTGTTTAAGTAAATTATAACATAATAAATTAGCTATCTATCTCATTATTCTTAAAACTTATGTTAAATATTGTTAAGAAATCAGTTGTCCTAATAATAATCATAAGAACTAATGCCGCCTGTGATACAGGTTTATCCTAGTACAGGCATCATACTTTGTAATACCTACATTATTTCTAAGCTTTATACTGTATTTTACCAATTTTTATTTTTTGAATAAATTTATTATTTATTTTATTTTATTTTTATAGCCTGACCAAGTTTATGTCAGGGTTTAATACAGACAGTTGAATCGTCAGACGTCGTTGAGACGTCGACGTTCTCTGCGTCCAGCGCTCGGTGTGGCAACACGTCGTGTTCTGGTTTACATAACATAACATAATCAGCCTATAATGTTCCCACTGCTGGGACACAGGCCTCCTCTCTATGAGAGGGAGTGGGCCGTAATCCACCACGCGGGCCCAGTGCGGGTTGGTAGATGTCACATGTCTTCGAATTTTTGGTTCTAAGACATGCCGGTTTCCTCACGATGTTTTCCTTCACCGTTTTGAGAGCAGTGGTGATGAAATTATTTACACAAAGTAAAGCGCCTGTCGGGGTTCGAACCTACGACCTACAACTCGGAAATCGCGGCCGTTACCATTGGGCCACCACTGCTCTGGTTTGCAACTGGTCAATCGCCATCCTTATTTTTATTTTTTTGAGAGTTGTTAATCATCAAATGCCTTCTCCCGCTCTGGGCGGAACGGGTGTCAGACTTTTACTGACTAAAACCCAACCTTGTTCCTTCAGTTGCCTGTTGTCAAGGGTCCCGGTATCCCTTTCGGACTTTCCCGCAACCCCGGCAGGTCAATCGTCATCCTGAAGATGCCTCGTTGAGAGGTGAAACACGTGTCGTTTTCTTACAGGGTTTTTTTATGATTCTTGAGGAATAGTTAAGCGGAATAGGTTACTAAATATATCTACGTCTATTGTGTTTTACAACGGATTTCCGCTAAATCACGCCTGAATCAATTAACTATCGGTCTTTCTTCTCAAAGTAGTCGGATATGAAACATTGAACTCGTCTAGTTTTAAGACATACGTTATTTTTGACCAGTAAAAGTGTTTTTTGAACCCATTTACAGAAATAAATATCATTATTTATCATAAAAAAGTATAATAAAAATACTATTCGCACATCGCCCCTATTAGGACATGGGACTGGTGAAATGTGGGTGTATCATAGGTACACCTCTGCCTAACCCGTCGAGGAATACAGGCATGATGTTATGTGTATGAGTGTATAATAAAAAGAGGAAATCGAGACTGTATACTACCAACTTATCTTTTTGTGTATACCGATGCTTCTATAATAATCGCTTAACACTCGGCTTGCGTTTATCGTCATCATCATTCTCCTGCCCTTATCCCAATTTATTTGGGGTCGGCGCAACATGTCCCTTTCTTCCATACCTCTCTATTAGCCGTAATCTCGATAGTCACCCCCTTTCTAGCCATATCATCTTTCACACAGTCCATCCATCGTTTCTTTGGTCTTCCCCTACTCTTATAGCCATCGACATTCATACCCAAAACTTTCCTCACAACATTTTCCTCATTCCTTCGCATCACGTGCCCATACCATGATAACCGATTTCCGCACAATTTTTCAGTCACCGGTGCCACTTTCAGACTTCCTCTTATGTACTCATTTCTTATTCTATCCATTCGTGTAACACCACACATCCCTCTTAACATTCTCATCTCAGCTGCATGCAATTGCCTTTCATTCATCCCTTTTGTGGCCCAACATTCTGATCTATACAAGACAGCAGGTCTAACTATTGTTTTATATATCTTCCCCTTAAGTTTAAGGGGAATGCGGGAGTCGCAGATTGTTCCCGTGACCTGCCGCCATTTCATCCATCCAGTGTTAATTCTTTGCTTAACTCGGCTTGCGTTTATCCAAGACAAAATAGGTTTTTCAATTTGTCGTCAATATAGGCATCGATGGCATAAAGAAAGTGCTTGGGGCGGGAGTTTCACTTCTATACATTCTTATTCAATGGGAGAACCTGCCTATACATACCGGTCAAAGTGCCCAGTACCCTTGAAAGAACCCATAATTGTACTGAAAAGAGTTTCCTTATAGAATTGTGCCTTTGAAGTACGAAAAAAAAAAAACGGATTTTTTGGACGAAATGTTGTTACTAACGAAATTTTTAGAATTGAATAGTAGTTTTGTTTTTCTTTACGATTTTCGTGTATTGTATATTGATTTTATTTTAATATTTTCGTCCTTGTCAAACTTATCATACTTACCTAGATTTTAAGTAAATGATGTGGTATCCTGTAATTGGTAACGCACACTGGTATTTTTGCCTATTCTTGTAAACTTGCAGGTAATTGTTTGAGATCCAATAAATAAATAAATAATAGTTTATTATAAATTTTGCACCTCATGAAATCTTTCTTTGGCAGACTCCACATGTCGAATTTATTCTAGTTATTCCTTCAAAATTGACTACCGACTACCTAAATAAAGTGACCCATCAAAAAAATAAAGTACATTCCATAGTCCTGCCATATAAAATGCCTAACCAAAATATAGGTGTAACATAACCACACATTACATAGCCAGCTACAAAAAATACATAAAAAATGTGTTTTCCTGAATCCCATGAGTTTTCGCCTAGGCTTTATAAGTTGCTTAATTGTTGCAAATGGGTCACACTACCACGTCCAGGAAGGAAAACGTCAAATTACAAGTCACCCTGTATATAGACCAATCATCGTTTCGACTATTTGGGCAGCAATTAACTGATGAACTAACACGTTGATTGATTGCTCGCTTCATCAGCCAGAAGGGTCCAAATAAACATTGACGGAACCTCTACTTGTTACGCCGAAAGTGCCGATATTAGTCCAAACCTAAATGTAGCTGTTTCACGAGTTTACTAAAACTTTATGGAGTGAAATGAATGAGACGAAAAAAGCCTTTTTGTGATTATACATTTTGGCCTGAAAAAACTATTTGTCATCAAAATATTTACGTAGCTTTGAGCCAAAGGTTGCGTAACTCTATCTCGGAATTTATTTTTTACTAAAAATTGATTGATGTTTTTAGCTATAAAAAAATTACTTTTACTAAATTGAATTTCACTTTATGATTCTAAGTAATGCTTCTATCTTTAAATAATTATCGAAGATAAAGTTCAGAAGAATGCGTATCGGCTCGCGTCTAAACTGAATCCTCAATAACATGTTTTGTACCCACAAAGTCAAATAGAGTCGGACCCAATATCCTGCAACTTTTAATAATCGTGGGGTCGCCAAACATCGCAACATCAAACGGTGTATGTAACATACGCGTAAAAAGAGCCCTGTATGGGAAACCAGTCGACTGAAATACAAGCGCACCTATTATAAGTATCTTTGAAGTTGTTTGTATCGAAATGCAAATAGGTCGAATATGTTATAGGTCGCGAAAATGTGCAAAAAATTATTATGAGAGGATAAGCTGAAGATTTCAATTTCACATATTTTTCGTTTCACTTGATTTAAATAACCTTCAAGAAAATTTCGCGTTTTCTTTTCAGCTTTCGGTACCTAAGTATTATTAGGTATATATACACTGAAGTAACTATTTTCAAGGAATTGTTAAAAGTCGTTAAAAAAACAACTCTAAACCTCAACCTCAAAATAAGGCCATCGAAAACAATAAGTTTCCACTTCAATTCACAGCGTTTAGTGGCCAGTCCTGGAATCCTGTTCAACACAAACTTTCCAACGTAACTTGACCTCTGTGCTTCGCAACCTTCGCCAGATAACTGAACAAAGTTAACTAATGAAGGAGATACAGAGATCAACGTATACTGGTCGGTTAAGGATGGGACATCGTAAATTCCCACTGGTCACTATAACCTAAGTTTACGATTGCGGTTGTACTGTTAAACGCCATTAATTTACGGGCTTGATTATAGAAATAAATTGGTTACGAATACAGTTTTAATTGAATCAGTGAGTCGAATTTGCCGACTATTGTTTTAGCAAGTGTCCCCGAACGCTTGTTCGAATTTAGCACGAAAAGTGTTTTGTATTCTGCATCAGGTCATTTTGTGCGGAAATTCAATTTCCATATTGTAGTTTGCAGTAATAGCACTTTGTTTGTAGTTTGCCTAAGATTGGTAAGAATACTTTAGTACTTGTAGGTGCATGAAGTTTACCTACGGTCGCACATCATGTATGCTTACACGATGTGCGACCAGGTGAAATAAATGTGCAGGTAAAAGAAATGCCTCGCAACCTTTTCGAGAGAAGTTAGTAGAGCTCACAGACAGTCAATCGTTAATTAAATAAACGCTAAGTTAACGTGTCAGTAGCCTGAGGCCCTAGACAAAGTGACATTCTATCAGCGATAACGATGATGGTAAAGGCAAAAATGTATAGGACTGGCATAAGCTATCGAAAAACTTATGTCAGGCATTTTTGGCCTCGCACGTCGTCATCTTACTTAGTATTATATTTTGTTAGTTTTAATTGTTCTTTTATTTTAATTAAGTACTTACAGTACTTATATTACTGCTTGTTTTTCCTGTGCGTTTCCCAAATAAAATATTTTTCTTTCTTTCTTTATAAATGTCACAATTTTCTTCGGAAAACCGGTTTGGGTTCACCGAACAAAATGCACGCAACCATCACATAATCGCGCGACGACCGCGTTGGTTAGGTCGAGAGGCATTTTAGCCTCTAATGTACGACACTGAAACCGATCTGACTGATTATGCTAATGATTAAAGTGGTGAACCACTTTAATCATTAGCATAATCAGCCTATAATGTTCCCACTGCTGGGACACAGGCCTCCTCTTTGTGAGAGGTAGTGGGTCGTAACCCACCGCGCGGGCCCAGTGCGGGTTGGTAGATGTCACATGTCTTCGAATTTTTGGTTCTTCACGTTTTCCTTCACCGTTTTGAGAGCAGTGGTGATGAAATAATAGATCTCTTTAATCATTGCCACTAATATATTAAGAAATCTTCTGACCACCACACATTGCGAGGAGATAACCTTCAACCAAAAATGTTTTCTTACAGAAATCGACATCCACAAATCCGAAGATTGCCGATCTGAATGGGTTGAAGTGAGGGATGGCTACATGCCGGACGCTCCCGTGCTTGGCAGGATCTGTGGCTCTGGGAAAGGACCTATGATGAGGTCCACAGGCTCAAGACTTACGGTTGTGTACCAGCCTGGACCCAGACCCAAACCCCATAGAGGATTTAGGGCGTTTTATGAAGGTAAGTTGCAGGAATAGACAGAACTTCAGCGCTTTGTTTTAGATATCTAAGGCTTTCCATAATACCAAAACACCGTGTTTATCAGTTGATTGGCATAAACACCTTTTAAACATGACATTTCTCTATGGAGTTTGACATAATACTGACATTAAACACGCGTTGAACAAGTGTCTAAGTTTTTGTGGTAAGGCCCGTTTAGGTTTTTCTATAGTAATTTCAGACATGTCAATTATCTTTTGACTCCAAACATTTTGAACTGATGAGCCTGATTAATGACTTTAGTTAATTTAAGTCATAACAGGTCTACTCTCATAGTCCGTCTACGAAGATACGTACCTAATTGACACGTCAAGACAAGTGTTAAATTGAATTTTTCGGACGGCCAAGAACTCATCGGCCCTAGGGACAACAGTCACATCATGTTAATTCTTAGCTCGGAAACCAAACTCATCTTATATCCTTAAATGGAGTAGAAAAAATCCGTAACTGCGGCCGAATTTAAGGACCTCGTGCTTAGGAAATGGATACCTTGCTTGTTGTTGCCGTTGCTAGTAATATTTAAACGATATTCTCTATTATCTAAAAACGTTTTATGCTGGCGATGCGCAAATCAAAACGCAGATTAGATTTTTCAGTTAGGGTGATCATCAGTTTTTATGACAAACAGGATGAAATTGGAGAACCATTGGAGTTAAGTGCTAAAATATTTTTTCCAGCTGTGTGTGGTGGAGACATTGAAGTGGACAGTACAGGACACCTGGAGTCACCGAATTATCCTGATGACTATCAGCCCAATAAGCTATGTATTTGGAGACTGTCGGTACCTCAGGTAAATAATACCCAGTGTTTTTCACACAATTTTGCCTGCATCTCACCTGATGGTAAGTGATGATCAGGCTGAAGGTGGAAGCGAGCGTCACCCAGAATCCTCAACCTCAGAGGAACTGACTATCTTAATTCTTACCTCTAACTACCGAAACACAACAATGCTGTTAACATTGTTGTTATGGCGACAGACTTAGATAAGCTAGTGGTAGCTAGCCAGGCGGACTTAGAATAAGCCCTACCACCAACCAAACCGAACAGAAAAGGATATTGACCAATTTGGAACAAATGCTGCCCAGCCATGGGAATGCTTACAAATGGTTTCTTGCATCAATTTAAAAAAAAAAACGAACCGAACCCGGGACCTCTGATTCTGAGACAAGCGGTCTAACTACTAGAGCACAGTAGCGGTGAAAAAACTAAAACATCTTATTCAAATTCTCATGTCGTAAGCACATAAACCCTTAAATATCTTATATTTAGATAACGATGGAAGCAAGAATTATTAGATGATAATTCTTGGTAGTAAGGAAACCACCGGCTAGGCAGCCTTTTCCCAACCATGTTCGGGTCTGCTAAACTAACCGTGAAAGTAAAGGTCTATTATCAAGTTTTTTTACCTTCCAGGATTACCAAGTAGCTCTTCGGTTCCATTCGTTTGAGGTGGAGAACCATGACACTTGCTCATACGACAAGGTTAAGGTCAGAGATGGTGACTCCATGGATAGTCCTCTCATCGGCATGTTCTGCGGACACAAGATTCCTCCTGACATAAGGTAAGTCTATCAGAATCTCAATATAGGAAACCTTTTACTGCAGGACATAATTTGCAACGAAATACTACTTTACCAGTATTATTTTCTGATTCATTCAAAGTCAAAGTTAAATAATTCATTTCATTATGGAAAAAACAAAGAAATAGTTTTCGTATGGAGAAGAATGGGCAAGAAACTCCACCGCTACTCTTTTAAAAATGTATTCATTGCATTTTGTATTCTAACACAATCTAAATGAATCACCCAGATGCCAATTTTATTGTAGCTGGTTGATACGGTTTCCACTGGTTGGTTGCCATTGTAAACCCTGAATTTCAAGAGCAGCATTGTATATTTTGCATGCCATTAGTAGGTACGGCTGGATAGTCCCTGAAAAAAGTCTCACAAACTGATGCTTCTTGTCCAGACCAATATTCTCCTGGTACTCAATTTCGAAACAGTACAACACCTTCAAACATATTCCAGGTCTACATCCAACAAGTTACTCGTCATCTTCGAGTCAGACAGCACAGTGCAGAAGGCTGGTTTCTCCGCGACCTTTATGAAGGAGTTCGATGAGTGTGCTTCCATAGAGCATGGATGTAGTCACTCTTGTGTCAATACTTTAGGAGGATATGAGTGTGCCTGTGATATTGGGTACGAGCTGCACTCTGATGGGAAGAAGTGTGAGAGTAAGTAGAATTTGTGCGCCCATTAAATTGGTGATTTTTGCCAGCGATAGGTCGATCTTTGCTCGATTAAATAAGCTCTACTAAAACTTTGGGGATCTGAATACGCAAAGATGTCGTCTCGGCCTATATGAAATCATTGTGATTATGGCCACTTGACTAATTGGAGTCATACTATGCTTTGAAACATCCAATTTTTAGAAGAAAAAGTAACTACAAATCTGTCAACAGTTTTTTAATATAACCTGAAAAGTATTAGGTATTTATAACCCAAAAAAAGTTCTTCAACATTTCGAATAAATTATTTTATAAATATCTTTGTTGTATCAGATGCTTGCGGTGGCTCCCTGTACGCGCCAAACGGGACCATCACGTCACCATCATTCCCTGATCTGTACCCGCCTTCAAAGAACTGTCTGTGGGAGATAGTCGCCCCACCACAGCACAGGATTACGCTCAACTTCACACACTTCGACTTGGAGGGAAACAATATGTATCAGCAGGTAAAAAACCCACAACTAATCTATATTCCTATAAAAGTAGGTAGATAGGTCTAATTAGGTCCACCTCACTTAGAATACCCATCCATCTTTAAGAAAAAAATCCAACAACTAGACAATATTAACGAGATCAACAGCAGGCCCATTTGGCCAAAAATATACATGTTTTTAGTCTTCATTTATCAGCCTAGTCTTCATTAGTTTTCGTGTGGTTAGTGAACAGTTTTTATGCCACCCATGGGCCTATGACTTGGCTTCATATGCTGTCGAGAAATATCTCCCAGAGATCGGCACGATGTTTTTCTTCACCGTTTTTGAAGCAATTCCCACTAGACTTTGTTTTCATCTTCTCTACTTCAATCATGTCATATTCATTGACGCTGTACATGTACATCCATTGTTCCTTTAAACTTGAAGAATCACAGTTTCCTTTTACAATAGCCCCCTTGCAAAAGCAAAGGTACTGCTTATAGTCATCACGGAAAGTTTATGTATTTCCAGGAGTGTGAGTACGACAGCGTGACGGTGCACTCGAAGCTGGGAGCTGACGTGTTGAGGAGACACGGCGTGTTCTGCGGCTCTGCACTGCCTCCGCCGGTTACTTCTGACGGATCAGTGCTTAGAGTTCAGGTTTGTTCACCATTTTTATAGTCCTTTGAAACTAAACTTCATTTTAATCCGTGTCTGCATTCTCTGCATAGTCAGCTGTAATAACTTAGCGCTCATGAAATACTGCAAATTATGGGAAACTTTTTGGGAGACTAATCAAGAAACTCTAGAGGAAAATTATTAATTAGTAATTTCTTTATTGTGTCTATTTATTTTCAACAAAATAATTAATGAAATTTCCAAACGGCTAATTGACACTTCCCGTGACCCAAGGGCAGGCTTTTACCTTGGTCAGAGGATAAGCATTGCCATTCAACGTGGCATCGCTGTCGGCGGGTAATGTACCAAAGAGTCTCTTTGGTACATTACCCGCCGACAGCGATGCGGAGGAATTTTTCGACGGTATATTGAAGTTTATTTGTATAGTTAGTAATAATTTAATTTATTATAAATAATGTAAATAGTTAGCATAGTTTGTTAGTTGTTAAATATTCTTAGTTATTGTGTCTTAGAGAAAGTTGGTCCTGTTCTGTTAAAAATCTCACCAGAAAACTTAGTGGGGCTGTCAATAGTGTTAATCCCTAGCATCAGGTGACATAACAGCCACCACCACCTGACTTCACCTAAGTTTTCACGAAATCCACTATTCACCCTTTATGACTTCCATGGGTGAAGGGACCTTTTGACAAAAGCTGCACATTCAAATAGCCCTAATCTTTTACTTCACAGTTCACGTCGGATGGCTCCGTCCATCGCTCAGGCTTCGCAGCCGCATACTACATCGACGTAGACGAGTGTGCCGAAAACAACGGCGGGTGCCAACACGAGTGTCGCAACACGCTCGGCGGCTACGAGTGCGCGTGCTAC
Organism: Lithophane semibrunnea; assembly: GCA_947363905.1. Classification (NCBI taxonomy): domain Eukaryota; kingdom Metazoa; phylum Arthropoda; class Insecta; order Lepidoptera; family Noctuidae; genus Lithophane; species Lithophane semibrunnea. The sequence continues at coordinate 15,638,940 of OX376194.1, forward strand.
AGCGGCTTCACGTTGCACCCCAACACGCACGACTGCAAGGAAGGCGGCTGCAAGCATGACGTCACGCAGCCACACGGCACTATATTCAGGTGGATTTTCTTTGACGTGATCTGAATTAATTCCGAAGTCTCGCTGAATAACCTCATACCTAGACCAACTGTGATTTTTTAAACCGACTTCTTCAAAAAGGAGGAGGTTCTCAATTCGTCTGTATTTCTTTTTTTTTTGTGTGTATGTTACCCGATTTCTCCGCCAATTATGAATCGATTTTGATGATTTTTTTTTTTAAACAAAAAAAGAATCATCAAAATTTAAATGGGAAAAAGAATTATATGGGACCTCTGAAGCATGACCAGTCGGTGGCAAAAAAAGATAATTGAAAAGCCGACTTCCGAAATTAAAGTTATTTTTCACTTTTTTAGTGTTTGTTTTTGGAAGTCGGTTTTTTTTTTTGTTGTAAATAGTTTTTGTTTGTAGTCACTTTTTAGTAGTCACACAGTTAATTCTTAATCACCACTCTTGGTCATTCTTCTGACAGGTCGATAAGTCAGAGCCAGCCATCTGCTTTAAGCCCCTGTGAAAACCCTTTTGGAATTTAAGATATCATTTATTTGGAACAGCCTTTAGATAATATCTTATTACGCCTTCCACAGTCCGAATTACCCAGCCACATATCCACCCCGGAAGGACTGCGTTTGGCAGTTCTCCACGACTCCCGGACACCGAATCAAGCTCATCTTCCAGAAGTTTGAATTAGAGCCTCATCCAGTAAGTAGCCTTTTTAGCCTTACTTTATCATCTTTTTGAGGTATTTTTTACCTTTGTTTTTTTTGTCGTGCCGTGCCAATCAAGAGTACTGCTTTCTGAATCAAGCCCTTGACCCAGCGCAATGAGAGCCTCCTGAGATGTTGATCGAGGCTCTCCGCTATTAGGCCATTGACCGTAACGATTATCGGTACAATGATTGCAGATTCCACGTCCAACATGTCGACAACCTCGTGTAGGTACCATTAGTAGTCACGAGGTTTTTATCATAATTTTTACAATAATCTGAACTATTCCAGGAAAGAGTTCCATCACAACATAGGGAAAAAACAATTTATAAAATAGGTTCAGCAATTCGATTCAACAGGTTCAACATTCAGGTTTTTATTCTCCAATAAATATCTATCAACACTGCCGATTGCAATGTAACTTGCTAAAAATTACAGCTTCTCACTGTCTTCCCCAGGAATGCGCATACGACTACGTCACAATCTACGACGGGGCATCAGCAGACGAGAAGACTTTGGGTCTGTTCTGCGGCAACAGACTGCCTCACCCAATCGTCGCGTCGCAGAACCAGATGTACGTGGTGTTCAAGTCTGATGGCTCCGTGCAGAGGAGCGGGTTCCTCGCTAACCATTCTACTGGTGAGTTGGATCAAGAGCCCAGTTATTTTTGCAGTACCTACCTATCCCATTATTAGTTATCATGATGTGTATAGCTTTTTCTAACATCCTATTAGAAACTTTGTGTTCTTTTTTTTGACGTGGCTGTTATGTTTCATCTAACCTCCAGTAGCAATAGTATTTTTAGCATACAGATTCTGAAACGTGATATCAGTACCTAAGATCGAATTATCACACAAGGTAGCGAATCAGAGGCGTGAACATTTCGAAAAAAAAAAATCCACAACGTTTTCAGTATATTCTCGAACGTAGTATCAGTACCTAAGATCGAATTATTACACAAGGTAGCGAATCAGAGGCGTGAACAATTCGAAAAAAAAAATCCACAAGGTGTTCAGTATTTGGTCTCACCGTCCCATTATCCGCTCTTTTTCAGTCTTTCAACAAATGCTGTCGGGAAAGTCAGTCATAACATTATAATCTCATCGTCTCTCATCTTTTCCTTAGCCTGTGGCGGCTACCTAGCAGCGACCGATGCAGTTCAACATCTGTACTCACACGCTCGCTACGGCGACAACGCGTACGAGTCCAGAGCCAATTGTGACTGGAACATCGAGGCTCCCAGGAACCACTTCGTGAAGCTGACCTTCCTGACCTTCGAGCTGGAACCTGAAGTTAACTGCCATTATGATTATGTTCAAGTGTTTGGAGGTTTGGACGGCAGTGGAGGCAACTATGGTACCTTTTGTGGGACTAAGGTAATAAATTCAACTCAATGAAAGAATTAATAATTATTGAGTGTCTGAATTTTACATCCAGAGTAGGTATCACTTAACGGAGATGTATTGTAAGATCTTATTAGGTGACTAAGAAGTACGGACGAATGACTTTGCTTATTTCATCTTCTTTGTTTCAGATGCCGCCTGAAATAGTATCAACATCTGAAGCTCTCCTCATCAGATTCCGGACAGACGATTCTCTAGTTTTCAAGGGCTTCTCAGCCTCATATCAGATGGTTAAGCCCGTGTGGAGCGAAGAAGACAGTTCAGAGGGCGCAGAATATGACGAAGAAGAAGACGAGAGGATGCCTCCTTTAGTGGTCGGCAGGAGGGGCTTGCGCGCGTCCGTGCCGCGCTTCGTGCGCCGCCCCACGTGACGCTGGCCGCTGCCCCGACACCCGCGACATCGCCGACCGCACCGCAATAGCCGGATCTAATCGGTTTTACGGTTTTCAGTTTTTTTAATCTGGCAGCACTGACATTGAACTGGAACAGTGTTGTCGGCGTTATATTGTTGACGTTCAGGAATTGTAGTTGCCATAATTAAAATTTGAGTACAATTTGAAATCAGATTGAAATAAATCTAGTTACTGTTAGGTTTTTTTTTGTTAAAATGTAGTGAAATGCGGTCAGTTGCTTTTAAATAGTTGCATTAAAGACACTATTTGAAATGTTATTTTTTACGACTGAATAAAAAATGTAAATAAATTAATATTCCTAGTCTAATTTAGGTCTATTACTTAAATACTTAGTGGTTACCATTACAATACTCGTACGAGAAAAGTATGAATCACGCAAAATAAAATACATTTAAGTGATGTTACTTATTATTGTTATAATAGCCTATTACCAAAGAAATGTTCATAGTCTCATTAGTCACAATAATAAGATATTTTTTACTTTATTTACCCGTTTTTACTACTCAATTATTGTATCAGCTAATAAATGTTAGACAAGCGCACATAGAATCATTTTGCCATTTACATGCATTTATATAATCTAATATAAATTAGTGATAGAATTTGAGACAATATATAAATTTAAGAGATATTTTAAGATGTAAAAAGTTATTATATAATAGGTGTTCAATTCATATCAATATTTGAATACATTTACTGTATATTGTATACTGGTAGATAAGCATTTTACTGAAATAACGCAGGCATTTTTGTCTATTTTGGCAGTCAGAAATCAATACTCGTTTTTTATCAATGTAAGTACATGTATGATACCAAATACTTGTAGAAATGACTAAGTTAAAAATGTTATTTTCATCAACTGGAGTTTTAGTTCAAAACTCAAGTTTTTTTGTACAGTTGTAATTATGACATTTTTGCATTTTTTTTCTTCACTCTGAAAGATAGGTAAACTAGTTACAGTACAACTATTTCATTAATGTCGCTCGGCAAACAAACTATAAACGTAACAAACGGAACGGCTGAACAGATTTGGATGAAATTTAGCACACGGGTAGACCACGATCTTGGATTACGATTACGACATAAGGGATACTTTTTATCCTGGTAGCACGTTTGATGTTTATAGTTTAAGTTTGCCGAGGGATATTATGAAAATTAATAGTTGTGTACTTGCATTATTTATTTGATTTACATTTTTTTGTACTTAATTATTATGAACGCAGTTACGAACAAAATGTAGTTTCAGATTATTGTTTTCTTCGTACGTAATAAAAGTCTATTCCAATGTTATTAGTTATCATTGTGCCAATTTAGGATACTTAGTTACTGTTAATGCCATAGAGTAAAATAGGCTAGCGTTTTGTAACTTAATTATGAATATTTATACGTAGGAATGTTATTTTTATTAAAATGCAATGAAATGTAACTTTGTTTGATTTTAAAATACTATCCATATTCCTGAATACTGATTTGAATACACTTGATTTTTTTATGGTTTGGTGCTAAATTAAACTAAATTACACTGCTACAAATAACATTATCAAAAAATGAAGGCGTTAGTTGTCGCATTTGAGTAGGTTCCATTAAAAAAATCGCTTTCCTAAACCGGGTCAGGAAAGCGACTTTTTCAAAAAAGATTTGAATGGAGATTTACCTACTTACTTTTGAAAAAAATCGACTAACTAAATAGCCTTTGGAAAATAATTGGTAGGATCACTATTTAGGATTTAGCAGCCTGGCAAGAAAGATGAGAATTTGAAGATTATCATACGACCGTGCTACCGGTTAAAAGTTCAAGAGACGGTTATTTTACGACTAGGTTAGTTATGTACATAATTGATTTTAAAATGGATTACACTAATTCAAAAAACCCTCATAAGATACTTTATCTGTGTTGGGTAGGTATTTACTCATAAGTTGCGGTGGCGACTGTCTGCAAGCATTAACACGCGCACCCTCAAGCATAGACTACTATTTGATGAAAAATAAGCAGCTTTTGATGTTACGAACTTTTGAAGAAAAAAAAACGTTTGTGTAAAACTTAGTAGCAACAATATTTAGAGTACTTTCCCTCCAGGGCCCACTTCAACTATCGGCCACGAGCGTACGTTATAATGAGTCATTTTACTCATTTTATCAGCACCGCTCCGACACAGCAAATAACTTGTTAATCAAAATCCAATGTACTTAATTAAAATTTGCAATGACAAAAAAAAAAGAGAATAGCTGTTGACAGCTGAGAGAGATGAATAATGAACAGCTGCTGAAATAGGTCCAGTTTGGTCACAAATTCACGTTTATGGTTTGGGCCACTTTTACCTACTGTTGAGTGTAATAAAATTTAATTAAAAGACCAACAACGTGGATGATCATAAGAAATAAAGCAAGTGACAAAGATCTCTGGATTGAGATTCTTCTGTAATAAATCATTTCGGGGGGATTGAACCCCCAAAACCCCCCTTCTGGCTACGGCCTTGCTTTTTATTTTTGTTTATACTTAACCGTCTCTTATCGAAATAAACGAAAACCATGTATTATCTGTGATTCAATAAAATTTTGGTATGACAACATTTTTCTAAACGTCATCTTATTGTTTTGTCATTTCAAAAAGAAAAAGTCAAATCTAGTAATTTATTTATTTCATCTTTAGTAGCGTCTTTTTGACCTAATTACGACAAACTTAACTGAACACGTATTAGATTACTTACGGAGCGTATATTTTGTTAAAATGACTGCGTTAGCGTTTAAAGTTAAAAGTAAAAATGGTCAACAAATACTTAAAGATTTGACCTCTGATAGCACCGTGGGCGAATTGAAGATGTTTTTGTCGAGTATATCGGACGTGAGCGCTGAGAGAGTTAGTGTGCTATGTGGATATCCTCCAAAGCCTTTGGACATAAGTAATGACAATCAGAAACTCAGTGACATTGGTTTGAAAACTGGCGAGACTCTGATAGTGGAGGAGAAGCCAGCACTCACGATCGGTCCCAGCAAGTCCCTCGAGTCTAAACCACTAGAAAACGGTATTGCGTCACACGAAACTTTAGTACCCATCAGACCAGGAATTTTAATGAAGAAGGTGGTCCCTTCTGATAATTCCTGTTTATTTACTAGTATAGGTAAGTTTTTCTAAGATTTCTGAATGACAAAGTACTTATTTATTACTTAGTTTATTTGTTTAAGTTATTATTATGTAGGAGGCATTCATGTCTAGCTACCATTATTGGTAATAACGTATAAATGGGGCATTTTAAGGTCGTGCAGATTGTAACCACAGTTGGTATCTAAATATAGCTGTGTGTTTCTAATTAACTGTTGTTATGTGATGTTCAGTAGTTGTAGAGTACATTATTAAATGTCATGTGGTGTAACAATGGATCATAAAGTTTTATGCTCAAACTAGCCTCCTACACTGCACTCATATAAAACTAAATTGATGTTTTCATAATAGATAATAGCATTCCTTAGTTTAAGTATAGAACTTCAATATAAAACATATAGTCCAGAGCAAGAAGTCAATCCTCATATCTTGATTTCATTTATGCAAGTTAATCTAATATTATTATAAATGTAAAAGTGAGTTTGTTTGTTTGTTTGCTTTCATGCTAAAATGGCTGAACGGCTCTGGATGAAATTTGGCACACAGGTAGACCATATCAAGGGTTAGGACATAGGATACTTTTTATCCCAATATTCCCACAGGCTCGAGACTTCTGCAGTTGAAACTGTGCGGTGCAGCTAGTATACTACTAGCTAGTATAATACTATCAAATTACTTCATTTTCTTAAATCACCTTCAACCCCTTTAGCCATACGAAAAACAGTTTTTTATTCTAAAGCCTACATACATACAAAATAAACAAATTTAAAATATGCACAGACTATTTTATCATGAGGATAGGCAGAAACTATAAATAAAATAAAGTTTAATATTGGTGGGGGCCAAACTTGCTTTAGCATAACTTTTTTACCCGACTACTATGAAGCAAAAAGGAGGGTTATCATTATGTTGACCCAAGATGTGTTAATAAATTAATATTGTATCATTTTTATATTCAGCCAATTTAAAACTAATATTTTATGTTCCAGGTTTTGTATTAAATGGAAATGTAGACACTACAGTACATACTCTAATGCGAGAGATAATCGCGATGGAGGTAGCTAGCGACTTAGACACTTATAATGAAGCAGTGCTCGGTAAACCAAATGCTGACTACTGCGTGTGGATCCAACAACCGAGTTCATGGGGTGGTGCTATAGAGGTACTAATCAGTCTGCTTAATATTTGCATGGCCTACAGATATTTTTTTTCACATGCTGGAGGACTATGAGCAAAAATAACCACACAGTCCCAAACAGCAGCAGGAGATGGTAGGATGAACACTACTCTTTTCTTAAAAATTGGCTACATAAAAATAATAATAGTCCTCCAGACCGTATTTTCGGCCACGGCGGCCAATCTCAACGGAGACTAGCCTTCGGCGCGGGAGATATTATAGTGCACAAGTGTTTGCGCAGACACAAGTGCACTCTCTCTTCCCTCACTCTCATAGATAAAGATTGGCTACATACAGCAGTAAATAAGGACAATTGGGACAAGGGAAGGGAGGCCCTTGCCCTGCACTGGGACATAAACGGCTGATAATATTATACATAAGTACTTATCGTTGTGGGTCAACACACTGGTTGTTGTGACTTAAATATCAGATGTAAGAGATGAATGTAGAAGATGCTTTTTTAACGTATGTTTTTTTAACAAATAGTATTTTAATAAATAAATAAATGACGCTAACATTGGCATGAATTATGTCTTGCAATAAAATCGTAATGAAGGTTATTGTTACAGTTCCACTAATAATTATTACAAAAATATGAGCCTATGATAAGATATATTTATTTGCTGAAGTAAAACAAACCAATTTTATGTAACCCCTTGCACTCAATAATTAATTAATTACAATCCTTTTTTTGGGCAGCCGTGTAAAAATATGAAAAGTTCACTTCCAGACGAAACTAAAACGATTTTATTCAGTCCCATTTCATTTAATTTTATTATTCTAATGATTCCCTAATGGATTTTACTTTCAGATAGTAGTTTGCTATGCCACTAAAATACTTAATAACTTTAATTAATTTTAGGTAGCGATCCTATCTCGTTTCTATGGGCTCGAGATGGCTGTTGTAGACACATTGAACGCAATAATAAACAGATTTGGAGAAGACAAGAACTATGGACAACGAGTTTTCTTACTCTTTGATGGTGTGCACTACGATCCCTTGTATTTGGAACAGGTTGACGTGAGTTCTACTTATATATTTATTTAGAAAATATAACTAGTTGACTGCAAGAATCCACCATTGGTCAACACAAGATGCAGCAGGTATGCCTTGGTAATGAAAAAAAAACCGTAATGGGTACGGTTTTCACCCACTGCTTTACGATACTAAGGCAACCAGCGTCATTAATTTAAGAGCTATTACTAATGATAAAAAATTGAATAATTCGCGGAATTTCTACTACACCACCATTTCTTAACAATTTATGGGTGACTTTGAAGGCGAGGCGGTGAATAAAGGAATTTACCAGGAAATTGGTGCAGCATCCACTGCACCATTTCTTAACAATTTATGGGTGACTTTGAAGGCGAGGCAGTGAATAAAGGAATTTACCAGGAAATTGGTGCAGCATCCACTGACTACTGAAAGTGAACAGTAACATTCATAATAATAGTCCTAATGTCTAGCTGTTTGCAAATTAAGGTGATAGGCCATCACGAATTCACGATAAGACGAATATTACTAGCATTCACTCACCTAAATATTTTTTTCACAGGGTGGTATCCAAACGATATTCCCAACGGAAGACCTGGAGATATACAGAGAAGCTGAGCAGTTGGCACACGAAGCCAAGTCGTCCAGACAGTTCACCGACGTCAACAAGTTCACCCTCCGGTGTAACGTGTGTGACAAGTTAATAACCGGCTACGTAGAGGCACAGAAGCACGCCAAAGAAACTACACACACGAATTTTGGTGAAGTTTAGCGAACAATCAGTTTATAAGGTGAACGAATGTCTAAATGATTGTGTCTGCTTGTTGGAAATGTTGGTGATGATAGATAATTATTAATAAAGCTTTTAACAAGACGATGGTATTTATGTACTTTGATTTCAGTGAGTTTTATTGACTGATTCGTAGCATGTCTTCCATCTTTCACACTTTTTTTCATTGTCAAGTCCTCGTGTCGACTATGATTATTTAGCCTTTGCAAGTTTGAATTACATTTTGCTCTTCCTTACAACACAATAACCTCATTTTTACTTAGTATCAAGTGCACTTATACTAGAAGAAATATTCCTATTAAAATAATATAATTGTCAAGCGGACACAATCACATAAATTAGCTTAATTTTTTAGGATTTTTAATAGTTTTTCCAATTCCCGAAGACCTTTATCCTAAATGACATTAATGAACTTAGTACTTACATAGTTCAATTCGAGATAAATGTTATTTGTTTATAATCTCAATTATTAATTGTTAAAGCGAGATTTATTTATATGAGATAATGCACATATCCTAACATCTATTTTGTATGAAATAGACATTATTTGCGAGGGAGGTCTCGGGTGAAATAAAACAATTATTTTTACATGATCACAAGCCCGTTCGAGTCTAATATTGTTAGAAACGACGTGTCTTTTTTTTTAGTAATGATTATTTATTTTTATGTTGTATATTTGTTAAACGCTCAATGTTATTTTCACCAAAGTAGATTACTGAAGCAGCACACATAGTGTAGTCAATTATCATCAGTTAAAGTGGTGTATGTATCGCTAAAGCAAGAATTGTTAGCGCTAATTCATACTATAAGGAAATGTGAATTCTGATATAAATTGTATGCTGTCTTACAAAAATAACATGTTGGATGTATTTCTCAATTTTCAGCTATTTCTTGAACACTTTCATTATTACTTACATCATAATATTGTCTCGAATGTAAGGTAATAATTAATAATGAAATGATTCGTGTACAAACGTAATGAATTTAAAATCGATCGAAGAAGATATGCACGCTATGCATTTAATAAACAGACAATAAACAGGAATGTTAAGTATATTTATTGAAGCTTGTCATACTTTTTGGTATAATTCGCTTCATTTCGAGTTATTTCGTCAGATGGTTTATTAAATTGTGTATAAAAATGCAAATAATTTCAACCTTATTCTGGATACTGACTTGTGCACCATGCAGGTACTAATAGTGGTGTCATAGCAACATGGTCTTGCGCGTTGCATTACACGGTTGATAATTTGGGCAAATTTGCCCAAATTATATTAAGTAAGTATATTTGGCTGCCTATGATACTGGTGGGTGACATTTAAAAAATGCCAAGACAAAATTATTTCGGTTCTACAATGAATGACACGAAATGTTAGTAAATAATTTCTTCATGTATGTTTTCACCACCGTATTATATCTCATCCTTTTAAGATTTATGAATTGGCAAGAAAAGCTTTATTTTGTAATAAGGCTGATTGGCGGCTTAAAAACGTAGAGGCGTAAGCTATTTATTTTTCGTATCACGTTTTTGAGTCGCCAATGTAAAACATGACTTGTAAATTGTAAAATAAGGCTCAAAATGGCATAAATAAAATTTGATAAATGAAATATTTATTTAATTTAGCTTAAGGTGAAAACTGATTGCGTTTTATTAGATTTCTTTTAAATGGTTGTAGCTTTTTAGAGGGTGGGAGAATTTTTTATAAAAAAAAACTCATACAGGCTTTATTCGATTTATTTTTAACACAAATGTACAATATCAATAAATATAGTCACATCGGCTTTCTATCACCTGTCGTTACACTATGATTCACTTTATACAATGTTGTCATACAACATTAACTTATCATTACGCTCAAAATAACAAAATTGTGCATTAGAAATTGGGCCGCCCTTTAATTTGTTCCATTTTAAAGCAAGAAATATATTATTTTTTGGAGATAATTAGATTACAGAACATAATTTTTATTTATCATTGTACACACGGCTACGCATCAAGCTATACATTTCCAGTTTATGCTGATCTCGTATTGTATAGGATTTCCGTATAATGCGAGGTCAGCTTATACTGTAAATGTAAAGCTTGATGTGTACTCGTGTGTACGATTAGCTGTGATATATTACGGTTGTTAAACATCTGTCCGTACTTGTAAAGTCGGTACATCATTGGAAAAGTTGACATAAAGATAATGTAATATCTTCATATAGATAATGAAAAGATACTTCTTGCCTTAAAATTAACATTTCGATACAGTTTTAGGAACCAAACGGCGTTAACTTATGTTTAAGCGTATACACAGCTTTTATTGCTAAATAGGTGAAGATTCAGGAAGACGTGCCCAAGCTAGGTTGCGATCATAATTAGAATATTTTTATTTCTCGCCTTGTTCATGCAAATCTTATTTCTTCCAAGGTTTGTCAAAACAAGGCGTTTCTATTCTAAATAATCTCAGTATTATAGTTTGCCCGAGACCACTATTCCGTGCCGGAGGTACACGCACGGCTCACGGGGGGCATGCAGTGCATGCAGGCCGCTCATTCGTCAAAGCTCACGGCGTCCCGCCGCTCATTGGTCAACGCTGCCCACCGCCCGCCGCGGACTTCTTAGGCGCGGAACAGCAGTCTCGGTCGAACTATAAAACTGATAAGTTTTAACGATTTGTCCTTTATCCTATCTCTGTACAATTTATTAACGGTTTCTACTTGTTGACTAATTTTAATGATTTTATTTTGAACATTTTTCTTGGGGACATCCTATCTAAATAATTATAAATTTTTCACTTAAGTATTCGTAGTATTTGCTTTTAAATATTTAAACTGCTTACAAAATAAAATAGTGATTGGTAGGTCTATAACTTATTTAGAAAAATATATTATAATAATTATATTGAAGGCGGGTGTTTAGATATTTAAAAGCTCTATGAGATATGGGCATTTCGGATGTCTACGGCGATTCATTTTAAAAATAATTTCACAAACAAGCAGGCCTACGCCACAATTCTTCAAAACACAATTTTAGTTAGTAATCAAGCCAAATTGATTGACCATTTGTTTTAACAAATAAAAAATAACAATAAAAAGTTCGCTTTGATTTCGATTATCGCTTAAAACGAAAGGCATTCTGATATGTTACAATTATCAAGATATAATAAATGTTATTTTTTCAGACATACGTATGTAAATAAATACAAATCGTTAATATTATAAGATCTGTTCAAAAATATAACTTTTAATATTCTAAATGCAAATATCGAAAAGGTTTTCGTAAAAATATAGTGCTTAATGTATAGTACCATCTTATAGCGACTAAGGTTCCTTCTAGAAACATGGCAGTGTATAAAATAAAAAATGCACAAGCAATCGGAAAAAATAATAAGTTAGAAACACCTTAAAAGCATATTATAAAAGCATAATGTAATTCTTAATATGTATAAATTCTCTAATTCTTAATTGCTAGCTGTAACATATCGAATGCTAAAAAAAACAAATCTAAAAATCAGGCCTTCTATTTGAAGTGCCTCTTTAAAATGCTATTAGGTGCGAGAAGACTATGCAGTTGTTGTCGTTATGTACGTTATGGTCTACATAATAATATGTGCTAGAAAAACGTTGTATGAAAACCTCTATTATCAAACTTTTTAGTCTTTATAAAATGTAGGTTCTCGTTTTTGTACATTGGGTTCATTTGTTTCAATTTTATTCACCACAGAGAGCATCAAACATATTTAATAATTTTAATAATCTCTTTACAATATATAATAAAAAATATAACTTACTTACAAAAATAATTTCAATCGCATTTAGGGCTACACAGCCAATTATGAACCCATTTGTGAACTTTATTACACTAGTTCTACCTTTCAAAGTTTTCAAGAACCAGAAAACAATATGGATGTCCGGGCTTTTTTTTTGAGGATGGGAAATCATCCAATGCCTTCTCCCGCTCTGGGTGGAGCGGAAGGGCGTGTCAGACTTTTACTGACTAAATGGATGTCCGGGCTAACATGTTCTCTTTCGGCATGTTTATTCCAAACGTTCTATATTTTCTTCTAACTCTTTTTTTTCTCTCACTTACACAGTTATAAGGGTTTTCATACAACGCTGACGAGCAAATACAGTAGGGGCCTACCACCACCGCTCACAACAGTATTATTTTAATTACTTCAGTGTAGGAAAGAGATGAAGCTCTACAGGACGTTTAGCTCCATCTCTTTCCCCCACGAAGTAAGATTAAAATAATACTGCTGTAAGCGGTGGTGGTAGGCTCCCAGGTCTTTAATGTTGGACCGCCTTTAGTAATGGACACCATTGCTTGGAGCTTTAAAAGTAAGCAGATTATTTTTATAATCATTTTAAATCGTGACGTGTTTCAGGGCTCTAAGTATTTAAATATACTGAAGATATAAACACAACCCACGGTAAGCTCTTTTTTTAAAGAAAACTTTTCATATTAAAATGCAGTTTGCATATAATTATTTGAGGCGATACATTTGCATCATAAATACTTTGCGATATAATATCAACCCTACGGAATATAATTTTGTGTATTATAAAATGTATAGTGTTATTTAAGTATTCCTTAATCTCACTTGTTATGTCTTATCTTCAAATATTGTTTACAAGCTTAGAATTTTATTGAACTGTGGAATTTGACTGGGTAGAACATCTTTCAACTGTCAATATTCGTGCTAACAAACTTTTTGGTGTAAGAAAATGCATTTATCCAGTAAACTGGATCATGGTAATCTTACGATTATTTCTTATGTCCTTCAAAAGTTTGCGCATTAAAGTATTTCTGGTTATTGACGCGTCATGTTCATATCTGTCACCGATTGGCTGTATTCAAATGTCTTGCTGTCTCGCTTGCACAGTTACAAACACCAATTGAGACAAAAATCATGTCTGTCATAAAGGTGCTTTTCCGAATGCGACCGCATGCGGCAACGCCGCCGAGTCGCAATGTCAGAACGCAGCCACACGACATGCCGCTGCGGACATAATTCCGAACTCTGCGTCACAACTTCAACGTCAGCAGTATTTTGCTTTTTCAGTTTCGAGATAGTAATTTGTCTAACAAAACAAAATCCATTGCAGTCGCCTTTGAAAGAGCACTTTAACTCATAAAAGATTTCCTACCCACAAAAACGCCAGTATTGAATGACTGACTCGTCAATATATCTACGTACTTCTTAAGCTCCGCGCTATCACATGGCACTACTGCGCCGGCGCCGGCTTGGCCGCGGCCCAGCGGGGCAGCGAGATGCCGAACTTGGTCTCGAGGCCGGTCAGCACGGGCAGCGCCACCTGGTAGCCGCCGATGTGTTGCGGCTTCTTCATGGTTTCTTCTATGGGCGTAGCCACGTTTAGTTCTGAGCCCGCCGGGCGACTGCGAAAATAATTTTAGTGTTAGCACACGTTAGAAATAAAAGTGCTGAGTTTCTAATTAGTCAAGAAACAAATGAGTTTCGTAAGTCTTTAAACGAAACAAAAACCTGTTTTTTTAAATGAAAACTTCTTTTGGCGCGTTGAGCACTTTTTGGGGGAATAAAAATCATGGAACTCGCGTCATCGTTACCGTCACGTCGAAGAAAGGTTTTTAGCGCCGTCTACGCTAATTACGTTGAGGTTACGCATTATTGCTCAGTTTTCACTCCTATCGGTAATCCCCGTATGTTTTTTTGTTGCCTTGGGCTGGCTTGTCGGTTGTGAACCCGGTGGCAATTACAGAGATCTGCATTACTATATGTATTACAGGCGTGTTGTTATCCTATAGTCAAAGCTATACTATTTAAGCATCCTATACTATAAAACCGTTGCCATTGATGGATTCATTCATGTAGTTAGTTGGCAGTATTTTCCTCTACAAGCTCCTTCACTAAAAGACTACGTTTCTGAGAACCATAATAGAGAATATGCATGCGATTCAAATATGGGTCAAACATTTTTTTTTATAAACAATATTACTTCAGAATTATGCCTCCATCAATATTTTTTAATAAAATTTCTTTTTGAGCCAGAAATTAATTTTTAAAAACTCCCAAAAAACCGTGGATAATTCAAATACTTGAAAAGCTAAGAGCGGATGTGACGTAACAATCCGGGATAACAATCAAAATGTCAATGTCAAGTCAATCAACAAGTGTCAAGTCAATGTCAAACGCTCATACGAAAAGGAGTGTTTGACGTTGACTTGACAGTTGCTTGTTTGTTTTCACGGTCTGTGACGTCACCACACCAAGCGCGCCAAATAGAGGGCGTTTAAATAGCCCGGATCGGTTGGATTTTTTTTTAAGTACTTTAAATTGCTTTTTTGCCGTCAATTTTTTTTTAACTATTATTTGACGATGTAAACTATCGAATAAAAATATTAAAAAAATACATGCATATTCCCTTATGTCAAAAATAGGTTAGTATACTCACGATCCTCCAAAATCAACGAAGAACAGACGCTGCAGTATCTCATACGTGACTAGCGTCACACCGAACTGCGGCGACGAGCGCATCACTCGCGCGACCGCTCCCTTCCAGAACGCTCGCGCGCCTTCCTCCGCGTAGATCTTACGCGTGGCGTCTATCACACCGTTGTATGTGGTCTGGCCGGATCGAGCTACCACCTGGAGAGAGATACAAAGAATGTGATGATGATGAAGAGATGTGAGGAACAGGGTGTAAAGTTCATTCATCCTCTATAGAAAAGGGAGGATCCTCCGACCAGGCGGGTGTCGTGGCTTGTGGGCTACTGCCCGACGATTGATGTCGGGAAGTTATATATAATATGTCGATCGCGCGCTAAACTCTGTTTGCGCAATACAGTGTGAGTGTGTGATACAATGTGTGACGTCAAATCTTTGATGCGTAGTTCGCATGTGGCGATGTAGATGCCACCACAAGTTTAGTGGGGAAAGCAAACAGAATCAAGACTGAGCATATTATGCCCAGCTAAGGCGTTCACTTTTACGTTTCGGTACATAGATGCATTTGTGCACCGTATACGCTGCGTATATTTGCCACGAAGGCCTAGATCTTACTACAGGTTCGAAGGCTTCATAAACAGAAGTAAGATGGCTCGTGGTCGGTGTCTCTACGAAATTTCTTAGCCTGCGTCACCTAACCGCCCGGCCACGGGACGACGACCGGCGGTGCGGCGGGCGCGGCATGACTCGTACATTTTTATTCATTTGTTTTAGTCGCAAGACGCTTCGCCGTTCGCACCGCGCGAAAATTCGCTGCAGTGAATGTCCCGGGGCCAAGCGCTAACAGTAAGAGTGGTCGGTATACAGCACGTAGAGAACTTCTCTTAAATTAAAATGTTACCTGTAAGCGCGTCTTGATGACGTCAGCGGGTGTGACGAGCGAGGCGGCCGGGATACCTGCGATGGCGCCGGCAGCTAGCAGTGTCAGTGGGTGATTGTAGCCGTTTTCGTCCGCGAACTTAGCCTAGAATATTAGATTGTAGTGTTATTATTGTAGTTTTGATGCTGCAGTCAGTATGTCAGCACATTTAAGGCGCTTTTTTCAGCGTTCCTTAGTTCACCCTGGGTTACAGCAGTATTATTTTAATATTACTTCAGTGTAGGAAAGAGATGAAGCTCTACAGGACGTATAGTTCCGTCTCTTTCCCCCACGAAGTAAGATTAAAATAAAACTGCAGTAAGCGGTGGCGGCAGGTCCGCTGGACTTATTTCAAATTATTTGGGGTCAGCAGCACAGCCAATCTTTATAATTATTGTTTTAGTGTATTTTCTACATTCAACGTGCCATAAGATTAACGCTAAAAAAAAAACTAGGGTATCTCAAAAACGATCATACCAACCTTAACATGAGCATAAGCAGGGAAGTAAATAGCGCTGAAAGGCACATCTCTTAGAAGACACGCCTTCGCTCCCTTATACAGTCCAAAAATACCTAAATCCTTGACAACGGACCATGCCCGTACTTTGGTACCGCCCGCGATCTCTCCAGCCACTTGCAGGCGAATCTTTACAATTTCTAACGGATTTGTGAATATTACTTGCGAACCACCGGCCTGTGGAAGGAAAATAGGTTACTTATTTTAACATAACATCACGCTTAAATGCCCCGGCGTCATAGGCAGAGGTATATTTATAGTACAGTTTATATATAAGTACCCACATTTTTTGGTATTTTCCGGACTGCGAGTGAGAAATTCTATCAGCAAAAGCCCCAACCTAAGGTTCCGAACCTAGGATCCCCTGCTAAGTAATCGCACAAGAGGCAGTCATGTTATTACAGTTCAATTCAAACTTAATGGCGGCTCTGAAGTTAGCTACTCGCTGCGCAGAACCGCACCCCTTAACCCCGCTGACACATGAAATTGCTACTGCGCAGCGACTCGCCTCATGTTCCGAGTCGCGATTACGGTTGAATCGAAGTGTACAGATGGGAAGTCTGTTATGCAGGTCTTTGGAATAGAGAGTACATCGTGTCGACCGTAAAACCGTGCGATAAAAGTCAGTTCTTCCTTAGCAAACATGAAATAGGTATTTGGGAGTAGGATTTATTTCACGTAGATAGTATTTAAATATGTATTTGAATAAAAATATACTTACACAACCACCAGCCAAGACTTCAGCGTATAAAGATATATTTCCTTTTTTGTCTGTGAATTTGTCACGAACTAAGTCGTTCATCTGGAAAAGTAAATACAGTAATGTGTAGTTACGACTTACGATCATTATTTAGTATTTGAAAACGAAGTACCTAACGGTTTTATGTCTAACAGATTTCATAACAAATTCAAATCGAATTTCAAGTCAAAATTCTTGATTATTGTTATTTTAGGATGGGACTGATGTGTCCAATAGGCGTCTCGAGATCGTGATTAGTTTCAAGTTTTTCTTTAACGAGATGAATTAGGCTTAAAATATAAATTTTAAATCAAAATAAGACCTCACCGTCAGCTTAATAGCCTTCTCAGGGGCCACTCCAATCAGCTGCGGCACCAGTCCTCTGTACAGGCCGAACATGCCCTCATGCCGGATGACCTTCTTGAAGCAATCCCAGGAGTTTCTATACGCCACCTCTCCAATGAAGGAGCCAGTGCGTTGGTTCTGCATACGAGTCTTTACTAAGTCGATCGGGTACACTGCTGACGCTCCGACGGCTGAGAAGGAGAGATTTGGGTGAACATCGACATACCTACAGCTGCGCTGTGCTGTGGGTCCCCCATACCCATAGCGCAGCATCATGCTGAGTGGAAGCCTTCTTGTCACAGTCATGACGTGAAGCTGCCAACTGTTTTTTTTTCTCTTTATTATGTACTCCTCATCTCATATTTCTATGATTTATATTTATGATTAAGTACTGTTACCTTTTTGTATGCACGTGTTTCTGTGACAAATAAACCTATTTTACTTTCTTTCTTTACATAACTTCACACCTATAATCCCTGAAGGGTTAGACAGAGGTGTACCTATACAGAGGACAGACACAGAGGGGTACACCCACATTTCGCCAGTTATGTTTAAGTCCCAGGTAATAGGAGGCGAGCCTATTGCCATCAACCGGGCACAAATCCAGATTCCGAGCTGCCACTGGGAAATTCCAGATGGAAAAACCCAATAACACTGCCCGACCTGGGTATCGAACCCAGGATCTAAAACTAATAAATATTATACTTTACAAATATCATTCTGCCTGGCGTTTTCCCAACCATGTTGGGGTCGGCTTCCAGTCTAATCGGATGCAGCTGAATTTTCGGATAACCAGTATTTTACATGGAGCGTTTGCCTATCGGACCTCCACAACCCAGTAACTGGGTAGTACGATACCCCTTAGTACTTTCGGGCTTTTGACGACCCGTAACAACTGTCAAAGTTCCACGAATGGCAGCCGGGACCAACGGCTTTACGTGCTTTCCGAGGCACGGAGGAGTCTCGGTATGTAAAGATGGTCATCCATCCACTGATCAACCCCGGCAAGCGTAGCTTAACCTGATGGATTGACCCGTGCGGTTGTTATTACTCAGCCACGAGCTCCTCAAGCTTTACAAATATGAGATCTTTAATTATTACGATACATTCCTGGAAAGGGATTAAAATAAAATAATAAGTACTTACCACCGGCAATGGAACCGAGTACGAATCTGTAAGTGCTCTCCAATATCTGAATGACCACGCCTCTTTCCTCTGGACTCTGTAACAAGCATACACGAGTATTTACCGAGACCCTTAGTGAAGAAACATGTAGCTAGAAGAATTATAAGAGTTGTTGAATGGTTTGTTGGTACAATACTGAGACGGGGCTTAGATGAAAGTAAAGTTTTCTGTGCAAAGTACTGTTTATTGGTCTCAATATGATAGAAATTGCATTTAAAACGGTATTTTACCATTTCGTGTCGTAAGTTTATTTATTTTCACGCCGGTTGATCTTGACCACGATTACAGTCTGACCGTCGAGAGAATGCGTTTCTGACACATGTCAGTTGGACCATTTCTAGTACTATTATGGATTTAATAGGGAATATGCATTTGATTCAAATAAGGCTCAAGTACTTTTTTTTTATTAACTATATTACTTCAGAATTATGCCTCCATCAATATTTTTGAGCGAGAAATTATTATTTTTAAAGTGCCAAATAACTGGGAAATTCAAATACTTGAAAAGCGACGCTATTGGTCAGAGTGAATGCGACTTAACAGTCTATGACAACAATCAAAATGTCAATGTGCTTTGTAGGAGTGTTTGACATTAACTTGACACTTATTTGATTGTTGTCAAAGACTGTCACGTCACAACACCAAGCGCGCCAAATGGAGGGCGTTTAAATAGACCGGGTCGGTTGAATATAATTTTTTTTGAATTGCTTTTTTGCCGTCGTATTTTTTACTATTATTTGACGATGTAAACTATCGAATAAAATATTTAAAAAATACAATGCATATTCCATTCACAAAACACATATTCGTTAGTATGGAACTGACAGGTGTCAAAAACGCATTCTCTCAGCCGGACTGTAATGGAAAGTAGTCAACCTCAAAGCAAACCAAATGCTATCACACTTAGCTCAGGTTCGCACGAGCGATTTTATATTGCGCTAGATTTTGAACTGGGCATTGGGAATCCAACAGAGTGCATCCCTACGCGTCAAGAAAATACACTGTTCAATTTTCAGCTCTCAGCGCTAAGCAGTGCGTTCAAAATCCAGCGCGCGATAATAAATCACCTGTGGGAACGAGGGCTTTGGCAAAGTAAAAGACAGCACAAATCGTTGTGCAACATGTTAAATATGTCTCAATATACACATTATTTTACACACTACATTTTTGAATCACTTTGTTTCGAACTTTCTCGCTCAGTATTGTAATTGGTAATGCGTATTAAATTAAAGTGATGCTAGCTTAGTAGATAGATTAGTGTTGTGTGAAGTAGCCTAGCATATACTTAGCTTTATGTTAGGGTGTGGCAGTGACAATGTTAAGATCATTTAACTTAATAAAGTTGAACGTGCTATAAAATAACCTAGGTGAAGTAGGATATTCACGATCGACATAAAACCATAATAGTCATCGCGTCAAGAACTAAGGCCGTAGACAAAGTGACATTCTATCAGCGATAACGATGATTGAGAAGGCAAAAATGTATAGGACTGACATAAGCTATCGAAAAGCTTATGTCAATCTTGTTTAAAATCGCTGTAGACATACGAAAAGCGATTTTCACTTGTCTAGGCCCTCTGAGTCGTTGAGCCATAAATCATTGTTATTAGTCCATCTCGCTCGCACTTATGGAGGCTTATGAAGCAGGTAGTAAAACATCGATAAGACGCAAGGCGTTGCACATTCCTATTGCTTCTGACATTTATGGCTGGATGACTCGATTCATAACGCGAGTACTATAGTAAGTCCTTGCAATGTAACTCTTATCCCGCTGAGGTAAGGTATACATTAGAATGATTGCCGAGAGTATTATCAAATTCACGGCAATCATTCTAATTTATGCTTTATTACAATGAGATAAGAGTTAAAGTCCAATGACGTCACTCAAATTTGATCGTGAATGTGCTAGTTAACGGAGTTATAATCCATACTAATATTATAAATTCGAAAGTAACCTTGTCTGTCTGTTACCTTTTCACGCCTAAACCACTGAACGGATTCGATAAAATTTGGCAAGGAGATAGATGGCATCCCGGGGAAGGACATAGGCTACTTTTTATCAACATACCACGCGGGCGAAGCCGCGGGCGGAAGCTAGTTTTAATATAATTCGTTTCTGAGGCACTTGGCCATTATTTTTAATATTAAGTAGGTCGGTTGCTTACAAAGTCTCAGCCACGCAGTGCCTTGAAGTGTTCAAAAGAAGTCGTGAATTATGTTGGTACGTCAAGAGTTTGATTATAAGTAAATAAAACTAAAGAATTGAGTGTTTTGAATAGAGGCAGTGAATTTTTGGTGGTTAAAATTAAACATTCACATGAATTGTGCAATTATATACATCACGCCTGTAATCCCTGAAGGCGTAGGCAGAGGTACACCCACATTTCGCCAGTTATATTTGTGTACGCACAAACACTCAGACGCTATACATTTGCTAATACATTTGTTTGAAGCAGGGATTGAAACGACGACCTTTAGAGAAAAAAAAACCTAGCACACACACACAGTCGTCTTCCGTGTAGCTCTATGTGCAAGTAAGCCTAGATAATGACGTCACAGAAAAGAAAGTGTAGAATTACATTTATTGAGTGTCACGCATTTGGACACGGCAGTCCAGACTGGGTCTGTAGACTTCAATATAATACATGCAATGTCATGTCTAAAAAAGTTCTGCCAGGGTTGCGGGAAAGCCCGAAAGGGATACCGGGACCATTCGCAACAGGCAACTGAAGGAACACGGGTGGGTTTTAGTCAGTAAAAGTCTGACTCGCCCTTCCGCTCCACCCAGAGCGGGAGAAGTCATAAGATGACTTCCCAACCTCAAAAAAAAAATGTCTACAAAAGCTGACACACACCTACCAAAAATCCACTGTCCCAAGAAATATAAAAGACAGAAACATCATAAACTCCGCCGGCCTTGGCCTTACTTACCAGTATTCGTTCCAAACAGTTAACAAATTCACATGGCTCTAAAATAGTTACCTCCTCCTTTAATAAGCATTGAAAGAAAGAGAACAATATACCTGTCAGTTAGTGATGTTTCCAAACAAAACACAACTCTTAAGTCATAAATATTAGGTCTAAATTACACTAAACATACATTTGAATACGAAGGCTGCTCCTGCAAGTTTAACGAGACAGCGTTATGCCGGTTAGTATGAGTGTGAAAGAGAGGGCGATACTCACGGAGACTGCTTTGATTTCGGCAACGCGGCGGGTGACTTGTTTGAAGTATTGTTCCGGTGTGATGGAGTTGAGGTCATTGTAGACGATTCGGCTAAAATGAGAAAATAATAGATGAGATCTCAAGCGTGGCAACACGTCGTGTTCGGGTTCGCGACTGGTCAATCGTCATCCTGAGGATGCGTCGATGAGAGGTGAAACACGTGTCAATTTCTTACTGGGGTTTTTTATGACTCTTGAGGAATAGTTAAGCGGAATAGGTTACTAAATATATCAACGTCAATTGTATTAGATTACATCGATATTCTTTCACAAAACATAAGTAGTCGAAATTCCGTAACCATTTGAATTTTGTTAGGAAGAAATTACAAGATAAAGGCCTGTTCACATATAAGCGATATCGCGCTGTCGCGCTCGGTAGCGATACTGGTCCGTCTTGTGGTTAGTCACTCTGGACCAGTATCGCGATATCGCTTATATTTGAATAGGCCTCAGGATTAAGGTTGAGAAATAATATCAATCTTTTTGAAACCCTGAATCATTATAGGTACTTTTAAATGATATTGGTAACGTGTTAAGTAAACTTCGTCAAAACTCAAGAAACTCCCAAGAATATTTAAAATAGCCTAATAAGTAGGAGCATTTTAGGGGAGGCCTACGCCGTAGAGGCGACTACTACGAAAAGCGATGCCAAATGCTAGTAAAGGAATGGAAAAGAAAGAAGAAATTTATTTATAGGAGAGAAGCTAACGATTTCTTTTAGAAGTATTTAAAATATTTAAACCTGTGTTTGATTGTAAGTAGTGGAATAAAGGGCATTTTTATTTTATTTATTTTAATAAGTAGGAAAATAGAAAAAAAAAATAGAAGATTGTCAGTGAAGAAACAAAACTGTCTGTAAAAGTTTTTGAGTCTCGTAAATTAGGACTGTTTTGTCTTCTAATAAAACCTATTTTATATAGGTGTTAATTTTTCATAAACAATCACTCGAATTCTTCCCAAAATTATAATGTATCACCAACCCTCTACCGCCGGGAGTCGGACTCGCGTCCCCACTGTCGCCGGCAATGTAATAAAACTACAATTAGGATACAATGTATTTTATTTCCCTATGATATAAAGAATAAGTGTTTAATGAATAATATACTAAATCTTTAATGAAATGTGTGAATTTGTTGCATGTACAGTCTGTTGTCAACATTATCTAACCCACCCTAAAATCAAACGACTTTGGACCCTCTGCCGGTAACATTAAGGTTTATATAATTTATATGAGCTTATCAGACAAGTGCTCGAGGACTCGATGAACAAAAATACAATAATAACACAGACACGCAAATTTGATCTTTAACGCGTAACGTTAAGGTAAACCCACCCAACATAGTCGGAGCCACTGGCATTATATATGTTTTTGTTAAGCTATTTTAATCATTATCTCGTTAACATTAAAGTTGAAAACCTTTTAAGTCACGCTACATAATTACAACCCAATCTTTAATTTCGCGTATTCCCAATAAGTTCTTGTGGCTTAGCGGTTTGACGCTGGATTGACGACGAACAGCATGTGGGTTCGAAAACACAGTGCACCTATACATCAGTTTCTTTTTTAATTTGTTTTCATTTCTACAATATTGCTTGCAATATTAAAGAACGACCAATGTGATTTTCGCCTAATAACTAATCTTGTAAACGGGTGGGTAATTTAAAAAACTTCAAAAAGTTCACAGAATTTATATTTACAAAGAATGGTTGAATACGAAGTAAAACATATTTACTTCGTGAGGTAGATCATAAATTCATCTAAGTAACAAAAGTTACACTACGCCTAATAGCAGTGACTGCGCACACACATTTGTAAATCGTTTAACTCGTTAAGTATTTTTAAGCAATTTGTTGTAATAAAGCATCATGTCGCAACTTGACGACTATACCAAACATAAAATAATATTTTTACATGAGCAGAATGTTGGAATTAGAGAGATTGGTCGCCGACTTAATATAGCAGTAAGTGTTTTTTTTATACCTATTTTATTTTATTGATTGTGATTAATGAACGCGTAGTTGGCTATTTTACCATTACATTCACTCCTTACAAGTTACATACACGGTTCCAAAAATGTTTATTTTTGTTTTAGAGAAATACGGTCAGACTATGGCTAAGACGTTATGGAGACAATGGAAATATTCAGCGGATTCGTCCAGGAGCAAAAGCCATCAAGTATAGTCCCGAATTCGAACGCCACCGGGCTATTGTTTCAAGCCACGTTGAAAATCCATTTTTGCCCATTCGTGCAACCGCAATAAACCACAATATATCAGTGGAAACAGTGAGAAGGCATTTACACGCTGCTGGGATAAAGAATTATAAACCGGCACAGAAAATTGCATTGACACCTGCTCATCGTGCAGAAAGGGTCCGTTTTGCCCAGGAATATTTAAATTTTAATTGGGAAGAAAATGTTGTGATCTTCACTGATGAAAAATCATTTAAATCGGACAAAGATGGACGTAAAATCTTATGGCGGAGGAAAGGAGAACGTTACAACGAGAAGTGCTTGCTTCCTTGTAGAACTAGCGGTAGAATAACCCTGGGCTACTGGGGCTGGATGTCGTCCATGGGACCTGGTGAATTGGTGGAAGTTGGTGGTAGGTTTAATAGCAGTTTGTATTTGGAGATTCTGCGTGACGTCATGCTGCCGACTGTGCGAATTGCCTATCCAACGTCACATATTTATTTCATGCACGATAACTGCTCCATCCACCGTGCAGGCATTGTGCGGGAATGGTTAGCTGCTCAAGAAGGTGTGACAGTTATTAATTGGCCATCTAAAAGTCCTGATTTGAACCCTATAGAAAATCTATGGGGTCAGATGGTTTTAAATTGGGACACAACGGAAGTGCGAAACAAACACAACTTGGCTGAGGTCGTGACATCGACTTGGGAGCACATGAGAGGCAAAGATTTGTGTTGGAATATGGTGCGCGGTATGCGTAGCCGCTTACAACAAGTTATAGCAGGGGACGGTGCGCCACTCCGCTACTAGTTCATCTAGTAGGTATATTTAAACACACCATGTAAGTAAATGCTCAATGGACTGATTGTTAAACCATTAAAATGTTGCAGATTATGTGGTGATGTTATTGTTATAAATAGATTTTTTCTATTTAAATAACATGTTTATTCACTACATATAGGCAGCTATAAATTTGTAAAGCATTTCACAGATTAATTCATTTTCTCGATAACAAACTTAGCATAAGCATGCCTTTTTTAATGTTTATATGGCATACTATTATAAAAATAACATGTTTATTCACTACATATAGGCAGCTATAAATTTGTAAAGCATTTCACAGATGAATTCATTTTCTCGAGAACAAACTTTTAAGCATAAGCATGCCTTTTTTAATGTTTATATGGCATACTAATATAAAAAGTATATTAATTTGGAAATATATGAGCATTTACTTACTTTATCTTACTTAAGTGTTTTAATGAAATAATAAACATTATAAACTTGCAATTTTTTAGTTTTATTTCTATACAAACTGCCCGTTTAAAAAGACCGTCCTCTAGAAATACCCTACGTCGTCTGTTAAAGAAATGTAAAAAAGTGTAATAAAATATCTAAATTTAGGCTAAACTTGGTTTCGAACGTAGACAACGATGAACATCGCACTACCTTAGTGACCACAAGACCAACTCAACTCTTATAAGCCGCATTGAAATTTGATCTCAGTTGTAATGCTAGACGCAATATTCTAAAAAAAATTAACCATATAGTATACTATCATAAAGTTTATTCTTGCACAGCACGAGCAGCCATCTTCTCCTCGTGCAAATTATTTTGTATTTTAAATAATCACTCCATAGTAGCATTTGAATACCAGCTTTATAATGAATACGAATATTTATTTTTCAACTACCCACTTATTACAAGTTATGTGAAAATATTACCATTTAAAAAAGTTTATGTTCAGTCTGTAGTTCTTTACAATAATACAAGAAATAGTTTTGGAATATAAATTCTATATTGAAAGCAAAACAATAACTTTGTCGAAGGATTTGATCTCGATACTTGTTTTTCTCAGTCTTATACACAGACTACGAGACCGAATTACTTAAGCTCAATCATTAAAATAAGCTATAACACTTAACATATTATAACAAATAGTTATAAAATATAACCTAATGCAAACGTTTTAAAGATCAAATTTGCGTGTCTGTATTATTATTGTATTTGTTCATCAAATCCTCGAGCACTTGTCTGATAAGCTCATATAACTTGAATAAACCTTAATGTTACGTGCAGAGGGTCCAAATTCGTTTGATTTTAGGGTGGGTCAGATAATGTTGACAACAGACTGTACTACTAATATCTTCACCATTATTTGAGAATGCGTTCCTGACACCTGACAGTTATTATAGTCCTTACACAGTTATTTTAATCTGACATTATTGCAACAACAATAAAGATAACTATGATGCAAAAATAGAAGTAAAATAACTTTGTGAGAACTGCAAATGCAGAGTACAAATGAATAATTTACGGATTTAAACTTTCTTACTTCCTAATCTTGTCCAACACTGACAGGGTGTCAGGAACCTATCTCTCGGTGGCCGGAATGTAAGGTATGATTTTAGACTATTTATTCCGTCAGTCAGACAATAAAAAATAGTAGACAAGTATTTTTTGCTTTATCATATTATTAATAAAAAAATATTTAGATAAAACGCATTTAAGTTGGGGAGTGCTCGCTACGTCACAACTCAGTATAAAATCTACCGACCAGTGACGTCATGCTACATTTTAACAATATATTGCCGTAATTTTTTGATTACGTAAGAAAAGAAAAAATAAGTGTCCAATATTTTTTTATAACATATCTGACGGACAAAAAAGAAATCAGTCAATCTAATCGGCTAAGCAAGAACTCTATCAGGACCTTGGCAACAACAAAGGAAAACATGAAGAGGTAAAGATAACCAATTGATAACACTGTTCTTGTATCTCATAGTAAAGATAAGGAGATAACATTGTCGCGGCGTATGTTATGTAACATTTTTATTATGACATTGTCATATTTTGGAGGTCGAAATAAGACGTGGGGCAGGTAATTAGTGCATTAGTGCAGTGCCAAAATATTAGCAAGGTCGAAGTGTTAAGAGAAAAGTAATTAGAGGAAAAATATCGAAACCGAGTGGTGCCTTTGGAAATATTTTTATATTTTTGCAGTTTTTTAAACTAACCAGAAGATATCGGTATGGCACAGCATAGTCAACGGGTTTAGTTTACCTGGCAGCCGATACTATCACAGTACCTAGTACCACCTACCAGTAGTACAAGTAGCAAAAATTCTGTGATACCAGTAAAAATGCGGAAGGCGGAGGACAGGGTGTTGTGAGGTCTATGTCCAGCAGTGGACTGCGATAGGCTGAGTTGATTGAATCACAGTTAGGGAATAGGTTCCATACAGAAAAATATGCACAGGCACAATTATGCCTAAGCCGCAAATAGCAGAAATATAAATAATTGTGATAGTATTTCCCTGAGCGAACTCTTTAATAACCCTCCTTTTTTGGCTTTGCCGCAGTCGGGTAAAAAGGTGCTCTACCACAAACTATTCAAAACTAGGACAGCTGGAAAATAAATGAGATAATAGGGTTAACCCACCATCCTTTAGTCGTCGCAGCTCTATCGGTTTGTACCTAATTAAATTTTTGATAAATTCTGTGGTTTTTATGGCATACAACATAAGGTTCAAATTAAAATGACTTAGGTACGGATCAGCGCGAGTTTCAACGGTGCATAACAAGCATTTGTAGTTAGGGGAAAATGAATATTATTATAATATATTGATTTGTAGTTTATAGTAGGTATGTAATTCCCCGTAGTTACCTGACTACGCATATCTGTCATTGTCGTCAATGGCAACCAACAATTAACGAGGACATAATAATTATTGATTATAATTAATAAATTACCTAATTTTTTGTGGTTAAGCTCACGTAATTGCTGTAACGTCATAAATATTGTCGGCAACAACAATGAAAATTTGACGACAATATTATTATTAATTTGATGACAAAATGAATTAATGAGCACAAATAAGTAAATAAACACTAAGGGCGGGTTGTTTCGCGTCCACTTTACGCACAGGTAAACGTCAAAAATGGCGCTAACTATCGTCAAATCAAAAACATGCGTTGTTTTACGAAATAATGGAATAACTTTGACACAACGCTTTGTATTTAACGAACGTTAAATTTGACGTACGTATGTTACGTTAACCAACCGTTTGAAACAACCGGCCCTTAGTAAAGTATTATTTGTCGTTATTCATTATTACCGAATTTGTCTGGTTAACTTACGTAATGACAGAGAATATTGCTGGAAGCATATACCGTCATAGGTATGTTATTAGTTTTTAAACGACATAATATGACGTCTTTGCCTTTGCAGTATGACGGTCGCCCTCGTTTTATGATTGTGTCATGATGATGGGCATGAGTTTTCTAAATTTATTGTTTTTATATCGTTCGGTTCAGTCTTACCAAGGGGTATCGTATTACCCAGTTACTGGGTTGTGGAGGTCAGATAGGCAGTCGCTCCATGTAAAATACTGGTATTCAGCTGCATCCAGTTAGACTGGAAGCCGACCCCAACATAGTTGGGAAAACGCTAGATTGATATCGTTCGGTTGAATCCAAAGTTGCCATAATAACATTGCTCATGGATTTTGCCAAAATGACGTAAAGTTATTGTAACTGTGCAACTTTGTTCGATATTTATTTTAAC
The DNA here is from genome assembly GCA_947363905.1 of Lithophane semibrunnea. Taxonomy (NCBI): domain Eukaryota; kingdom Metazoa; phylum Arthropoda; class Insecta; order Lepidoptera; family Noctuidae; genus Lithophane; species Lithophane semibrunnea. Next base: position 15,667,691 of record OX376194.1, read on the forward strand.
TTCTCGTAGGTACACACGACTACACATCAAGCTATACATTTCCAGTATAAGCTGACCTCGTATTGTACGGAAATCCTACACAATGCGAGATCAGCATAAACTGGAAGTGTATAGCTTGACGTGTAGCTGTGTGTACGTCCAGAGGCTATAGACAAAATCCCTTTTCTGTAAGCGTTAACGCCAACGGAAAGATCAAATTGTATGGAGTTGACATTAGCTTTAGAGATGTCACGTGACAGCTGCTGTCAACTCCATACAATTTGATCTTTCCGTTGGCGTTAACGCTTTTTGTCTACTTTTCATTATCTTTAACGTTTCACGTGAGACTCAAATTACAGTTAATTACCAGACGTAACGAAAGAAAGAATGAAAGAAAAATGCGTGCGCGCGGATACTCGTACTCTTAGGTCTCTACCACACAGGCTCATTGTATCTTTACGAGACCATTAATTACCATTCAAATTACACCTTTATCTGATTACGTAAATTTACCGTTTTATAGTCATTTCATGCAAGTGCCAAAGAACAATAAAATTGTGATTTGACAATTAAAGTGTTTAGTCAATTTGCTCAAGAATATACTTGAGTTGACTTCACATCAACATCAACTAACATTCATTAATATTCGTTCTTTCTACATTTATATCTGGGGACTTAAAACAAACCACTTTGGCAGAATAATAATAGGAAAATATTATGAATCATCGCAAAATGTCACAAACTGACAATGCGATTCATATTACGAAATAATTCATCTGTTTGATAGTTTTCTATGGAGATTCGTAAAAAGGTCCACACATTGAATTGCAATGTACCTACTTATTTTATTTTATGATCTTATTTGAATGTTTCAATGAAGGGTAATGTAATGTATTTATTTTAACTAGTTTGTAATAATTTGTAGTAATAATTTGTATATTGGGACTTGGTGCCTTAAAAAACAAATAATAATTATAAATAAATAAGATTTAAAATTGCTTGTGTTAAATTAGAGGAATTGCTAATGACAGCTGGAAATTCAGGAAATGAATTGCTTCTAGACGATTGCTAATGTGGCCGTTTTAGGCCCGCTGTAAGTTTTATAGTGTACCTAATAGAGAGTATTTTATTTATCAACTCACCCATTAGTATGATGTATCATATCACACAAAGTGAACAATATATCGACTTCGAGCGGCGTGATTTGTGACATCATCTGAGCTGAATGCAGAAACTCTTCCTTGGTCACCTCCTGAGTTCGGGTGCCGTTGGTCGCGTTGAGGTACACTCGCTTTATCAACTCCATGTTGTTTAGAAGCGAGTTGAACGCCATGTAGTACGGAAAGCTGATCTTACGCTCACCTTGGGGGAAGCCTGACGCCTGAAAATGGGTTAAAATGTATTAGTCTTACCATAAATTCGCACGGGATTCATTATCAGCCGCACGTGTCGATCCATCAGGTTAAGCAACGCTTGCCGGGGTTGGTCCGTGGATGGGTGACCATCCTAACATACCGAGACTCCTTCGTGCCTCGGAAAGCACGATTAGCAGTTGGTACCGGCGGCTGTCATTTGTGGATCTTTGACAGACGTTACGGGTCATCAGGTTGACAACCAGTCTTGCCAAGGGGTTTCGTTTACCCAGTTACTGGGTTATGGAGGTCAGAAAGGCAATCGCTCTATACAGCCATGTACAATTCAGCTGCATACAACCGGATGGAGCTGAATTGTACCTGAGTGGAGTAACACGTCCTTGGTAACTATTTGTCATTGATAGCGCCTTAATGTCTTATCAGTAAGGGCTGTTTTCCAGTGTTACGTTTTGGAACTAGCTTCAACTTTCTCCTTGACAATTCAAAAGTGCCTGTAAATGCTTTGAGTTTGGGTTATTACTGTCGTGTGGTTAATCGTACCACCATTGCACGTAAAATTATAAAGTTAATGAATAATTATTTTGTATACCTGTTGTTTACCGACTATGTTTTTCCTAAAATGAATGTGAAAACAAAAAACAAACTTTCCATACTTACTGAACTATAATTTTATTGCCATCAATTAAAATTTATTGTATCATCAATTAATTGTGTCATTGATGTGGGTTGTTGCCACTTTCTTGCAATTTATTGGTATTGCTTGTGCAACAAAAGATCTGAATAAAATGAATCATACTTTGTTAACAAAAACAATTCGTCAATATAACGTCTTGAGGAATTTTTATTAATAAATTTTCATCATCTATTTAATTTAGTACCTAATATAAATAGTTGTGTAATAACAATTATAATGTAGCTAAACAATTAAATGTTAATCATAAAGCACTAGTAAAAATAAACTAGTAAAAAATAAGTAGTACTAGTACATAATGCAACAACTAGATATTTTTTTTAATTTTTAACTTTCTTACAGCAAAACCCAATTACAGACATTAATTATTTGCCAAACTTGTCCGAATTGCAAGCCTCACCCCATTTCCGTAACACACTTTCTTTCACAATCCGATTGATTTTTAAGGCTTGCTTGCATTGCTTCATAAGTTTAAATAAAATTCGTCTGCTCGCCAACATAAATAACGCAATGAATGTTGTTGAGTTGTCAAAGTGAAAGGCATTGCAATTGTTAGTGTGTTACGCAAGTATCCTGCTGTACCACGAATTTCTACAATTGTCAGGTATCATAAGGACAAGAACATTGAGATAATAAAAAAAAACAAAAAAAAATGAGCAACATAATATAATATTTTCTCATTATTATTGATTGTATCATCAGTTTACTGTGTCATCAATATTCTGGTTTGTAACCAGTTTCTCATTCATTTGACTTAAGTTAATGTTTGTGCAATAAACCAAAATAAAATGAATCATTGTTTGTTTACGAAAATAATTCGTCAGTATTGACATCATCTATCTAATAAATTAACAACGAAATAATTGTTATTACATAAAATTTCGTACAGAAAAACCCAATGACAGCCTTTTATTGGGCAAACTTGCCCGACTTGAACGCTAAACCTGAGGCTGAGGGCCTAGACAAGTGACAATCGCTTCGAAAGCGTTTCGTATTTCTACAACGACTTTCAACAGGATTGACATGAGCTTTTCGATAGCATATGTCAGTCCTATACATTTTTGCCTTTTCCACCATCGTTATCGCTGATAGAATGTCACTTTGTCTAGGGCCTCAGGGATCTTTTTGTCCAGTATCACGAAGACAAGGACTATGAAAAAAAAGGGAACAAAAAAAAAATATAGCAAGAACAAAATTATAAAAATATGAAAGAAATAACATCACATAGTGCCTTGATGGGGAAGGACGAGGTGTTCCTATAGAATACCCACATTGGGCTAGGCATCCAGATCAGCATTTCTTCCCGTAATCCTGGGCTGCATGAGAAACTCCTGACAGGAAACCCAATAACACTTAGCGCGACAAGGGAATCGAACCCAGAACCTCATGCTTAGCAGTAGCGTTTGTAACCAAGACCAACGCAGCAGTCATCATCTGCCTAGCCTTACCCAACTATGTTGGGGTCGGCTTCCATTCTAACCGGATGCAGCTGAATACCAGTATTTTACATGAAGCGACTGCCTATCTGACCTCCACAACCCAGTAACTGGGTAATACGATACCCCTTGGTAAGACTGGTTGTCAGACTCTCGGGCTTATGACGATCCGTAACGACTGTCAAAGATCCGCAAATGACAGCCGGGACCAACGGCTTAACGTGCTTTCCGAGACACGAAGGAGTCTCGGTATGTAAAGATGGTCTTCCATCCACGGACCAACCCCGGCAAGCGTAGCTTAACCTGATGGATTGACCCGTACGGCTGTTATTACGTAGCCACGAGCTCCTCAACATAGCAGCAGTAATAAATATGGAATAAAAAGTTCAACTTACATTAATAACCTTCGAATTCAAATCCTTCGTTAGAAGATGCTTCTTGACAGTCAACATGATATCTCTAAAGTCGCCCGCACTGATGAACCCAGATCCATCGCTATCACACTTCTTAAAGGCTTCTACTCCGTACTCCTCGTGAAAGTCATGGAGGAACTGGCTGAACTCAGGGTACGTTACCAGCCTCTTCTTGTCCTTACCGAAGTATAGACGGACGAAGGTGCTTTCCATGTTAAAAGGGAGTTTCTGGTGGAGTGCTGTTTTGCGCATGACTTCGGCAAATTCGTCTGGAATGGGATGAAGACTTTTTTTTCATTGACCACCTTTTTGGTTGAAAAGATTTCGAATGCTGGCTGGTGAGTGAGCAAAAACATTACATAATTTGAAATTTATCTTTTTTTTATATTCTTTGCAATAAATGCAATGTTCTTGCAAAGGCCTCTGTCCGTCTCTAGAATCTTATCACTGCATATTAACTATAATCAAAATCAAAATATTTTATTTCACGTATGCCTTCATCGGCACTTATGAAACGTCAGAAGCTAGGTGCACGGTTCCAATTGGTCGTTTCCTATGCAGAAGAGCCCGCAAGAAACTCCACGGTTACTCTTTTAAAAGATAATTGGCTTTTACAATATTTTCGAATTACAGTGTTTACTATTTATGGGAGGACATATCTCCGAATGAGATCTGGTTAACCGATATAGCAGAGGTTTTCCTTTTAATTTCAATATTTTTTGATTATCTGCTGGATAGTGCCTTTCTATAGACGTCGGCACTGGCCTTGTGAGTTGTGTCTTCAAATAATGATATCACAGGATTGTAAGGTCCTAAAACAATTCCGTGGTGAAATTGTAAGCACAGCTTACACTATCGTTTGTTTTGACATTAAACACAAAAATAAGCACATTGTTGAATATGTTTATAGAGTAAAGCCAAACCTTTCGAGAATGAGGGCGGACATTATATTTGATGGTAACATAAAAAAAAACTGACATTACTGTATCCGGTTGTCGTGTTTAGATATTTTTGTCGGTCCATGTAAGTTGTCTCTGGTTCTTCTAACGATCTGTATATTATTTCTATATAATGTTGTGTAAACGTTTAGCTATTAATTTATATGGTAAACAAACAATATTATGCTCTAAATCTTACCAAAAGCGACAAGTCCATTGCCATTAGTATCGAACAGCTGGAAGGCGGTCTTGTACAGCGCATCGGGAACGCACAGCAGCCCCTCAAACGCCTGGAACTCTGAGAACGAGATGAACCCGTCCTTGTCCATGTCCACGATGCCCGCGATGAGCTTGACTGACTCCGCATTGTAGTCATCTGGAATATAGTATAGGAACCCCTTTTATTATTAACTGTTTTAAATTTTGATTATTTGTTGTTATAGCGGCAATAGAAGTACAATACACATAATCAGCCTATAATGTTCCCACTGCTGGGACACAGGCCTCCTCGCTGTGAGAAGGAGTGGGCCATCCACCATGCGGTCCCAGTGCGGGTTGGTATAGAAAAACACAATTGGATAGAAATACATAATCTGTGAAAATTGTAACTGTCTACCTATAACGTTTATGAGATAATAGCCTGCTGACGAACAGATTGATAGACAGTCGGCCAGCGTTGGCTTTGTAATATGTCAATAATACGTCAGAAATGTAGGTAAATTAAAGGTATTTTTGACAGACTGAGATTGGAATGCGAAAGTTCTTAAAAATAGTCCCTCTGCTATGGTTCTATTACAAGGCAAAGGTTTTAGCGAGATTCAGGGCAGACCTTTCTACAGTCTCTTAAGGGATATTTCCATTACATAGGACGTCCTTTGAAGGCTCATCCCGAAGGGACGAGTATTGATCGTATTTAATTGTTCTGGTACTCGAGCTAATGATCTTTTTCTATGCACGTGTTTCTGTTACAAATAAACTAATTTTTACTTTCTTTCTTTCTGATCACTTGCGAGTGTGCAGGAGATCCCACAAGGTTCATTTTCACATTTAGTACGTAAGAAGTTTTTTTTATTTGAACTCAAACATTTATAAGATAATATTTACAATTTTACATAATACTTTTTCACCGACGAAAAATTAAAGACAAGTTGACGCGTATATTTTTTTTGTTACCTAAGTTAGTACTCAAAAATCCTTATGTGATATTGAAATATTTATTGGCAAATTAATTGGTTTTTGCAATTTGGTTTAAGGCTGGATTTTTAGGCCGGTAAAATAATCATAATATTAAATTATGTAGGCACGTTTATATCCTGTGGGAAAATCATATCAATTGGCTTAGTAGCTTTTCTGTAACACAATGCTAGTTAATTTCGCAAGTAACCTACTGGAGAAACCCAGAATGAATTAATGTAGAAATTATTAAAATATTCATTACCAATTCTTTTTACTGCCCTCGTATGGCATGAATTGTTACATAATTTCTATTGAATTATTGCTTTGAAGAATTATTAAAGGAAAATATTCCTACATCGTGTAATAGTACGAATTAATGAATATGTAAGTATCATATACCTATGTGTGGTTGTTTCAAGGAAGCATCAGTAATCAGTATGTTCTCATGAATTACATATCGACTCAGTTGTGCTGCGGCGATGAAGCTCAGACCAAATAAATAACCAAGACAGAGCGCTGCGAACAATATAGCCAAAACTACACCTCCGCTCTGTAAATACACGCTCACACTCAGACATTTACAATCAAACTACAGGTCGCTAAATGCACACATGTTTACGAAACCGGCCTCACGTCACTGTTGATAGCACTCTTGGTCTGAGCTATGAAGGCGATGATCTAATAACAGGAACGTAATGTAGTGCTTGCTACCATCAGACCATGGCGGGAGTCATAATGTTCAAAGTTCGTCGCTTTTTATTTCAGCAGCTAATGCTATGCACAGAGCCGTCTTATTATAAAATGTGGCAATTCATATTTAAATATTATTGTTGGCGCAACATGTCTTTTTATTCTATACTTAGTGGTCTATACTTGGTAGTCACCCGCTTTCTAGTCTTATCATCTTGCAACCTAGATATAGCATATAATTTCTAAAATAGAAGACTCATGCATGGTGTAATTTTCTCCTTATAACAACTTGTTATTATAGTATACTTCAACAATGTAATAAATTCTAACACCTTGAAATACCAAGCGATTGTCTGTTACTTCAAAAACAATGGACTCATCATGTGATTTTCTCCTACGAGTGACGACAAAATCTGTCATTAAATCGTTTAATATTGTAGCACAAATACTATACTATACGTATGCGTTACTATTTATTAGTGAACCAGTAAAGATCGTTTGTGAACACAACTTGGCACTGACCAACACACATGATGGTATCTACCTAAACATATTAATAAGCCGAGAGTTAGCGGGTAAGTTGTAGGTAATTATCCTCGCTAATATTTGAAGAGGCAGATGAATCGTTAATAATATTTATGCAAAGAATATAAATATGTATACCTCCTTACTAATAAACGTTGTATAACGTAACTATACAGAGTTATACAATGCTTTGTCTTATACAGTATGCAAGGGTAAACACCGTTGTCACTCAAACCATGGGTAGTTGACTTAACTATAAAAATAAATGACCCAGTAACAACAAAAAAAAAACCTTATTTTCATTTAAAGATTTTAAAAAGTAAAAATCCGTCACTGTCCCGATACTCATGGATACGCGTTCGAGAGAGCTGCGAAACAGCTGACGGCCGGTCATGTAACGTCCCGCGCGAAATATTCTTGTGGACAAATGTAGATTTTCTTTAAAAATAAGGTTATATTTTACCATTGATTTTACGTTCTATAAACGAAACCAAACCACTGGTTTCAAGGATAACGGTGTTTACACTAACACCCTGTATAAGATGTTTATTAGTAAGGAAGAGAGTATATTTATTTGCTTGTACAACATGGGCATGCGAAACAAGGGATGGATTGAGTGAAAGATGATATAATACTAGAAAGGGGATGAATGAATACTGAGATAACGGTTTATAGAGATGTCTGGAAGAAGACATGAATGTAGTGCCGCTCAAATAAATTCAGTTAAAATGCCGGAGCATGATGTTTATAATTATATTTCATAATCCACAATGCTCAATGTGTTATTCTTATTCTTAAAACGTGACTACTGGTTTTTATTTGGGGCCTACCACCACCGCTTACAGCAGTATTATTTTAATCTTACTTCGTGGGGGAAAGAGATGGACCTATACGTCCTGTAGAGCTTCATCTCTTTCCTACACTGAAGTGATATTAAAATAATACTGCTGTAAGCGGTGGTGGTGGTAGGTGGTCCACGTGCTCTGTTCTGTAAGAGTCGTAGCGTGTTGTTAAATAAACTAATATCCTTCCTCAAGAATTGGGCGATCAAATGCAAAATATTTTTTCTAGTCCGACTGGTAGTTCCAGAGATTAGCACGTTCAAACAAACAAACAAAAAATTATAAATCCAGGCATTCCATTTGGTGGTTCATCGTAATATACCAAAATAATTGTATCTGATTACAAATCTTCGTGATAAGTCACTCTACTATTATTTACAATTACTTTTAATAGTAAGTAATTTACTTTACATTCAGCGTACACGATGCGCACACGCATGGTTGGGCCGCGATATCATAATTTAGATATTATTATCGTGGTTGGTTGATAAGGTATTTCTTTTTTCTAATTACCATTATTACTATGATATAGAATCACCTTGTATACGGCTTATACATAAAATTGTGAATCACTACAATTGATCATCTTGCATTGTAGTATTATATCACGATTATTGGCGGGTTTTTCATGATCGTATGATGTGCTTTTGATAATACTATCTTGTTACATTGCAATTAGATACCAATATTACAATTTATCTGATGAATTTAGGAACTCTAGACTCCTTTTCGCAAACCAAAATACCTTTTGCACCAATTGTGGATTTTTTAAACTTCATTATAAATATGATGATGGTTGACCATAATAGTAGGGTATATGCGTTGATTGACAGGTGATATTATGGCTAGAAAGGAAGTGTGGAGGTATACTAGGAAATAACGATTAATAGAGTAGAGATGTATGAAAGAAAACCGAGCCCACATTTGGAAACAGAGAGGGAGATAAATTATACAGGGTGAAATTAATTCATGGGCATGCTCTTACGGGGTCATTGTACTCATCAGTATGAACAACTTTCACTATGAGACAAGCCATGAAATCGCGAAAAAAAAATCTGCTGTTCCCTACATTTATTCGTCAAAATGTAGGGAACATCTGCGATTTCAGTGTTTGTTCCATAGTGAAAATTGTTCATAATGATGAGTACAGTGACCCCTTAAAAGGATGCCAATGAATTAAATTTCACCCTATATTTTCAACAACATACAATAAAGTTAATACGTTTACACTAACCTTCTTCGAATAATCCTAAGAACTTGCGTACAAAATCTTCACTGGTGATGAACTTCTCACCGTTCTTGTTAACGGTGGCGTATTTCAGGAATATCTCATGAAGACGGTCTCGGTCCGCTCGCTTAAGATAACCAGCCCCCTGTGGACAATTACATGAATTAGAAAAAAAATGGCATGTGGATAAGCAGTTTATTTGTATGACAAATGAGCAGACGGCCCACCCATAAGCGACAGTCTACTTAAGACTGTCGCTTATAAACATCAGAGACCCTAGAAAAAGTGACATTCTATCAGCGATTACGATGATGGAAAAGGCGAAAATGTCTGGAATTGACATATGCTATCAAAAAGCTTATGTCAATTCTATTGAAAGTCGTAGAAATACGAAACGCTTTCGAAGCGATTGTCACTTGTCTAGGCCCTCTGAATACGAAAGGCATCATCAGTGGCATCACAGATGCGTTGCAATCCCGGAGACAAATGTCTCATGACATGAGACAATATTTTTTTATTGTCTCATGTGCGTTTAATTTCACCGGCACCCATGAATTTGATAAATCAATTCCCCTAATATGATCTGATTGTTAAAAAATAAATAAAATCGAACTACTTTTATGGGTTTTGTTAAGGACAAGGACATTGCAGTTCTTTAGGAACGAAGGGTTTTGCAACCCCTTTAGGAGGACATAACAACAACATAACATAGGTATATAAAGTGGTGTAATCCTTGAAATTGCAAAACGTGACACCAGCGTGTGATTTACAAGAAAATGCAGTAACTACACTAACTTGTAACCAAGTAATGTGTTCAATTCTTCTTTTCATATAATGTACTTGTGTTTTGTGCTCAAAAATAATATTGCAAATTGTGAAAACGTAGGTACTTGCCCTAGTTTACTCCGATACGACTTGTTTGTCTGATAAAGGATTTTTTATGTATAACTAGCTGCGCTCCGCGGTTTCACCGTCTTAAGTCTCGATCCCGTGGGAATATCGGGATAAAAAGTATCCTTTGTCCTAATCCAGGTCATGGTCTACTCCTGTGCCAAATTTCATCCAAATTCGTTCAGCCGTTGTAGCGTGAATGCATAACAAACAAACCTAAATGCTTTTGTTTTACTGCTGAAGTTTTCTTTAATTTTTCCTTTTTTTTTTCAGGCATTTTAGCTACCTACTTGGTTATTGTTAATGTGGTTATAGTAAAGGGTTAAATTTTTCTACTGATTTCTGTGTGGTCTCAGGAAATAATAAAGTGAAGTTGTTTCATAATATTATTAAGTAGTTCTTTACTCGTAATAAAATTATGAAACATAATAGAACAATAATTCGGAATTTCAAATGATATCATGCAAATTTCCTTACCATAATTTATTTGCAGCAATAATAAAATAAAATTATTACAATCCTACATTGCAGGCATACAATAGTAATTATTACATTATTTCACACAGAAAACCCAGGGTTTGCATAGAGAAATTTGCGCGGGTGACGGTAAAAATTCAAGGAAACTTTTACAATATCCTCGAAGGATAAAAACACTGCATTGATCTATGGTATACATACCTACTGACGATTTTATTTCAATAAGTCGAAACACTTTTACACGTCAATCATATTTTTTTTAAACTAGATCAGGTCTGATCTAATTTCTCAGAGAAAAAAGGCCGAAACAAACTCTGAGGCGACATTCTCTTTTTCAAGACCAGTTAAAATCTTGGTTAGATCATGTGGCGACCATGTAGAATGGTGTCCTGCTTCGCACGGTTCTTAGTACTTAGTATTGTATTATTTTTATTATACACTTTCCGGAATAAATTCTATAAATGATGTTGAAAAAATCCGTTGCGTAGTTTAGAAGAACACGGCCACACAAACACGAAAAGCGATTTCAATTTATATCATATATACAGGGTGTAAGGGTAAACACCGTTATCACTCAAACTATGGATAGTTGACTTAATTATAAAAATAAATGACCGAGTAACAACAAAAAAAAAGTTATTTTCATTAAAAGATTTTAAAAGTTTCTATTCGACACCGTGCTCGCTAGCGAAACAGCTGACTGACTGAGGGAGCGGTCGCGCTCGCGTCCGGTCAGGTCACCCCCCGCGCCCCCCGCCCGTGTTGAGACGCAAGTTCGTTGCCCTAGCGTATAGGTGAAAGAGTGAAATAATCTAGTGGTAAAAGGTAATTTAAAAAAATAGTCTTAATCTTCCATTGATTTTACGTTCTGTAAATGACACCAAACCACTGGTTTCAAGGATAACGGTGTTTACCCTAACACCCTGTATAGAAATATTGAATGGTTTTAAATCAATTTAACCATAATATGTCATCTTAATTCAATGGCTAACTGTCACGTCAGTGTGCGCAATAAATAATGGTCATAGGTTCAGAAAACTAGCGATTTACTGAGTAGGTACACTCGTCAATACGTCATCATTGGTTGAACAATGCACATACCGGTATGTATGTATGACTACGTGTGTGTGGCGAAGGAGCGTCTACGGATATGGCCTATTAGGGGTATCGAATGGTGAATAGGTAATGCAAGTAAGACAGTAGTACAAGTTTGAAACGTCAACTAAATGATATTTTTACTGATTACTCGATGGTCGCAAGCGCGCTGAGCGATCCTGCGGGGAAATTGCATAACACACTTACAATGGCAATGTCTTTCATTTTGATATGTCAACAAAATTCATTGCGTGTCTAAGGCTTGCGCCATACAGAAGGGACGTGAGTCGAGGACAGGACGAAGACACGGCAATAGTATGCAGATGGAAAAACGATGTGCCTGCGACTTGTCCTTTCTGTATGTTTTTTGTCAGATCGCGAGCCTATACAACCTCAAATTGCTTAGCATGATCCTCCGTAATGTTTAAAATACTGCAGCATTACAATTTGACGAAAACACGATTATTTACATTAAATTTTCTTTTTAGAAAAAGAAAACCAATGTTACTTCTAAACCGAACTATAAACCGCTGGTATTCAAAAAATACTTCAAATAAGATTATGAAACCTTGCATTATAACTGAACTAACTACATATAAAGCAGGTCTTATGTTTTTTATTTGTTGTTAATTACCATTATTTTCACCGTAAAAAGCAATTACCTAAACTTTTCGAGGCTTGGAGCCGCCAGCACCCCACTCCATCTCACTCTCACAAATTACGCGAGTAGTATGGTGTGAGCGAGATAAAAAGTGGATTTGAGCTGAGATAGTATAGATACTTGAAAAGGACGCCACGTGATGACTCCTGTCCTGTCTCTGTCCGCGCTTTACGTTGACGCGCAGACGAATTTTTCAGACATAATTATGAAGCAATGGATTTGCAATTTCTTTAAAAATCCGCCCTATTGCGATTGAAAGTGTGTTACGAAATTTGGGTCCTGGGTTCGTCTCCCAGCTTGGAATGGATATGCATTCGTGAATTCTCAGTAGCAGACTGCTGTCTAAGTTTGTGCCCGGTTAAGGCTTATACGGCATTAGGGCACCCTCTATTAGGTTTAGGTTTAAACGAAAACACTAGCAAAATATGGGTATGTTGCTAATGCACATCTGCCTATCCCTTAGGGGATTACAGGCGTTATATCTTAACTAATATAATAAATGCGAAAGTGAGTTCGTTTCTTTCGCTTTCACGCTAAAACGGCTAAACGGATTTGGATGAAATTTGGCACATGGATATACCATGACCCGGAGAAGCACATCTTAGGCTACTTTTCATCCTGGATCGCAGAAGAAGTCGCGAGCAACAGCTAGTAACGAATATTTATTCATTTTATGTTTTGGAACCTTAGAATAATATAATATTATAATATAATATAATATACAGTATGTTAACTAACAAAGGGCGTTCCCGTTAACCTGCAATAGTATAGCGTGTATACATGCTAAAAAAACAATTTTTTTTTTTTATTTGTGTCGTGACATTTTCACAAAACGATTAAATTTAAACGTAAAAGAAACACTCTGTACACGCACACTTGTATTTCAACGTAGAAAAACAAGTGTGACAAGTGGGCGTGTACAGAGAGTTTATTTTCCGTAACAATTTAATATTTTTTGTGAATATTTTACTATACCAAAACAAAAAAAAACTTTTTTTTTAATGGTAATATTTTTTTTAGCCTGTATGGACGCTATACTATTGCAGGTTAACGGGAACGCCCTTTGTTAGTTAACATACTGTATATTATATTATATTATAATATTATAAATCCTACTGCATGTTGTTGTTTTGATTCTATTACAACATACTGAAGACATTCCTCAATAATAAAAAAACGTACCTACAATAACAAGTTCATTATACTGGGAATTTCTGGATCAAGAAAAGTCCCAACCTAATCTAATTCTCTCTGGTACCTACTGGTACCGATGAAGGCCGGTTTCCCCTGCCCCAGGGGCACTGGGAAACACGGCTTCCGAAAGCAGTTCCGAGAAATATGAATAATATGATTTATCTGATTCGTCATGTTAAGATCCTGATTATGTGTATACTTACCTATAAAGTCAAAGTCAAATAATTTATTTCAAGGCACATTAAAGATACTTTTGAATATCAAAATACATACAGATAGAACTGATTCTAGTTCCATAAGGTAGTTTTTTAGTATAGTAATTTAATTTTATTATAAAATGTTGTGTGGATAATTTTATATTAATGATTAAATAAGTAGGGCAGTGAATACAGTTTCCAAGTATAGGTATAAATCATATTTGCCTACCTGCTTTTACTTTTAGGGTTACCCAGGGCTTGAAATACCGTTAAAAATATGGTATCGTTACAGCCTTCTGATGCAGGTATCGTTAACTAATAAATAACGTTATATTATTTAACGTTATATCTGGCACATTTTACCGTTAAACATACGTAACGTTAAAATCTAAGGTAACGATAATTTTATCGTTATAATTAGTTTTGTTACCGTCGCTCTCGTCCAATCGCAAAAGAATGTCAGATTGCATCGACGCTAAGACTGCCGTACGACTATTTGCGCGTTTAATAGATATTATCTTATCATTGCTATTCTGTGTTGTGCTTGTACTTGAGAATATACTTGGTTGGTTGGTCCACCGTGTTCTGTAAGCGCGTACGACTGCCGTGAGCGGTGAGAGATATGAAGACGACAAACGAAATGGCAACAGCGCCGACAGCGTGTGAGAGTGAGAGGGGCGCGCGCGCACGCCGGCCGCGGCCGCCTTTGAGACGGGTGGCAACGTCGCATAAAATAACAAAATAATACCGATAATTTTTTACCGCTATTTTTACAATAACATTAAAAATACCGGTAATTTTTACCAAAAATTTTAACGTTATTATTATGTTATGCTACTAAGTAACGCTACCAAATTGTACCGATATCGAAGTATCTCTACGGAAATACCGTTACTTAACGTTACTTTTAATGTGAATTGGTATCGTTTTCAAGCCCTGGGGTTACCAAAACCTTTGGGTTCCGACTATAAAAAAAATATTAATAAATGGGAAAAAAATATTTTATTACTAGCATCCGCCAGCGGCTTCGCCCGCGTGATCCTAACTAATATTATAAATGCGAAAGTGACTTTCGTTTGTTTATTTGTTTGTAACGCTTTCATGCTAAAACGGCTGAATAGATTTGGATGAAATTTGGCACATGGGTAAACCATGACCTGGGTTAGGAATAGGATACTTTTATCCCGATATTCCCACGGGATCGAGACTTATGCGGGTGAAACCATGGGACGCAGCTAGTATCTTTATATATTCTAGCTTATGTTACTCAATATTACCCAACTCAATATGTTGTGTAGATAAGTATAAAGTTAACGTCTACTGCAACTAATATGCAAGTGGATATAGTTAATTTGAATAAAACCTACAATAATTTAAAAGATAATTATCGTTTAACGATAATTATCATCATTATCATTTTACGATATTTCTTTCTTGATTGCTCCAAAGATGTGCTCGGGCAAAGGGCACAGGGGCTTGGCTAAGATATATTCTGGGTCATGTTATTGACTCTTCTCATAATATACCTACCCACGTAATAAAAGATAACAGAAATATGCAATACGTATAACATGAACCGTCACAATTAAACTGACGTTACAGGGAATATTAAATACGTAACTTTTGCATACTACGTCCATCCGGTTACGCTACTAGGGATGCCAATACAAATTTATTAATTTTCCCCATGAACAGGAAAACAGTTATTGGAGTGTGCGTATAAATAAGCCGGCAGACCAACGACTTGTCATTCGTTATTTAGAACTGCCATCAAGGCAGTCATAACAATAATTCAATTATTAAATTAATAAATTTTATTAATCCTTCCATAGTGCTTTTATAGCTGTTGGTTTAATAATAAAAATTTGAGTTGCAAATAATTGTTTTGATTACAATGGCGACTTTCACACCAATTTTCTTGACGGTAATTATGTTTTTTTTTTAATAAAAAGGAATTTAAATAAAATATATTTTAAATTTTATTTTTTAGTGTTAAAGGAATTTTAAATCAATAACATTTTCATCATCAAATTATTCAAGAATGGCTATTAAAACTGTGTTTTTTTTTAACAGGTGATGATCTTTGTGGCTGCTGGCAGTGCCGCCCCTAGTAGTGAGAGTAAGTTTTATAATTATTTTTACTTTTTATTTTTTCGCCTTCATCATCTGCATAGCCTTTTCCCAACTATGTTGGGGTCGGCTTCCAGTCTAACCGGATGCAGCTGAATACCAGTATATACCACCAGCCAGTAGCCATTATATGCTACCAGTGTATTTTTTCCCCTTATTACTATTTTTTTTTATTGTTTAATCAAAAGATGTTCGCAGTATTTTAATGAAGATTTTCTAAAAATAGAACAAGTATTAGGTTCTCGATTTTCCTTAAATCTTCTTGTTAATAATAAACGAAACTCACAAAATATATTGTACTATATTAATTATTAAACTTAGGATATTATATTTATTAATAAATCCCTTTTTTTCGCAGAGCTCGGCCTAAAAATTCCTGATGAATGTAAAGGCAAAACCTTCTGTGAAATCAAGCCGGACGGATATGACGAATTGCAGCAACTGGTCGGCAAACTCTTAACACCCACAATTATCGCAGTAAGTAATTATATTTTTATGATCTCTTGAGCAGTATTTGGTAAAAATATTGATGTGACTGCGCATACGCAGCCACTTTAGATTGACTGCTAATTAGAGCAGTTATTATTTTAATACATGCTGTTTCTATTTGTATGATTAATTACAATTTCTCAAAAAAAATTAACATTTTTCTGTGCCTTATTTTTGTAAGTAAGTAAATGTATACATTCCTAACAGTTCTATTATTGTTTTCAGCAAAACATGGGAGACCGGTTCGGAACAGGACCAAAAGAAGTACTTTCTCCTGTGACGGACTGGCATAACTGTCCTACCAGAACAACGGTAATATATCATTGTAAAAGTAAATTAATTACATAATTATGATCACAAGATAAAGAGTTATTTCATAATTTCTAGCCGAGTCAAAAGTTTTGTGCAATAATTTTATTGGGCAATTTATCCACCCATACGAACTTGAATACCTACCGACAACTATCATAAACGTTGCATAGATATTCCAGAGTTTAATGCACCTTAGACTGAATACCTACGTCTAGCACTTTCTCATGATACTTTAAACATAGAAGCTAATCTAGTTTTACTTTTTCAGACTGTGGAACCGTTATGGGGCGACAGTAACTCGAACAATTCTCAAGCAGATTATATCATCCAACATGAACTGCTTCGTCAACCCATCGAAAAGGTCATATGCGCGTGAGTATTCTATTATTTTTATTTCTTTTCATTGATCCATGCAATGATATTATATTATGTATATATGTTTGTGCATGTATGTTTAAGAACTTTTTAAATGAAATGTCAGTAAGTATGTCTTGAGTCTGGAGGATCGGGTGTTGTGGGAGGCTAGCCCAGCTTGTGAGGGGCCTAATCGTCCAGCAGTGGACTGCGATAGGCTGAATTGATTTACGTCCCGAGTTACCATGCTAGCATACAACAAAACAAAAATGATTTTGCTAAGTAAACAAGTCAGAAACGTTACCAAACTTCCTCAAATAACTCTCAATAGAGACCATTTAAGTTACACATTAATTTATCCGTTTATTTGTCAATATTTTTGTCATCCTTAAGGACGTCAGTCTCGTAATCAAGACAAAGTAGTTCTGTCATCTCAATTGCGGGTCACATAATAACGATATTTTATTTTTCTACAGGAACGATAAAATCAACACCGAATCGTCTGAACAGTGCTTCCAGCACTTAGGCCTGGGAGCGTTCGGGATGAAGTCCAGTTGCAAGTCCACGACAGCTAAGCGCAGTCTTCTCGTGCTAGATTATAAGACGAAACAACTTACGAAGAAGTCCTACGATGTACCTTGCTGCTGTTCTTGCCAGATTATTAAGTCGTAACAACTTTAACAGTACCAAAAAATATATCCTTTTTTAAGCGTGATCCGTTTTGGTCCTAAAATCGTAGCTTGTGGCACTCCTTTACAGAAATCAGATTTAGTGATTTCGCTGACATAAAAATTCTGTTTTCTTATTGATAAAGAATTGTTCATAACTGGCACAGTCCAATATGCCTTTGTGACAAAAACCAAGGACCATACCCAATGTTAGAGAACATGCAACGAATCAAACGGCTATGTAATAGTATTATTTTAAAGACTGATTCAACTATTTATTTTTAGTCTTACTTAGAAAATTGAATTCTATTAATTATTTTATAGGAATGTTTAATTAAATTTAATATAAATTATAGACCCTTAATTTATTGTTGTTTAATAGACTCAATAGTTTATAAGCTTATTATGTCATTTTATTTCAATATTATTTATAACGTTAGTCAAATATAAGGTTATTATAAAAGTATTTATTATAAACATTAAAAGTAGGTATTATTTTGTATTTAGAGAAAATATCTTGAGACCAATGTTATAATAAAAATATATGAATGATGAAATCGTTTTTTAAATTTGGCGAAAACACAATTATGTAATTACTTAGCTACTTGTGTCAATTTATTTCTTACGGTAAATTTACAATTTACATGATTCACATTAAAAGGTTAACTTGTTTGCAAATATAAGTTTACCATACGTCAATGTA
This sequence comes from Lithophane semibrunnea, assembly GCA_947363905.1. Lineage (NCBI taxonomy): Eukaryota > Metazoa > Arthropoda > Insecta > Lepidoptera > Noctuidae > Lithophane > Lithophane semibrunnea. The sequence goes on from OX376194.1 coordinate 15,686,153, forward strand.
CATAGTAGGTAGGGAAGTACTTCTGGAAGTAAACTGCTTAAAAGGTAAATTTTCCTGTTAATTATAATATAAATGACGTTCAAAAGTGTGGTTTTAGTAATTTGGATGAAATAATAAAAATGATTTTGAGGAAATGTTAAGTTTAACTGTTAATCAATCAATCTGCCTAGCCTTTTCCCAACTATGTTGGGGTCGGCTTCCAGTCTAACCGGATGCAGCTGAATACCAGTATTTTACATGGAGCGACTGCCTATCTGACCTCCACAACCCAGTAACTGGGTAATACCATACCCCTTGGATAGACTGGTTGTCAGACTTTCGTGCTTCTGACGACTCGTAACGACTATCAAAGATCCACAAATGACAGCCGGGACCAACGGCTTAACGTGCTTTCCGAGGCACGTAGGAGTCTCGATATGTGAAAATGGTCACCCATCCACGGACCAACCCCGGCAAGCGCTTAACCTGATCGACCCGAGCGGCTGTTATTACTTAGCCACGAGCTCCTCGTTAACTGTTAATATAAGTTAAAATATTGCAAAGTCTTTATGGTGGAGTGGAATAAATCAGACAAAGAATTGACTGACCGACTGATGGATTAATTGCGCGGTAAGACTGACTGGCTTTTTGCACATAACTGTTTAATAAAAGAGCCCTTTATCGTCATTATAAAACAACATGATAATAATTCCGTTACGTATTTTGATTATACACACAATTCATAGAGACATCGAATCGAGTGAAAAAATTGATTGTATTCATGCGATTTTGAACTTTATGTCTCAATAACAATATTTATTATCCCTTACAGAAAATTTGTTGGTATCTGATAAGGAAGCGTAGTTATATCGTAAGACTAAAGTTCGCAAGGAATTTTCAACCTTATTTTGATGACGGAAAGCGCAGATTTTCTTTGAAGGAAAACGTCGATCAGTTTTATATGCGTCTTTATTAATTGCTAATGCTCGGATTACGTTTGAATTAAGTGGGTACTTAAATGATAGAAATTGTTATTTTGGAAGCCTTGATTACCAATGGTACTTTACATCTAGTACATATCATCCTTATTATAAACGACAAGGGGCTTTTGATACCAAGTCGTCGCAATAACCTCTTTGGGTCGGTCTTATGTATAGGTACGGTACGTGTAAGTAACCTATCCTTTAGAATTTTAGAATGCAAATACAGGGAACAAATAAAGTTACAAGTTCCTCATTATGTTTTATATATATGGATAAACTCACAAAGAAATTAGAATTATAGACTCTTATCAGTGATCGCGTGTTTTATTAATATATATTTTTCTGAACCATCCCCCTCCCCTTTGTTTGTTACCGTTGGCAGTGATTATAGACAACAAGGTTGTGGTTGCAAGGCCAAGGCCAAACAATATTCTTCCTATAGCACATGCAACCAACATTATGTAAAAATTATTTATGTAATAAAACCTATTGAAACTGACCAAGTTAAAAATAATAAGTACAGATGATCATAACTTCTTATCATTTTACATTATACTTTAGTTGAATGTGCAGAGCACCATGTATTATGTAAAATTGTATGAGGTCATGGGGCCAAAGGAAATGAAAAAAAAAAATGGAAAAAAAAATATTAAAAAAAATTGGATCAAATTGTTAAATAATAATACTTATCAATTTTCAAAAATCAATTTTCAGATGACTTATTTCCTACATATTTAGGCTTTTTATTTCACTAAGGACTGATTTTTCAATAGTCAGATAAATATCTGAGGAATAGGTAAATATTGCAGGTTGACAGTTTTTTTATATTAAAATATATCCTTCAAATCTATGGAAGGAATAATTTAATATTGATGACAGTTTTTCATACAAAAATTTTTAAACTTCAATTTGATTCCCCAGATAAGGATATCTGGCATTGGAAAAATATGCCTTATTAATATTATCTAGTATGCATCAGATCTTTATCAATTGCTTCCTAAATCTCAGGACACAAGCAACTTGGGGAGACCAGTTCCTAGTTGTACTGTCATGGTATCTTAACCAGCCAATAAGGACTACTACAAGAATATTAGAAATGAAGCCACTCCCACATGCTAATACTAAACAAACATACATAAACTTACACCATCTTTCCATGGGGTAGGCAGAAACTTTATCGACGGTGGAAAGGTAAAATGGCTAAAGCGCCAAAACGTGAAATCTCAGGAATGAATTTTAAAGTAAAAAACTTTAAAATTCATATGTAGAACACCACCTACCTACTATGATCCTTACATACCAACATCTTTCACATTTTTTCCCATGAAGGTATGATTGGATGATCGTGATTTCTTCAAGACCATTAATAGAAATATAATTTTGGTCTTGAAAAGACCTTTTGACCCATAATGTTATATATTATATAAATATTATAAAGCTGAAGAGTTTGTTTGTCTAATCTCAGGAACTACTGGTTGGAATTGAAAAATTCTTTTTGTGCGAACCGTTCGACGCCGGCGCCGCCCCGCCGCGACCAACGTTCCCTACTCTAGAGAGAGGATGGGCACACGGGTAGATCATGACCTAAGACGACATAAGTTTTATCCCTATATTCCCACGGTATCGAGACCTACGCGGGTGAAACCGCGGGGCACAGCTAGTGTTAGGTATATATAAAGAGCAGTATCCATTATATAACTTTTTGGAGTCCTAAAGCATCCAAAACATGCTTTTGACTGATAAGCCTTCATTTGCCTAAATAATGATAATTTGATGGAAAAATTGTACACATTTGGATAGCATGAGCATATTATATCATCATTGATTACATATCTACACACGCTGTAGATAACAATAATACATTTTAGTTTAAACAATGTTGAGCCATGATGGCCATGGTTTTGACGAAAATCTTAAGGCCAAGGAAGGTCACTTTTAAAATATTTTTGTTAAAAAAAACCCGTACAGTTAGGTAAATTTAAAAGCGCGTAAGTACCTAATTCATTGAGTAGGTAAAACTAAAATTTGCTTGTGATTGTCCATAATTCTGGTCCAAGTTTATATTCAGCAGTAGATGCATCCACACAAGATTGATATCGCTATGGTCATTTCACTTAGTTACAAAAAAATAAATGACCACTAGTAGGTCATATGAACAGAAAATATGTTTTAGGTAATTGATTAGCATAAACATGTTCTTACTATTATGTGAGAGTATAAATAGAAGTATTTATATCTCAAGGTTTCATCAGCTTGTTAGTGAGTGATAATAACCATACATGTAAAGATATTATAGTAGACATATAGGAACAATAAGGTAATTCTGCATTCAATAATATTCATAGATAATTTGAAATCAATGACCGATTTATTGCGAAGAGATTGTTTATGATATTTTTATAACTTAAAGCAACTGCCAATAAAAAATAGGAATTGCCAATGAGTGTTGAAATAAATTCATAGTATGAGTATAGTCATCCCAAACCATGTTACGCTGATATTATGGCACATTTTTCATTAGCAAAAACACATTGTAATCACTATCGGAACACAATCACAGGCACATTTGAAAAAAGAACTGCATATAATTACTGTTTCATTCTTGAATTAGTGGGATGCACAAGTATAAATTAAAAAAATAAGTTACCCGACGAGTTGACATTTTGTTGTGAAGAATCCTACTGAACTGAACTAAGGCCATCACCACGTTGACGTAACTGATAAGAATAATATTATCTTGTGTACTTAAGTAATATAAAATATTTCACATGCTCTTATCTTACATTTAGTAAGTTTCTTCATTCCAGATTGACATGTTTTCACTATATTATAGTAAATAAGTAAATAAAAGTTTTTGGATTCAATGAATACAAGGTAAGTGAAATACTAAATTAGTTTATGCAAAATAAGCGGTTTTTATTTCTAAATTCGGCAATCCATGTTCATGTGATTTTTTATCTGTATGAATTGTTGTAATTTATCATATTTAGTTTTTATTTCCTCACAAAAGGTCGAAGAGGTTAGGTGGGTTATCTAATAATGTCTGAACTTGGACATGGTATGTCAATTTGAATAGGAAAGTAATACATACAAGATGTTTATCTCGACTCGATCATTGTTTAGAACTTATCAGGTGTTTTTGGAATGCGAAGGTCACAGAGACGCAGTGACGTACCGCTGCAGTTCAAGGGCGGACAAATCAAGGGCATTCATTCAAAAATATAGCGCATTGACAACATCACTCTTGTCAACAACGTTATGTAGGAATTAACTAACTCAATTTATCTTTTTAATTATAATCAAAAACTTACCTACCTCTTGACAGCTGGCCTGAGTGATTACAGAGCTCGACAAAGATTTAAACATTACAGTGTTTTTTTGTCACAACACAATTTTTTTGAAAGAATACTGTAATGTTTAACTCGGCAACAATTGTATAAACTACGGTAGCCCTGATAACACGTCACGATACATAAAAATGTACAAAAGTCTATTTTTGTTAGACACGCACTGCGCTCATGATCGTCTTAGCCGCCCGGCTATGATAATGCGATAATATTTAAAAGGTCTTTTGTTTATTCGCTAACCTAAAATAATTTTGCACTTTTCAACTTGGCCGTACAGTTCGACGTTTTTTTTTGCAAATTTTGACGTAATAGTGATGTGTACTGAAGTCATTTTATGCTTTTTGTAGTGATGTGTCTTCACGTGTTATTGTAACGGTGTTATTTGTACCTACAACTTTTCAGAATAAAAAGGAAGATCAAAGTTTTTTTCAGTGGGATTTACGAGATGGTTTGGAAAAAATTAGTTGCTATGTAGTAGTTTTTATTACCTACTTACATTTTTCATGCATTTTGTATTTTTATTTGGCATTCTAAACATCAATGTGTTTTGCCATTATTTTGTGAGATAATATTGAAATGTTTGACATGCTTAATTACTTACTTATTTTTTCGTTATTGGACAAATCTTTCAACCAACTAGGTACATACAACCATCAGACACACATAAGAAAATGTCAGCTTATCTTTATTAGTTTGACAAACATACTTTATTTATTTTTTCGTTGTGAACAAATCTTTTAACCAACTACAAGTACCTACTTACTACAACCCTACCAAAAGTAATTTCTTAGGTTGAATCGTTTCATAAAACTTGGCTTCTCATTGATTATGATTAATGTTTTATGGCGCTTTTCCGGATTTTACATGATTCCTAAAGACCAATCGGTGATTCGGTGCAAAAAGAACTCGTAACGTAACTTCAAATTTTGTTTCGTACACCCACAGCGAAGCTATCTGTTCCTGTTACTAGAACAAAGTGTGAAACATAGATGTCGCTAGTTGTGTAGATTTTTTCGACTTTCTTTTCTTTTCTATTCTTTTGTTAATTAATATTTGTTTCATTTTCATTCACTGTGAATTTTATGCCAACATATTTAATTGCAGTGTGATCAAGCGTTGTTTGATATACCAAGTTTTTTTTACATAAACTGTACATCAACTAAAAATAATAGGTAGGTACCTAATTTTCACCCGACCACGTAAAGGTTGGGTAATGAGTTTAATTTTATTCAATAAACTAAACAATAAAGGCATTGCAAATATTTTTAATGCCCCACAGAAACTTCAAATAGGCACCTAGATAACTAGTTACTTAATTATTTGAATGCAACAAAACCGTAGCACCCAAATCAGCCAAGCCTATTATAGAACTAATAACGAAAAACTACATTAATTAGGTACAGCGAGTCGGTGTAGAACAGACGAGCAATTAAATTAAAGCCACAACCTGAATGCCTACCAACCAACCAAAGTAAATTAGGCACAAATCACCTGTATTACTTATCTGCATGTTTACTGTTGTTCATTAGTGGCCAACACTAGACTTGCCATTACCAAGAGAAAGTTTTGTATCAATCAATCAATTATCCTAGCCTTTTCCCAGGTATGTTAGGGTCGGCTTCCATTCTAACCGGATGCAGCAGAATACCAGTAGGTATTTTACATGGAGTGACTGCCTATCTGACCCAGTTATTGGGCCTTACCGCTTCTTAAGACTGGTTTTCAGACTTTTGGGCTTATGACTACCTACCCGTAACGACCACGCACAATGGTCCACCTTAAGGACTAAGTGCGGAAATCCATAAACATGCCCGTAACGACTATCAGAGATCCGAATGATAGCCAGGACCAACGGCATAACGTGCTTTCCGAGACAAGGACGGGTGCGATTCGATCGACAAGTTCGATCGACTTTTATCATTTAGGTAGTCACGAACACTGAACACACGTCCCTTAGGAACTATCTTTGAAATTAAAAGTCTTCTTAGACTGTTTAGGTCTAGTGGCTGCTAGTTTTGACTTCCAAGTCGGAACAGTTTTATTGCGAATTTCTTGACACTGTTTTTGACTATATCTTCACAAAAATAGCAATATCTACTGTCCTCCGTATTACTGAAAAGTCTGAGAATATAATATTGTTTTGTTTAGGAAAACTTACAAAACTGTACAGTATTATAATACTAATAATAATGTGTCAAAGTTAATTCATTACAGTCATTTGTGTGTCATGTGCTCCACATTACTAACTAGTTTGAAAATATTATTGTATATCAAGTCTTGTTACAAATGAAAAAAAGTTTAAGTATTTACTTACTTACATATTTTGTCGGCTTTTCACTTAGGCACCTACTTTGTCTAGCAAGTAAAAGGGTCATGTGTACCTACACATGAGCCTCTCCCTCGAGGTTACATTCTATTAGGTATATTTGAGTGAAACAATGTATTCAAGTTTAGCTGCAGTTTGGCTTTCTTCAGTAGGTTATTCTATATAGATAGATAGATAGATAGAATACTCTTTATTATGTACACCATAAAAAAATACAGATACAAATGTAGAAATTTAACATAGGGTGACACAATGGGCGGTATATACCTACCTTCTTTCCTACCGATCCATTAAAACTAGGTGAAACGCAACTTTTCTGTAGCTGACCTGTTGCCTCGCGTGACTCGTTTGAATAGGCAATCGCTACACAAACGTAGGAACATTACCTGCCAGTCCACATTGTACTTCCCACCTACAGTTCTGCGGATTACAATTCGAATTTCGAATAATAAGTTCGTTAGCGAATTCGCTGTTGCGGTCGCGACTGCAAACAAATTCACGTCACTATTTCGCTTCGGGCCTGCAGAATATCTCTGCAATCTATTTCAAACCTCATTTCTAATGTGATAAGGTCTTTAATAATATGTTTTTGTTGCTCAAAAAGGCATTCGTAGTTTATCGGTAGGTACTATAAGTTTGGTGCTACTTGGTGATTTACATTGTAAATCACACTTGTGTACGACTAAGTACATTCCAAATTTGAATTTACCAATAATTTAGTCCGTGTTATTGTGTTTTTCTCGTACTTTTCTGCTTTTTTTTAGATAATGACATACTGCTAGCGCATTGCCTGACTGCGTTCAGTTCATTGGCTTGTTTTCCTCCACTTCAACTAGGTATTTACCTGTTTGTTCTCTGATATTATCGAAGATATCACACGTTTTATCAATCAGCATTGTCATCTGCATCGACATTGACACTTTGACGTGATAAACTGAAGTGGGTAGGTAGGTTCATTGACCCTTTTCTATAGGGAATTCATTAATTATTTTAATTTTCATACAGTCACAGTTTTGCAATCAGTCACTTAGCACTCCACCTCGCTGCTGAGCCTATTGGGAAATAAGGCGTGATGATGTCACTGTGGCGGCATCTACATCGCCACATGCGAACTACGCATCATACTGACTTCACGCGAAATTCTGCATCGCGCAAGCAGAGTTTATCGCGCGTTCGGCATAAACTTATCTTATCTTAGGTCAGGCAGTTGCCTACCAGACACAACACCCGTCTGGCCGGAGGATCCTTCCTTTCCTACCACATCCACATACGTGTCATCACTATTATTACATAATAGGTCAAAGTATGATATTACAAGAGGTTCTATGTATCTATACAAGAATCGCAAACTATATAATGATGTTTTAAAAATTACTTTAGCCCTTAACAATACAAACAGTGTAGGTTACGATGGCATTTGTACAAAAATACTCAAAGCAGTTGCCGAGGAAATTTGTGGCCCTTTAAGTTATATTATAAATTTGACTATAAGCGAAGGTATTTTTCCAGATGCCCTCAAAAAATCTGTGATAAAGCCATTGTTCAAAAAACAAGATAGAGAGTTAATGGAATACTACAGGCCGATTTCATTGATACCAATATTCTCTAAAATTATTGAAAAATATATTTATAAAGAACTCAATTCATATTTAGAAGCGAATAATATTCTTTGCAACGAGCAAAAAGGATTTAGGAAAAACAAGACAATAAACATGGCGATTTATGACTTTTTACATACTGTTATGACAAATATGGATAAAAACAATCCAGTGTGTGCCATATTCTGTGACATGACCCAGGCATTTGATTATGTGCAACATGATATTCTACTAAAAAAACTTGATGCTTACGGTGTAAGAGGAAACGTCCTTGAACTTTTAGAATCGTACTTATATGATAGAAAACAAATTACGGAAATAAGCAGAATTAATAAAAGCACAAAAACAGAAGAAATCTTTCTATCGGAGGAACGTACCGTTATCTACGGAGTTCCACAAGGAAGTATACTAGGACCACCGCTTTTTACTCTTTACATTAATGACTTGCCAATGGCAATCAAACATCCTATGACACTGTTCGCGGATGACAGTACAATAACTATACCTAGTAATCAAAGTGATTTTTATAAAGAGGACATAAATAATACATTACAAGAAACTATTGACTGGTTAGACAATAATAATTTAAAAATAAATTTAAATAAGACTGTAATTATGCATTTTAGCCAGCGCGCATTGACTCTTTCCAATCTTGACATAACATACAATGACATTAAAATTGACACAGTTAACACAACCAAGTTTCTAGGACTTACAATAGATCGCAATTTAAATTGGAAGGCGCATGTAGAGGCCCTGACTAAAAGAATAAGCAGTAGTGCGTACGCTTTGTATATTCTTTCACGCACTGTTAACATAGATGCGTTACTAACTGCTTACTACGGGCTAGCTGAATCTGTTCTCAGATATGGTGTTATCTTTTGGGGAAACTCAACTAATAAAGAAGTGGCATTTAAAGCACAAAAGAGATGCCTCAGAGCCATGTTTAAGTTAAAAACAACCGATAGTTGTAAGCCTTATTTCATACGCTATAAAATGTTGACATTGGCATCTCTGTATATTCTAGAATCAGTAATGTACGTTAGAAATAATAGTAATTTATTTTCGCGAATGGCAGATAAATTTCCTAGAAACAGGCGAGATCAAAGTCAGCTCTGTCTGCATAGCAGTAGGACTGCACTTATGCGCAAAAGTGTGTTTTGCATGACCCCCATTATTTATAATAAGTTACCGAAAACTTGGAGAGAGCTTAATGATATACAATTGAAGAAACAACTAAAGTCATTTCTAGCTGACAAGCATACTATAATATTAAGGAATTTTTGACAGAACCATTTATTTTGACATAGATTTTATGAATTATTTTTATTTACTGTTGACATTTATAATTTACTTAAGTTTGCTAAATTAACATAATGACTTGACTGCCGAAATTTTATTATAAACAATCACAATTATTCATATTTGCACGCCATAATATGTGGCAAACATGTCTGAACCTGTATTTTTTTAATGTTATCCTGCATGCACGTTTTTTATTTCTGTATGTGTACACATGTTTGAGCAAATAAATTTATCTTTATCTTTATCTTTATCTTTATGCTCCAGCTCCCATCCTGCCCTCTATGCAGCCATAGTGACTTCTGTCACGGACGACACCGTTGTAGTGGCGAAGTTTTGGGCCAATATTTGATAAAATGTCGTGCAATCGACACTAAGAAGAAGATACAAGAATAGTTTGCCATGACGCATTTGTGATCGTAATATGTATCTTCAAGACTGTTACAAATTAAGATAAGAACAATAAACAAGAAAAACATAAAAAAATATGTTTTCAGTCCGTAGGTAGGTACTTATCTAACTGATATTATGTATTTTAAAAGGTTATTTTAAACGAATGAATCGAACTCATTTTTAGATTGTGCTACAAAACGGTTGGTGATCATCACCAAGTTTGGCAAACTTTTCGGTTTTTGAATTTTTTACCGAGGAAAAAACGGAGGAGGTTCTAAAGCAACGTTTGCTGAGGTAGGTCTGTGCATCCCTAACATAACGAGACCCCTCCGGGCCTCGGAAAGCACGATATGCAATTGGTCCCGGCTGTCATTCGTAGATCTGACACGGTACCTATAACAGTCGTTACGGGTAGTCAGAAGCCCGAAAGTCTGACTACCAGTTTTGCTAAGGAGATCGTGTTGCCCAGTAACTGGGTTGTGAAGTCGCTCCATGTAAAATACTGGTATCCAGCTGCATCCGGTTAGACTGGAAGCCGACCCCAACATAGTTGGGAAAAGGCTAGGCAGATTGACTCAATACCACACACATACATAACAACACGCCTGTATTCCTCGAAGGGTTAGGCAGAGGTGTATCTATGGTAAACCCACATTTCGCCAGTTATGTTTAAGTCCCATGTAGCATTGTGCAATTGTGCATGTAATTTTCAATAAGTGTTTTTCCATTCTTTATCCAGCACGCGTAGCATGACCACCGTAGAAACGGGTTTTGTCAACGGAAGAATAGACAGAATGACAGATAAACAATCACAATCCGTCATTTTGTCTATTCTTCCGTTGACAAAACCCGTTTCTACGGTGGTCAACAGGATTACAGGAAGAGAGAGGTAGCTGGAAACTACCGTAGCTCCAATAAACTTTGATTTCATTGTTCAAAATGTAGCTGTTCTCCGCATTTAAACAAAAAGCTAGAAACTATAAAAAAGTTTCATTCAAAAACAAAGAACTAGAAGCCAAACAAACTCCTTTACATCGTGAACAAGTAAACACACAAAGTATGAAACAATTTCACAAAGATTTTTATGCAGTGAGGTCTTCAGAAATTCTATTACGGTACACAGAAAAGTACTATGTATCTAGGACATTAAATATTTTATAGATGCATAGATGCCTAAGTGCATTCAGCTGTAGGGGCTCAAACGCTATGAGTATGGACTTGCCTGTACGCAATTTCCATAATAATATTGAATAAACGCTGTAAGGGGACTTTCCGAATAAGCTTTCAGACCTTTATGACATAACTGCGGTAGTCTATGCCCAGTATACGTATACTCCTTGGAGAATAAGGAGGTCACATTGTGAGTAGCGTTGCCAGACATTATTAATATTTTATTTTAAAAAGCTGTAAGTTCTAGTGCTTTGACTTTGATACATTTTATAATGAAAGGACTGGATTCCGAGTCTAAACTTACATAATTATAAATTAAAGTCGCAAAAAAAAAATACGAAGTAGGCACAAGATATTTTATGATAAAGCTTGCATTTTCTATGGAGGACAACAATGCATCTTCACTATCTAAAAGTCAAAAGTCAATTAATTGAAATTAGCATATTATTATAGCCAAAAAGGCACATATGACGTCATAATTTGCAAAAAAATATAATTGATTTTAGTTGCCCCTTCCAAAAGGTAGTTTCAAGAAACTCCACAGTTATAATGTTTTGCATTATTTTGCATACCTTGCGAAAACGATGACCTAGAATAAAATGACTGTATTTACAACAATATGTAAAAATAATTAAAAATGAAGAAATCACAAGTAAATTAGTTTTTTCATAAGTAGGTAGATATTAAATGTGGTGCTCACATATTTACAAATATTGTAAAAGTTATACCTAAGTCAGTGTCCAAGTTCAAAAAAGTTATCACTATTAAAGAACTTAAAATTAATGTCATAAAAATAATACAATTGGAGCCCCGACCGCCGGTAGCTTGGACCCTGTTCCCAATACCGGCGGGCTACAATTTTTTATATTTTTTAATGTTTTTATATATTTTTTAAATCTAATATTTAAAAATAGAATTTATGTGTATGGGAAATGAAATAAAGAGATACAATTAAATTAACAACCAGTTTGATTTGGTCTAGATTCTAGATTGTCCTATAGAGCAGGACCAGCATGTCTGTATGTAGGTAGGTACTTATAACAGGTCCTGATGATGATGGCGTGTACTGCTGAACATGTGTGTCACCTAATGACGCTGGTAATCAATCGCTGCCAGGCCGCCAACACATAGGTATAATTTATGTACGTGGGTTGTTCCTAATTCATTCGCATTCAGTATGAATCGAGTTACGTATTTCAGCTGACTGGCTTCCTTTTCTCATAAAAAAAACCTTTAGTATTTTCCGAATTTGAAGCTTTTCCAATGTTTCAAAACCTATCATATTTTAATAGCCAAATCAGTCCAAATTTTCTCAATTGATTCGGTTACCAACGAACAGCATTTCATTTTTATTTACCTTTAAACTATGGTTTTTACGACTTGACAAAATATCGAGATTCTTCTTCTTCTTAGAATAATCTTCTTAGTTATGTAACTTTAATAGTAACGTATTATATATATATATATATATATACACATAAATCTTCCGGAATAAATTCTCTAAGCGATGGTGAAAACCTCATCAAAATCTATTGTGTAGTTTAGAAAAACAACGCGGACATCAGGCAAACATGAAAAACGGCTTTAATTATTTTTCCGTATGTATGTAGATAGATAACCCCATGTAAACTTAAGATTTCAAGCAAGATAGGTACAGCTTAGAAATTACATTGGTCAATTGGCCCACTGTTTTATCTTTACGCTGGTTATTCACACTGCAGTCGCTAGAAAGTTCCATACTGAATGACAACTGTTTTAACTAGTCCTTTTGTAAGCATGGATTCTAGAAGGATTTAAACACAATTTACAATAGGAAATGCTACAGAAACTGTGTTTAAACATGGCTCCGTATTTAACGTTCGCTACGAAAGTGGTTCCAACTTAACATCTATTTCAAAACTATCCTCAGTGCGGAAAATAAGGATATCTTCAAAACTAATCTAACAGGACGGTCAGAGACGTTTCTCGTTTGGAACAGACCCATTTATACTAAAACAGGATTGCTTTTAGAGGCTTTTAGTTCAACTTGTGAGGTACTAAAACCATTCATGGCGATATAATCTGGACATTGACTATTTCACGTACGATTTTAGTTGTTAAATGTTATGTTACATTAATACATTGGTATATATATAAGCGTTATTTAGTGTTTTATTGTATCAAAAAATCTGCCTGCCTTTTTCCAACTATATTGGGGTCGGCTTCCAGTCTAACCGGATGCAGCTGAATACCAGTATTTTACATAGAGCGACTGACTATCTGACCTCCACAACCCAGTAACCCTTGGCAAGACTGGTTGTCAGACTTTCGGGCTTCTGACGACCCGTAACGACTGTCAAAGATCCACAAATGACAGCCGGGACCAACGGCTTAACGTGCTTTCCGAGGCACGGAGGAGTCTCGGTATGCCTGTATGTTTTATTGTGTCTATGCGCCATTTTTCCGTTTGTTGTTTTAATGTAGGGGTAGGTACCACGAGCTGCGTACGATAATAGTATCTAGGTATATTAAAAATAAGAAGAACACGAACAACTACTGTTTGCCTAATACCTATGTTTACTCCCGTCGCCATCTGCGTCCGTGTGTCTTCATCCATACTCCACCAGTGCCAGGTGTGCCAAACCTCATCCAAATTAGGAAGTATTACAATGTTTCATAGTTGCAAATAAACTCATTCTTCATTCACTCATCATCATCATAATTCTCCTGCCCTTATCCCAATTTATTTGTGCTCGGCACAACATGTCCCTTTCTTCCATACTTCTCTATTAGTCGTATTCATATCATCTTTCACACTGTCTATCCATCGTGTCTTTGGTCTTCCCCTGCTCTAATAAACTCGACATTCATACCCAAAACTTTCCTCACGACATTTTCCTCATTCCTCCGCATCATGTGCCCATACCATGACAACCAATTTCCGCACAACTTTTCAGTCCCTGGTGCCACTTTCAGACTTCCTCATATGTAGGTACTCATTTCTTATTCTATCCATTCGTGTAACACCACACATCCCTCATATCATTCTCATCAACTCATAATAAACAAATAATAATAATATAATATTCTTAATACTCTCATTTCAATTTTCATTTTTTTTACAAATCTATTGAAACAGAATAAAATGTTATTCGAATCCAGTCGTAAAATGTATAGATTTAAGCCAGGTATTCACTGACGCGTAACATCATACGCCTGTATATTTACAGTACTCCACTAACTGTTCACCCGATTAGAGAGGGATACAACATACAAAACAATAGCATTTTATATCTCTATCATACTTGGGTACTTTTAAATAAAGTGCGTTACACGGAGATTGGTCACAATTGATGCACGCTCAAACGATCTCATTTTTCCAATACTACGCTAAATCTATGATGTAACGCTTCAGTGGACAGTCGGATTTACATAGAGGGTTGATTTATCTGACGTTTAGTGGGATATGTCAATACTGTATGTTTTTAGAAAAGGGGCAGTCCTATTAAAAATTTTGTACTTATTTATTGTTGCGTGTATTCCGACTAAACGCAGTGAGCTAGCGTCGTCCTCAATCTGTTCCTTCTCTATATTTAGACAAGGATCTGCTATCTTATAGCGTAACATAATTTCGTCAACGATTATGACTAATTTGTTTAATTTTGACAGTTTAACAATATTCATTGCGTTATTTACGTTGATGAGCAGATTTTTTTTTCGAACTTATGAGGCAATGTATTAGACATTTGTTTCAAACCGATTCCAATTCTGATTGATCGTGTATTACGCAATCAGGCGCGGTCGCAGCCCAAGATTTTGGGGGGGTCACCATCTCGCCATGTTTTTGTATATGCCCATCGGGGAACTGTGGCTCAAGTACCTAGATACAGTTTTTAGTTAGTAAAGCACGTAAATGATTCAGTCTCTCGACAGATTGAATGATTTTGGGGGGGACATGACCTCCAGGACTCCTCAGACCGCGCCTTTACGCAATTAGGGTGCTGCTCTGCCTTACGACAGTAAAAGGCTGTCATATTTTTTATAACGTTGTGTCAGAAAACTCTTAAGTACTAAATAAAATCCAAAACGTAACGTATTCATTATTGAACGAAGCGCACGTAAGCGGTTTACAAATGCTCAGTGTATTTATATATTATCATAAAATATTATGGTATGAGAATACGTAGTCGTTGGAACACTTAATCCGTATTTACAAAATATCGCGAGAGGTATTCGGAAATCTCGGCGTAAGTCGTAACTTAAGACGAGACAGACTATTTAGGTATTCACATGATTTTAGTGAAATACTGGGTGGCAACTACGACAGCTACGTACGGAGGGGCTCGGGGCTAATTGATAACAGCTGGACGGTTCGATCGAAAGTTAAGCTACGTTTGGCACGGTCGCGGTCGGTTTGTGGATGGTTTACCATCCATTACATATCGAGACCCCGAAATGATAGTCTTTCCGTGACTTGGAAAGACTATCATTCATAGATCTTTGACAGTCGTTATGGGTACCTATTCAGAAGCTCAAGTCTGACAACAACTCTTACCAAAGGTGTATTCTGTTAACCAGTAACTGGGTTGTGGAAGTCAAATAGGCAGTCGCTTCATGTAAAATACTGGTATTTAGCAGCATCCGGTAAGACTGGAAGCCGACCCCAAAATAGTTGGAAAAAGGCTAGGCAGAGAACTTCGTACAGCAGTCATAAAAGCACCTACAGCTGATCGTAGTTCTGGGTAAGTAGAGATCGGTAACTTAAAGTTGCACGCCCTTCCTCTGCTTTTGCATCCTATACATTTCAAATGTTTAGGTACCAATATAGATGCGGGAAAGTCCGAAAGGGATACCTTGACCCTTGGCAATAGGCAACTGAAGGAGCACGGGTGGGTTCTAGTCAGTAAAAGTCTGACACTCCTGCTCCGCCCAGAGCGGGAGAAGTCATTTGATGATTTCCCACCCTCAAAAAAAAAAAGGTACATAGAAATGTTGTTGGAGGGGCATGCAATTTTAAATTAGACGAACTCTACCTGCCCGCACTAGGCACGCGTGGTAGATTGCAACCCACTCCCTCTCAAAGAGGGGAGGCTTGTGTCCAAGCAGTGGGAAGGCTGTTTATGCTACCTACCTATGATTGCGTAATATTACGTGATTGTGTGTAGTATTACGAATGTGGAGCGTTGTTTTATATACATGTGGCGGTATTTACATCGCCACATGCGAACTACGCATCAAAGACCTGACGTCACACAAAAATCCTGACGTCACATAAATCCTGCGTCGTGCAATTAAAGTTTACCGTGCAATGGACATATTCAAGAACCCAACATCAATCGTTGGGCAGTTGCCCGCCAGACAACACCCGTCTGGTCGGAGGATCCTCCCTTTTCTATGGTGGATGAGTGAACTTTACACCCGTTCCTCATACCCCTAAATACAGGCCATACCAACA
This sequence comes from Lithophane semibrunnea, assembly GCA_947363905.1. NCBI lineage: Eukaryota > Metazoa > Arthropoda > Insecta > Lepidoptera > Noctuidae > Lithophane > Lithophane semibrunnea. The sequence continues at coordinate 15,702,685 of OX376194.1, forward strand.
CGAGAAAAATAATAAAGTACAAAGTCTGGACATGACCATTCCACTCCCTAACACAACTCTTTCATGTCACTAAAAGGTACCAAAACAAAGACCAAACAAAGGTCGCTAGTGACACTAAGACGCTAGTAGGTTCGTAAAGTAAAATAAATCGAATTTAGTCGTCTCGGAGCCCAAAGTTTCTTTCCACAAAGGTTGAGATATGAAGTTACTGGAGTGGAGTTTCTATTATTCTGTACCAGGAGTACAGATCTTGCTTCGTACCAAACGCTGTGTACAATTTAAATGGAAATTGGTTTTACATATTTAATTTTAGTTGTTGAGACTTTCTTCTCCTGAGATTTATGTTTACCTGGTTATGGTTTTGTTTCATGATTTCTGAGCTGTGATAATTGTTTGGGAACTAGGTATAAATTGTCTTTGTTTAGGAGAGATCGAGATGTAAACTAATGTAAAGAACTTTGGTCTGGTGAGAAAGCTATGATGGTTGAACTAAGGAGTGATTCGTCAACTCGTCCTCCATGCCTACGGCTCATTTAGGACGACTTGAAGAAAATCAAAATAAATAATATTTTCATTCTGCAAGTCATCCCACGTTTCTTTTTGTGTGCAACTTTAAACCTTATCAATGTTTGGTACATACAGTCAGTAAGACAAGATAATAACAATACTTTTTAAAATACAGTACATTAAGATGTACCATAAATAAAGAATACTTTGTTATAGACCGCAATGAGTAGCATTTATTACTCATTTAGAACATGTAACATAGTGGATATTTATTTTTTACTGTTTATTACAATTAAACTGTCACATTATAAATTCCAAGATCTTTTATGTTTTATTTCAAAAAAGAATTTATTTTGTTTTGTTTAAGAAGAATTTGTTACGTTATTATGTATGATTTTGTTTTTAGTTTTTATCTTAAAAATCTTCTAAGTATGTTTCTTTTCTTTTTAAAATTTAAGGTACATTGTTTTTAATTTGTGGAAGCTTGTAAATGGCAATTGTAAGCGCTATTGTACATTTTTATTATTGCACTTTAAAGATATTAGACTGTAAGCTTTCTGAAGAATAAATAAATAAATAAAGAATTTTTAGTTTTACTTTCGTTTGTATGCCAGTCTATGGTGAAAATACCCTAAAAAGTCAAATAATATTTTACTAGCAATACTTCCAGTTCATTTCTGTTTTCCTGGTAGTTATAGGCATAGGGACAGTTATAGGTAAGATATAGGACAGTTTTCGCGCCGCGATCGTTTAGGCGCCTTTTTCGTTTATTCCTCGTGGTCCCTTCGTGAAGTATAACGCTGCCAAATTACAATAGGTACATAGCATAATGTTAGACTCTATAAACTCTAATCTATCTACACAGATATACAGTCTTTGATTATTAGGGATAGATTCTCTCAGATACCTTTTTATTGAAGTTCAGTTTTTCGATACTTTTGTAGCTTGTCAATCCTCAAACAAAAGCTAACCAAATCACAGACGACACGAATAAAAAGGAAACAAATGTCAAAAATATCGTCATAACATAAGCGGAGGAGTCAACCCGTCACTCGCCGCGTTATTCTGTCGTCTCTGGCCATAAACCCTTCAATGCATACAAAAAACTTCATTTTCAATATCGTGCCGGTTCGTTGGCCGGCAATATGTCGGTCGGGTTCGGTTCTAAAACATATTTTACGTGTTCGCTTCGAGATCGTGAAGGGTTTACTATGGTTTACGGTCTGACTATCGCTTTCGATGTGCGGATGACCTAATTCGGTTATTTTTACGTAGTTGGATATAAGTTCGTTTGAAATGTTGTTATGGTTTGAGATTGCTTCTGAATTTTGTTGTTTATTTTGAATTTGTTGTGGTTTTTGAAAAATGAATTGACCGACTTTTAATATTTTCAAGCAACTAGGTAGTTAGGGCGCGCAGGTAGGTAGTTAGCGTTTCTGGTATTCAGCTGCATCCGGTTAGACTGGAAGCCGACCCCAACATAATTGGGAAAAGGTTAGGCAGATAAATACATTCTTTATTGCCATGAAAACATGTTACATTTTTTTTTTTTGATATTAGATTACTGGAACTTTATTTATTTAAGGGGGATGCGCTAAGGTAGCCCGCGAAATTCATATTATTATTAGGTATGATGGGGTTGCCATATCCTTATTGGGCAAAAACCCCTTTTAGTTAAAAAAAAAATTATATTCTTTTCTTAGGTTGTTTTGCAATTTGCGGTCAGTATCAGGTTGAATGTTGATTAATTGAAAATTGCAAAAAACGTAAGAAAATTTGAATTTCGCGGGCTACCCTCAAGCTTTCACCTTAAATCATAGTAGTATTTTCTAGAACTCTTTCGCATAATGCCATATATTGTTACCCTATTGCGGATAACGTAGAAAGCAAAAACCTGTAATTACGAACACGGCAAGAAACCAGGAAACCCTACAACCTCCGACGAAAAAATTATTACACCCCGAAGGCATATTAATACACACGAAGCAATCTATTACAGTCATTCTAATCTTTATTACAATGTATTATATCAGAGTATCGACATCATTTTATGGCGTCTCGTATCCTCGGGGTGTAATTTTCGTAACACCCTGTAGCTATTTACGAGGGACAGGCTTAAAAGCTATCTGGACGTTAAAATTTATATTATAGACGTCTACGCCTTCCATTTTTTGTTTTAACAGCACTTTTTTAAGATCCTATACGCGTCATACTTGAATGTTAAGAGGATCGTAAACGTAAACAGAGCTTGTTGTTTTTTTAAATGCCCTGTTAACTTCCTCAGGGCAGGGCTTCCTCTCTTCTACCCTTTTGCTGTGCCCTACAGGGTCCATAATAATCTAAATTATATAGTTACCACCTAAGTACACATTATGGTAAAGCAATAAAGATATTGAGTATTGAACTTTCACTGATGGATAAACTGCTAAGAAAATTAATATTTCGTAATTTGTTTGTTATAGGAAACAGTCTTGACAAGCCAAAGAAACAATATACAAAATGGAAAGTAATATAGCCCCCAGCTGCATGGTGGTGACACCCCATCACCTGGCTACACAGAGTGCCGTAGCAATCCTCAGAGAAGGCGGAACTGCTATTGAAGCAATGGTTTCAGCAGCTGCAACAATAGCTGTAGTGTATCCACATATGAACAGCATAGGAGGCGACTCATTTTGGCTCATTGTACCACCAAGCGGTGACCCAGTAGTAATCGAAGCTTGTGGAGCAGCCGGCTCTTTAGCTACACCACAATTCTATGAGCATTACCATAAAATTCCTAGTAAAGGTCCAAAGGTAGCCAATACAGTTGCAGGGACCGTTGGTGGATGGGAAGAAGCTCTCGAATATGTCTCTGAATGTGGCTACGAAAGAATTTCATTAGACAAGTTACTAGCAGATGCCATTAGGTACGCAGATGAAGGATTTCCAGTAACAAAGTCTCATCACGTGAGTTTAACGAATTTACAAGCCGCAGGAAATCTCCCTTCTGAGTTTGAAAGTGTTTTCATGCCAGATGGAGATATTCCAAAAATTGGGGAGACATTCTGCCAAAAGCAACTCGCTGAGACACTACAACATCTAGCTGAAAATGGTCTAAACAGTTTCTATAACGGTGATTTGGCAAATTTGATTGCTGAAGACATAGCATCGTTAGGCATGCCTATCACGAAATCAGATCTTGCAAACTACACTCCGGTTAGGAAAGATCCTCTACGATTATTGCACAGTCACGGTGAGATATTCAACGTTCCTCCACCGACTCAAGGCTTGGTTTCGCTAGCTATTCTCGGCATCTTGGACAAGTTAGGCATTGATGGTCAAGATGAAGGGCAATTTATTCACACTGCAGTAGAAGCTACTAAACAATGTTTTAAGATGCGGGACCAGTACATTACCGATCCAGCGTTCATGAAAATTGATCCCAATTCATTGTTGACGAGCCAAAGTTTGTTTAAAATGGCCAGGGATATTGATTTTGAACAAGCATCTAGTGTTGATGTGAGCAAGGGTCCTGGGGACACAATTTGGATGGGGGCAATGGATAGTAAAGGTTTTTCTGTTTCTTTTATTCAGAGCACGTATCATCAGTTTGGAAGTAACGTGGTGCTTCCCCAAACAGGTATTTTATGGCACAATAGAGGTGTATCATTTACTTTGGAGAGAGACCACATCCTATGCATAAAGCCTGGAAAGAAGCCTTATCATACATTGAACCCTGCTGCGGCACGTCTTCATGATGGTCGTGTTTTAGTTTATGGGACCAGAGGAGGTGATGGCCAGTCCCAAACGCAAGCAGCAATCTTCCACAGATACGTTGTGCAGGGCAAAGACTTGCAGCAAGCAATTTCAGAACCGAGATGGCTTTATGGAAGAATTGCTGGTGATCCACAGACTACTCTGAAGCTAGAAGGTAGATTTTCGGAGGAGACTGTTGAATCTTTAAAAGAAATGGGTCATGAGGTTGTTATGTTACCTGATTATAGTGAGGATGTTGGTCAAGCTGGGGCTTTGGTAAGGCATCCTGATGGAAATATGGAAGGGGCTTTCGATCTAAGAAGCAATGGAAGTGCTGCTGGATTTTGATCATAAATGACCCCCCCCTTTTATGTGTGCCCCCCTTTTATATGTGAGTATGTAAGTAAATGTAAAAAATTACGTATTCACGATGGTTAAAATGTTTCGTACTAAAATAATTCAAGTATTGTACTTAGGACTTTGTGTGCCTTTTTACACGCGACTCTATCGAATGATTTTATTCCAGTGTTTATCTATGAAACAGATATCTGTTTAAATAGTTTTAATCAAAGAGTTAGTACTAAGGAAGTATAAACATACGGTGTTTGATTAGTCCAGGTCTGACTAACTGGAAAAAGTTAAAAAGTATTTCTAGTCCATATGTCATTTTGATATAATAAACAGGGTTATTATTTTAAGCTGAAGACTAATTCCCGTAATTAAAAACATCCAAAATCCAGTCACAATCTCATCTCAGTGACAAATGTCAAAAATGTTTTTGGGAAATTGGAGGCATTTTTGACAGATTGATATCGAAGATGATTGAGATCGAAGGAATTGCTCTCGGCTTATCAAACAGCAGCATTTACTGGCACTTATACGTAGGTTAGAAAAGGTCTTTGGTTATTTGTACTTTTCCAGGACTTATTTTATTGTCTTAATTATTTTTTAATTGCGTACCTAGTTAATATTTAATCAACTGGAACATAAAAGGAACGGACAGACTCTTCTAGTTACTCGTAGACTGTGAAAATTATTAAGTTACATTATTAAAACTTTTTTTAATTCATCGCTCAAAGACACAAGCGTTCCCGGAAACTTCCTTGGAAATTTTTGGAACTGTCAGAACCAAAAGTAAAATTTGCGAACTTGCAAGACTTATTTTCTGAGGAAACTTGAAACTCTTTTGTCTTTTAAAAAATGGACCGAAACTGGAGCTTAAAATTAACAGCCTAGGAACAGTTTTAAATTAGACAATCTCTTTGAAATATATGGTTCGTTTCCTGAACAGTGGTCGACGATAATTCACATTTATTGGAAAGATAAGGGAACGAACAAAGAATGGATGTAAATCAAAAACGACGCTTTAAAATAATATTGGAGTTTGGTTTGACGTGGTATTGGTACGCACTGCGAATTTTTTGATAAACGAAGCAATAAATAAAAATTAATGGGAATGTTTTGGAAGGAATCTCATCAAAAAGGTTTTTTTTTAATTTTTGGGTTTCGATATCCTTGTTTTGAAGCATTTCGTCCAGATTGCCGATGATTTAGGCCCAGCAAGGGACAAGAATAATTGTATCAGCTCCCCGATAGAGATATTTTGATAATGAAAGTACTTTTTATGTACAGTACATCACCTATGATAACACAAGATACCTAGATAAATTGTCAACATTGCTTGGCAAGTACCAAAGGGTTATTCCGTTTAGGCAGATTATTTTTTTGGCAGATTCTTGATAAGACAGATATTGTACAGTCATCTACAAGTATTATGTAAGAATTTTATACAAAAGTGTGCATTGATCGGAAAACACTGATTTGCCAAATAAAATTTACAAAAGTACTAAAGATCAGGTTTCTGTAGGAGATATAAGTAATGGTTTAAAAAGAATGGGCCTGGACGCGAAATCGGATGTTACAGATGACCTTTAAGGTTTTTAGTTGTTGACTTTGACAGATTCTTGATAAGACACTTTTGAAATTGTATGGTTTATGTTGGTCATGTTACTTCTGCCGTATAACGAATCTGCCAAAAAAAGAATCTGCCGAAACAAGAATCTGCCCAAACCAGAATCTGTCCAATTGGAACAATCCGTACCAAATTACCAGCAACGTTGCCAATCTCCTATAATGTACTTAAAGTAAGATTATTTTCATAATAATTATTTTGTAATGCTCAAATATACCTACAGGCTCAAAAATGTGTTCATCTGTGCATAAAATATTCAGTAGGTTTTTTTTACCAGTTTTGTATACTTTATTTCTTTATTACGAATTTATGTATAAATTAATTAAATATACAATATAAGTTAGAAATATTTTTAAGAATATGAGAATGTATCTATTAGGAAAACGAATAAAATTAATTTACATACTTATTTAAATAAAAAATTATGTAGAGCTGTTGTTTTTATTTTCATAAGAACCATTATTATAATACATAATACAGGGTATAAAGACCCATCTGGACATATCCGTCAACTACGCATTCTGTACATCAAATTAAGTAAAATAGTACAAAAATAATTGTTGTGAAAAGACTTTTATTTTTGATGTGAAAAATCGCTGTTTACGGTAGTGCGCAACGTAATGCACGCAAATCATTGTGTTTCTGGGTGTATGCAACAGTTCAGGGTTCGTGGGTCTATAGAAAATTAAGAACATTTAAAACTTTCTTTAAAAAACGTCTGAAAAAGTTGGAATTTTGACCTATATGGTCCAGAACAAAAAAAATATCACAATGACGGGAACAGCAAGTGGCTTTTGGCATCGTTAAGTGTCTTTTTACTGCTCATTATACAGGCTGTAAAGGTAAACAGTCTTGTCATTCAAACCATGGGTAGTTGACTTAAATATAAACATAAATGATGAATGAATCTTTAAAAGATTTTAAAAAGTTTCTTTCCGACACCGTGCTCGCTAGCGAAACAGCTGACAAACTGAGGGAGGGGTCGCGCTCGCGGCCGGTCAGGTCACGTCCCGCACCCCCCGCCCGTGTAGAGACGCAAGTTCGTTGCCCTAGCGCATAGGGCAATGAACTTGCGTCTCTTGTGGTAAAATGTAGTTTAAAAAAAAAGAAAAAAAAAGTCGTAATTTTCCATTGATTTTACGTTCTATAAATGACACCAAACCACTGGTTTCAAGGATAATGGTGTTTACCCTAACACCCTGTATAGATTATAATGTAACAGTTGCTATATTAAATAAATTCTAGATGGAATATTATCTAATGGTGGAATCCGACGATCAGCAATATTGCAGACGGACACGCACGGCAGACGACCACAGACCGCCACGCAATGCGCACCGAGGATCTTCTGACGTCTGCGATACCCCGCACGTACACCTTCTCACGGTCCATCGTCTGGGTTCGTTTTGTCCGACCGCAAAATCGCGGATTGTGGGATTTCGGTATAGAAGGACAAAATTATGAAAAACGCAAGTAAAAATAAACAATTGACGCACGACAAGCTGTGGCAGTGGCAAAAACCTTATAAATTAACTACCTACACAAATTTTCAAAATCAGAACAGACAAGCGACTCCAAACTCAATATACCTACGGTTTTCACCAACATTCACTGGGTGTATTGGCCCGAGTCCTCGAATTAGCCATGCCACAAGTAGCACGCACAATGCCCATAGACAACAATAAATCTGTATACGATTCCTATCAGTTACATTGTCTATTGTCTACCCGTCGGCCCTATAGTTTCAGTTCATTGGAGTGATCTTAGGGATCTATCGATGTATTGTGAAGTCAAAAGGATCGTGATTGGGTGTATATATCTACCTACTAAATATGTTATGTAGCTATTTTTGGAACAATCAGGATTATCCTGTGTTTGATTTACAGATCGTGTTTTGTCTCGTTAGAGGTGGATTGATTTGGTTTTCGAACAATGTGGGATTATGTCGAAATTAGGTGTGTCTTGGTGGTGTTCGTTGATGTGGAATCTGCGAGCATTCTATGGCTAAGATTGGATCTGGGAATTTTCTTTGAATCTTAATGAGGGACAGTAAACTAAAAAAAAAACTGCCTAGCCTTTTTCCAACTATGTTGGGGTCGGCTTCCAGTCTAACCGGATGCAGCTGAATACCAGTATTTTACATGGAGCGACTATCTATCTGACCTCCACAACCCAGTAACTGGGTAATATACCCCTTGGTAAGACTGGTTGTCAGACTTTGGGGCTTCTGACGACCCTTAACGACTGTCAAAGATCCTCGAATGAAAGCCGGGACCAACGGCTTAAAGTGCTTTCCGAGGCACGGAGGAGTCTCGGTATGTAAAGATGAACAGTAAACTTAAATAAGGATGTTATTATTGATGAATCTGAATCCGCTGGATGTGAGAAGCACAGAAACGGTACCAGTGGCGATGCTTGGGAGGGTTATGTCCGGCAGTGGACGTCTTTCGGCTGAAATGATGATGATTATTGATGCGTTTTTTGATAATATGCGATGAAAACAACACAGGCATGCTCTTAGCAATTGTTTCGAATTTAGTTAGCAGTAGGTAGGGTAGTTCCGTACGTTTCAGGCGTTAGTCATGTAAAGCTCTTGTAAGTGACAGTGGCTTCAGTACTTTTCTTCTGTGGCGGCATCTACATGCGAACTACGTATCACACTCGAAATCCTGCATCGCGCAAGCAAAATTTACCGCGCAATCAGCATATATAAAACTTCCCGACATCTAATGTCGGGCAGTACTGTTGCCCACCAGACCCTCCCTCCCTTTTCTATAGAGGATGAGTGAACTTTACACCCTGTTTCTCATACTTCGAAACGGCAATGATAAACATAATGAAGAAGGAAACTTTTGAATAATCATTTTTTTTCGTCACCTTGCTACGAAGGGCGTAGGGCGTAGGCCCTTGTGGTCGTTGTAACATTTTCTGACTTGGAGTTCGTACCACTTCCTATTAAAATGTAAATAATTTCCTACTCATAACTCATGCTAACGTCACATAACAATAATTTTCCTCATATTAAATCCTTAACCAGAACTATAATATTACTAACATGCCAGTACTTTCAGGGTCCAATAAATACGGCGCTTAATACAGCGTCTTGGCCCAAAACTGTCAAAGACTCTCATTGGGGGCTGAACTGTGGCCTGCGAAGTTCAGCGATACAACTTAATACGCCACTAGTAAAGTTTGCCCTTACTACGGTAGGGTCGTAAAACTTGCCTTTGTTTTTTGTTCTAGTAAGATTTTTCTTGAGGCTCGGAACGTACAAACTTTATTTAGTTTGGGTGTTTACTAGCAGGGATTGGTGGATTTGTTTGTTAATGTAATATGAGTGTAGTTTTTCATGTTTGAATAGTTTTCAGTTGTATTCAAAATTTCCAAATCAAAATCATAAGTCATTTATTAAAACTAGGCTGAGAATCAGCACTTTTCGAACGTGAAAATTACATAAGACAGTCCCCCAAAACGCCCATCCTTCACCACTTCCTAGTGCTTTAGCTGGGAAGAAGAAGTGGCGCAACAAACTCCCCAGCAGCACAGCTGTCTGATCAGTTAGAAAAAAATAATTCTATACAAAAGTATGCAAAATCATTTACATTACGCAACATAAAACATAAATCTAATTTAAAAAAAAAAACGAGACCTATATGTACTCAAGCAGAAATAAAAAGTAAATGTAAATTAACTAAATAAAAGCCTCCAGGCACAAAGGGCGTGCCCGCTTTAAAGGGGCAAGAAGTAAGCGAGAAGCATAGGATTGGTAGATGTGATGACGCTTGGACGAAGTAAGTCCAGCATTGGACGTCTAGCAAAGCGGCAAGGTTCGTTCATAATGCGAAAAGTTAGCATTACAAGCTTGCAGAAGGTATAATAGATTGATGGTTACTAAATAAGTACGAATGTGAACGACTTTAAAGAATTCCATACGCTTTTCATATGAGACTTAATGAGAGCTAATGAGGCGAATATAGCCAATTTATCGTAGTCACGCACCTCAGAGGTAGATAAGCGCCAATCGTAGTCACGCACTTCGGAGGTAGATAAGCGCCTGAAAAAAATTAAGAAAGACGGAGTCGGACTTTGGATGTGTGTCCGGTTACTGGCAATGGGCTCGCCCCCTATTAAATATAGTTGGTGAAATGTAGGTACTATAGCACTTGTGCCTAAACCCTTTACACCCTACCCTCACCCTCTTTTTGGATTACAGGTGTGAAGAAATACAGCTAAGTGATTATAATTAAAGTTTAGGATAGTTAATTGATTCAGGCGTGACTTTGCGGAAATCCATTATAAAATACAATAGACGCTGATATATTTAGTAACCTATTCCGCTTGACTATTCTTCAAGAGTCATAAAAACCCTGTAAGAAATCGACACGTGTTTCACCTCTCAACGAGGCATCTTCAGGATGACGATTGACCAATTGCAAACCAGAACGCGACGTGTTACCACACCGAGCGCTGGACGCAGAGTGAAACACACCGAGCGCTCTCTGCGTCCAGCGCTCGGTGTGGTAACACGTTTTATGACTCTCGAAGAATAGTCAAGCGGAATAGGTTACTAAATATATCAGCGTCTATTGTCTTTTTTTTTTTTTAATTGAAGTTTATTCGTCTACCGTCATATCATCTTTAATACGAATTAATACGAAAAAATAACGCATAAACCTATAATGCACTAGGTATATTGCTTTGCATATTCAGGCGACGTGAAACCTAAGTTCGCAAGCACCTAATGCACTCCGCGCCAAAACCAGCAAGGCACTATAAATTACATTAATACTGCGCAATGTGCAGCAAAATCTTTATTATTCACATTCGTTATTTAATGGTAGGCGCAACCTTGTCACTTAAAATAGATAGGCGCAGAAGATCAGCTGTAAAAATCTAATCATGGAAATTTAGGTGAAGTGACCTGTCATTCTACCTGATGCTAGGGACTGTCCCTATTGACAGCTCACTTCACCTAAGTTTTTACGGTGAGATTTTTACAAAATAGATTGAAAGTTCCATACAATGAGCGAAAACAGGCACTAGCATTAATACAGACACAACGCAAAAGTAATCGCGATCAGAAGGCCAATTCTCTTACTTAAAAAACTTGTCAAAAATGTTGGTAAATCGATGGTTTTTTGACAGATTGCGAATGAACGTTCTTAAAAATAAGGGAACTGTCCCGCTGTAACTGTCAGAATCCGTAGTTGATGGCTATGTGATGGGTCTTTGTACAACCTATACCTATACGTGAGCCGTGTATTTGGGTGCATTTTTTCTCGATGTATGGAGCCGACTTTCTGTGCCTATTTGTTTTGTGGTATCGGTTAAATTAAGATAAATGCGGTCACTTCATTATTCTGTAAGTTTAATTTCGCAATGTTTAGACCATTTGTTCACATTAGTAGGAAGCGTGACAAATAAGGAATCATTGCCTTTTTATACACGGGAGCGGAGTTTGTTTTCGGGTTTCGGCAATGAACGTCACGATAGAAACACACTGCAGTTTGTTTCGAACAAAAGATGTTCGAAATTTCGAATTAACTGTCAAAAAATGCAGGAACAAAACGTATTGTTCGAAATTCGGACGTAAGTACTTAGTTAGTCTGTTAGTTAGGACTTATGATTATTCGAAATAAGGTTAGGTACGAGAGATACCTACAATACCTAATTAATGTTGATTGAATATTTAAAAAGTGAATGATTCATTCATCATTCACTTTTTAAATATTCAATCAACATTTTCATAATGCAATTTCACTCTAAGAATGTTACGAAAAAGCATTGATTTTGTTTTAGGAGCTCTTCAGTAAATGGTCCCGACAGATAACTTGGTTGTTCACTTGGAGGCTTGAATAAGTTAGAGGAATCGAGATCACTGCGGATTTAAAGTACCATACATTCTAGAGAAAGCTGGAATTGAATGATTGTGTGAAGTTAAAATCTTTTTCAATGATTACTAATACACTTTTCTATGTAAATAAATCGTAGACTTGTGGAATAGAGGGGGTTCTATTCCACAAGTCTACGTTATTGCAACGTAAACTAACTAAAGTAGCAATTTACTGTGCCAAAACATGAAACACCTATATTCCAAAAACCCAAAAATCTCATTCTTCGCATTTTCAAATTAGGAAGGCACTCGAAATTCAGAAAAGATTTTTTAGCGCCAAAATGACGTCGATGTCGCGGAGAATCGACTAACGAGGTCAATTGCAGCAATGGAACGCTCGCATGATGTAGAAGGCAGAAAAAAATAACGCCTTTGCCAATTTTCTTCTTATGAAACGTTTTCCGCCTAATGCTATCTTTTATCTTCTTTTCGCTCTGTAAGCTTTGTTTTGCGAATACCTACGAAAATACGTGTACTTATAAATTCGTTTGATGTTCTAAATTCTTTATTGACACTCAATTGCTGTATTATCGATGATAAGTATTCGGAAAATGACGACGTTCCACCTAATTGTGAGTGATTAGGTAGGTATATGCGTCACCAATAAAGGTTCTACCAAATTCAAAGTCAAAGTCAAATAATTTATTTCAATTAGGCACCTTTAAGGCACTTTTGAACGTCAAAAACAAAGAAATAGAACTGATTATATTTGCCCCTTCCAAATTATACCAACATCTCTCCACACTTTATAAATGCATTTCCCCGTTATAAGCCATGTACTTAAAACTCCGGTTAAGCTCTAGTTAGTTGCAGGTAAGTTGTATCACACATTAACTAATGTTAATGAGTTCCCGTTTATGAATAACTGAGCATCGCTCCTCTTGGCTTGTTAACTTTGCATCTAAAGTTACAGTTAGTGTGTTATTACTGTTTGTTTTTTCATGAATGTTTAATTAAATAGATGTTCTTTGTTTGCTATAAATCTACATATTTATTCATTGGTGCCTTGTGCTTATGCATTTTGCTTCAGCTTCAACATAAATCCTTATAATTTTTACCTGAATTTAATGGGTAACATAAAATCGTATGTATTTCCTGAAGAAATTAATTAACCAGGGGGGTCTAATCTTTGATTAGGTCCGAACAAAGATACGGGCCCGTCCGAAAGTAATTGATCCATCAAAACAAAATAGTGACAAATTCAATTTTTTGGATGGGCAACAACACGACATCTGTATTAGGGACAATTGTCAAATCCAAACTAATGTTATGTCCGTAAGTGATACCTACAGAGTAAGATAGGCCCGTAACTTTGGGGCTTCGTGCTTAGAGAGTAGATCCCCTGGCAGACGTAGGACTGCTAAGATTTATTGTCAAAAAAGACATATACATGTCGTAGATTATGAAAGTTGAGCGATAATAGTCTCTCAATTGATTATTGAAGTACTAAGGAGAGGGTAAACGCCGTGATGCGCTCGCTAGAGTGGGGCGTCACGTGGACAGAGTCGTGGTAAGGGAAGTGGCTGAGCGGCGAGTCAGTCTTGTGAGGGCAACGAACGGATGCAGACCTCCACTTCTCCTATGCGAAACTGTCGGTTTGCCCGAACGTGTAAAGTAGTGCGTGAACATTATTAGTAATGTACCTACTGTGATTATTGTTCTGAAAGTGAAATACTAACTGAGTTGCTGTATCATCGTGTTTTATTGTAAACCTGCACTATGGAGTCCATACCACTGAATCGAGATGATGACGGCAACTATCGCTCAGCCATCGCTGACGCCGACATACATAAAAAATGGGGTTACTGTGGTATCTACACTAGTCGCACATCGCAATCTTATTTTCGTAGTAACGTACATCGCTGTAATAAACTTCGCAATAATGGGGTACACCCATAAACTCAAGGCTGGTATCACAGAGACCGATAGCATAATTTGTGACAAAAAGCTTTACATATTCAAATATCAGTCATAGACTTAAGGGAGGAATAACAAAGTTTGATTTTAGCTCAATAGGAGCAGTTGTGACCACTAGGATCAAACCTTTTATTACCACTCTAGGCTCTCGTAGACAAGCGCGTCGCAGCTCTAGTATAAAAAAATCGATGAAAATTTCATGGAAATCATCGCGCCTCATAGTGAACTCGCGCCTTTCAGCGAGAGCCTTTTTACCTGAGCTATCAAGACATAAAGAAAATTCGTACCAAAAACAAAGCACATTTCTATCTGTCACACAATTTTCAGACGTCCATTTCTCATTCCTCGTTACCAATTAGATGTTGAAGTTTGTCTCGAAGCTGCGGTCTTCTCTTGTGATATACAATCTGAAGTTACGACCATTTATCACTTGTACCTTTCAAGGTACTCTGTGAAAAACTCATACGGGAAAAATGTATAAAATAGGCTTTATTTATCTTCGTTTGAATCGCGGTAACTTCAGACTGAAAATCAAAATATTGTATTTCTTTTACAATATTTAACACAACTAACTATTTACACTAGGTACTAAAATTACTAACTAACTATACAAATAAATACAAAAACAAAAGGACGCAGCGTCGAACTATTCGTCTGCATCGCTGTTAATCGGAAACGTGACGAAGCCTGGCAGCATTGCCACGTTGAATGGCAATGCTTATTCTTTGGCCAAAGAACGAGCCAGTCCTCACGGGGCCAAGTCTACTAATTTACAAAAAAAAAAAAAGACAGATTTTGAATGGCATATCTGTCAAAAACTGATCATTGTGAGACCACTAACACGTTTGTAAATTAGTAGACTTGGCCCCCTGGTCACGTGAAGTGTCGACCAGTCGGCGTGACTTTTTTTTTAAAAGGAGACGTGCTCTCTGGCCTCAAGACGTTTCAACCCCAGACGGCTAAAATCTTTACCCATAAGGTTACGTATTTGCTCGAATTGAGGGTCTCAGCAGCCGCAGCAGCGGCGACAGCACAGCTTTGCTGCTTTTTGCTGTTTCCAAATTTGACAAGTCCAAACTCCAAATTGAAAAAACAATCAACAATCACTTGAAATGTCAAATTAATTAGTCTACGAGATTAAAAACAGAGTTTAGGTAACGATAAATATTGACATTTGTTTCTCGCTTGCCAGTTTGATACATAGTTATCATGCTCCGATATTCTCGTCTTCATGTTTACTTATTGAAGACGTGATAACTTCACATAATTAAGGACCGGACGTCACTAGGTAAGTGAGTACGTATAATTATCAGCTGGAGCAATTATTAAAAACAATGATACGAAATTTGAAATTGCATATAATTTATTATACAAAAAAATCATCCGAACTCTCGAAGCAACCGATATGCAATATGAACATGGCATAACAATAAACATGGTGTGAACATGGCATAACAATAAACAACAAACACAGAACGCCCTATTTTTTAAAATTGGTTAAAATAGGAAGCTTAACTTTAAAATCTGAACCAGAAATGTTACAAATCCGTAAATTCTAATTAAAGTATCCATTACAACTAACTGTATGCTGAAACAAACTTCGATCCGTAGTGTATTTTGTAAAACATTACCTCACTAAGCCCTCGTGGAAGTTGGCTAACTAACATAATTGAACTAAAGGAGCGTTTGTTTGGACCAACTTGCTTTTTACTCGCTTTGTTATCTAGAAAACGTTGCCAAGTTTAAATTTCAGCTCTTTTTAATGCTATGTTCTGTTTGTGGATTGATATGGTTTTGTTTGTGTTGTATTTTATGTGTTTTTAACGGACTATTGCCTGTTTAGATCGAGTTAGACATAAGATCAGAATATCACGTCTGAAATCCCCGAAGTGTAGACAAAGGTGTTCCTGTACCCATATTTCGCCAGTTATGTTTAAGACCATGTAATAGGGAGCGAGCCTATTGCCATCAATCGGGCACATATCTAGACTGCAGGAGATTTGGAAAATCCAATAACACTGAAGTGTTACGGGGTAGAACTCAATAAAAGTATTCGTAAGTTAATATGGCTTGTATTACTGCCTACCTCGGCACTTCCTTAATACATACAAGTACAAATACGAGAAACAGACACAAGTAAAGTTGTATAAACGACACAGATATAACACGAATGATTTAGAGTTAGCTAAAAGAGATCTAGTGCTTTGAGGAAGTCTAGATTTCGAGTCAGAGAGGAGCGTGCGTTCGACTTGAGACAAGACCGTGCACTAAAATCGATGACCTCTGAGAATCGAAAATCTGCTCATCATTTACGTCTCATTACACTGTCCAACGCACGTTCCGTTTTCCTCATATGTTACATACATTTACTTTCCTAGATGAGGAGTGTAAATATAATTGTTAGTTTTGTTTAAATAGTTAAAGATATTATATGCAGTGTAAATACAGTAAATAAGTAATATTTGTAAATAATTGTTAGTCATGTTATGCCATAGATAATGATATACTTCTCGTTTGATGTCTATGGTGAACGGAATGTGAATGTGACAGAATGAAATGTCAAACGAGAAATGTGATGTAATAGGTTATGAAATGTACGTGTGTAGTGTTTACAACTAGTTATTAAATATGATTTTATATAATAAGCTAGGGGTGTTAACCGCTACAACACTATGCCTAGCACTATGACCTGGGAAAACCCAATAACAATTCCTGATGGAAAACCCAATAACACTATGCCTAGCACTATGACCTGGGAATCGAACCCAGGACCTCGTGCTCAGCAGTAGCGCTTGCGACCACTAGACCGATGACGCACTTACGTGTTTTACTATGGATTTTATAAACAAACAGGTAGATGTTAGTATATTCACCGTATTACCATAAAACCGTGTATAACAGTTGTTTAGCCTTTAAACATGACATTTCTGTATGCATGCATGACTTCTCCCGCTCTGGGCGGAGCGGGAGGGCGTTTCAGACTTTTACTGACTGACTTTTACTTTTACCCACCCGTGCACCTTCAGTTGCCTGTTGCCAAGGGCCCCGGTATCCCTTTCGGACTTTCCCGTAAGGCCCTAATAATCTAGCAAAATATGTATTCATTCCATATACACAATATATACAAATTCTCACGAATCGCAAGATTTGATGACGATATTATTGGTTGGTGAACATTTCTTAGAATGTCTCCCACAGTAAAAGTTCAAAAGCTAGAAATTAAACCATTTTCTTTCATCCAAATCTTCTAAATCAAAACCATTAATTTACTTTGTATGTTTTAGACACTGATAATGGCCTGAAACCTAAAATAATGAGATTAAGATAAAAATTATTGTAATGGCCTATAAAAGATAGGCCAATTTATGACTCACAAAGTTCTCTTGCGATATATTTTCTTAGTGGGCACAAATAGGTTGGATAACATCAAAGCTTTTTTGCTAAATAACTCCTTTGTTAACCATCTTTAACTTTTCTGAAATCTTGGTTTACAATCTGATTATTGAGTAACTATAAATCTTTTGAAAAACTAGGTTTTTAGAAACTGGCTGTTAAACTGTTTGTCCACCGCACATCGTCAACGAGAAACGAGATTTTTCATAACGAACGTGACGTCCCGTTGACGTTATGCGGTGGATACGCGGAAATAGTCAATGTATGTATCGCTACTTCGCCTTCACCTCGTTCTCGTTGACATCCGGTTGAAGTTGCGGTTGAAAAACGGTCTAGACGTACCCACTTAGTCTGCCGTTCAAGCATCTTGCTTTCCTCAATACCTTAAAAAAACGTGTGCGCTCGGGGGACCCCCGTCAGGAACGAAGTTCCGCACGAACACACACACTATTATATTATAATAGAAAGAGACAGATAGAGAGTCGCAGGACGTGGCATGACGCTTTTCCTTATGTCATGATTTCTATCAGTCAACTCCTACCGCAAGCCGCGCTAAAGAACTTCTTTCCAAAATAATCACATTGTATTATGATCTCACCAAAACATTGAAAAAAAACGCATGCCGCTACACGATCACTAGAAAATGGACTTACAACTTAGTACTCAATTGTTGAGCTAAACTAGATTATTCTACCAATACCCAAGTCTAGTTAAACTGTGGTTATACAGTGCATCCGGTGCAAGTAGCTTAAGTGGCAGCCTCTCAAACTTATTCCTATGTGTCGCTCCGTCTAAACAGATAGTAGATCCGTGCAAAAGGCTTACTCCATATACCGAGTGAATTCCGGCGCACGCACTCATTATAGACGCGTACGTATGGGGATCAAATATTATGTCAACTGAATGTCAGTCATCTTCTCAATCCAATCCAGCCTATCCCTTGTTGTCCTCCCCTAGCGAAGCTCTAAGCCGAGGTCCGTACCTTACAGAGGGTGCCTAATTAGCGTATAGTCAGTCAGTCATCCGTCACCTCACACTTCAGGTCCAGTTAAAAACTAATGTCAGGCACTAGTTGTCTGGCATTTTTGCTGAACTGGGCCTAATTGGCGCAGCCGCGAGGTACATTTCCCTCTTTAATTTCTTACTATAAGTACTTTTTTTTTTTTGTTCTTTTTTACTTGGAGTTACGTTGTGTTGTATGTGATAAATAAATGTATTTTCTTTCTTTCTTCCACTTAGTGTATAAGTTTAAAACAATTTCTTTTTTGGTGGGAATTTATCATATATCTTCTTCTATCGCTCTGGGCGGAGCAGGAGGGTGTAGCACACTCTTACTGACTTTAACTCACTCGTGTTCCTTCAGTTGCCTGTAAGTTGCCAGAGGCCACGGTATCCCTTTCGGACTTCCCCGTTTTATGCCCAGCCTGGAGGCCTTAATTGATTGAGGCACAGGAAAATCCGGTTAAGCAGCCAACAACCTCCTAGGTTGACAAGCGAAATGCCATATATTTAAAAAAAAATGGCAGTCATCAAGATTGCGCTTACAGACGCTATTCGAAGATGCGTGTACCCCACGTCGAGCGCCCGACTAGCGTTTTTGCTCGTTGTATCGAGCCGGCCTTCTGCACCTACTTACTTTATCGTCAATAACTTGTATTACCATCCAGTTGGGAACTTTGGATTCGATTCCTATGTTCCTAGACTTAGGAGCTTCGATTATATAAGCCACCCTATTCAGGTCATCAAAGGAGTCTGTGGTATTATAACACGGTTGTATAGTAGCATCGGTTTTGTATTGAGTTATGCTCTGAAGTTCTTGTTTGTTCTGTCTGATTTAAGCTGTAGTTCTATTCCTACTACCTAGTGTATCTTCTCAATGTTTAGGTTTAGGTGCTGTTAGCACAAACAAATTCTATAAACCCGGGGGTGACTACCGAGATGACGACTAATAGAGAAGTATGGAAGAAAAAGACATGTTGCGCCGACCACAAATAAATTGGGATAAGGGCAGGATTATGACTGAAAGTCTGATAAGTAAATCTTGAAATTGGTGGAAATAACAGCAAATCAACTCACTTGACATAAGCTTTGATTTTAATAGACTTGAGAAACCGATGGTGGATGGTGGGATGGTTCAAAATCAAAATATTTTATTTCACATAAAACATAGGTGCTAGGAAGCTAGGTTAAAATAAAATAATATACATAAAATAATATACATAAAATAATATACGTAAAAGAACTCTGATAGAGTAAGTTATAACAGAGATAAAAACTTAGATGACTGGTACAGATTAGCATATACAAAGAGAGGTTTATGCCCAATGCCCAGCAGTGGGTGAAGTTATGGCTTGCCCAGAAATATGACCATAATAGCATTCCTGTAAGAAATATATTATTATTGTTTTTTTTTTCTATTTAAAAACAATATAATTATTATACAACTAACTATTATTTAACTAATTAAATCCTAAATCAAATTAACTATACAAACACGTTATGTATGTACAATTATTATGTTAAATATGAAGTAGAGAATCAATAAATTGCGCGTCCCGGTAACGGAAGCATTCAAGTAGTGCGTCCTAAGAGACTCTACAGTTCACGCCGAGCAATAGCGGGAACACTTTAACATACCATGTAACTTGTGCGATTTGATATTTATAAACTTCTGTCTCATGTTTGTATTCTGTGTTTGCATAGATAGATTCATAAAGACTGGCTAAAAAGTGGATATTTTTATGTTTGTCAAGACTCGCATCACCTCAATCCGGCGACGTTCACTACTAAACATATCATAGTATCCCGATCGATCGCTCCAGTGCTGCTTGTGAAATTATAACCATCATTCATGTTTATCACGTTAAGGGCAAATTTCACCAAACTTTTATACCGAGTATAAGTCTTATCCTGTGAATAAATTTTGAATTTTTTGCATAGAAAACTGTCAGACGTCAATTTTATTCTACGGATAAAAGATAACTGACTTTGATAAAATCATCCCTTAGTAGATAAAGGAACGGGTTATTGTAATGGTACATGTTATTTAGCGTACGTCAGAACTTGTTATCCATCCTCTTGTCATAAACGACAGCTATCTGTGGCGGTATCTACATCGCCACATGCGAACTACGCATCAAAGCGTCACACAAAAATCACATAAATCCTGCATCGCGCAATTAAAGTTTACCGTGAAGTGGAGGACATATATACATGAATCCAATATCAATCATTGGGCAGTTGCCCGCTAGACACAACACCCGTCTGGTCGGAGGATCCTCCCTTTTCAATGGGAGATGAGTGAACTTTACACCCTATTCCTCATACCCCTAAATATCTTTAGCGACCGCCACACGAAGAAGGCCTGGCCGACCTGAGCCTGAGCTGTGTAGCCTGGCGTGTTGACCAGAATAGTCCAGGCAAACCTATACTGTCAATCGAAGAGGCTATTTTTAAACACCTCGAATGTTTCTTACTCTGATACTTATAGTAATCAAACTAAATCTAAAGGTGTGTCCAAACATAAAGCGGCAATTGTGCGCGGTGATTCGTCAAATGCCGCGCGCGAACGCTTCTGTCTACCTGCCGCGCACAAACATTTTTACCTTACTAGAGCGCGGCATCGTGAGGCAAATCACGGCTGTCCGATATCCCACTGTAACTTGATGACCACGACCGCCCTGTCAATAGTGCACCGAAAAAGAAGAAGAGAGAGGGCCCGGCAGAAATGTGTCCTGCCATCGCCGCATTTTGCTGCCGTTCAATGTTTGGACACACCCTTAGAAGCATATTCTCAAAAGCATTGTCTGTCATTGGAGCAGTGGTGGCCCAATGGTAACGGCCGCGACTTACGAATTGTAGATCGTAGGTTCAAACCCTGACAGGCTCTTTACTTTGTGTAAATTATTTCATCACCACTGCTCTCAAAACGGTAAAGGAAAACATCGTGAGGAAACCGGCATGTCCTAGAACCAAAAATTCTAAGACATGAGACATCTACCAACCCACAGTGGGCCCGCGTGGTGGATTACGGCCAACTCCCTCTCACAGAGAGGAGGCCTGTGTCCCAGAAGTGGGAACATTATAGGCTGATTATGTATGTAATGTATTGCCTGTCACGTCTGGTTACGTCCTCTGCTCTAGAGTTCGGTGACGTATCGTACAGGGCCCATATTCCCACGTCTCATTTCGACGCTGTATTTTATTTCGCGAAAATGTTTAAATAATACCTTCACTTTGTAATCTGTGATGTTTAGTTTGCTGTTGAATATGAAGCAGATTTCCTGTTAAAGAAGTTTTCTTAAAGAATCCTGTGGGATTTTTACAAGCAGGAAAATTATTAAGTTTTACTCAGTGAGAAGGATTTTCTTACATTGGAGAGAACAGGGGGCTTAAAACGGCCACATTAACAATTCCTCTAATTTGACACAAAAGCAATTATTATTTTGTTGACCACTTTACGAATCTTCATAGAAAACTGTCAACCAGATGAATTATTTCGTAATATGAATCGCACGCAGATTTTATTATGAATTGTCAGTTTGTGACATTTTTACGATGATTCATAATATTTTTACCTATTATGATGCTGCCAAAGTGACTGTTTTAAGCGCCCAGTTTTTTTTACATCTTGAACCCTTCGTGATTTTGAGATCGAGATAGCCATCGACCATTTAACAGATGGTTAATGTCTCTTCCGTCCGACCCTAGGGTATCGGTGTCCCCCATTAAGTGGATTATTGAGATCAGATAGCACTTCGTAACGTGAAAAAAGGTCAGCACAGTTGGTAAGACTAGCTTTGTCCAAAATTGTTTATATTCTTGCCTAACTTATGTTGGATTTTGAGTCTATTTAGAGAGGAGACATTTTGAATTTCAAGAACCATAAACAAAAGTATATGGTCAATACTTTTATTTATCGTTCTTGAAATTAGTCTAGCCTAGATAGTCACTTTAAGGTGAAACCATTAGGGTAGCTGAATAGTGGTATATTAATATAGTAAAATAAAATAGAATTATAATCATAAAAATCACCAATACAACTCTCTAAGTTCATATTACTTCAATTTTAACTCAAGGAGTTGCTGATTCTAATGATAATAATTCTGTGAAAATTCATATTTGTTACGGTTTTAATCAACAAAATTATTTTAATCAACATAATTATAAGCTGAGGAGGCCTGTGTGGAGCTCGTGGCTACGTAATAACAGCCGCACGGGTCGATCCATCAGGTTAAGCTATGCTTGCTGGGGTTGGTCCGTGGATGGGTGGATCTTTAAATACAGAGACTCCTCCGTGCCTCTGAAAGCACGTTAAGCCGTTGGTCCCGGCTGCCATTTGTGGACCTTTGACAGTCGTTACAGGTCGTCAGAAGCCAGAAAGTCCGACAAACAGTCTTACCAAGGGGTATCGTATTACCCAGTTACCTACTGGGTTGTGGCGGTCAGATAGGCAGTCACTCCATGTAAAATAATGGTATTCAGCTGCATCCGGTTAGATTGGAAGCCGACCCCAACATAGTTGGGAAAAGGCTAAGCAGATGATGAATTATAATCTGACACTGACCTGCAAATTGCAAAAAACGTAAGAACATTTGATTTTAGAGGGATACCCTGACGCTTTGGCCCAACACCTCTGTATATCGTTCTTGAAGTTCAAGTGGCTGTTCTTTGAATATACCAAGACCTACTTAGCGCATTATTCCTCTTAAGTTAAAATAAAATCTCAAGACAAGCTAAAGATACTGTGAGAGTCGTTGCACATCCCAATGAGTGCAGACAAAGCCAGCAATAAATGTGCCAAGTAAATGTGCAAAAGAAGAACAAACGCTTCGCAGACTACCCTCATTCCTGTTTACGAGTGTGAAGTTACATGGAATCTATTACTCCCCAACAAACGATAATCACTGCCTTATTCGTTGCACGAAACGGCACCAACTTTCTTTCCCATTAGCAGATTGGTTCACTTCGGCGTCGCAAGAAACTTACCTATTGTCGTTAGCCAATTTACATCTAACACACAATCACCTAACACTCAACCTTATGTTGGAAACAATAGGGGGTTTCGTAACGCAGGTTTAACTTGGTTCTGTAAGGTATCAAATAAGCAAACTTGGGTCTGTGAAACCACAAAAACAGGTGTTTCTGCTCGCGGCTGGTTTAAATTTGTCAGGAATAGATTAGAATGTTTAAACTGTGCCTACGTCTGTTTTACAGAAGTTTGTTTGGAAGTTTTGAGAATTATACGGGGATTATATATAATTTCAGAACGTAGACAAGTATTAATTATAATTACCCGACTACGGCGAAGCAAAAAGGAGGGTTATGATTTTGACCGGTATGTTCAAGTTCCCTCATAACTTCTAAACTGCTCATCATAATTTGACAAATTAGGTATCGTTGGAAGAGTCTTGACCGTCAGCTAGTCATAGGCTATGTGACGTCAAATTGAATATGGCGCCCTCTAGAGGATATAAAGTCAGGAACTAAAAAATTGTAATGAAGCTAATTACGTTTCAAATGCAAGCGCTTATTTGACTGATAGGGAAAGATATAGAGCAGATAGATAGTGAGCAGTGGTGGCCCAGTGGTAACGGCCGCGACTTACGAGTTGTAGGTCGCAGGTTCGAACCCCGACAGGCGCTTTACTTGGTGTAAATAATTTCATCACCACTGCTCTCAAAACGGTGAAGGAAAACATCGTGAGGAAACCGGCATGTCTTAGAACCAAAAATTCGAAGACATGTGACATCTACCAACCCGCACTGGGCCCGCGTGGTGGATTACGGCCCACTCCCTCTCATAGAGAGGAGGCCTGTGTCCCAGCAGTGGGAACATTATAGGCTGATATTATGTTATGTATGTTAGGGAAAGATAAATAATAATTGAAGCTCGAACTCCAAAAAATAATGTATCTCTCTGTAACTTGTTCATGCTTTTAAAAACGAAGTCACTATATACGCAGTTATTTATGTTGGCTTAAGTCAGAAAATCATTTTCTGACTTAAAAGATGGCCGCTAGTGTTTTGAATATCTTTAATGCATCGTGTTGAATTTTCTATATTATCTATCATAATACATAAACGTGATTTCTGAGGCACGGAGGAGTCTCGGTACGTAAAGATGGTTACCCATCGACGGACCAACCGTGGCAAGCGTAGCTTAACATGATCGATGTAACTATAAACATAAACAGTGCCCTTTAATTCTAAGTGGCCTCCAGCGTGTTGTGTACCTAATTCAATAGTTAGGATACTTAGTAGTTAACGTACGTAAAGTTACTAAGCTTAACGCCGCTTTAAGTGCATTCTATGCGATGAACTCTCCGCTCTTGTGAATGAGCCACTGATGCGGTAACGACATGGGGGGAAGCGATTATGTTACTCAGAGAGCCTAGACAAGTGACAATCGCTTCGAAAGCGTTTCGTATTTCTACAACGGCTTTCAACAGGATTGACATAAGCTTTTCGATAGCTTATGTCAGTCCTATATATTTTTGAGTTATATTTATTTTTTAAATTAACCAGTTCTTGTAAAACTTGTATAAAAATCATCATCTGCCTAGCCTTTTCCCAAATATGTTAGGGTCGGCGTACAGTCGAACCGGATGCAGCTGAATACCAGTATTTTACATGGAGCGACTGCCTATCTGACCTCCACAACCCAGTAACTGGGTAATACGATACCCCTTGGCAAGACTGGTTGTCAGACTTTCGGGCTTCTGACGACCCCTAACGATTGTCAAAGATCCACAAATGATAGCCGGGACCAACGACTTAACGTGATTTCCGAGGCACGGAGGAGTCTCGATATGTAAAGATGATCACCCATCCACAGACCAAACCCGGCAAGCGTAGCATAACCTGATGGATCGACCCGAGCTCCTTCTTAATAAAAATAACAATATCAAATGTATTTTCAATAAAAATTGTTCGTACTGCTTCTAATACCAGTAAAACAGCTCATAAACTTCAAAAAATAAAACTAACTGTTTTCTAAAGTCCCCATTTATATGCAACTACCCATTCGCGTGCACATTAGCAAATAACATCAACACAGTTCGTTTAATAGGACATTATTGTGGTCAGCGTATCGATTGCATGCTCTCTTTTATGACCACATACCAATAACAAACCCTCTGGAGTTCCCACAATACTTCCAGTAGAACAGAAAAGTTCTATGAGATTTTTGTAAGCTGTGACGCTAGTTTGATATGGAACGGACCACGCGTTCGCAATACGTTTTTACGAGTGGCATTGGCCACCGTAACTGTTATTAGAATTGTTTCCATAGTCTCTCTGTGTTTACTGCATGCACTTATGGGATGCAATCCACACATTTTGATTTTGCTGCCTCAATAAGATACGCCTGAGTCGGCTTTAGCCCCGTTATTTGTTTTGTTTACCCGATTTTAGGACTATTTTCACTGCGGGTGTATATTTTTTCGGATTTTATGTTTCGGAGAAAACTTTTGTTAATACAATACGGAATACAGTGGATATTACATTTTATATTTTTTAAATTTCCAAATAGATTTTATTTATTAATTTCGAGTTATAATTTAAAAGAATAAAATGTAAAATCCACTGTATTCCGTATACAGTGGATTTTACATTTTATTTTTTTATTAGAATAGATTTTATTTATTGATTTCGAGTAGTATTTAACTTACATAAATATTAACAAAAAAAAATATATTATAGGGGAAGAGGAAATTTTGTTTTTTCATTTACTGAAGTAGGTATAAATTTTACCTGTGAGCCGTGCCAATTTTCATAGCCCAGTTTAGGTAGCGCGAGCCGCATTGCTCTACGGCATTTGGATAGACAGGCCGACATACAGTCAGCCGTAATAAGGTTATAAGTAATTTTATTACCTACCACACACGGGAACAACTCTACAAAGAACTCAAATAAACAAAAGCGCAATTCAGCACATAATTGGTATTTCGCAGCAGAGCCACACTGCCCCCGATAGTAAAAAAGACGTATCTAACAAAAAGTAAAAACAGAGAAATAAATGTTTTAATGAATGAAACGGGAAATCGTTTGCTGTCTTCGAGTAAATTAAAATATTTACATACTAAAAGTTGAAAATAATGCCCACTATAATAGGCTTTAACTTGGTTTAATATATAAAATGAATTTATTAATTATTATAATAAAAATAACGAAAAAACAGTTTTATCTTAGCAAAAAAAATTAAGAAAAGTATAACATACTTAATTAAATAGACGTAAATAGCCATTTACGTCTACTCAATCAAGTATTATGTAATATTTTTCTTCATTTCGCAAGGAAGCGTTTGAAATTTAAAGGACGCATCTGCCCAGATGCGTCCTTTAAATTTCAAACGCATATATTACTGACAAAAAAAAAACTATAAAGTATAAGGACATTATCTACATAGATGACTTTTTAATTAAGTTTCACATAAATCCGTCTTTTCATCTTCAATCGGGTGTAAAAAGTGAACAGAAGCGCCCTATTTTGTTGTGCTAAAACCGCACTGGAGGAAGATAGAAAAATATTAAAAATACAGGTAGATGCGCCTTTTTTTTCTGATTCCGGCAATGTGTATAACTCAAATCTGGAAAAACTGTTAGATGCGTCTTTTTTTCTATCGGGGGCAGCACAGAGATCGCCAACACAAGGTAGGTACATTAATTATTCACGCAACTCACAGACACTTTCGATATAAATAAAACACGTGCAAAATATTTGTTTTTCACCGTGCTGTGTCGGACATCGGAATGGCGTTATTTACATGCCTGTGACATGTATGTTGAGCTTCCATTCTTCTCGTCAGGGGTTGTCAACCTGTTTTATTAGGGTTGTATTTAAATTGTTTTTTGCTGTTGTCGAGTTTCATACGGATAATGGGATGTAATAAAAATACTAAGGGCCGTTTGCACCACAACTCAGAATAAAGACGTTTAGTGCTAAATATATTTCTGTCTCTGTCATTTTCAAACAATTGACAGAAACAGAACTATGTTTTAAACACATACATATTATCACGCCTTTTGTCCCCGAAGGGTTGGGCAGAGGTGTACCTATAGTACTCCCACATTTCTGGGGCGATCCCATTGCCATCAACCGGGCACAAATCCAGAAATTCCAGATGGTAAAACTCAATTACACTTTGCTCGACTCGGGAATCGAACCGAGGACCTCATGCTTAGCAGTAGCGCTTACGACCACTAGACCAACGAGGCTGTCTTAAACACGTTTAACGCTAAACCCCCTTAGTGTTTTGTGATGCAAGTGGACGTTACCCCGTGCAAGTATACATATTACTGGGCTAACCCTGGACAGTACTGTCCTCGATTCTCGATTCTCTTGCCCTGATGTCAAAGTTCCAGTTGCCATTATCTTAGGTAGGAGGAGTTAGAAGTACGTAAAGTCTGTTTTTAATCTCGTAGACATTGACATATCAAGTGATTGTTGTTTGTTTTTTCAATTTGGTGTTTGACATTTGCACCTGTCAAATTAGTCTACGAAATTAAGGGCGCCTTCAAATTAGCCGCAAAGTGCCGCGCGGTGGCAGCGCGGCTGCCGCGCTGCAATCGCTAAATTCGAGCATTGTGTTGTACATTTAGTTTCGACCTCATCGATAAATTCTTCAACCTAATTTTCGTTCATGCTTTGAACAAAAACTACGTGCGCATCGTCACTAGTCGATCGATGCGCTGATGCACGGCGGTAGCGCGGCAGCCGCGCTGCAGTCGCGCGTTTTTTATTTATATGGATTAACAAAGCAGCGCGGCACTTTGTGGCAAATTTGAAGGCGCCCTAAAAAACATACATTAGGTACTTCTGTAAATCGCGTCCAAAAATATAACGATCACGCCTCCAAAGGATCAGCAGGCGTAGCATGTCGTTTTCTATCTCTACGAAGAATAGACATAGCTTTTTCTATACAAAGTGACAGTTCGTTTCTTCATTTTTGACATCCACCGTAGAAATCTTTCTACAATCTGTCATTTTGTCTTTCATTTCTAACGATCTTTGTCTAGGTCTTTTTATAAGTAGACTATTTCGGAAGAAAGTTTTCTATCCTTACTGTCAAAATCACACTGACAACCGATAAATCCTATGAAAAAACAAAGAATTCTGAGTCGAATTATGTAAAAGACTGAATTTCGTAAAAAGTGCAGTTGACTCTTTCTATTTTGCTGCCGTCTCGTACTGTTTACTGTCTACACTGCCCTCGATAGTAAAAAAGACGTATGTAACAAAATATTAACACAGAGAAATAAATGTTTTAATGAATGAAACGGGAAATCGTTTGCTGTCTTGGAGTAAATTAAAATATTTACATATTAAAAGTTGAAAATAATGCCCACTATGCACACTGGCTTTAACTTGGTTTGATTATTATAATAAAAATAACGAAAAAACAGTTTTATCTTAGCAAAAAAAAATAAGAAAAGTATAACATACTTAATTAAATAGACGTAAATAGCCATTTCCGTCTACTCAATCAAGTATTATGTAATATTTTTCTTCATTTCGCAAGGAAGCGTTTGAAATTTAAAGGACGCATCTGGGCAGATGTGTCCTTTAAATTTCAAACGCATATATTACTGACAAAAAAAAAACTATAAAGTATAAGGACATTATCTACATAGATGACTTTTTAATTAAGTTTCACATAAATCCGTCTTTTCATCTTCAATCGGGTGTAAAAAGTGAACAGAAGCGCCCTATTTTG
Organism: Lithophane semibrunnea; assembly: GCA_947363905.1. Lineage (NCBI taxonomy): Eukaryota > Metazoa > Arthropoda > Insecta > Lepidoptera > Noctuidae > Lithophane > Lithophane semibrunnea. Next base: position 15,731,817 of record OX376194.1, read on the forward strand.
TTGTGCTAAAACCGCACTGGAGGAAGATAGAAAAATATTAAAAATACAGGTAGATGCGCCTTTTTTTTCTGATTCCGGCAATGTGTATAACTCAAATCTGGAAAAACTGTTAGATGCGTCTTTTTTTCTATCGGGGGCAGTACAGGAAACGTCATTTTTGTCTACTCTTCCGTCGACAAAACGATGCTCATGCTACGCGTGCAGGTAGAGATCCTGAACCCAGTCCCTTTTTGGAGAAATATATTTTTTAAACTGTAATTTCATATTACGCTACATTTTGAGCTTAACCGCAATCCGGTGTGAAACTGTCCATGTGTCGCCACTGACCTACTTGAATGTATACCAACTCATATACCTACTATATCAAACAGGTAGGTACAGTACAACTTTTTTTTAATGTCCCTCGGTAAACTTCGTGGTTCGTCAGTCGTCGGATTTCCATTAGTTGCCTGCCGGATGTTCTCAATCAACTTGGAAGTCGACGACGAAACACGAAGGATGTTCAGATAATTGTTGTACTGTACATTGTATGCTTACCACAGTTGATGAAATCCTGTAATTCGGAGAGATCGTGGTCATATCGCTGGCAGGAGGGATGAGGTTTCCGGACGTTCATGCATTTACTTTTAATTATTAAAAGCCAGTAACCAGGTGCTAGTACCAATAGTCTACCCCCATCGACTACAAATAATCCAAGAATTCATGCTCATTCACGACAACGCCCGTCCGCACACAGTGCGGGTGGTGGCCAGCTGGCTGTACGAGCACGACGTGTTAGTCTTAGACTGGCCTGCGCACTCACCAGACCTAAACCCCATAGAGCACGCCTGGGGCATGCTCCAAAGAAGGGCTTTGAAGAATTTTCCTTCAAACATTGCGACTGAAGAGCAACTTTTTTGGCATCTTAGCAGGACCTACAATATCCCGCAGCAAGACTTTGTTAACTTGATTCAAAGCATAAAAACCGTTGCAGGACTGCTGTTAACGTCTTGACGGTTTGACTGACTACTGCTGTTTCGCATAATTGCAAAAAACTAAATAATTTCGCTTTATTTTACACTTTTTCTTGAAAACACATTCATCTTTAGTTTTACCATTATTTTACTTTTCGTCTTTATTTGAATAAAATGTTATTTACGCAAAAAAAAAAAATGTTTTATTCTGAAGTCTACTCTGATAAATGGGCTTTGTAAAAATATAAACATTTTGTGTGTTATCTATAACAAATTTTGAGTAAATTGAGAAAATCTGAAATATCCCTAGACTGTGTTGATGTGTGTATTACGGGTTAACGGGAACGCCCTTTGTTAGTTAACATACTGTATGTTCACTGTTTCCTCGGACACCACTCCACACAAACGAGTACTGAACAACAAAGCTCGAACCTTACTCACAAAGTTTACCTTCAATATTCAGCTGAACCCCGTCACAGGGTTGCACCTCAACTTAAAATAAATATAAACATTAGTGAGATGAATCAGTGTCCTCAGTCCTCACAGTACAGGGAACTTCACTTATCGCCACAGAATACAGAACCAACCAGAAGGTTAGACGTCAACGATTATAATAGGAAATATGCATGTATTTTTTTAATATTTTTATTCGATATTTTATATCGTCACATAATAGTTGAAAAGTTCGACGGCAAAAAAGCAATTTAAAGTACTTAAAAATTTGTTTAAAAATATCCACCCGATCCGGGCAATTTAAACGCCCTCCATTTGGCGCGCTTGGTGTGGTGACGTCACAGACCGTGAAAACAAACTGTCAGGTCAACGACAAACGCTCCTTTTTGTAGGAGCGTTTGACGTTGACTTGACACTTGTTGATTGACTTGACATTGACATTTTGATTGTTGTCCCGGATTGTTACGTCACATCCGCTCTTAGCTTTTCAAGTATTTGAATTACCCATAGTATTTTGTGACATTTAAAAAATTAATTTCTCGCTCATAAATAAATTTTATTAAAGAATATTGATGGAGGCATAATTCTGAAGTAATATAGTTTATAAAAAAAAATATATTTGACCCATATTTGAATCACATGCATATTCCCTATTCCATGCGGTACTTAATCAGACTCCAGTATTTCCGCTGTTGGGACACAGGCCAGAGAGAGGGATGCCATGCCACTTTGTGTTCAAAAACAAACCAAACATCGGATGGCCTCTCTCTTTACCAGCGTAATATGCTTAATGGGGATATTTATTTAAGTATATATTGTACACCACAAATATACATATATATAACAAAAAGGAAAAACAAACACTACAAAATAAACAATGGGCGGCCTTATCGCTTTCCGCGATCTCTTCCAGGCAACCTTGGAATGGACAGTGATTTGCCTGGACATAAAATGGGGCTGTCGTAGGTGCAAATAATAAGTATATGATTAAACCTAGTAAGTATATGATTTTACGATTGTAGTAAATGCGCTTTGTCCCTTATGTTACTTGTACCACAGATATTATAATACGTACTTGTACGTTGAACGAAATGTCAATCAATTCTATTGAGAGCCCGTTTTGACGTTTCAAATCAAATCATTTTTTTTTTATTTGCATTAAAACATGGTAATATAGATGTTACATTAAAATTACTGCTTACATGTTTTGCTATACATACATAGCATGCAAACTTGTCGGCATGCGTTACATCACATAATATTATAAAATTTTTGGAGCATATTTAGTCTCTATTTAATAGAATAGATATTTTTTTTATATTTAGCCATTTATATAGTTTGTGCTCTTCAGTTGCTTCAGTTCTATCTGTGCCTTCTAGTTTGTTCTAAACTCTGTGCCTATCTCCAACTTTGCTGGCACTGCATCAGCACTCATGAATAACGCAGTTGAAGTCGTTTGAAAGTGAATCAACGTTTACTTTTTACGGCTGAACGGCTTACAGCGTACATAACAATGCTATATACAGCTTTGTTTAGGGATTCCTTCTTTTCGCATAGTGTTTTTTCCTAATATTCTTTGACATAACTATTTTGGTATATTTTTTTGGTATAATAATTCTTTGCCAGAATTGTTTTTGGCATACAGTTTATGTCGACATAATTATTTTTTCGAATAATTTGTTTTGCCATAATTTTAATTCGCAAGGCGTAATACTCGGAACCGAACTAGTTAGATTAGGTTTATTTTTTTTACTCGCAAAAAAAAGCGCTCTTTATGATTGAAGGGCTCGCTAGGTTGGGTATGTTTTGCATTGGATGGTCTTTAGCTCAAGAATGGGCTAATTCAAAATGAGTATACCCATTCTAGTAGATTCCTGGGTCAGTCGTTGACCACACTATCTGTTGTGTTGACCTTATGTCAAAAATACTATAAGTAAATCCCTACTTGAGTTGGTAAACAAAGCAGAAATCGAGCAGCTCGAAACAATAAATAAATCATATTGTAATCATAACAATATTAAGGATTAATGATAATAATTGAATGATTGGTGGGCTGGTGGTTAATCATAAAAGTACAAAAATGAACCAAAAAGTGTATCGCAGAAAATGCAATCAATCAGTTACGATTTTCACAAAATGGTTTCAATATTAATTGATACACAAAAAGCCTCAATTCATCGAATTCTCTGAAATTTCAAGTGAAACAGTTCATTGGTTTAAAAACATTGTAATGCAACACTTGGACGTGATTATCTTCAATTTAAATAATACAATGTGGATTTAATTGGAAAAGGACGAGAGTAATTTTACGGAGCACTTTTATCACACTCACATTTGATTTTCTTTAAAATGCAACATAATTACTAACGTAAACAAAAATAATTTACAGCTTGTATGAAGGCTTTGTGAAAAGAGCCATTTCTACTTATCAAAGGAGACGTACGTAATATTATAAACATCTCCTTTTCCACAATCATCATCATTGTCCACACCCTCAATTTTTCATAGCTAGGGTCATTGCGTAACACACTTACAATACAATGCCATTATTCTGACAGTTCAACAACATTCATTGCGTTATTAAGGTATGTTGTTGAGCAGACACATGAAGCAATGGATTAATGAAGCAATGGATTACGAATTACTTTCAACATCTTTTGGATTATGATAGAAAGTGTGTTACGAAACTGTGATGGTCTTTAGTTAGTTTCTCTTCTTTAAACATACGTCCTGCAGGCGTAGCATGAGCACCGTTTTGTCGACGGAAGAGTAGACAAAAATGACGTTACCTGTAGACAGTACGAGACGGCAGCAAAGTAGAAAGAGTCAACTGCACTTTTTACGAAATTCACTCTTTTACATAAATTGACTCAGAATTCTTTGTTTTGTCATAGGATTTATCGGTTGTCAGTGTGATTTTGACAGTAAGGATAGAAACTTTCTTCCGAAATAGTCTACCTACAAAAAGACCTAGACAAAGATTGTTAGAAATGAAAGACAAAATGATAGATTGTAGAAGGATTTCTACGGTGCGATGTCAAAAATAAAGAGACGAACCGTCACTTTGTATAGTAAAAGCTATGTCTATTCTTCGTAGAGATAGAAAGCACTATGCTACGCCTGCTGCAAAGTAGAGAACCTAAAAGAGAATAGACATCCAATAATAACATTAAATATTCTACAGCCTTCACAAAGGACTAGTTAGTGAAGCCTTTTACAAAAAAAAAGACGAAGGTAATACCTTCTAAAAATACAAACCAAAGCAAATTAAGTCTCGAAATTGCGTGACGATAAAATTAAAGCAAGAATTTTATTTAATCCTTACGTTCTTTTATTCACAAACATATCTATTAACACTATAAAAAACGTTTCTATAAAAAAAAAAAAAAACGACTTCCAAAAAAATCAGAAGTCGGTGGCAACAACGAAAATACAACGTACATACATAGTGGATTAAATACGTATTATTGAAGCTAACTCAAAAACTACTAGGTAATAAGAACTTGATTTAATTTATATGGGGCAACCTCAGAAATATACCCATATCTCCTTTTCTGAAATCATCATACTAATTCACTGCCCTCATTTTCTCTCTTTTAAATGTACGTCCTCCATTACATAGAAGAGAGACTAAAAGAGAACAGACGTCCAATAATAAAATAAAATACTCTACATCCTTTACAAAGGACTAGTTAGTGAAGCTGTAACTCCATTGTTACATTAAAATCAATTTGCAGTCGTCGGCGCGAGCAGGGCCGATAATTTACGTATAGCTAATTGTACGCGACAACGCGAAAACAAACGAAATGGTTGGCTGTCTGTAGAGATGATTTTGAAAGACGATACTATTACGGTATTTATGTTGTAGTTCACTCGTGGCTAAGTAATAACAGCCGCACGGGGCAATCCATACGGTTAAGCTACGCTTGCCAGGGTTGGTCCGTGGATGGGTGACAATCTTTGCATACCGTACCTCCTCCGTGCCTCGGAAAGCACGTTATGCACGTCCCGGCTGTCATTCGTGGATCGTCGAGTCGTCAGTCGTCACTGGTCGTCAGAAGCCTGTATAATTCTGCAATAGAAACTGAACTGGTGAAAAGACAAGCATAAACCATGGCATACAAAGATTTTCGGCTCTGACTTAAAATGTTTTTTTTTGAGGCCTCAGTGCAGTTTGGGTGACTATGCTAGCCTCATAGGATCAAATATCAAAGCACAAGGAATACCATGCAGACTGCAGTGGCACCCAGCATACTACAAATTGTATCATACTAGCACCTACTCACATCTATTTTAATATACTTCTACTAATATTATCTATGATAGAAAGGGTGTTACGAAACTGTGCTGGGGGCATAAAACGGCCACATTAGCAATTCCTCAAAAAGCAATTCATTTCCTGAATTCCCAGCTGTCATTAGCAAATCCTATAATTTGACACAAAAGAAATTCATAATTTGCGAACCATTTTACGAAACTCCATAGAAAACTGCTAAACAGATGAATTATTTCGTAATATGAATTGCACGCAGATCATAATATTATGAATTGTCAGTTTGTGACATTTTACGATGATTCTTAATATTTTCCTATTATGATTCAGCCAAAGTGGCCGTTTTATTTAAGCCCCCTGGTCATTTATTAATTTCTCTCCTTTAAACGTCAAAAAAGAGAACCTAACAAAGAATAGACGTCCAATAATAAGATTAAATACTCTACAGCCTTCACAAAGGGCTAGTTAGAGAAGACTTTTAATGAAAAAAAAAAAACAAGCAACGTGCTACTCACATCTATTTTTATACTTCTAGTAATATAATTATCCTTCTCTCCCACAGCCTTAAAATTTTAATCTTACAACTACCCCAAACCCTAGACATTTCTTCTTTCCAGCTTGCTACAAACTTCTGACTATTGATCAACTTAAATAAACCAATCCGTCCTGTTTCTAATCAATCCTCCTTTTGTCTTGTCTCATTTCATTTCCGAACCGTTTTCCCATCACTTAATTATCGTCCCCCAACATACATCCCTTCGTCTCCTGAAAATGTTTTACAATTCAATCGACCGTCGCTCCCAGCTGTTAATTGGGGGCGTTTTAATGAATATCAATTGACCGTGAAGGGTGCCCCTGCGCACATCCAGTAGGTCCCGGGTTCACTCGTACTCATGCGGCACGAGTTTGATTGTCTGCGAATATTGTGATTGTGATGCATTTCATTTGGAAGTGCTGTCAATTGGAACGTTTGTTCGATATTTTATTTTTTAAAGTTTGTTATTTTAATTTGAGTATACATGGCCTGTTTATAATCGCAGTTTGCTTTGATACTGTACAATAAAAAAAAATCTATTGCTTAAATTTTTTAACTCACCTACTACGAATTTATTTTCACCGGAATATAATTCGTAATCTATTTCTTCACATAAAATTATTTAATTGATGTACTATAAGGTTACTTAACTGGATAGGCGCGTTAAGAATCAGAGTTGATTGAACACACGATACAGTCCGTACATCTGTATGTGTACATATTAGCAATTCGGTACACACACTGTCGTATCGCGTCACGTATTCACGCGTGTCGCGCTCGTTCTACAAGAAACAAAAATACTTCCGTCTCTTTTGCTAGAAACGGTCACACACACGCATCATGCGCGTGACCTTAGCCAGTTTATTACATTACTTAATTCGGGTAAATCTGATATGTTCTGATAGCAGTGAGCGTCTTGCGTTGGACTGTGATTCAGATTGCTTAGGTTCTAATCTCGTAAAACGCAGCGCAATTTTTCGCAAATATTTTTATATTTGTTTGCAATTATAATAATATTCTTATGAATTGCTGCCTTTTTTATTAATGTTGTTATTGCAATAAAGGGTTTAGAATTAAAAAAAATGCGTGATGAGTGATGATAAGAAATATAAAATATATTGATTCCTTCCAAGTAGGTATTTATTTTACATAAAGTTAACAAACCGCTACAAATAAGTATTTATTATACTTCAGCTGAATAAGATGTGTAATTTAAATAGATGTCAAGAAACTTAGAAGCAATTTTGTCAAAGATTTCAAGTAATATCTTTATCAATGCAATTTGTATTATTTTGTCATAAAAAGGTTTTAAATTATTTACTTATTTATTTATTTCACCATAAACATTAAGCTTCGATCATAATCGATGTAACTAAGCAGTAAATAAGAATATTAGACTCTACTCAAAATGTAAACTACTTACTTACTAAATAAGTGATTTTAAGGTTAAGTATGGGCAGTTTGTTAACATTATGTATTTTACATTTTATTTGGTTTTAGTAAATAGTTATTGAGGTTATAGCTTAAGTATTCATTTCCTTTACGAAAAGAAGATTGAAACTAAACCTCAAATTTTACCTTATCCCTAAATAATAATATTATTATTAAATTACTTAATGTAAACATTTTTATTACATTTAATATTTTGTAATAACTCCCATTATTCTTGATACAGTCAACTAGTCGTTGAATTGTCCCAATTGAAGTCTGGTCTTCGATGATGCAAGCCAGTTCAGTGTTGAGTGCACGGTGAACGGTAATTCTGCAAAATGTCTCGTTAGTATGAAACCATTTTTTCATATTCAATCACCATGTGACGTCACTCGTCCTCGTAAATAAACACCGTCCTCTTCGCGCTCCTCTATATATCTTGATCCACAGACTCACAGTATTTCTCTATAACAAATAATAGAATACCCACTGTTAGACATTGTCTAAGCAAAATAATACATAATTAAAAAAAAAACATTAAAAACATTATATTTATTACACATAATAATTATTTATCATTCACTAATCGAAATAAATAATCTTTCAAATTACCATGTGACGTCACTGGTCCTCGTGAATTACTAGCAAGGTTAGATACCATCTTCCTCATATATCTTGACCCACAGACTCATAGTATTTTTCTAGAACAAATAATGGAATAATTACCTACTGTTAGACATCTCTAAGCAAAATACTAAAACTGTTTACTTTACTATTCATAAGAAAAAAATATATAAGTAACATTATTTAGTTATTACACAGAATAATTATTTATCATTCACTAATCGAAATAAATAATCATTCACATTACCTTTTTATATTTTTCTTTTCTTATATTTAATTTTAAACCTCATAATTAATTTTAAACTTTATTTAATAAGGCATCTTCTGATTATAAAGATTATAAGGACTTATGTTTAGTAAAATAAGATATATGTGAATGATAACACTCGCACTTAGTCCATTTTCATTCGATATTTATGTTAATATATTAAATCCACTTTTACGCAGCGCAATCATATTTGTCCTCGTTTCAATATTTGTTTCACTGCATTTTGAAAATAATAACCACAACACCGCTAGTAGATTTAAAACACTCGTCACCAACAATTCCTTAATAACCACGAACTAACAACGATCTATTAGGTGAATACTCTTATAAAACGAACTGTATCTGTCTACCTCACAGAAATCGAAATAATTTACTTAGTTTTCTGTGGTCTACCTACAAAACTTTAATTATTTATGTGAACAAGTCGAAAGAGACAAAAGCCAATGATTATCAAACTACTACCAGTAATTTAAAAAAAAATACAAGTACTTACTATTTTTAATCATCGAAATACTACTAGGTATTATAAAAAGCTAACAAAAACTACAAATAGTAATTACAAAAATAAAAATAAAATAAACCGCAGGCGAAATTCGATCCTGGCTCACAATAGTAGCACCTACCAAAGCACATTAATTAACCACTGAGCTATTCTGTCCTTAACAAGATGGTTGAAATAATACATTGCTATCAGTTGCAGACAAAGTAAGTGTGTGTGCGTGTATATAGTATTGAAACAACGTAGAGAAGAAGGTCGTAAGTCAAATCGACACATCAATCCATTGCTTAATGAGTTTGCCTATCGACTTTAGGAACATTTAGTACCTATACAAAATATTGTAAAACATTTTTAAAAGAGTAACGATGGAGTTTCTTGCCCATTCTTCTCCATACAAAAACTACCTATCGGAAGGGGCAACTAGAATCAGTTCTATTTCTTTGTTTTTGACGTTCAAAAGTGCCTTTTATGTACCTCATTGAAATAAATTATTTGACTTTGACTATGAAGGCTTAATAAAGACTGACCTACAAAATATTAAGTAACTGTTAGTAGGTTACGTTAAAGCAACATTTAGTTACATAAGCAAGCAAGCAAGTTGGCTTGCTATAACAAAATCTCTGGTTAAGCCGATCCCACGTACATACTCTAATACGCAGAATCTTGTACGCTATTAAGCCAGGACGCAGCCTTATTAAAATGTTTGAACAGTTTATTAAAATACTTTATTTGAGATGCCCAACGCGAGCATGCAAGAAGTAAGGAGAAGAATATGCAAAAAAGTAAAGAAAAATTGACATTAATTTATGTGACAAGCGACGGCTACATTGTTTCACTGTAGAGTATCTTATTATACGATTTTATTCATTTTTCATGTAAATTACTTATCTTTTATTATTGAATTTAGTGCCAGGTTTCTGGAATGAAAATAACCGACGCATACACACACATATGTACATAAACTCATGACTACTTCCCATGGGGGTAAGCAGACACTGTAGAACGCCACCTCCTAATGATCCCTATATAGGTACTGTACTCCTTTTGCTTCGTTTACGTTCATACATCAGTCAGGGGGCCTACCACCACTGTTTAAAGCATTATTATTGTAATATTACTTCAGTGTAGGAAACCGATGAAACTCTACAGGACTTATAGCTCCATTTCTTTCCCCCACGAAATAAGATTAAAATAATACATACATAAACTTTCACAATATAATTGTGAAAGTTTATGTATGTGTGTGTGAATTTTTCTTTCTTTCTTTCAGAGAGCAAGCCCGCTGTTCCCGGTTGACGGAAATAATCTCGCTCCCATGGAATAATTGGCATAATGTACATGTCAGCAAATACCTATACTTAGTACTTCGAAACTAGCGTGGTGTCTACCTAGCCTTTTCCCAACTATGTTAGGGTCGTTTAGTCTAACCGGATACAGCCGAATTTTACATGGAGCGACTGCCTTACTGACCAGTTACTGGGTAATACGACTGGACTGGTTGTCAGACTTTCGGGCTTTTAACTACCCGTAACGACTGTCAAAGATCTACAAATGACAACCGCGATCAAAGGGTTTAACGTGCTTTCCGAGGCACGGAGGAGTCTCCATAAGTAATGGTTGGTCACCCATACACGGTCCCTGCAAGCGTAGCTTAACGAAACGAAATGAAATGAAATAATGAAAAGAAATGATGAAATGAAATGATGATATGAAATGATGAAATGAAATGAAATGATGGAATGAAATGAAATGATGGAATGAAATGATGATATGAAATGAAATGATGAAATGAAATGATGAAATGAAATGATGAAATGAAAAATGATGAAATGAAATGATGAAATGAAATGATGAAATGAAATGAAATGATGAAATGAAATCATATTATGCAAGCTTAGATTAACCATCTATCGGCTGTTATTATTTAGCCACGAGCCTCTCTTGACAGTGTCTTCCTATCTAATCTACCATTATCCCAAAAAAAACACGTCATATTTCTAACTCAAACAATAAAAATACATACAGTTTCCGCTCAATTAACGCCCTCGCACCCAGATAAAGCGGGTCTTAAGCGTCCAAGCAAGATAAGACCGACCCATTATTTTTCTCATTAGTCGAGACCCAAGATAACATTGCCTATTACTGACGGTGGAGAGGTGTGAATTGCTTGACTAATCTTTTCCCTTATTGCTTGAGATTAAAAGATAACACATATAATGGACTGTGCCTTATTTTTTAGTAGTTTTGTTGATTATTTATTGGTGAAATGTTTGGGGGTCCGAATAGGTTGGACATCTTTTCTAAGGAAGTTATTATTTGTGCCCGGTTGATGGCAAGGCTCGCCCCCTATTACATTGGACTTAAACATAACTGGCGAAATGTGGGTGTGCCTACTATAGGTACACCTCTGCCCAACCGTCCGCAACAAAGGCGTTATGTTATTCGGAATGTTGGTCAAGAGTAGGACTCGATCCAGGAACACCGGTTGATTTTTTAGTTTTAAAACAATGGAAGTCTTCTCCTGTGTTGACACAAAAACCGTGATAAAAACAGGAACCATTCAAAAAGTTTCATCTTCATCATTGACAGCTTCGTTCCAGCCACTGCTGAGTATAGGCCTCCTCTCTGCTATGCTTCCCTAAGGCCCTAGACAAAGTGACATTCTATCAGCGATAACGACGATGGAAAGGTAAAAATGTATAGGTCTGACATAATCTATCGAAAAGCTTATGTCAATCCAGTTGAAAGTCGTTGTAGAAATACGAAACGCTTTCGAAGAGATTGTCACTTGTCTAGGCCCTCTGGTCTGTTAAAAAATTTACTAGTAGGTTTTTCCAAACAATTTAATTCGCTCTATTATGGGAAATTCAAATGCCTTTTAAATCAATTATTTTATGCACATTTTCGAAACATACAATGTTGCAAGCATCTGTTCTAATACAAAGTTCGGTCATGGATGAGAATGCTTGCTTTAAGGCGAAATTCTTCATTGAAACACATAATGAAATTGCTCGCGTGTTCTGGACAAAGACTGGCGATAAAGCTAGGCTATCTAAAATGAGTGATGACGTAGTAGGTAGGTACATTATTTGTGTTTACTGTGCTAAGAATGAGCAATTTCATTATATAGGACCCACTTCTGCTTCGCAAGGTTTTTACAACTTGACAAAACATCGAGTTTTCTTTACTGTTTCAAAATCAATCTGCCTAGCCTTTTCCCAACTATGTTGGGGTCGGCTGGCTTCCAATCTAACCGGATCCAGCTGAATTTCAGTATTTTACATGGGATTACTGCCTATCTGACCTCCACAACCCAGTAACTGGTATTACCCATTTACTGGGGTTTGGAGGTCAGATAGGCAGTGAAAAAAATATCTGCTGTTCCCTACATTTTGTCGAGCTTTGCGAATATAAATGTAGGGAACAGCTGATATTTTATCGCGATTTCAGGTTCGCCCCAAAGTGAAAGTTGTTCATAATGATGAGTACAATGACCCCTTAAGATATTTCGTGTATGAAAAGATACACCTTATATATGTATATATGCTGATCGCAGGATTTCACGTGACGCCAGTGAGATGCTTAGTTCGCATGTGGCGATTCAGATATGCACAGTTTTGTATGGGACAGTTTGCATTTTTTTCACGATTACGATATTGGTTCCATGGAGAAAGTTGTTCAATTTGATGGTCGGTACCACACCCTTAAATATGACCACACCTTTCTGATACATGCAGTATATCACTACACCAAACGATTCCGTTTATCGCTCCGCTCTACACCCTAACCGCCTGGCCACGGTACATTCCGCTGCATCAAATTTTCGCGCGGTGCGAACGCCGAAGCATCTTGCGACTAAAACAAATGAATAAAAATGTAGTGCCCGCCGCACCGCAATTCGCGCCGCCCGCCGTTCGCGCCGCCTGTGCCGTGGCCAGGCGGTAACCCTACCTCTACAAAACGCAAGCAACATCCCATAGACCTTTGTTCGCATAAAAGCAGATGAATATTTGAAGGGACCACTCAAATTCAGTTCAACCACATGCGTGTCGCGCTTTATTGTCATGTATGTTTGAACGTTTTACGGGTAAGCCAGAGAACGTACTTAGTTGTGACCGTGGACCCAAATGCAAAGATTTAAATTGTAGATTTTGACCTCCACGTACTAAGTCGCGCGAAAAAGTGTCCACTGAAACTGTCTGCTCATTCATAATAATATTATCTATCGCATTTGAAGCTGAAAAGATATCTTTTTAAGTTAATCTACCACTCCCAACATACCAATAACAGTACATACATGACTGTACACATTATTACTTTATACCCCACAAAAATATAATATCCAAAGGCACTCAAATTTTCTTCGACTGTTAAGCGTACGCACGAGTTTTTATTACAGCGCTGTAGCGGCTGGATGTTGAAATACCTAGTTATGGCTCCGGAGGTAAACGGTACGGGAATACTAATGTTACAACTTACTAAAGTCGGTTTTAAGAAAATACTCGCTGAAATATTAGCAGTGCGAGGATGAATTTTACACTATCTGAGTTACCTAGTGATTTATTTTGTTTGATGCAATAATTAAATGAACGAGCTACTTTGTAAAGAGAATTTTCCTTGACATTTTAGTTTTATTCAAGGCCCTATATCCATTGTCGAATACGGGTCAAAGGATATAATAGTGAATATAACTATTTTTGGATGATCACCACGCATGACGAGTCGATTGGTGATCGCTTTTTGTTTTTCTTTATTTGTAGGCAGCTGCACACCAATTAAGTTAAATCTTATAGTTAATTTAATGTTATACTTTTATGAATTGTTAGTCAATTTGAAAAGTACAACAATAATCTATTGTCATCTATGAAGGCTTGTAAATCGCTAGTCGTCAATTACATCACTGTGAGTAACTCTGTGTTGATAACTGTAAGCCACGCAAACACAATTAAAATAAAATAAAATAACATTACGCCTGTTTAACCCGACGGATTGGGCAGGGATCTACCTACACCTACATTTCACTAGGTATGTTTGAGTCGCATGTAAAAACAGGCGAGCCTATTGCCATCAACCGGGCACAAATCCAGATTCCGGGCTGCTACTGAGAAAAGATGAAAAACCCAATGACACTGTACCCGACCCGGGAATCGAACCCGGGTCCTCATGCTCAGCAGTAGCACTTGCGACCACTAGACCAACAAGGCAGCCAAAATCGCCCATAGTTGTGGAAGTGGTGAAATATTTGCGAGAAAAAATATGATAGCAGTTAAGGACCTAAGTTTCACCAACTCCAATAGCATTATCACTTAAAAACTTTTCCCACAGGTCCCAAGAAAAAGGCGAAAAAATGTGAGTTGAGCCCATTTATCACTATTAACACAGGGGCAGATTAGTCCACAAATAAGAGCTTTATCCCCTGCCTGATAGCTCCTAACGAGGGCGGGGCTTTAGGCAGTGAATACACTGTAGATATATCATAGAAGTGAGGTAAGGGTGGAGGTATTTTTATAGGGTAAGTAGTCAATAATGTCACTTGCTCTTAGAATAGCATAGAATCTTTATACATTTATATCTGTAATGTGTGGTGTGCATAACACCACACATTACAGATATAGATGTAGAACACGTGTTTCACCATCGACTATTGACCAGTCGCAAACCAGAACACGACGTGTCCGATCGCGATCGGTCGATTTATTTTAGGATTTTTTATAACTCATGAAGAATAGTAAAGTGGAATAGGTTACTAAATATATGTACGCCTATTGTATTTTAAATAATCCTTTAGTAAATAAATGATTTTCTCTTCCTAAAAGCGTAATAAAAACAGAAAGAATTTTGTTTGTATAACATTCAAATTTTTGGATTGTAATTTGTAATACTGGAATCCTGGCTTTGAAAGCGTGACAGACAGGCAATATCGCTCCAACCAAAAAATGAAGCTAATTCTTATAACAAAACAAATGCTGAAAAAAACCTGCCAGGTTGCTCGGATATGAAATTAAATGTCCATATACTACCTACTCTTGTATGTATAGGATTCACTATTTCATGCTAGTAATATGTGCCTCTTACAATCATCTCATCACTACTTAATGACAGTCCAAGAATGAGCAAACTGCAATGTAGCATTCGAAATCCTAGTAACTATCACAGCAAGATAGCAGTACCTTTGTACTCATAACTATTATAATTGTGTCGTATCTCTGTATATTACTGTGTGTACATAAATAATAAAATAAATAAATAAGATTTCGTGAGAACACACCAAAAACAACAAAAGAACACAAGTAAATAGCAATAACAAAATAAATACACAATAAATCCAATTACACTTCCAACAGTGTCCCCAATGATCTGCTGATCATTAATATTTCCTAATAACATTATAATTATTCTTTCCGCCAGTCTGTCCTCAGCCTAGGTCCCTCCGTCATCTTTAATCGCTGCCGACAGCTCTGCACTAATGAGAAAAATAATGATGAGCTACAGACTCAAAGGATGCTTTAATCAACACCCACGTAAGCTCTTAGTACTCTTTTTTCGGCTCTAGACTCGGAAAATTGTGTAATTAAATTAGATACGCTGGTTTTTTATTAATTTCGTAACTTTTATTTTGTTACGTGAAATAACCGTTTTAAAGTGTATGTATGTTAATCCAATTACATAATTTAATTATGAGATACAAATTACGTTTTTTTAAACATTTAGTTTTTTATTTTGGCTGTGCATCCAGTCTGGCATGATTCTTATCAATTTATGAATGTCTCATCTTTTGGTAAATAGTAGTGTTATATTAGTACACTTGACTCCTGACGCACACTTTGTAGTCAGCCCTGAAAGCCCAGCTATTGAGACTAGTGCTGTGACATTCTGGCTATCTCATTGGTGATGAGAGTTTAGTACTGTGACATTTTGGCTACTCATTGGTGATGTGGGTTTAGTGCTGTGACATTCTGGCTAGGCATTGGTGATTTTAGTTTAGTGCTGAGATATTCTGGATACGCATTGGTGATGTTAATTTAGTGCTGTGAAATTCTGGCTACTTATTCGTCATGTGAGTTTGTAACTGGTTACTAAACCCTTTCAAAAGGATCTCTGCTGTTATAAATTCTACCAAATGTAAAGGAAATAGAGATTGATAAGTTTGTAATTCACATGGATATAAATCTAATCACACGCACCAGATTATTGCCTAAAGGGTTCAGACAAATTGGGTATCATTAGATTTATAAGGTAGGTAGTTTTACCGCAGTTTAATGTTGAAACCTAGGTGGAAGGATTTAGTTAGTTGTGATAAATGTGAGTTTTAAGTAGGATAGTACCTAACCGACCGTTGATGAGGGGGTATTTCGGGTAACAGTTGACTTACACAAAATAGTATCCAAATAACAGTAGGTTTGCGCCTTTTCAAAGCTATCAATTACATTATGGTATCTAGCGACTGGAAATACTCTCGAAGATTTAATATTTCACAGAGCTATTTCCCCACAATGCCTTTGCTTCATTATGGAAACCTGCGAAGCTATTTTTACGCGCGTGTAGTCCAGTATGGTGCAATTAAAACCCGCCAAGTACACGTCGGACTCGCACGAGTAGAGTTCCGTACCACCGCCAACTTTCGTGGGAGTTTTACTACAAAAAGAAAAAAAAAAATGCTTAAAATTTTCAATTGTCTACCTAATACGGTTCATTAGATACAGCCGCCTGACAGCCAGAGAGATGGACGGACGGATAGCGGAGCCTTAGTAATAGAGTTTCGTTTGGCACTTGCGCAATTTCCACATTAACTCTAAACGATCAAAAACATTGCGCATTGCGATATTGTGCAATATAATTGATCTTTTAGCGCCCGCATAAAGGACCTCTCAATGAAAATATATAGTGGGCCACACGGTGCGTTTGACGTTTTTAATGCCTGTTACTTGTGCAAGCGCTTTTGTATTTAGAAAGCTGAATACTTATCTACATAAAACTAATATTTGACAGAGTATCAAGAACTTATTCTTATTCTACAAAAGAATATAAGTACTTACCTACTTATTATTAAGTAAGTAAAGTACCTAAGAACAAAAGGGGCAATCATTTTATTTAAGTCAATTCTTTCTTTTTAATGTCTAGAAAGCTTTCTTACATTAAAACTTACCTCAAATGTTTAAATTCAATTACCATTATGAAACTTAGAACTGGTTGAAGCTATCTCTAAAACCAAATTCTAAGAATGACTAAATAACCTCTTTAAGGCCTACGCAGACCAGGACGGCATGGCAAGGGATTTAATTTTTTACCAATGGACATTCAAACGTATCGATATAGAAATACGACATCAATTGCTATGCTTTAAAATGATGCCATGGCATCGAAAAGGGAAAGGGATTTCATTGCACGGCATTGAAAGACGCGCCACGGGCTCCCGCGGCGGGATGCCGTGGCGTACTGCGGTAGGCAACGCCATGCCAAGGTCGGTCGCCGGCGCTGGTTGTGACATACGGCGGGGCGCGCGCACTGTGGCAAGGCGCTGGAATCCCGCGGTATCTAAACGGTTAGTGTGCGCTGACTGACGGCAAAATCCCTTGCCATCCCGTCCCGGTCTGCGTTGGCCTTTAGAAGAAAAGAAAAAATATTATCTTTAGGTAAATAAAAAATTAGGTACCTACTTAGACAATTTGGTCCATTCTCGTTTTTTTTTGCGAGAAGGGTGAAAATAGCGAGTAAAAATAAGATAATGTGCACCTTTACTCCATTTGAGCTTTTGACTCTAGTCTCTGAGACCTCAGACTTGTACACACGGCTACACATCAAGCTATACATTTCCATTATAAACTGACCTCGCATTGTACGGAAATCCTATACAATGCGAGATCAGCATAAACTGGAAATGTATAGCTTGATGTGTAGCCGTGTGTACCTTGGTATAAGTCATAAACTTCCTCACAGTTTTTCTTTCGTTTTACCTTTTGAAGTATTTTTAGTTCATATTCTGTAGTAAGTTTGTATTGTGATATTCAGCCTTTTCTTATAAAAAAAGTGTTTATTCATTCTCTTTTGTTATTTTAATATTATAACTGAAATAGGCATGCAAAAAGCCGGTTTGATTGGTAATAACTGGCATATAAACTACTCCTTTATATATAGCATGCTCTCCGAGTGTGAAAAATGATCATACTCTTTTCGTGTACTCTTTCCATGGTACCCCCAGGCAGAGGGGGAAAAAGCGCCACCTGCTACAATCCTTAAATACTCTTTTTGATTAGAATCGTTCATACATATTGTAAATATGCATTAAATAATTGAATTGATAACGTCACAATAGGCTGAGGATAAACAAAAAAAAAAATATTATCTAATTGCGTAACCTAGAAGAGCAGTGGTGGGCCAGTGGTAACGGACGCGTCGCAGGTTCGAACCCTGACAGGCGCTTTACTTTGTGTAAATTATTTCATCACCACTGCTTTAAAAAACGGTGAAGGAAAACGTCGTGAGGAAACCGGCATGTCCTAGAACCAAAAATTCGAAGACATGTGACATCTACCAACCCGCACTGGGCCCGCGTGGTGGATTTCGGCCAACTCCCTCTACAGAGGAGGCCTGTGTCCCAGCAGTGCAGATTATGCGTAACCTAGTTTTTTTTTTTTCGATTTTATTAAGCAATGGGTTAGAAATTCAGATTGATCGTGTATTACGCATTCAGGGTGCTGGTCAAACACGCATGGCACCGGTTGCCCTGACCCATCCGTACCTTGTAGGTCTCTATCGTTGTGTCCGTCATTTTAAACAAAAAAACTAATCAGTTTCATCCTGATTTTCACCAATATTATGTCCTCCTAGGGCGTTCCCGGCGTTTCCACTCACCTCTACTTCTACTACGTTTTTTGGTGACCCTTTATTAAACTAGTCACCAAAAAAACACAACTGACGGTGACAAAACGACACACCATAATTCCCGCTGCCACTTGAGGACGAACCCAAGCTCACGCAGGCGTACGCCAAGACCCCCGGAATCCCGCTGTAAATCTCGTAAAAAGGATTTGCCCCCTTGTATTCGGCGCCGATTTACCGCGATACATACTCGTATATAATTCAAACGTGTTTAGTTTCGGTGTCGGCTCGTAATGGCTCACTTTTAGAGGGACTGTCTTGTTATTTTTTTAGTTTGGTACAGTTTTTAGACGTGATTTGGGTTCATTTGACGTAGTTAATTCATCAATAATGACATCAATGAATCTTCCTAGCGTTTTCCCAACTACTTAAGTTGGGGTTGGGTTCCAGTCTAACCGGATGCATTTAAATACCAGTATTCTACATGAGCGACTGCCTATCTGACCTGCACAACCCAGTAACTGGGTAATACGATAAGACTGGTTGTCAGACTTGACAGACCCTTGGTAAGACTGGTTGTCAGACTTTCGGGCTTCTGAGGACTCGTAACGACTGTCAAAGATCCACGAATGACAGCCGAGACGAATGAAAGCACGTTATGCCGTTACATAACGTGCTTTCTGAGGCACGGAGGAGTCTCGATATGTAAAGCTGGTCACCCTTCCACGGACCAACCCCGGAAAGCGTAGCTTAACCTGAAGGATTGACCCGTGTGGCTGTTATTACTTAGCCACGAGTTTCACATCAGTAATTACATAAACATAATAAATAACTTGACAATTTCATGCTAGTACCTATGAGGCTGAGGGTCATTCATTACCTTATCTTTGAGGAATCAATACTTAAATACCTTCATTTTAACTTTACCTTACTCAAATCATTTACACCAAGTGCTAATTTTGTTGAATTTTAAAGATGTTCTTTAAAGGGTTTCTTTTGTGCTCTTTTATTATTCAGGTGTATCTTAAAAGTGGACGCATAATGTACTACCTTCCCACACCGACTAGTACGTGTGCTAGAGAGTGCACTAGTGTCTGCGCACACACTTGTCCACTATAATATTTCCCGCGCTGAAGGCTAATCTCCGTTGAGATTAGCCGCCGTAGCCGAAATACGGTTTGGCGGACTATATAAACACATAGTACCTATGATAGGCTGATCTGAGTATTTACAATACACGCATTGTCACATGACCTTTGCACATACCTCGGCATACATATTCAATTCCGATGTTAAACCAATATATTATTCAAAGCCAATACATTATCTCTAATGCCCATTTGGACATAGACGGCTCGACGCTAAGCCGCGGTCATGTTATCATTAGAACTGCCATTCAAAAAGAGAACGCTAATGAAATCATGAAATAATTATGATAGTGTTTTCGTTGGGTTGAAGTACAATACAATAAAAATGAATGAATTTGAGGATAGAGGTGGAGTCCGCGCCACCACAGAAGTCCGGCGGAAAATTGTGGAACTACATTTTTTTTAATGCAATGACATAAACTCAAACTCAAAGCATTCATTTAAATTAAACCATTTACAGGCACTTTTGAATTGTCAAAGAGTCGGTCAGTTAGTCAAAAAGTTGAAACTAGTTGCCCATTCCAAATCGTAGATCTCTATGGAGAAGAACGGGCAAGAAACGCCAAGGACACTCTTTGTGATATTACAAAATCCTGGTTACAGTATTCTTCGTGCTTCTATGTGTGAGAACAATATCAAACGAAAAATAATCAAAACCAATTCAAAATATAAGATTAAAAATAAGCCCTGGCAGATAAGAGATAACCAGTCTGCAACTGACGGCGCCCGTTCACGAACATGACACGTGGATCAGCACCATCCAGCTCAACCATTTTGTAGGGGACCGAATGATCGCGCCGCATCTATCGGACTTTACTGGTGGCGCGGACACTATTGTAATATACCTTCATACGTCACACGTCAGATTAATTTTATTAAGTGGGTGACTATAACACCTATCGCTTAGAGGATTAAATCACTTTAGGTACTTTGTTTTTTGCAGTCTATAGGCAGTTCATTGATTCTGGCGTGACTTTGCGGAAATCCACTATCGAGCGCTGGACGCAGAGATCCGCCGTCCGGCGCTCGGTGTGTCAACACGTCATGTTCTGGTTTGCGACTGATCAATCGTAATCCTGAGAATGCCTCTTTGAGAGGTGAAACACGTGACGATTTCTTACAGGGTTTTTTATGACTCTTGGAGAATGTTAAGCGGCATAAGTTACTAAATATATCTACAGTCTATTATATCTTTTTTAGTCTATATGCACTCAACGTGTTGCTTTAAATGAGTTACAACTGTTGCCTTTCGCTGGTTTTCAAATAGAATTTATTAAAAGACGTACTTTTAATGACCACAAAATGTGCTTAAGGACAGGTACCGTTTCAATCCTGCCAGGGTTCCGGGAAAGTCCGAAAGGGATACCAGGCCCTTGGCAACAGGCAACTGAAGGAATACGGGTGGGCTTTAGTCAGTAAAAGTCTGACACGCCCTTCCACTCCACCCAGAGCGGGAGGTCATTTATTCATTTCCCAAATTCAAAAAAAAAAAAAAATATACCGTTTCAACGGAGTTTCTGGAGCCACTATCATTATGTTAAGCACCCCTCGGTTTTGGTCGGTACCTTTCATGATTGAAGAGTCTTGCATAAACCGACTAGTAAAAAAAAAACTAACGTTTTTACCTCAGATATCTGATTATGTGATTCAGAATTAACATGCTAAAGAGAACTTCGGACAGTAAATAAAACATCTCAGTTAGTCTCAATCTTTTGAGAGGAATACATTTTTAATTTTCGCAGATTTTCGTAGATATTATAAAGAAAATTTTTTTTTTTGGTTCTTTTGGCCTGCCTTTTCTAAGCAGATATTGGTGTCTTCCTAATCAAAAACCAGCTGTAGTTGGCAAGCACTGCAGGGGTTCATTTCCCTTGATAACGCTTTTCAGTTGAAGCAATGTCTTGGAAGTGCTCACCGTGTTTACAACTCACAGCACCTAAGTGAAAGCCCACCTAGCCGAAAGTGTATCCTTAACGACATATTACAATACAACCCAATTCTTTATAGGCATTTATCAATTGATTTACAAGGCTTTCATATTGGGGCGATCGGTGATTTCCCAAAAAGTTTTCCGTGACTTGAATAAACGCCAACCAAGCATTATTTTCTTTAAGGTCGAAACCAACAACTTGACGTAACGTTATTAACTTCTAAACGTCTGGCCTAATTGGCACACCTTTTATTTTTACATCACTCAAAGAAAGGACGAAAGTTGTCTTGAAAACATGCTGACCTTCTTTATTAACTTTAAAAAAAGAGGAGGTTATCAATTCGACACGTATGTATGTAAGTAATCTTATTGGAACTGCAATATATTCACATAATTATGATCATCACATATTTAGGCTAGGTCTTCCAAACAAATATACAACATTTCATAGGTATGTTTGTTTGTATTTCGGAAGTCAATGGCAAAAACGAAAATACAGAACCAAAGACACCGACTTCTGAAATTAAAGTTATTTTTCACGGTTTATTGTTTTTTTAAAGTCGGTTGTTTTTTAAATAAACTAAATAAAGAAAGAAAGAATAACGTTTATTTGGACACAGTTCGTGAAACACAAAATACAAAAACCAATATATATATTTTTTTTTTTACGACAATAGTGTGTGCCTTACGGCTGTCTAAATCGCTTTTGTGTTAATTCTCCAGATTGTGGTGAAAAAAATACCTAAATGTATTTAACAATAAAAAATTTCATTGTGATCATTTCTAAAAACAAAATTAAGCTGATATAAAGGTACCTACCCAGTCTAAATTCATCAAAAACAGTGTATTTTATTAAAACAAATTTTCTCCTTCAATACGTGATGAAAATAATTGGTTATTTTTCTGATATTAGAGGCATGATTACCTACGATATACGCTTTAAATTTTTCCCGGGAAATGAGTGTTGCCTAGTGAATAGGTAAGTTGCTTATTGCAAAGCCATTCCTTAAACCCTGTGAGACAATAAGACAAAAGCAATTACCTCAAATCTCACTTGGAGATACCAACAAACTTCAAAAGGCCAAGTTATTTATGGAATACGGAGCAAAACCAAAAACAATACAAACAAAAAGTTTTGAACAACAAACCTACCTATTGATCTCGAAGTTAATTTCCCTTAAACTATGACAAGCGAGAGTTTGAACACGATTCGCGGATTAGCGGCGAGATGAAACGCCTTCGGTTGGAGGCCTCCGAACTTGCGGTTAAGACTAGTTTATTCGTAATTGATTAATTTCTATTTTCAAAGTGTTGATGTGAATTATGGATGTAAACAGTTGAAATTGGGCGGTTTTGGTTATGGTTATGTGGTTTTTGAGGATGACGGGCAAATGAGGAAGAGGTATCGGTAGATTACGTCAACAGAAATGTAGGCTGTGCACAGACTGAATCTAGACTGTCGCTGCATAAAAACAATGATGGCGCGAAAGTCAGAAAAAAATATTGTCTATCAAATTGACTACCCACATCAATTGTCCGTACCTATATTCAATTCACGCTCAAGAGCACGACGGTCATAATTTCACTGTTTTATGGAATAAATTGACGGAGAGAGTCATTTTGATACACAATTATCTTTCCTGACTGTCATCATTTCATCATTTACCTAGCCTTTTCCCAACAATAGGGTCCACTTCAGTCTAACTGGATACAGCTGAATACCAGTATTTTACAAGGAGTGATAGATAGATAGATAGAATACTCTTTATTATGTACACCATAAAAAATACAGATACAAATGTAGAAATTTAACATAGGGTGATACAATGGGCGGTCTTATCGCTAAGAGCAATCTTTTACAGACAATCTTTGGATGGATTAAAGCGCGGAGTGACTGCCTGTCTGACCTTCACAACCCAGATACTGGGTTATACGCATGCCCTTTTGGTAAGACTGGTTGTCAGACTTCTGACGACCCATAAAGACTGTCAAAGATCGAAGAATGACAGTCAGGACCCCTCGTCTTGGTATGTAAAGATACCATCCCATCACCCATCCACGGACCAACCGCGGCAAGCGTTTAACCTGATGGATCGACCCGTGCGACTGTTATTCCTTAGTCACAAGCCCCTCTATCTTTCTTGAATAATTGGCGCAATAAAACATTCACTTTGTCAAAAGTTTCTTCAAATTAAACCACAAAAAAGCACTATGGTTCCGTCTATAATAGACAAAACCGTTTTGTTTTTGATACGCCCTACAATTTTTAAGCCAGAAGCCGCAACCAAGGTGTTCGACCAAACGAATATATATAAAGAACTGAGCTAGAAAATTACTGCTGCGGAATTTAAAAAAAAACATTCGACATCCTGTGAATCCTTGTTTAATCCTGCGCTCTGCGGTGTTGAAGATTTAATTAAGGCGAACGAGAAAATGTTCGGAGGAGTTTTTCCTTTTGGTTTAGTGTGAAAAAGCATTTTCATCACATTTTACTACATTTTAATTTGGTGGGAAACTGAAATAACCATTTCAGTTTCAACTTCCAGTAGTCAAGTTTGGATTTGTAAAAATGAGTAGTCACCATTCGTCAACCCATTACTCAGTAGGTTTGTGAAGAAGCTTACTCTATAATATTATAAGTACTGTTATAACTAATTTGTTGAAAGTTCTCGCGAGCTGCAAAATGAAAAGAAGCCGCTGGATGTGGGAAGTCCGCTTGCCGTGGCGATGTTCGGGGGAGCTCTATGTCTAATTTAGTAAAAAACCATTTACTATTGTCTACAGTTTTACAAACTTGATGGCTAACACAAACTTTTAACAGAGTCCAGAGAGAGCACCATATTTATTGTTGGAACAATTAATGGCTGCTTCCATTCGAAAAACAAAAATAAACCTTTTAAAAACAAAGTTATTTATTGTAATGTCAACATACACTCGATTTTTCTTCTCTAAAATGTTACCGTCGTTCGCTGTCGACAATTTCGTGTGGTTCTCTCTACATTACCGTATTTGGTTAGATAGTGGCTCGACTCAGTCAGCGAGACGACGCCCCGTAATGGATTTCTGACGTTGAAATAAATGATAGATCGCCGCCACACGATGCATTACCTGTGGACAAGAAGCTGAGCTACGAATGTGGTTGGAGGGAGCTGATTTAAACAAGGAATCACAAATGTCAATATGGCTTCAAATGTTTGGTGGTCTGTGATGAAATGACGATGAAATCGAGATGCTAGTTTGAATGTTCTTTGGATTTTTTTACAAAAGCAAAACTTTAAGATTTACTTTTATTTATACTTATGAGTTTGGTTTTATCATTATCATTATAATTTCTCCGGAAATTCGTCCAAGGCTGGACATCCTCCCGGCCTTGTGTTTGGTATAGGGAATGGCTATTTTCCCCCAAGTACCAAACTGTTTTGGTTAAATGCGAAAATAGTTTTCTTTTGCAGCCTTTGTACACAATTTCACACTAAGAGCTGATTTTAACACATTCAGATATCTTTTATCCGCGGAATACGATTTACTACTGACAGTTTTCGTATGGAGAAACTGTCAAAAAGTCAAATTCACCCTACGAAAATGTTTTTTTTTACAAAATAAATATTAAAAAGCCTCCTCTACCCGAACTCAACACACGTCCCGCATAACGAAATGATCTGTATCCGAAATAAATCCATTGGAATAAACTTTTCCGTCGCACGTAGACATTTGACTGGCTCTGATCGATTGTAGTATCCCTGTTTATTGATATGGGCTCCCGATAAAGAATGGCAGCGGCCACTTCAGATGTTTGTGTTGCTTATGCAGTAGTGCTGAAAGCGATTTAAGTGTCAAAAGGTCTGGGAATGAGAAATAGGGTTGCGAAAATGGAAAGGAAATGTTTTTGAAGGAGAATGGAAATGGTGTTTGAGAAACAAGGTTTTTATGTTAGTAATTAATATATATTATGTTTTTAGGTTCTTTTTCTTAAAACTTCAGCATACCTGGCCAAGCGATGTTGTGAAATAGTATATCATAGATTTTATCTTCGGATGGGAACAACAGCTGCATTTGGGCCAGCACCCTGCCTAACGGGATGGAGCTGACTACTCCAACTCCCTTTACTGGAAGCGATAACCTATCTGACCTCCACTCCATAGTTATTGGAATAAAAAAAACCTCTTAGAAAGACTGGATGTCAAACTTAAGGGTATTTGAGCCCGTTTGGGCTGTCAAATATCTACGAAGGTTGTCTTTTTAAAAGATCGCTTTTAGTGATAAGAGCCTTGTGTCCCCCTATATAAAATTCTGCATTTATATCCGTATTTTTTATGGTGTACATAATAAAGAGATATTGAGTATTCTTTTCTACGATTCTACGAATGACAGACGAGACCATCGGCCTTGCCTATGCAAAAAGGTACTGCAACTGCAACTAATTACGTCAGTACCTCAGTGTGCCAGCTATAGGACAAATGACAAGCCTCGGCCGGGGTCGGGTCGCGGCCGTGATAAAACACGGAGTTGTAACGATGCAACCGGGAACGAAGTTTGTCGCTACCAATTAATTAGTATTTACCGCGAGTCGGGCGAAATGTGTACTTTAAAGTAACCTATGCGTTTGATAATTAGGGTTTATTTTTGTAGGAATATTCTTAATGAATCAAAATTTTCGTGGAATAGAAATGTCTCACAAATTATGTGTGGATTGCAAGCGAGAGTTGTCAGGAAGCGACGTGACGAACCTCGGCAAAAATCTTAAACTTGAAAATTGCATGCGTTCCATTTTGTCGACTTGATCATCAGGCATCTTTATTAAATCTGAACTGCTCCGCTATTGCGTAACACACTCTCAATTACAATCCGGTTTTGAAGGAAATTCCTAATACATAATAAAACAACGTAAATAACGTTGCTGTCAAAATTAAAGGCATTACGATCGATTGCCATTTTATGTGTGTACGCCATCCTGGTTGACTGTAATGCTTAGCAATAGAACAAAATAGAATTGGCATCTTTATTATAATCTAAACTGGACCAAAAAGAATAGATTAAACCAAACTGGAATAGATAATATAGTTACCTACATCAGCAATGAAAGTAACCCACCAAGAATTACGCAACCGCACGCACGCGCGAAGTATTTATTGCCTTTAGGCTTTATGTATTACCTTGCCATGTAATCTAGTCCTAGTTGAACATACATATTTATTTATTTAATACCCAAGTTTTGAACAGATCAAAACTGACCAATAATAAAACTGTCACAGAAATATAAGAAAGAAATTGAAAACAATCAACTAAAACTTAGCAATAGAAGATGGACTAAGTAATATTTTGTTGGTATTATTAAATGTATATTTACGACAAGCTTTTAAATTAGTTAATCACCGTGGATATTGTTTCGTCTTCCCGTGGGAGTCGTAAAACGAGATTAAGTAAGACTAGTCGTGTTTGTGACTCCACCTGAGTGAAGATTTTATTTTATTTTAGGCGGATTTTTTCCCAATTATTGAGAAACTAGCTGCGCCCTGCGGTTTTACCCGCGTAAGTCTCGTTCCCGTGCGAATATCGGGATAAAAAGTATCCTATGTGTTAATCCAGCTTATAAACTATCTGTTTGCCAAATTTCATCCAAATCCATTCAGCCTTTTTTGCGTGATTGAGTAACAAACATCCAAATACAGAAATACACAAGCTTTTACATTTATAATATTAGGTTAGTAGGATTGATGGTTGGTTCGTTTCGGCAGAACTAAGCAAATTCAATCTCTTGGGAAACACAAATATTGAAAATATGTTTTGGCTTTTCAATTAATTTTGCTGCATATTTTCTGGACAGAAAATGAAGATTAAAGGTCCATTAAAATATCAATTATCGCACATCGTTCGATACATAATTTGTCAAACTTAATGAAGATGTAATTAAAAATTATGCATCTGGATTTGACTGGTAATTTAAAATTTGATCGTGTTTTTGAATGAGTTGAGGCTGTTAAATTACAGTGGGACAGTGAAACTACTATTTCTTCTTAGCAAAAAATATTAAAATTAAGTATAATTTTTGTGATAATAGTTCTCGAAATTAAGATTTAGTAGCAAGAAGTTATTTTGCTTAAAAAGATAGTTTTCTTTCTCAGATAATTTTCGGGAAGTGTCGGCATTACCACTTCCACAAATTGCTTTGAATAAAAACAAAGTGGGGATTTTTTTATTAACTTCCTTTGAAATCCACCAAAAAGATACACTATGGCTTGAGCCAAGGTGTATCTTTAATAACAGTTGATTTTGATGGACGTTTTATAGTGCAATGTGCAAAGTTAGGGTCTAATGAGAAAATAATGAATTTTCAGCATCGCGTCGTCATAAGCTGTGCCTTAGAAACTGCCAGATGAAGGCAAAGATGAATGAATTGTCTGTGGTAGAATAGATATGGTAAAATATTATTCTAGTTTAGTTTAAAAAATTTACTGTTAGTAAATAATGATAGGTAAATGTTTGCCACTTTCGTCTTATTGTGTAATAAGTAGTATAATTTCTTAGCAGTTTAAGTTATATTTAAATTAGCTACTAGGCTATACTGTAATGTGAGTAAAGTATCACCGACTATGTATAAATAAAAATAAAAAAAACAGTTTCTTGTAATGAACATTTTTTATCGAAAATGTATAATAAAGTCACGCTTTTTTCCCATGGAGGTAGGCAGAAATGTTTAATGAAACACTGATTATCCCACCATCATAACTAGGCAGTCTGTCGCTTCACACACAGTTCTCATTTCAACCATGTTTCATAACTTGTTTTTACCCTACACTGAGAATTAGTACTGTATATGACTTATGTGCTTTAGCTTATAGCGAATTGTTTTTTTAAGAAACATTTCCGCCTCTCTTTCATCATAACATTATAATATAATTAAAGAATACCACATCCATCGACTTACCCCCTTATGGATGTATGTTTTCTCTCATTACGCGTTCGGTCTACGTTGCAAATTCCTGAAGCCTAGAAATTCTTATGGCGGCCGAGACGGCTCTCAATATTTAAGAAATGGTCTCCTTTCTACCAATCAGCAAGCCCCTGTAATTAAAATACCGAAACTTATCCGGAGGTGCTGAAAAGGCAGACGCAGATTTGGACGGGCCGCACCTCATTGCAGGCATCCTCTGTAATTACTTTCGTACATTTTGACAAACCGTCGCACACTACAGGCGGAACAGACCGCATGTCTTGGTATTATAGAATATATATTCTATACTAGCTGATGCTCGTGGCTTCACCCGCGTGCATGTCGGTTATTATATACTACAACCTTCCTCGAAAACCACTCTATCCATTGGTCAAACCGCATGAAAATCAGTGCAGTAGTTTTTGAGTTGAACAGGACGACAGACAGGCGCGGCGGAGGACTTTGTTTTATAACATGTAAGGATAAAGGTTTATTTTGCATATATGGTGGTACATGAAAGGTCTTAAATATTAATGGTTCCACATATTTTGCTTACTTACTTCAGCATGCAAAAAAAAAAACCTTATAAATAAATTATAATATTGATATGCGTTGCGCTGGCTCCCGATCCGTCTGTAATGTGTACTTAGCTTCATAGGTACTGTAATTTTACGAGTAGGAATACAGTTTTTATCACCCCGTTTACTTAACCTAAGCCCTAGATAATTCTTCAGTTTCTAAACCCTATCGTCGTCGTCAGTTAGTCGTTAAGCCCGTCGCCTGGGTAACACCGGGCTCCTACTAATCTGACGCCTTTGCTGCCTTTGTCAACGTCTACCCTAAGAACCGCCATTAACTACGTCAAATTGTCTAGTCTAGTTCACGTTGTATCTGAAGCTAGATTTTCGACTCGAACTGTGGTGAAAGGTAAAAAATATTTTTAAAGGAGTGTGAAGGGATCGTATCAGGTGGCGTTCGTTTCTGCCTACCCCCATAGGGAGAAGGCATGAGTTTACATAAAACAAACGTTTTATTTGTATGGTACATAAATACTCCAAGCAGTCTTCACGAGGTATTCCACTCTTAGCACTGATTTCAATAGCACTTCTCCAAACCGCACTTGACCACTTAACAGCACTGAAACAAAATTTTGATAAGTGCGACAGGTAAGTTCTTCCCAAAACAACTTAAATTAAGTGCTTTGAATATATACATTTTTCTGCGTTTATCCCAATTTATTAAAGGCTGGATTGAAGAAGATGTTAAGACTTATTTGACAACACATCAATAGGTTACATATTTATCTACAAATCAATCAATCTGCCTAGCCTTTTCCCAACTATGTTGGGGTCGGCTTCTAGTCGAACAGCAGCTGAATACCAGTATTTTCATGGAGCGACTGCCTATCTGACCTCCACAACCCAGTAACTGGGTAATACGATACCCCTTCGTAAGACTGCTTGTCAGACTTTCGGGCTTCTGACGACCCGTAGCGACTGTCAAAGATCCACGAATTACAGCCGGGACCAATTGCTTAACATGCTTTCCGAGGCATGGAGGAGTCTCGGTTTGTAAAGATGGTCATCCATCCAGGGACCAACCCCGGTAAGCGTAGCTTAACCTGGTCGATAAAAACGTGCGGCTGTTATTAATTAGCCACGAGCTCCGGCTCGTAATATATCTACGACTTAAATACATAACTCACTAAATTACCTAAAACATTGAAGTCAACAAACTTCAAAGTTCTGAACACTTCAAAGTTCCGCCTATAGTCGCTTATAAGAAATTACTGTGCTAAGTTCCCGGGACTTAATCTAGACCCTAGTTATTCTGAATAATATACAGCCTTCAAACTCGACGAGTAATTTTGTGTCTAAATTCATAACGAGTCACCTACAACTTCACAATAATAATTATGTATTTATTACAGAAGGTAATTTAAGTTTCTGTAAACAACATCTGGAACATGGCCTTTTAATCATTGAACTACCTCACACACTATGCGACATGCGACTGCGACTGCGACAGCTCGACAACAAGACGCTGACCTGTCGCATGCGTTTCTTTCATTCTCGTTTTCGCTGAGTAAGGTGCTCCGTGAAAAATTACGACTGGTTTTTCTATTAGGAATTTCTTAGTAACAGCCCGGAGTTTGTAAGTTGGCGGTGTGATACCCCGTACCTCAGAAAGCACCTTAAGCCGTTGATCATGCGCCCGATCTCTCTCCGATCGTGTTGGATTGCCGTCCCATGGGACTAGGAGAGTGAGGGAAGAGAGAGTGCACCTGTGTCTGCGCACCCTCTTGTGCACTATAATATCTCCCGCGCCGAAGGCCACGGAAACTCCGTTAAGATTGGCCGCCGTGGCCGAAATACGGTCTGGAGGACTATGATTGATTTTTATATGATATGAAAACCGACGATCAATTAATTAAGAACACAAAGTCTCAACAACAAATGACGCAGTCCAAACACGTTAGGTACAGACTGTAGAAATAAGTACACAAATCTTCCGGACAATTTTTCCCAGTCCCTGAAAGCGCAGGTGTTATCCCAACAATGAAATATAACAGTTGGCCAGAGTTGCCGTGAAACTGAAATTAACTAAACTCAGCGGGGACCGTTAATTTCATTAGCTAACGCAGTGAATACTTTTTGTTGGATATAATTCCAGCTTGCTTCATACTTTTGGGGTTCTTCGGAAAATGTTCCCTATGGTCTCAGACCAAATAAAAAATCAAGACAGAGCGCTGCGAAAAATACAGTGAAGAATGCCAAAACTACACCTCCGCTCTGTGCATACACGCTCACACGCACACATTTACAAGAATTTACAATCAAACTACACCACACTAAGTGCACACATGTTTACGAATCCGGCCTCACGTCACTGTTGACAGCGCTCTGTCTAGGTTTTTTATTTGGTCTGAGCCTATGGTAAAAAATGTAAATATGTACGTATGTAGGAAAATTTCTATTTTATTTCTTAACGTACGTATCACAGTCGTGGACTTTCACTTTTCAACATTGAACAAAGCTAAAACAGCAATGGGGAAAAATATTCAGTTGTCATTTTTTCGTGGAGAATAACTTTCAAAGTATTGGCTTTTAAGATGAACAGATAGCTGTTCATCTTAAAAGCCAATACTTTGAAAGTTATTACCTGTTACAGCGTTCATACATGACTGACATAATTTAGGTCCTAAAGAATGCTACGCAAATAAAAAAGAATAATGACTGTCACGTGTTAGGTCTTACATAATACTCTTACTCATCTGGCCACAGTAAGTGAAAAACTCGATAAAACCATTAGGTATTTTTATGAAGATAAATAAAAAAAAAGAAAACTTAATGGCATCTGCGTGTTTTTCTAAAGGTATTGGACAGCAATTTAGCATTTAAGGTCTTTCATAATTTGACATTAATTAGTCCCTCAAAAATAATTTATTTTGGTCTATCATAATCAGTGATCGGATAATCGGATGCATATTAACTTAAAGTTAATTTTTGGCTAAGAAATTACGGAAGCGGTTCTTCAATTAATAAAAAAAATCTTAATACGGAATTCCAAAAAAATACCGGGAATGCACAAATAATCGGATACATGGTATGGAAACGACTTATCAACCCTATTATGAAGGTAACTTTCGCGGTGTTCCGTGTTAACATAAAAATTATTATACTTTAAACACGTTTTAACGAAACTCGAGGTACCGAGTGGTTTGTCACTATGTGCTATGCCAGTTTGGACTGCTACTTTACACTAGCTAGCATTTCTTTTGTCAAAAATGCCTAAATTTATCAATTCCGGAATCGTGGGATTTTTGGGTCGGTACAAAAGTGGCATATTAGGTAACACCTGAACGTAAGTAAATATACATTGGACTCTATAATCAGAACTCTAAAGTCGATCCTAGAATACCGGAATTTTTAATACAAAAGCGCATTCAATAAAAATCATAATACTCGAAAAAGGTTAAATATTTTACAGGATCATGAAAAAACTGGCTGGCCACGGATAGTAAATAAAGGATCTGGGAAAAACGACAATTAAATAAATGATGGAATGCGCCTTATTTGTGCAGAAAAAACATTTTTTTTGTTTTATTCTTTCTGAAAGTAATAAAGCTGCTTAAAAAAATATTAAAAGCTTTTTTTATAGCTGCCATTTAAGGTTTAAAACCACTGTTTCTGGTCCTTTATACAGGCTTGTAGCCCCTAAGACAGAACAAAAACAGGCCGATCTTCAACTCTCCATGACAGGTATAATCTGATTATCACCCAATAAAATAATACATTTATCACAGTCTATAAAGATTGCTTCACCCAGTAAAATAAAACACTACGGAACCCTCATTACTTTTATTTGCAACATCTTCAGCTCCTAACGAACTGCAGGTAATCGTCGAGAAATAAAAAGTGTCCCTCTTTCTCTTACTTTTTAATATATTGTGCACACTCAAATTTTATATTTCGTAATTTTCCCGCTTAACGATAAGTTTTTAAAAATTATTAAATTTCTCTGTTCCTAGAAATGAGAAATTGTATATTTTTTCAGTATCCATCCGTACTTTGTAAGATAATTAATATAAATATATGTCGGAGATACGTCAGGATTTATTCCATTAGAATCATCGGAAAACATCATGTGGGCAGAAGGTGGGTTTTGCCGCCACAAGCAACGGTTTCTTGACATCGTTCATATTTTTGCGATAATCCGCTTCGCTTGGTTTTTAGAGTTTGTATCGGCGCGTTGACCAACAAATGCACGCATTGTTTCGCATTTCAAAAAGTAACCGCCACTGATTGTTATTTTCGAGTTCCCGCGTGTGATCTCATTAGCACGATTTTATCCCACTTCTGATGTCGGAGATACGTCAGGATTTATTCCATTAGAATCATCGGAAAACATCATGTGGGCAGAAGGTGGGTTTCGTGCAATGAAAACACACTGGGTGCGATACACATTGTTTATTAAAATCACAAATTAACACTACAGCCACGAACTACAATTAATTAATCACAATAACTGAGCACAACGAATCGAGTACAGTTCCGCGACGTCTTAACTCCGATGCGATCAGACACTGACTGTCCGCCTCGCCGTCGACTTAAAACATCACGACTCTGTAAAGCGCGCTTGTGGTGTGGGTAGATCACGTGATGCCTCAGGTCACCCGATGCCGCCAGTGGCGCGCTTGCGATTCGTTTCGTGTCCGTACTATTGACCGGCTCCGACACGGCCATCCTGCGATACACACGTCCTCGTGTGTTAGCCCGATAAAACAAACGCTCGTTTGTTTGAGGATGGGAAATCATCAAATGACTTCTCCCACTTTGGGCGGAGCGGGAGGGCGTGTCAGACTTTTACTGACTAAAACCCACCCTTGTTCCTTCAGTGCGTGTTGCCAAGGGCCCCGGTATCCCTTTCGGACTTTCCCGCAGCCCTGGCAGATGCTTGTTTGTCCTAGTGAGTCTCTCGTTCAGAAAGAAGCGACGTGAGGGTGCGAGGAGTCCAAGATCCTCGTTAGTGGCACCGCGTCGTACGCGCACGCTCTGCAGCCTATCGTCGCGTCAGGCGCACCACGATGCGCCACCCGCGCGCTGCCGCTGCCGCTTCTCTCACTGTGCTCGGTCCGCTGACTTGAGTCGCGCCGCCCGCAGAGGTCCTCCGTACCTCTCGCTCAGCTCGCAGGCCCACCCGTTGCGCGAACACTATAAAGAAACAAACTCGCAAAGTATCACATAGTTCGGTCACTCCTGACCAACAAGTATCACATAGCTCGGTCACTCCTGACTAACAAGTATCACATAGCTCACTCTTGACCTAAACCGTAAAATCAGTTTGTGGATGTCTGATTTATCAGAATTTAATAAAGTCGAATTTTAACAGAACTCTTTAGTTTAATTTTCAACTGAACTACCTTTTTACCTACCTACCTTTTTACTAACAATCAATGACAAGTTATAAGAAAATTAACATCTTATCAATAATCGGGAAATTCAAACTGACTACACATTTTCATCGCGCATCTCGCGAAAGACAATCAAACCAAATAAATCAACAAATTTAAGCTCTGCATGTGATCTATGGCTACGCATAGCCCAGTAACCTCCAGTTACTATCTTCACTTTATGCGAACCCCAACGGGAACGCCAAACTTTGCTCTACCTCAGTTTCGTCAGGTATACTTTGATTTATCATAACAAAAATCATCAACCAGAGTCATGTACCATTATTTTCCACATGAATAATTTTTCACAAAGAGCCTTAGACAATTGGAAACCCACACACGAGTAAACCACTCTAACGCCACGGCTCTCCAGCCGACTAGCAATAGCATTGCTCTCACACATCTAGCGCATGGATCAAAACTTCTGTACGCATATCCATCAAGTGGATCGCCCGTGTGCATCACCCACTGACTACACACTACGGTCTCTCCAGACCATGACCTCCGCCAGAGATAAACGCCCATCGCGCACCCACTAATCTACACGCACTAATGTAACGTATGTGTTGTTCGCTCATCCTGACACACTCAGTCACAAAACTATAAGTTGTGGGGTCAATAACCAAAAATTACAACAATGCGCTGGTCCGGCAAGCCCTTCAGCGTACTAGAACTATTTAAGCCCCTCTCATCAGTTTAAAAACCGGAGACTAGATAAATCTCTCTCATCAGTTTCATAACCGGAGACTAGATAAATCCCTCTCATCAGTCTTATAACCGGAGACTGAATCTGTGCTAGACCGGAAATCTCTTTAGCAGACTGAGCTAGACCAGATTCCCCTGTAGCAAATGCTAGACCGGATTTGCAATCCCTATAGCCAAGAGGCTAGACCAGAATGCAACCCCTATAGCTGAGTTATTGGACTGCTTCAATAACTTTTTACTATATTTTTTTTTTTTTTAATTATTTAAAACCTCTTTTCTAATTATTTTAATTTATTTATTTTACTTTAATTTTACTATTGATTATCGTGGTGGATAATGGCAGTAGTTACACTGCTAATTGGATCAGGTGACTCTGATGATGAATCCCCTAAATAACTGTTGTTAGCGCTCAAGGTACGTGTACCAGTCGACCCAATGCTACCATCGACAGATACAGTATCGCCATCAGAAAATTCATCCTCAGCGTCATTAATTACAACTAAGTTAGGACTATTGCGATCAGTTTCATGAACACCATTACTCTGACTTCCATCCGCCGTCACGTCATCATCATTATAAGTTTCAGCTATTTCCATAAATCCTAATAGACCACGGGGTACTTCGCGTAAATTCTCATGGGCAATTTTGTAAAGTCAAAGTCAAAGTCAAATAATTTATTTCAACTAGGCACATTAAAGGCACTTTTGAACGTCAAATACGTTCGTTCTATTGGTCCCATTAACATGCCTCAATTCGTACCTATCGTTTTCTAGGACAGCAATGATTTTATAGGGGCCTTTATACTTTGGGTCCAACTTAGATTGGTGTCTTTCTTCACTTTTGGCGAAAACAAAGTCTCCAACCGAAAAGGGTCTTATTTTGGCCGGGGTAATCCGGTTAAAACGAGCGACATCAGACTGAGCCAGTCTCTTTATATTTTCTGACGCTCTAGACCGTGCCGCTTCTAAGTCTAGTCTGGCAGGACTTTCAGCACCTGCAGCAATTCTGGAAATACCTAACGAGTTACCTTGTACTCCGAACATCAGCTCGATTGGGGTAAAGCCAGTGACTCTGCATCGTGTACTATTGAGTGCTAGTTGGATCTCACCTAATTGTTCCTGCCACGACCTATCGGAATTACCTTCGGCTATTGTGAGTAGGCTTTTAAGAGTTCGCATAACGCGTTCCACTTGCCCGTTGGCTCTGCAGGCACCAGTGGTGATAAGGTGTAATTCGATATTGTTGTCTCTACAAAAGTTCCTTAAATCTGTATTGTCGTAGGAGCGTCCACGATCAGCTATTATTCTCTTTGGTGCTCCAAACAAATGTACTGAGTCTTTTACTGCTTCGATAGCGTCAACGGAATTAAGTGTTAGTGTGTGTTTCAGTAGGACATATTTTGTAAAGGCATCAATAGTGACAGAACAGTATTCCTTGCGGTCACTTTTACCACTGAGTTTTCCCGTGACATCTAAGTGCAAAGTATGCCATGGAAGTGGAACCTTGGGAATCGGATGCAAACGTACTTAAACGATACAACGTACAGATTACTACGTACAGATTTAACGTACAGTTTAGGGTGATGTGATAATTAAGAGGGACTCGACTCTTAAAAATCCGTTTTAATTTTCCAGCAATTTGAAACTAAACATTTGAAATTGAAAACTAGGCTAACTTACGAATTTAAACTGTATAGCTTCGAGATTACCGAGATCAAGCTGCACCACCCTCGTGTACTAACGAGCATTCAGCACCAGAATCGTAAACAAAATAATACAGCTCACCTTTATGTTCTAACGTGCCTGAGGGTAGTTCGACAATGCAAAAGTCGACTCGTTTCCCGACCGGTACAGCAGCGCTGAACCAGCCCGCTGTGCAGCGACTGGTGATGTGGCCCGGCGTGCCGCACTTGAAGCACACCAGTGAGCTGCTGCTGGCTTGTTGTCGCTGCTCGACACACGTAACAGCCGGCACAAGCAACGGTTTCTTGACATCGTTCATATTTTTGCGATAATCCGCTTCGCTTGGTTTTTAGAGTTTGTATCGGCGCGTTGACCAACAAATGCACGCATTGTTTCGCATTTCAAAAAGTAACCGCCACTGATTGTTATTTTCGAGTTCCCGCGTGTGATCTCATTAGCACGATTTTATCCCACTTCTGATGTCGGAGATACGTCAGGATTTATTCCATTAGAATCATCGGAAAACATCATGTGGGCAGGTGGGTTTCGTGCAATGAAAACACACTGGGTGCGATACACATTGTTTATTAAAATCACAAATTAACACTACAGCCACGAACTACAATTAATTAATCACAATAACTGAGCACAACGAATCGAGTACAGTTCCGCGACGTCTTAACTCCGATGCGATCAGACACTGACTGTCCGCCTCGCCGTCGACTTAAAACATCACGACTCTGTAAAGCGCGCTTGTGGTGTGGGTAGATCACGTGATGCCTCAGGTCACCCGATGCCGCCAGTGGCGCGCTTGCGATTCGTTTCGTGTCCGTACTATTGACCGGCTCCGACATATATAATTAATATTCGGACGATGTAATTCATTTTCATAATAACACAACCAGGAATGGAAAAAAACTATTTTTAAACATTAGATTTCCTTTTTATCTATCTTACGGACTCAATCGATCTATACCTACTCCATTTGAAATAAGATTAGATATTTAAATAAACCTTTTTTTACAGTCCGTTCAACCGATTTTGACTTGTACTGCGTTGGTATGACAAATGGCAGCTGCAGTAGACAGTTGGTATTGTGTAAACATTTTTGCTTTTAATGCCATCCTTATACCTACGGTATAGAAGTCAAAATCGGTTGAACGGACTGTAAAAAGGTTTGTTTAAATGTCTAATCTTATTTCAAATGAAGGATAGTTGTGTATGAGTTTGGCAGTGAAAGGAGGTAATATTTATGTGTACTACCATAGTATAGTAATCTACTGAAATACATATGTCAACTTTTCCTTATTTCCTCAGCTGGGTAAATAGCTGCAATGAGCTATGCATAGGGTGCGTGAATGTGACTCACATGACTTTGCACTTGTCATTAAGCAGGATCTCTTCAAGTCCTCAAAACACTTCGCATGCCATAAGACTCTACAAGTCAATTGTTGGGTTAACAAGAAACACATGAAGTTCATGATCACATGACTTAGCTGCATTTTAAAATCCCTTCGGTGACCTAAATCTTTACCGGAAATACCACATAGAATTTTCTCAATTTCCAGATTCAAATGCTTATCACACCTCGTACTTTTTCACATAAAACGGTTTTCTCTCCCTAAAGAAAACTTCACCAGAAAAGTTCTCAAGGTTTTAAAATAACGTCGTACAATGGCGAACTATTTTATTTCTAGCTACGCCACGTCGCGGAGTTCAATCATCACATGTATGGTCTCCGAGGGGGGTGGTGGGGGGGAAAGAGTTTGAATTACCACACTTACCTCGCGGGATTACTGGACCACTACCACTGGCTTCAAAAAAGGTAAGACCCGTTGTTTGTATTATAACAAAGACATTACACACTGGCTGGTGAGAGGAAGCTTTCTTTTTGAAAGAGTTTTTTTACAGAATGGAGGTATGTACTACAGAGCGTTCACTTTATCTTGTCCCTTGCTGTCATGTTGGCACCACTGCTTGTCAAGCTTAGTTTCAATAATAATAGAGTTCAAAATGGTGACTGATAGAACAGTGCTACCAATAGCGGCAAAGGACAAGTTATAATGAACGCACTGTACATACAACCAACATAATTTTCAACAATAAGCTCCCGTTCGTTGGTATTCAAATGCTATACCTATATATTTATGAATATGTCGTTATGTAAACATAGCAATATGTGAACTAGTGTGATTATTTTGGGCATTAGCTTTACCTTTTCGCCAAAAAGTGAGGTATGCAAAGTCAATTGAAGCATAATACACAACGATATTTTGCCTGGAAGAGAAAGAAATGAAAAAGCCAATCACTAAGCTTCTCCGTATTTTTCCAGCATTCATTACTCAACCAATACCAAAAAATGCTCACAGAGGTGAATACGAATACTCATAGTACGCCAAAGTAGAATACAGTCCGTGAGAATTTTAACTCGGCTATAAATGCTCCGTGGCAATGATCGTAAAGCATTTTCACGGTATTGCGCACCGAACACTGATCCAGATCAAACTGGTCTGAATCGGTACAGACCAGTTGAAAGCGGTTCAAAGCGGTTCCCGGTAACTGCCGAGTATTTAAATAGACTTTGAGCGAGAAGTCACGTTCAAAATCAGTTTGGTTTTGGCATATTGTGCTACGTTTCTAACTCAATAGCTTATTCAATGGCTTTGACGTTGATGTAGATATTTTTAGACATTTTTGAATAGTATTTTAATTATAACTTGTTTCGGGTTAGGGTTTGTTTATGTGACGAAATTCAAAAATAAAGTTAATGAGGAAATTTAAACATTTTGAATAGACTCAATTTGTTTAATGCTCTTTTAGCTACGAATAGAAGCGGTCCTTTAGAAATAATAAATAAAAAAATCTTTAATTCGGATAAGAAACATCCTGGGTTAAGTGGCTATTAAACAAAAAGGCAACTTGTACAGGTACCTATAAGTTGCCTTTTTGCTTAATAGCCACATAGGTCTATGTAAGTCTTAAGGTTAGTAAAAATAAAACGTTTATCCAAAGAAAAAAGACGAAAATCTATTAACTAAATTACAAACCCACTCACAATTTACTTCCGTCCTTTACCTCAAGTGATTCGTACAATATCAGTCGAAAAAATTAGGACGTTGCGTGAAAAACGTCCGAACCGCAAATTTGTACCATCTGATATACTCCACCTTTTTCAATGTCCGATTTCTATAATACACTTCTTTTTTCCTTCAATCGGAGCGTGCAAATGCCATCTGATTGGTGGTAAACCGTTTTCAGAAAAAAAATAAAGATTCTCTATTTTTTCACGTCCTCCTTTTTTTGTAATTGGTGCTTTGTCAGTGTGCTTCGAATTGTTTTTATATTATGTGCAATTTCCTTTTTTAAATCTGTGCTTGAATTGTGTTTTAAGTTTCCATTGTTCGAATCATAGTAAAACATTGGTAGCTTGATTTGAAGACCTGAAAAAATAAACAGAACATTCTCAGTATTAGCTGCTCTGAGTCTGGATTGTGCCCGGGAAATGACTGCGTAGTCTCGCCACCATTTGCCATTTCTAGGGACATTTACTTGAAACTGGTGAAGTAAATTATGGCTGTAGGAAATGAGTGGGAAGCTTTATATTTTTTTTCTTTAGGTATGTAGGTATCCAAATATGAGCGAATAGGAAGCTTTATTTGTTTTTTTTTTTTTAATTTGGAAAAGTTCGAGAACTAGTCTTTTGTTTTCTTTTTTCCAAC
The DNA here is from genome assembly GCA_947363905.1 of Lithophane semibrunnea. Classification (NCBI taxonomy): domain Eukaryota; kingdom Metazoa; phylum Arthropoda; class Insecta; order Lepidoptera; family Noctuidae; genus Lithophane; species Lithophane semibrunnea. Next base: position 15,772,740 of record OX376194.1, read on the forward strand.
ACAGTGACAGAATGACACAATATAACCGCTGCCTTGCTTTACGCGCAAGTGCGAGTGACTGTAGTATGCTCGCGATAGCAAAAAAACCCTTTACCTTGCTCGTGAAATTTGACATTTGACCTTAGCGCGGCCGCACTCATTAAAACTTGACAAACAATCGACTCGAATGGCCTAGCGTATAGAATAACACTTGTTATGTTGATATAAATTGTGTTTATAATATTTTATATGACACTAAAGTGTTGCACATTTTGCCCGAAGACCGGCCGACACACACGAGTTCGACAGATTCACTTTTAGTACATTTCACTTATAGTCTCACTAAAAATATTATCTTAACTTTAGTAAAAACCTATAAATCCGGCATTTTTTCTCGGAGTACCCAGCGTGTGCTTTGCACAAAAAATCAAAATGGCGTCATCGAACTTCGCTTCTAAATTTTTAATAAAAAATCGTTTTATGATGTAGGCAACTAGCGTTTAAATGACAGATTGTGTATGGTTTTACGATTTAGAAACGAGAAAAAAGGACTTTATACGCTCTAAGATAGAGTTTAAAGTCGTTTAATAGAAATTGACTTTGGTAACGCAAGTTACCAGATGCAAACGAGCAAAAACAGTTTTGGTTACTTGAGTTACCAAAAGCAAGCAAGCCTAACATTATTGGTAAGTCGAGTTACCAAAAGCAAGGCAGCGGTATAAACAACGACACACAATGATGAGCCAGGACGGTTGTGTTTTTTTAGGGTTCCGTACCCAAAGGGTAAAACGGGACCCTATTACTAAGGCTCCGCTGTCTGTCTGTCTGTCACCAGGCTGTATCTCATGAAACGTGATAGCAACACAGTTGAAATTTTCACAGGTGATGTATATCTGTTGCCGCTATAACAACAAATACTAAAAACCAATAAAATAAATATTTAAGGGGGCTCCCATACAACAAACGTGATTTTTTTGCTCGTTTTTGCTCGATATTGAAAACGACAACAGGTAGACGCTTGAAATATTCACAGAGTATTTAGTTATATATTCATTTAAAAAATTAAAATAAAACAAATATTTAAGGGGGGCTCCCACAACAAACGTGTTTTATTTGCCGTTTTTATAGATAATGGTACGGAACCCTTCGTGCGCGAGTCCGACTCGCACTTGGCTGGATTTTTACTTTACTGCATTGAAGTAGTATGTACTAACGTAATTGAACCATTGAGGTTCAATATTATATTTTTTATATTTAATATTTTTTATTCTTTACTGTTTTATATTTTTAAATAATATAGATTTATGTCGTTGATAATATATTTGTAATATAATTTTATTTGCCCTATCATTCCCACATGGTATACAATTATAGATTTCTACGTAACCTTTTGGAGAGCGTGACGTTATGTTCATGTATGGTTAAAAGTGAGATGTCTTACCGACGTCATCGTTACAAGAGACAGGTCGTTTCCCAACGCCGTCTTGATCTTGAATTCTTTGATAATGTTGTACCTGATTATAATGAAGTAGTTCTTTTTATCTTTGAGACGCATGCTTGACCAATCAAACTCGATGAGAGCCATGTAAAATGCAGTTCCCTATAGGATGGTAACAAAGTTTGGATTAATCTTATAATCTCTCTAATTAATGTTACATATACTTATATAGAACAATAATTGTAGATTCAATTGAGAGAGGTCTATAGTTTGGTAACTATGAGTTAAAATATTGTCATGAACCAAAATTTTAAAGTAACATTACATCCAGAATATGTTCATCACTTTAAGGGTTAGTTTTGTCTGCTCATTGCATGATACAATCCGCTTTAACGACTCAGTATTATGCAGCCTGTAAAATACCCTGGACATAGGCGTTATTTACGCATTCTGAAAAACATTGAGGAAAAGTTATTGCTGGGAAACGAATTTTATTTTTGGTGTAAAAAATTAGTGAGAAAATTGTGATCACTTTACAAATCTACGCACGCACACAGTTGCATATTTTGCAGATGTATAAAGGTCTAGCGCAGAAGTAATTCGTATTTTTTTTTAATTTACGAATGCCGAATTTACGAATGTCACAATTCCACCGTACACGGCGGAAATGTGACTGTAGTTTACGTATTTTTAATACAAAATGATATTAAAAATTACAAAAATCCATTCAGTAGACGATTCTGAACAAACTAGTTGCATAATGTGCCTTAATTCAGTTACACGTTCTTTAAAAGACTGAAGATCTAAAAGACTTGACTGTACCTATGATAGCTTAACTTAAGTTTTAGTGTTAGCATAAAATTAAGGTTTATAATTAAGTTTTAAAGTAGAGACTCTCATCACTATGAAATGGTTAAAATATACTAGTTAAAATATGCTAATAATACTTGCAAGAGGTAAATTATCATTATTATTTATATTTAATTTTACATACAAATTAAGTACTCATTTTTTTGAAATACACAATTTCGTAGCTCACCTTATTTTTTACTTGTTCGCCGAGAATGTTGTATGCAACTATTTCTATAAGTATTGGAACTAAGTTAGTTAGAAACATCCATTGAATTTGCTGGAAAAATATTATGAAAAAAAAAAAACTGTCATCTCTAGTTAGAATTTAATTTAAAAGATAAAAACTGATATACTAACTACAGGCTCCCGCAGCACGACGCGACTATACGACGCGATTCTCGTAGAACAATTTCCATGAAGTATTCGTAGAAAATTTTCTACTAGAGTCCCGTCGCGTCTATCTGCGGAAGCCATAAAGCGGTGAAAAAAATTAAAAGTACATACCTCAGTCATACACAGAAGTATCAAACAAATTGCACATAAAACGCTCACGAGAGGTATCACAGTCGGCCACTTGAACATGTCGCTCGTAATATTAAAATAACTGAAACAAAACAGGGGCTTAAAACGGTACTTTAGCAGAATCATAATATGAAAATATTATGAATCATCGTAAAATGTCACAAACTGACAATAATTCATTATGATCTGCGTGTAATTCGTATTACGAAATAATTAATCAGTTGACAGTTTTCCGTAAAATGGTCTACTTAAGAATTGCTTTTATGTCAAAATAGAGGAATTTCTAATAACAGCTAGGATTCAGGAAATAAACTGCTTTTATAGGAATTGCTAATGTGGCCAGTTAAGGCGCCCTGTGCTGATTGTATGGGCCAAGTAAACAAGGTTATTTAGCAAACAACACACATTAATTACAATGAGAAATATTTAACTGATGCACTAAAACTTTCTTGACTATCTCATGATAACCGCTTTTATAAATTAATGAACGTCTTTAACAAAAAATCTGCTTCTAATGATGCATACTTCTTTTATGGCTTTCCTCACAGTTGGTCCTAGTAACTAAGCTAGAGGTTAGAACTCCAAGATAGAAATTCTTTGAGGTTCACAAAAAGACGCGCAATCATTATTATTTGAGGGTTCAATTATATTTTTAGGAAGTCAAATGGGCATTATTTGAGGTTCGATTAAAATTAAATACATGCGAGTTACAATAAATTATTGTTTGAAAATCGGCAATTTTTTCAAGAGATTTCTGCCATCGCCTTCAATCCCAAACAATTTTCTTTAAACCGGTTGAATACGGTTTTTGGTGAAAACCAGTACCTACATTATTTGGTCTACTGGAGTAATATTAACATGGATAGAACGGAAATAATATTAACATGGATAAAACTTACTCCATCAAAATCGAATGATTTTTATAAAACACCCTGAGTGTATTGTTCAGACGATCCATATATTCCGAGTCGGTTTCATCAGATCCTTTACTGTTCACCTTCAACCCATTTACCAAGCTGTCACTGGCCATACAGAATGTAAAAATCAGTATAGCAAACCACAGATCTATCACACAATAAGTAAATGCCATCTCGAACAAATAAATCGCATGCAGCATCAAACCGATTTCGTAATACGGGGTCGTCATAGGCATCAAAATTGATGTCGTTTTCGACAAAGTCACCCTCGTACCCAGGATATAATTCCAAAACGCATACACAAGGTACATCATTACTGGGCAAAGCACCCCAGCAAACAATATTCTGACGACAATAGTCACATTCGCCAACAATTCGTTTGATTTCTCAACAGAATCTGCCCTTATCATGTCCAGCAACGATGTTTTCGCAATCAAGTATGATTTTCGAAAAGAATCACGACTGTAAATGAAACACAAGTATTTTAGCGAAAAAAATAAGGTTATTTGGAAAGTGTAATACGCTTCGCCTTTGACTGAGATGTCTGTCGCATCTTTGAGGAACTCTTTGGTGCCCAAAATAACGTATATGATTAAGAAGATGATCAAAATATGCTTCGTCATTCTCGTTTTCAAATTCCAATTTGGGTCTAAGACATTTTGACCGAGGATTTCTTGGACAAATAGGGGTAATGTCATGACTTTGTCGAATTCATTCCTTTCTCCCACGGTTTTAAAATAGTCTTTTATGATGTTGGAAAATATTTTCATTTTCGCAAAAACGTTTTCAGCGCGCGGTGGAGTTAAGAATTGTGATTCCAGTCGGTGTGAAAGTACTGTCGTCGCGCGAAGTGGAATGAAATATTATTATTTGAGAACGTGAAGTTTAGTGCAGTCGAGCATTTGTATGATATGCAAGTAGCATAAAGCACAATCAGCGTATAATGTTCCCACTACTGGGAGACAGGCCTCGTCTTTCTATGCGGTCTTAATCCACGACGCAGGACCGGTGCGGGTTGGAGGCGGTCACCTCCTTCTGCGAAGCAGTGATGCTCGCGAAGGAGGAGGCGGAACGCGTGAGGGAGAGGCAAGGCCTGCGCCCTCACGCCCCTAATCACCGCCGCTGGAGACACCCTGGGCGTCGGGAATCCCAGGCGGATCCCCGGCCACCATAGGCGCGGGCTTGCGGACGGCGAGCAATGGGTAGCTCGCCGTCCGATAAGGACCAGGTCCGGGCCGATGGCGCGTCGTGTTCCACGCGCGCCTTAAAGAGATGTCAGCACACCTGACGGGGTCCGTTAGGACCGATGCCTGCCAGGGTTACGGAATAGTCCGAAAGGGATACCGGGACCCTGGCAACAGGCAACTGAAGGAACACGGGTGGGTTTTAGTCAGTAAGAGTCTGACACGCCCTTCCGCTCCGCCCAGAGCGGGAAAAGTCATTTGATGATTACAAACCCAAAAAAAAAAAAAAAAAGGTCCGGTGCGGGTTGGTGAACGTCACTTTTGCGTTCTAGGACATGCGATTTCCTCACGATGTTTTCCTTCACCATTTTGAGAGCAGTGTGATGAAATAATTTACACAGAATAAAGTGCCTGCTAGGGTTAGAACCCACGACTTACATACAACTCGTGAGTCGCAGCCGTTACCACTAGACCACCACATGCTATGCAAGTAATGTAGATTTATTGCAAAATTGCAATTTGTGTTCTGGTATTTAACCTCAAGTAACTCCTGACCGCTAGTTCAGATACAAATAGAGAGTTATAAGTTTATTTGTCAAACATGTCCTTTAGCTATGGTTTATGATCCCCATGGGTTGTGATTCGAACCATACCAATTCCTGAGTTTTGAAAAGTTATAATTCTGAATTAATAATTATGGTGCGGTGTGACGTAGCTTACGTAATGAAGAATTATTATACCTAGGTTATAATAAGTAGGTTTGGATAGGACTTAATTTAATTAAAACTAAAATAGTATAATATAATATAATGTTTTTTATTTTTTGTAAACCTAAATTGTTCACTAATAAAAGAACAACAAAAGGTATTTACAAGGCAGATGTGAGTGGAAACGCTGGGAGGGGGACACCCTAGGAGGACATTTATTATAGTAACCTAATAGGTGATGCTCTTCAGAAAGTTCAGATGCGTACCTACTCGCAACTGGCGTGCGTAAACGAAGCAAAACGAGTACCTATGTAAGGAGCGTAGCAGGTGTTGTACTATAGTTATTTATGTAAGTATAAATGTAAAAAAACTTTATCTTTAAAAAAATTCAATATAATTGTCTGTCTCACTTTTATGCGTAAGTGTACCACAGATAATAAGTGGCGTCATTATTCAATCAGTCGAATTAATCTTTTGCCGCCTTAGTTCTGTAACGTAACCGTTCTATGCAATTTAAGACGGTTTAGTTAGAAATTATCGCAATCATGACGAAGTGAATAATATAAAGTCGTTTGTTAAATGAATTGATATCTTATCACAAGAAGCTAAGGTGTAGTTTCAAGTGAAATCTCATTCAATTTTACAGTTGATTACAGTGAATCACAAGCCATTTCTCTAATTAGGCTGGGAACTTCAAAATTGTGCAATAATAGTTTTCCTTGGCAATAAAATACCTATTAAAAGTAAGATTTATGTGCTGAAGGCGCAGTTCCAAGAGTTTTCTATTTTGTAATTACTTAAAACATTTTGGTCTTTAGTCGTTTTCATTTTATGATCATCGTTAATAGTGTATCGTAAATTGTGCACACGCCATCGTCGATTGAAACTGGTGACTTAATCAAATTGTTCTTTAATAATCGGCATATATTTAATCGGACCCCTAATAATAACCATTTTGTGCTCCTAAAAATATTATTGAACACTCTAATATGTATAATGATTGCGCCTCTTTTCGTTAACTTAAAAAAAATCCTATTTGGTGTCAAATAATAAAATACGGCATGAGAAGCCAAGTCATAAGACTGGTTGTCTGACTCTCGAGTTTTTGACAACTCGTAACGAATAAAGATCCAAGAATAGCCGGGACCAATGGCTTTCCAAAGCACGGAGGACTCAGTACCTATGTAAAGATGGTCACCAATCCACTGACCAACTCCGGCAAGCGTAGCTTAACTTGATAGATCGACCCGTGCGGCTGTTATATATAGATATATGCTTTGCCAAGAGCTTCGTATAAACCCGGAAGCATACACTATACTATTCATTATTAATAATTTGTCATATTTTTAATATCAACCCAATAATTATACTCTAAAACTAAGCTTCAACAACTACATGATTAAAAATGGTACTAAAGCACGCGACTGCGATTGTTTGACAATCGGTCGCATGCTACTAGTTGCGTGTTAATTAAGACGACCATAAAACTCTCAAATGGGTATGACGTCACGAAACAATCGTTAAAACTTGTAATTAAAAATAAGTCGTAAAGAGCACGGTTCAAAATTTTCATGGGACTTATTTACTTTTAAAATAATGGATTTTAATAGCTCACAACGAAACTACTTTTGCTGTTTAAAAATGAAGTTTTTTTATAGAGCTGCAGAACAGTGGTGGCCCAGTGGTAACGGCCGTGTCTAACGAGTTGTAGGTCATAGGTTCGAACCCTGACAGACGCTTTACTTGGTGTACATTATTTCATCACAACTGCTCACCAATCGGTGAAGGAAAATATCTTGAGGAAACCGGCATGTCCTAGAGCCAAAAATTCGAAGACATGTGACATCTACCAACCCGCACTAGATCAGGCTGGTGGATTACGGCCCACTCCCTCTCACTGAGAGAAGGCCTGTGTCAGAGCAGTGGGTTTTCCTACTGTAATCATTATTACAGTGGGAACACCCACTGCCCAGTTGAGATGACATAACACAAAATTCAAAATGGCAGTCTTTAAAGCATAAAGTTTCACGTCTTTATGAGACGTGAAACTATAAGTCCATTTTGTATTAACAACTTAAAACTATCTAAATACATAATATTTGATGTTGTACTCATACGAGTATATGTGCACTTTATGAGTGGTCGAGCTAGCGTGCAACACAATTTCATTACTGGGTCCTTTACGGCGTCGTTAAGTCATAATACGAGGCACTGCAAACATTACTCGTTAGTGGAAGTCTCTCTAATGCTTCAGAGAAAACTCCTTTGTGCGTCAGGCGTCAGTAAAGAGAAAATGTCAATCAGGTAAGTTGACATTAGCTTGACAAGTATTAGTAGGCATTTGTTTTATGGTAAACTAGTGGTTAGTATTTTCCATTGTCGCATAATGTTGTAGTTAGAACTTACCATATAAGTTAGTGCAAAAACACATAATGTTTCAATATTTCTTTGTTGAGGAGTTCGTGGTTAAGTAATAACAGCTGCACGGGTCGATCCATCAGGTTAAGCTACGCTTGCCGGGGTTCTGTAGATGGGTGATCATCTTTGCCGGATGTGGTCTGTGGATTGGTAACCATCTTTACATACCGAGACTCCTCCGTGTCTCGGAAAGCCGTTGGTCCCGGCTGTCATTCATGGATCTTTGACAGTCGTTACGGGTCGTCAGAAGCCCGAATGTCAGACAACCAGTCTTACCAAGGGATATCGTGTTACCCAGTAACTGGGTTGTGGAGGTCAGATAGGCAGTCGCTCCATTTAAAATACTGGTATACGCGTTAGCTGCATCCGGTTAGACTGAAAGTCGACCCTGACATAGTTGGGAACAGTCTAGGCAGATGATGTTTCAATATTTCTTTGCTTAATAATTTGTCAAGACCTTATGAAATTCGTTTGTTTTAAAAAAAAATCCTTATACTTGTGACTATTGTACGGAAGAGGCTGTGGCTTTCGTATGATGACGTTTTTTATGATTTATTGTTTAACCTTAGGTACTTGCGGTATAGCATGATCAGCCTATAATGTTCCCACTACTGGGACGCAGGCCTCCTCTCTGCGAGAGAGAGTGAGTTGTAAATCACTACGTGGACTAGAACTAAGGCCAAAATTGACCGAAGACGATAGTGGTGGTGACGCGGGAATCCACTGGTTGCAGGTAGCAACGCTTTTGAGGCGATGCTTGTGGATGAAAATACACAGGCTTGACAAATAAGAGCACTGTTATTCCAACAAGTATGACTTTTAATTTAAAACGATTGGAAAATGTAAATGTGTTTGCGTGTGTGTGTGTATGTGTATAATGTGTGTGTGTGTGTGTGTAATGTGTGTGTGTAATGTAATATGAGTTGTGTACGTATGTGTGTGTTGTGTGTTGGTGTGTTTTGTATATGACGGCGCGTCTAAAGATATTACGACGCTAAACTTACGGAGTTGATTTTCGAACGATTGTGACAGCTGTCAACTTGACGTAACCCCGGGTACTGAGGAGGCGGCCCCCCGCCAAAAGATTGGAAGATCGCGGAGATGGATCGAAACCGGGAAACCGGCAAGGATTCATGGCGACTATGGTATTGGTGATCATGGTGACTACCCTGGAAGGGCAGTGAGTTGATTGATCTACGCTCGCGCCTCACGTACTCGGTGGAACGTCGTTTACATTATTGTTCATTTCAATTTAATTACATCTCCTAGCCCGCAAACCCACGCATGATAAGAGACAATAAGACCTCTACTGATAAAGACCACGTATTGCTTTTATATATGTTGGTTGTGAGTGTGTTGTGTGTTGTTGTTTTGTTGTGTATATTTGTTTGTGTGTGTTCTATTTCTAAAAGTAAACCAATTCTAAAGCTCGTCTTATTTAAAAGCAATCGTTGCGCGAATATGTGATCGTCGCGTGCAAATGTCACTTTTCGTTCGTAAAACCGGTAAGTGCCCTCTCTCGGCGTGACCACACGTTCATTTTCACAGAAAAAAAAGTTTGAACGATTCGAAACGAAAGTTTGACGTTCTATTTCAAAGCGATCTTCGCGCGAGTCGAGTACTCGCGCGAAGATCGCTTTGAAATAGAACGTGGGGTTACTCTAGTGTTATAAACTAGCGGTCAGTATCGCCCGACTGTTTACCGCCGCAATATACTTAATCGTGGTTCCTATTAAACAGAACCTTTCAATTATGACTGCAGTTAAACCTAACAACTCAAGTAAGCACCGTTAAAGTTTTATTATAAGTTTCATTATTTCTTTGTAGTTTGATGACTTTATACACTGATAAAGAACTTGGCACTCGTCTTAATACATTAATAATACAATCGTAAATAATCGTAATCGTATCGTAATCGTATGCAATTCGTAGTAATACATTAATTTTTAATAGAAATCGCATTTTTTGAAAAAATGAAATTTAACCTTTTATAGATTATGCATAAACACTACTAAATCATATAACAATAACAATTCACAATTTAAAATCAAAGTCTCTTTTATAGAATAAACTTTTCATTTTTCACAAAAGGACGGACTTTTTTTGCATACCTATGATAAAATAATAAATAAAAATATTGAACACAATGTTGAATTTTCTTTTTCAAGTACATTTTTTAAATATTTTTTGCTACTGTTTCATTTATCTTAAATTGCAATTTTTTTTTTTCTGAATTATTTTAGTATCTCTAGCAATTAAAGCGAGTACTACTTTAATTACAACGTAGTACAAGTTGTAATTAAACTGACGTCTGAAACATTAAATTAACGCATCTAGTTACATTAGCTCTAATTATGATAACCGTCTGACCTTTGCAACTTTCAAGTTAGTATATTAAAAAAGTTGCTAAGTAGGTACTATAAATATAATGAAATAAAATTCCCTAAACGTTCACTCTTGTACAAGGGCCCCTCAATATCCATAATTGGAAACAGCCGTAATAACCACGTCGGCTAGTAGTTCATTGCTTTTACTTATTAACTAACAAGTAATAACTCAATATATTTATGTTAGTAACAATATTTCTTACCAACTATGTTAGTGAACTTAATTTAAACTGCCTTATAGATATGAGAATCCCTGCTACAAGCTCAAAACCGATGTGGATAGCTTGCAGCAGTGATTCACACACAAGCAGGCCAGTTTGCTCGCGATACACTGCAGTAGCTGGGGGCTGGCCCGCACGCTCGGGTGCGGGACCTTAGAGGCGCATTTTTTTTCGCAGCGTAGATGCAATCAAAACGGGTGTCAGTAAACGTCCCTGATGCGCTACAGAAACGGAACAGCCCCATAAATACCCGGAACGGATTATTATATTGAATGTGAAGAACGCTCTAAGCTGCTCTCTCCGAGCTATTTTTCTACACTAATATTATGAAGATGTAAAGTTTGGATCATATCCGTGGTTTGGATGTAGGAGATAATCTCCGAAACTACTCATCCAAATTGAAAAATCTTTCACTAATAGAAAACTACACTGCCTATCTTAGTAATTATAGAGAACTAGTCTCTGATAAAAATACGAAAATAATTCTTAATTAAGTATAACAAAAAATGAACACACACAAGCTTAAGCCGCTGCTCAGACAGGCTTTTAATTAAAAAAAGAAAGACTTTTAATTAAAAAATATCGTATTAAAATCTACGAAAACGTTCGCACTTTCATAAATCTATTAAAATAAATAACGAAATAAATCTGAAATCTGTCCCGTCTTCAATCTCAGGTTCAATTTCCAAATGAAAAGAGTTTCTGACTCGATCTGTTCGTAGATTTATAGCAGTTTTATTAATAGCATTTGTATGAAATCTACTTCAACTGGAATTATTATTGTTTTGTTTTGCGTAAATTAGTATTCTTTTGAATGGTTAAGTCATAATTCTTCATGTTCACGCCTGTAATGTTTGGGGTTAGGCAGAGGTGTACCTGTACTACACCTCCATTTCATCAGTGTTTAAGTACCATGACATTTAATAGGGGGGCGAGCCTATTGCCATCAACCAGGCACAAATCCAGACTCCAGGCTGTTACTGAGAAATCCATAATGGAAAAACCCAACAACACTTGGCCTGACCCGGGAATCAAACCCAGGACCTCATGTTCAGCAGTAGTGCTTGCGACATTAGACCAATGAGGATGTTTACAAATATTTTTTGAGAAAACTAAATCCAATATTGACATTGCCAGTACCAAGCCAACTTAAACATCATCATCACCATCTGCCAAGCCTTTTCCTAACTATGTTGGGGTCGGCTTCCTGTCTAACCGGATGCAGCTGAATACCAGTATTTTACATGGAGTGACTGCCTATCTGACCTCCACAATCCAGTTACTGGGTAATACGATACCCCTAGCCAACCTAAACAATCAGAACCAAATAATACAATTCCAAGATAAATCCGGCCATTCATCATACGACTGAGCCACACCTCAGTTATCCGCACAATAGTTGCAGCAACCAGTCGCAGTCGCTAACAATGCTTGCGGAATGTTAATTGCTGTCGTTTGTCGCAAGACACTGATAAATGTTGACGCTTGTCACTTGGAGATTTGGGTGGGACGCACTGGGTTGGGTAAACGTGGCGGTTTTTGTGAAAACTTTATGCAACACTTAACAGTATTTTTTTGTGCAAAATAGTTATAAGTTCTCATAGGATTGAATTTTATGATTGCTTTTATTAATTTGCAGGTGTAATGAAAACTTTAAAAATTACCGTTACATGTTTATGTTAACGCTTTGTAATAAAAAGATAACTGATACCAAGAATCATCCTCCAATATCTCCAGCAGTCGTTTGTAGTAAAAAAAACATTTTTATCCTGTGGAAAGCTTCCAAAATATAATAAATTATACACATTAGTACCGAGTTGAAATACTAGTGATAAAGGTTAATATATTTTTCTACGTTCCATTAGTAAGAAAATTTTATTTGAACTTTACTACTGTGGCGTTGAAGTCCATTGCCCTCTTTCCTTATAAATTGATAAGGGTAGGTACTCAACAATCTCTTAACATGATAAGGTCAAGTAAGTACTATTTATAAAGCGTTTATAAATAGAGATAGCTGAAGGTCGGGTCAATCGCTGACCAATTACTCGTATGTTCGTGAACTTTGTGTAATCCATTAAATAAATTGATTATTTTGGACGGTGATTAAGAAGTAATTCATACGTCCCCCTCTTGCCCCTTCCCCCTTCTGCCTTTTTCCTAGGGCAGGGACTTGTTACTTTGCATAATACCTTTCACCAGATACAGGACCTGGATGTCATAAAATATAATAGGGAGCAAGCTCGTTGCCATTTTTACTGGACTCATTACCACGGACTGGTACTGAGAATATCCTGCGGGATGCCCTACTACCACGCCTCCCTACTTTATAATAAACTACTTACGTACGTATAGTAACAAAACAAATTCACAGTTCTTTTTCTAAAATAAAGAACATTATTTTTAAACTTCTACGTTAAAAACGCCTAGTGCGTACAACATTCCGCGATCCTACCTCGAATATAATCTTGTGAATAGAGCAAGATTCACCACAAACATCTTGCAGGCATCTCTATAATTTGATAGAGCAGGCGAGACAATATTTTTAATAGAGTTAGCCTCCCTGTGGGATATATTGAAGTAATTTCACCGTTTTATTGTTGTTTGACGAAATTTTGTTGAAATAAAAGTAAGAGATTGCGCCGAGGTAGAGCAGTTTTATAGGAGAGTTTGAAAGTTTTGTGTCTTGTGCCTTTTTCTTTTGGTTTCTTTTTGAGATGTGAGCTGAGAGTGTGGTCTGAGATTGTAGAGGTGTTTTATAATTTATGTTTTTGGTCGGTATAGCTTAGTGTATCGTAGCATTGTGCAGTTATAAGCAAAGAATATTGAGTTTTCAGGTTTTCAGGAATGATGACTATTTAGTCCTCAGCTCCCTAGAAAAGCGAGTCACGCTAGTTACCCACGGTTGCTGTTGGTGTAGATAATAGTTGTTGATATATTAAATATATTAAACAAAAATCAACGATAGTCAATCTTTATTTTTGTGAGAAACAAAATCCGTTCAGTAACAGTAATATTAATAATAACAGTAACGGAGATAGTACGGACTGACAGACATGGCGGACGGGTTTGTTTTAATTAAGCAATTAATTTGTTTTAAATACACAAACCTCTTGTTAGCGTGCTGGAGGTATATTATGCACGTCCATTCTTTTATTCTGCGTATACTTTGAAGGTTACTAAATTGGTGAAAGAAAAAATGAGTTGGCAACAAATTATTTTCAACACCCGATACAAGTAAGCAATTTCGCTCAGCAGATTTCCTAAATATGTCAGCCGTCTAACAATTGGTTTACTCAGCTTACACATAATGTATTTCACTCCCACGCACCCCGCTATGTAAAGGCTAGTTCTAAATATAGAACAAAAGTAATGTGTGTGGATTTGACATCGTTAGTGCCAGAATTCTGTGAACATTGAAGGTTACGTTGCTATATTATTTTCTAGGAGAACGATGGAGCGTTAAGGCTCAAGCAGACAGATAGGACACACCGCTTGCGTAACGACGCGCACGTCTGCGTTACGCAAGCGGTGTGTCTTGTCTCAAGCAGTTCCATACATTACAACTCAGTGGTACGTGCACGTCTACGCATACGCATCCGGTCTGCTCGAACCTTTATACTAGACTTAGTCACGTCTTGGAAGTTTGACCAACTGATCACTGGGAACACGTCATAAAAGGATAGTTGACGTTATTTATCTATTGCCATAGGCTGCAGTCAGGTAAAACGTTGGTAAGCGGCGCCGATTATGGCTGCGGTTGTCGGCACCAATTAGTGCTGGTTGTCAACTCTGAGATCCTAAACAAAGTGGCATTCTATCAGCGATAACGATGATCGAAAGGGCAGAAATGTATAGGATTGACATAAGCTATTGAAAAGCTTATTTCAATACTGAGGCCCTAGACAGAGTGGCATTCTATCAGCGATAACGATGATGGAAAAGGCAGAAATGTATAGGACTAATATAAGCAATCGAAAAGCTTATGTCAATACTGTTGAATGTCGTTGTAGAAATACGAAACGCTTTCGAAGCGATTGTCACTTGTCTAGGCCCTCTGGTCGGTGCAGGCAGTTGTCATACTTCCACCGATTAACGCCGACAAGTTCTTATTAGTCGGCGCCGGTTCGCGCTGTTTTGGCAAAAAGTATTAAAACTGCGTTGACCAGGGTGGGCAAACCAACGCTTATCGGCGCCGACAAGCGCTGGCATATGAGCGCCGCGCGCCGGTTACTAGCGTTCTACATGAATGCGGCCTAGACTTACGCACGAAAGAGTTGTAACAGATCTAGTACCTACGTAAATAATATTATAGCATGATTCCCGTAAATCTGAAATAGTAGCGCACTAAGTTATGAAATCAGGCGTTACTTTGCGGAAATCCTTAACAATAACATATGCAATTTCACACGTTTATGTTATGCAAAACTTAGTCATATTTATTAATAAGATGCTTCAGCTTACTATGATGCTGCAAACAATTATGATATTATCATAGTTTATGGTCAAAAAGTTAATAGTACCATCACCGTAATACACAAAAGAGATACCTAAACCCATCACGGAGCATTAACTATAAAACTACTACAGTATTCTATATAGTTCGACATAATGTAGCATGTAACACGCTGAAGAGGTAATGTCTCCGCAAGGAAAGTTTTTCACTGCTTTATACCTAAAAACTAAAGTGTAGTTGGAAACTTTTTTGAATAGTTGCTCGGGAGTTGGGATCGATTGTGTGGTAAATACAGTATGTTATCAAACGAAGGGCGTTAAACTGCAATATTATAGCGTCTATACATGCTAAAAAAATATTACTTACGATAAAAAAATAAAAAAATTAACAGTAAAATATTCACAAAAAATATTAAATTGATACGGAAAAGAAACACTCTGTACACGCGCACTTGTCACACTTTTTTAGCCTGTATGGACGCTATACTATTGCGGGTTAACAGAAACGCCCTTGGTTAGATAACGTACTGTATAGGGGAAGGTTGCTATGAATGGACCACCTAACTTTAGGACAACATATCTTAAAAATTATAAGTGATAAAATGAAAGCAGTATACTATTTTTATTTCGTAGGATCTTTATTTATAATAATCAAACGCACAAACAATTTGGGCTTTCACTTTAAACGGTATAAACGAAGAAAACTAAATTTTGGGCTGTTACCTTCTTTGGACCATGGGCACCTTCATTGAACCACCAGGTTGCCGTCAATGGACTTCGAGAAATTTGTTCTAGAGGTCCAATCAAGGTAACTAATTATAATGATCAATATAATTAAATACGAGGAGAGACAAACAATACTCATACACTTACGACAAGCAAACAAACTATAGTTATAGGCTACTTAGTTAGTAATTTAATTTTACATTTGGCACATTTAATGACATCAACAGTTCATCAAGCCTCACCAATTCTAGGGCGAGGTTCATGCTAGTTTCATTCCAAGTATTTTCTTTTATTCGGCGACATTCTGAAATTATAAATTTATAATGATTTATCAAGATATTTTTCCATACTTAGTGAAATACTCGGAGTCTACTACCAAAAATATGACAAAAAAAAAATGCTATGATTGGACCGGTCCAACGGTGGAACTCTCTTGAGGTCCATTGATGGCAACAAGGTACTCGTTAAGAAAAGAACATCTTAAATATATGTACATGGACATGATTAGACAAAATTGAATAACACTCATGGAATCACAATCAAATTATCTATTATTTCATACCAGTGCACACAAACAAATATGAATAGAATGATACTTACATCAAATTGTTCCGAGTCAAATAATAAGATTTTGACCGCCGCAAACACAACCACACAAGTCACTCCTCACCTCGTGCCGCAGCGTCACTGAGGTAAGAGGGGGGTGCAACTGAGACGTCAAGGACTCGTTTCGACTAGTTTGGGTGTTGCTAGCATGGACAGTTTTGGAAATACCTTGGTAGTCCATTGAAAGAGCTAGTCAAATGATCGCAACTTTCCCCTACAGGGTGGCAGAGATATCGACGCGCAACCTGTAACCATAGATTCAGTACATGATTCTAGACCCCGATGCCGAAGCGTAGAAATTTTTCTTGGGTTATTAAAAAAGAAAATACATTTTGATCACGTAGGTATCGCACTTTTGTAGGATAAAGCAGTTTTTTTTTTTACCTCAAATCTGGGCATTGTTTTTTTATTATTGCAGAAGAACGCATTTTTTGAGATATTGTAACTTTTACTTTACAGTTTACTTAAAAATATAAAGTGATATTTTATGTAATAAATACATACATTATACATTAACTTACGCCTTTTTCTCATGGGGGAAGGAAGAAACTACAAAACAAAACTGTAATAAATGTCATATTTTTATCTAAGAAGTAGTTACACACATTGCACTATTTCTGGAAAAGAAAGAAAGAAAGAAAAGAAAATATATTTATTTAATTTAAAAGCGTACCTCTAAAGTCCTGCTCTTAAAAAGTTCATTTCAGGCGGGTCCCGTTCCATATGTCACATAACGCCAGTTCCCCGCCAGTCAACAGTAGTTAGAACCATTTTGTTTGGCAACTGCAAATAATTGTAGCGAATACACACTAGTATCTTTATGTCGTCGGTTTAGCTTTAAAGCAGATCCTACATAAACTCGGAAATGTAAAGAAATTACATTTAACAGGAAGTTGATATAAATCCAGTTTATATCCAGCAATGAGCCACCATTGCTGTGGTAACGGCCCCGACTTACCATTTGTAGGTCGTGATTTCGAACCTAGCCAGGTTCTTTTTTTTTTTTTTCCTAATCTATGCTGTCCCACTCCTGGGCAAAGGCCTCCTTCCACTCCTTCCATCTTTCTCGAGCTCGCGCGTCCTGCCGTCCCGCCATCTCCTACGAATTACATAATCCACATAACATATCCATCATCTTTACATGTCCGTGCATAAAAACAAACAAAAAAAAGTGTCCCAAAAATATTGGTACATTTATTTTCGTTCCGACTCACGTCCCAAATGTTTTATGTAATGCCGTCAAGGGGTTGGGATAGCCAAACTCCTCAGTTCACGACTGTACAACGGAACTCCATTACTTGGCCCACCTTGGACCGTCCCTGGACCTTTTTAGGAGATTAATGACTATAAAGCATTATTTTTCAGGTCAACCTTTTTAGGCAAATATTTTGATTAAAAATGCTGATTTTCCGTTAATGTGTGGTGGTGTACTTACGAGTTGGGTTGGGTTGGGTTGGGTCGCTAATTAGTTTGTGTGAGATGTTTGTATTTTTAAGCTATTCTACCAACATAATGTACGAAAATAATACGAATATATAAACTGACTTACTTCTAAAAACGATTAAGTTAGGTAAAAGAGAAGTTATTTTACTGTTAAAATGGTGATACTGGTATTCAGCTGCATTCAGTTAGACTGGAAACCGATCCCAACATAGTTGGGCAAGGCAAATTGATTTTTTGAAGAGAAATGGCTTCTCTCGAGAATAATCATCAAAAAGAAGCAGTTTATTTGAATACCGGTAGTGTTTAACAGAATCATATAACTAAAAGTACCATTTCCTCATTAATATAACCAACAAAAACACTCCAAAATGAATAGTTTCACTAGAAACTCGCTCACTGCTACAAACCGGGCTTTATCAAAGGACTCTGAATTCTGCGTTGTCAAGCCACAACATACTGAGATAACTCTGTCCGTTACAAAGCAGTTACTGGGACAATGTACAAAGAAAATAGTTGACGGTCGTGGCGCCCTCTGGCGGGGTGGCGTGATTCGCTTAGTTTGGCTTGCATTTTAAGTAAGACCATTTCGATTTTTGTTTATTTTTGAGGAGAGAAGAGATTATGTACCCACTTGTAATTTTATTTGATTTTGTTTCAATGTGGGCAACGTCGCAAATAAATGTCAAATATTTCGATGTTTTCATTATTTTGGCAATATTACTATATGAAAATATGAAATATGGCTAACAAGTGAACTAAAATATTGATTATGAAATGCAATCATTTATATCGTAACACCGAAAATTTTGTTTTATAAGTAAAAGACTTTTTTACACTTAAAACGGTTACAACATCAGTTGCAAATTCAGTGTTATTTGCTATTAAATTTTAATCTTCTAGTTCACTAATAAGCAATATTTCATATTTCATACAGTAATATTGCCAAATTAATCAAAATAGGTTTATTTGGCAGCTATTTGCGACGTTGCCAACTTTTAGAATGAACGCTTTTAATATTTTTATTACAAATGTTTTATAGTTTTTTCTTCCGAACCTCTTAGAAGTTTTGACATTTTAGTAGGTACTCTTTGTCCCAGTCTATCGCACTGCTGAACATAGGCAACCAATTTATATTTTAAGCCATCTGTCTCAAGTTAAAACTTTTATGATTAACCTAACAACAAAGGCACCTACTCATACTTATTTCATTAGTCTTCTAAGCTTCTAGAATGCAAATTTCCAAAGTGAAATCGGGTGTAACATAACATACTCCAAAATTAAGCCAAAACAGGGCATAACATTACAACTCGAAGCGGAACCTACGGAACTATGTTTACGGTCAATTTGTAACATGGGCTGGCACTAAGGGGCATCACGTCACGGTGGCTGACACAGGCACAAGTTAAATTGTGTGGCCGCGCTGCCACTGTAAGCTCGTACGTACATTATGAGGAGGGTGCTCGCGTTGGTGCTGTCGTGTTAGAGTTTTGTGAAATTATGCTCGTGGACCTGCGTTATGAAGCACTTTTAATCTGAAATGTAGTTCTTCAGACTGCATTTCGGCCACGGCGGCCAATTTCAATGGAGACTAGCCGTCGGTGCGGGAGACATTATAGTGCACAAGTTTGTGCGCGAACACAGGTGCTTTCTCTCTTCCCCGACTCTCATAGTCCGATGGGACGGCACCCCAACACGACCGGGGAGAGATCAGGCGCAGGACCAACGGCTTAACGTGCTTTCCGAAGCACTGGGATATCACACCGCCAACTTCCAAACTCCGGGCTGTTACTAAGAAATTCCTGATGGAAAAGCCCAATAACACTTTGCCTGACCCGGGAATTGAACCCAGGACCCCACGCTCAGCACGTCACGAGACCAACGGGGCAGTTTAAATGAAGCTGAAATATAAGCTATTAGACGCTGACAAACTAACTGGAATGCGCTAACCACATAAACAGTGTGGCTCAGAATTAAAATCTTCCGCTGTCACATAGCTTTAATGGGATAGTAACACAGTGAGAGCTGCACCACGCAGAGGCAGAGAGGCGTGAAAAAGTTAGAAGAACAACTTTATATCCCTAGGTGACACTGAGAAAACGTCGTTGTTGTTGCGCAGACGAAAACTATTCATGAGGATTTCGGTTCTCAAAAAAGTTATAAATCTAGATGTCTTGTACACACGGCTACACATCAAGCTATATATTTCCAGTTTCTGTTGATCTCGCGAAGGATGTCCGTAAAATGCAAGGTCAGCTTATACTGGAAATTTTAACCTTTCCTGCAGTAGGACAGTGGCTGACTCGCCGCTATCCCCGCACCCCTCGATCACTGCTGCCAGCGCGCGGCGATGTTGAGAAGAGGGTCTCAACAGACAGTTATATTCCGTAATTATTATTATGGTGTTAATCTTTTAGCATATCTTGGACCGGATCCCAGATCTTTGGAAGGCGTACGAAGCCAACTGACAGATGCCCGCTAGACTTTTAAAAAGAATCGCGAACCAACAGACGATTATCCCTGAATTAATTATCATTTTTTTATTTGTACACTAGCTGCCACCCGCGTAAGTCTCGATCCCGTGGGAATATCGGGATAAATTAATTCCTTTTAGGATACTTACCTATTTTCTATTCCAGGTCATGGTCTACCCCTGTGCAAAATTTCATCCAAATCCGTTCAGCCGTTTCAGCGTGAAAGCGTAACAAACAGACAAACTAACTATTTCTAATATTAGTTAGGATTATTGTAAGAATGTATAGGTACACGAAACAAATAGGTGCCATCACGGACACTGGCGGTGGACCACTTTTCAATCTTATTACTAAGGGTATAAGGCTGAAAAGTGGTGTACACAAGCATCTAATTTCCAGGTGTTTTTCAAGTAAACAACAACAAACAGCTTCGCGTAGTTAATCTCTTGTCCGTAACGAGAATAACAAACAAGTAATAATTAAAGACGCGGTACATACATCAAAATGATGCCTGAAATATTGCGTAATATATTAAATTATCTCTCTGACCATATTACGAGTATATGCCCAGAAATGTAACGGCGAAATGTAATTAAGTTTTTACTTATTTGCCATTTGAGTGAGTTGACTTGTTTTAGCATACTCTCGACTTTCTAGCTAGTTTTTATTACCCGACTGCCCCAGAAGGAGGGTAATGTTTTCGAGATGTATGTATGTTTGTATGTATGTATGTATGTCCATTTTTTTGGCACGCTCTGTAGCCTAAACGGCTTAATGGATTTTAGTATGTGTCGTTAGATTCATCGTAATTGTGGGAGTAACATAAGTTATTATATAATGTTATTTATATATTGCATCTACTAATAAAAAAAATATATTAAAAAAAAGCCGACTGCAAAAACCTATAACTGAAAAGAGAAAAATAAGCATGGAGCTTTATGTTTTGTAAGATATTGCAGGGTGGGGGAACAAAAGTTAATAACTCGAAGATCGTTTAATAATTAATCACATATGTTCTAAAAAGTTTCTAACATTAAACTGACATATCAGAAACAAATTGTAAACCAGTTTACCTAAATGTATTTAAATTAAACGTGTAACTGCAGTTGACAGGTAAATAATCGTATTCAGTACATACATAGGAATTTGCACGGATTAGTGATTAAATTAGTCATTTGCAGTGAAGATTAGCTCGTTACTAGGATGTCAAAATAATATACTAGTCTATGGCTATTTGTTTCACCCATTCTGCCAATCCTGTCCAATGGGCAGCCAGTTTAATGAAGTCATTATAAATTTGAAATAATGATGCTCGTTACAATTATATACAGTAAACAAACAATTATACAGGTTTAGTTTCATTTGTAGAACGTAAAATCAATGAAAAAAAACAACTTTTTTTTTTTAAAGAACGTCTACTTTTTCCACAAGAATATTTCACCCTATACGCAAGGGCAACGAACCTGCGTCTCAATACGACTGGCGGCGGTTAACAGGGGCGGACGGGGCGCGTGGGACGTTACATGACCCTTCAGTCAGCTGTATCGCAGCTCTCTCGAGCGCGTATCCATGAGTATCGGGACAGTGACGGATATTTACTTTTTAAAATCTTTTAATGAAAATAAGGTTTTTTTTTGTTGTTACTGGATAATTTATTTTTATATTTAAGTCAACTACCTATGGTTTGAGTGACAACGGTGTTTACCCTTGCATACTGTATACCATAATAACATTTCTATTTATTAATCAAATAGTCCACTGAAATTAATTAAATGGCGTACCGAAATTTGTACAGTCAACATTTGTATTATTAGATAGAACACTAGCAATAAAATAATTATAAAATGTTTTTTTTTTTAAATAAAAATATTTAAAATTGTAATCAATAAGGACATAAATGAAATAAAGGAAATAAATAAAAAAGCCTTGTAAGATAGTTTTTAAACTGTTTTCATTTGAGAACCCCTTTTATTTTTTTTTGAGGGTGGGAAATCATCCAATGACTTCTCCTGCTCTGGGCGGAGCGCCCGTGTCAGACTTTTACTGGCTAAAACCCACCCGTGTTCCTTCAGTTGCCCGTTGCCAAGATCCCGGTATCCCTTTCGGACTTTCTCGCAATGCCTGAATCCCTGAGGTGAAGCTCTCTTACAGAGAGTGACAGCTTTCTCCGTCCTTCAAACGTAAACGCATGTTTAGACAAATAAAATTATCTTTATCTTTCGCTACATCCATCCAGCGTGATCCAGCTATACGCACGATCGCGTCCTCCCAGCGAGTGTGTGGTCTTCCTCGCTTACGTTTACCAACCGGTCCTTTCCAAGAAGTTATCTTTTTGACCCATCTATTGTCATGCAGTCTTGCATCATGACCTGCGAATTTCCACTAGTATACTAAGTTTGAGTGCATCTATAAGGGCATCGATTGCTTTTGCTGTGTTTCAAATTTTTGAGTGACGAACTCGTGCTGTTTTTTTTATGTTAAGCATACTGCGCTCCATTCCCTTTTGGCATATAATAATAATACCAGCCTATTATTTTGCCACTGTAGGGCCGAGGCTTATTCTTCTCATACTGAAAAGGCACGAGCATTGAGCACCACGCTACAGTCGGAGTCACACGTAATCTGTTCGATTTATGCCCTAAAACGTGTGACTCAATGAATCTGCCCAGCCTTTTCCCAACTTTGTTGGGGTCGGCTTCCAGTCTAACCGGTTGCAGCTGAATACCAGTAATTTACGTGGAGCGACTGCCTATCTGAACTCCACAACCCAGTAACTGGGCAACGATACCCCTAAAACGTGTGACTACAGATTTTTAATTTGTCTGTCTGTGATGTCTTGTTTATACCTTTTTAGTTGATTGAATTTTTTGTCGTAGTTCGGTTTTAGTTTTATTTATTAATTTGGTTGATGTGTTCTAAATTAAAATCTAAGCCATTGTGTTTTGTGACTCCATTTAGAGTTAAAAAGTACATTCAAGCGTAAAACATAGTGTAAAAAAGTAACTTTTTGCCTGGATAAACTTTTTAAGGGACTGTAGGTACCTGAAAAGTCCAAGCTTTTAGTCTGAAAAACAGTATGTAACCACATACAAAATAAAACCTCCTTCAACAGAAACTAGGCCGACCCGGGCAAACCTATTTGGACCTAAACTCTAACGAAAGCGCTTATTCATGCAAAATTAATGGAGCAAAATGAATTGGACGTAGGTGTCGGTGGAAATCTCGAATGGCAACACATTACTCCATAAACATCATCCAAGTCGGCTTGGAGTGAGATTTATTGACGTTTCACGAAACGTGTGCGTAAGTCCGAAAGTTTTGAGGTAACCCTATGAGGTGTTGCAAGGGAGGGACGGACGGGTTTTGGAACAGGAGGTAGTGATTATACTGTTAAGGTCTTCGCAACGTGACACGCTTTGACTGATTTTTACGGAATTTAGATCCTGACCTTTTATGACTAAATAGCGACCCGGTACTGCTTCGCACGGTTCTTACGACTTGACAAAACATCGACATTTCTTAGTTATATTATGTTACTATAATAATAATAATTGGTAATAGTAACGTACTACTTACGGAATCAATTCTCTACACGATGGTGAAAACCTCATCAAAATCTGTTGCGTGGTTTTGAAAAACAAGGCGCACTATAGGAGAACACGAAAAGCGACTTTATTTTATAACATGTACAGCTGATTACACGTTACTGTAGTGATTGGTTTTGTTAGTGGATGCTAAGAGACAGGGTCTTTGTTTTGTAGGTATCAGTTTTCTGTCAATTTGTGGAAATTTTTATTGTTTTGTGTCAGTTATCTGTCAATTTGTGGATTATTCAAAATTAAATTTCGACTTGCTACTAACTTAACGATACCGACAACAAAGTCTCAAATATGTGTTGGTTTCAATCTCAATGTGAGGACCGAATAATGCACAAAATTCATTGCGTTATTTAGTTTATTGTGCAGACAAATTCGAACATAAGTATGAAGCAATGAATTAGCAATATCTTTCAAAATTATTCTGATTATGATTGGTTGCTACGCAATTAGGGTGCAGATATTGTTACTTAATAAATTATGAGGGAGTTTAAATCCTTTTAATAAAATTATATCCACATCCATTTCCTTCTTTTTAGTCTTTTTTTATATACTTTCTATACTTTCCATCGTGTTTGTGAACATAGCTCGTTTTCCTTTTGTTTTATTACTTATAACTGATTCAACTAACGATATTATCTAAAACATCGTATAATCATTAAGTTCTCTGCTAGTGCTGTGCACTTCTGTAAGTGACGAATTCACGATATCTACCTAAAACTGTATGTAATTTTTGTTTGTGTATGTTTAACGGCTAGTTTCTTCATCAAAAGTAACAGTCAACTGTTCTTTCGCGCTGTTGGATTTACAACCCTCGCATCAGCGCCGAGGATTGAAAATACAACAGTGCAAACAGTTGACTGTTACTTTGGCTGTTACTTTTAGACAAGGAAGTTTGGCAATAATTCCTTCTGCACATGTGGTTCCTCATTAACGGCATATTTATGTAAGAGTCTATTAACTGCTCCCAAATTACCATGTTTATTTTCTCTACATTCATCCTTGACATATAATTGTATTTGACATTATATACCTCCAATGAATTTCAACTCTTACTGGCTTTTGTGGACAGGTTTATAATTATTCAATTTGTTACAGTTGTAACAGCAATCACTTCAATTGGTTTAAATAGGTTTTTATTTTTATTTGAATTTGAATTTTATTATTATTAGTCTTTTAGATAGATCATTTTCTATTTTGTGAATGTGAGAACGTTGTAGGCTTATTGGACTGTAGATTTATTGAACTTCTTCTATTTTTGTTAAGTACCTGGTACTTACTTTTTGAAACGCCTACATTGTCCCCCCATGCCTACCAACACTGTAATTTGAAAGTATTGTAAAAGCCAATTATTTTTAAAAGAGTAACCATGAAGTTTCTTGCCGGCTTTTCTCAATAGGAAACGACCAATTGGAACCGTGCACCTAGCTTCTGACGTTTCATAAGTGCCCATGTAGGTTTATGTGAAATAAAATATTTTGATTTTGATTTTGATGAAGAAACTGGCCGTTAGTGAGTAAGTCCTTGAAGTGCCATATCAATAAATAAATAAATACAAAATACCCAGTTACTTTATGATTAGGTACTTCTATTCCGTAAACTCTTGCAACTTAGACCAGCCACCTAAGGTCTTAAGGGACCTTCATACATTATAGTTGCGTATAAACAGCGTCGGTTACTGAAATTTTGAGTACTACGTCACCGTTCGACGAGGTCATAATTTAATTTGTTTCGTGACGTCATGAGTGAAGCATCTACATAATAAATTGTATGGAGATGAACACTAATTTATGGACAAGGGTGTATTGTTATGCGCCATATACAATACGTTATTGCTATTATCTTAGGGATCATGATAAAGGGTCGCTTGGTATTCCGTTTGATGGATGAGTGAGGGTTGGGATGAATTTGTTATAAGCTTATTGTTTTAAATGGTGCTATTTTGTGGCGGCTATTGATATTGATAGGGTTAGTAGTGGAAAAAGGCGATCTCTATTGTGTATCTTTTTTTAAAATTGATTGCTGTAACTTGTGTAATGTAAGGATCTATGTATGTTACATCTCACATTCAAGTTTGAAATCTTTTTAAAGGAACCTAAGTTAAAACCTATAACCGAAAAGAGAAAAACTAGCATTGAACTGTGATTTTGTAAGGAATTGCAGGCGGGTACAAACAAAAGTTACTACACATTTCATTTTTTCAATAATTTGTTTTATTTCAAGCTTTTTATTTTTATTAATATTTGGAATTAACTCATTAGGTACTAGATTTTATTTGATACCAATATTGTTGTAATTTATTTAAAAAAAAACCTTCCCCTCCGTTTTTTTGTATTTGCAGATGAAATAAATAAAAAAAATATACCTTAAGTCACTCCCACAATTAAGACGAACCTAACGACACCTCGTACGTTAAAATCTATCAAGCCGTTTAAGCTACAGAGCGTGCCAAAGAAATAGACATACATACATACAAACAAACAAACATACATACACTCGAAAAATTTTTTTTTTACATTTTTAGTGTTTTTTTTTGGAAGTCGGTTGTTTTTTTGTTGTAAAAAGTTTTTATGTTTACGAATTTTTTAGAAAAAAATACATAAGTAGTGCCAACCCGGACACTGTCAAACTGGCCCTTAATATTTACCAAATAGTTATCGCCGTCGTTATTCGGATGATATCGGTCGGGTCCGCTGGTTCTCGATAAGTAAGGGTTCCTTACAAATTGATACGTGGTGAAAGGTTACAAGTTGGGTTCCACTAGGGAATTGCTCGAGATTATGATAAACATGTTTTAACAAGTGGCTTACTTCCTACTCAGTTTGAAGGCCAATCTACAGGGTTACTTGTAATTCGACGTATATCCGTCAGGAGCTGATAGGAGGGATTTTTTAATGGTACCCATTCAATATATATTATAGTTTTTTTTTTTTTGAATTTAATGGAAAATTGTGGGTAAATAAAATAAGAAACCCTTAAAATTAAAATATCTCGAAAACTATTGAATTTTGGCCATAATTCTGACCCCCTATCAGCTCCTGACGGATATACGTCGAATCACAAGTAACCCTGTATACTATTATAATAAAGCTTTAAAACAACCTGTCGGATTTGAAAAAATCCGATTGATAGCATAATTCTTGAGGAAGGTTATATGCTATTTAACGTCACGCTACGACCCTTAGGCCTGAATTCCTCTTACGCTGATGACGATCGCGTACGGTCGGTCACGTACGCGTAGCAACGTAGTACGCGCCGCGGACGTCAATGTCGCAGTATGGTGCTATATGCAACACAATGATAATACGTACGCGCGACCGACGGCGACGTACGCGACCGACATCAGCGTAAGAGGAATTCAAAGCCAGAACAACTCGGAAAGAACGCTAAGCGAAAACGAAATAATAGCGCGGCCGGGTGATGAAATGGCGGGTGAAACCGCAGGGCACATGTTTGATTCCATTCAACTAATATGACAGTTATTAAAGACTAGCTTCCGCCCGCAGCTTCGCCCGCGCGGTATGTCGATAAAAAGCAGCCTATGTCCTTCCCCAGGGTGCTATCTATCTCCTTGCCAATTTTTTTCGAATTCCGTTCAGTGGTTTAGGCGTGAAAAGGTAACATACAGACAGACAGACAGACAGAGTTACTTTCGAATTTATAATATTAATATATATGTAGGTTGATATTCAAACACACATAAACAGCTAAACGAATTTAAATGTTAATCGGCACAAAGATAGACCATACATTATTATTATCTAGTTACACGACATAGGATACTTTTTATTTTAGTACATGATGAATTCTATACAGTGTTTCCACTCGAAGAATAAATATTATTGAATACTAGCTGCGCCCCGCGCCGGGTAAGGCTCGATCCCGTGGGAATATCTAAAAGTATCCCTCTCTACCCATGTGCCAGTTTCATCTAAATCCATTCATCCGTTTAAGCGTGGAACCGTAAAACAAACTGACTTTCGCATTTATAATATTATATAATTATAATATTATATAATTATAATATTATAATTATAATATTATGTAGTTAGGATTCGAGGAAAGAAAACAATACTGCACCTGCGGTAGAAACCCCTCTGTAACATGAGTGTCTATAGCAGACGTACGTAACTGAAGGAAGCCTCTGGAACAATGCCACGTGACTAGTCGGTTGGTTGTCTTTGACGGCTTGTCTATTCATTGTCTTGCCTGTTCATAGACAACCAAATGGTCACGTGATCGGTAGATATTAATAATAGAGTGCTCGTAAGATAAGTCTGCGTACGGCTGAAATCGGAACTAATAATTAAGTCTTGTTGTTTATGTAAGGTCCAAATAAGTATGTAATTATTTAATTTGTATAGGATTAATTATAATTCCTTTATTTCATTTTTCATACTTATAAATTATATCTTTAAATATTAGAATAAAAAATTATATAAAACATTTAAAAATATAAAAAATAGTAGCCCACCGGTATCGGGAACAGGGTCCAAGCTACCGGCGGTCAGGGCTCCAGAGAGAGGAACCTCCTAACGATGCGAGCCGTGTCCAGGAGTACAGCCTTCTGAATCAAGCCCTTAATCCAGCTGCCCAACGAGAGCCTCCTTAGGTGTTGGTCGAGGCTCTTGGCAATTAAGCCATTGGCTGATACGACTATCGGCACAATAATTATAATTATTAATATAGATTTATATTTTAAATATTACAGCTAGCCATCAGTTGCGCGCACTCTACCTATACCATTTACCATTTTTGTATGCAGGCAAAAATACCCATTGTGTACAAGCTTGCACAATGTGGTAAATAGGTTTTAACCTGTCTATTTGGGACTAGTTCAACGGATCGCGATGTTCAAATATATTATTTTAATTATTGTGAATGTATGTTAATTATTTTCTTTTGTTTTTTTATTATTTATTTTTCCTTAGTTAGTTATAATTAATCATAGTCCTGGCAGTTTGAGTAATATTATGCGGCCTACCCAAATGTCCTTTCTTTGGTATTGGTCGTCAAATCGTCGAGTTCCTTAAATTCCGATTTGAGCTGCACGATTACTGACAAATGCGTGCACTGACTGGACAGGTCCACTCAATCTGCGTGGTTCTCTCCTCAAAAGACCATTTCAGACACCAATCTACATGGTCTTCACTTCATCTGACCAAGATTATGTCTGGACTTTAAAAGAGACTGTGACCCTTTTTTTTTCTTTTTGATGGTGGGAAATCATCCAATGACTTTTCCCGCTCTGGGCGGAGCGGAAAGGCGTGTCAGACTTTTACTGACTAAAACCCACCCGTGTTCCTTCAGTTGCCCGTTGCCAAGGTCCCGGTATCCATTTCGGACTAACCCGCAACCCTGGCAGAGACTGTGACCTCTGAGCTTGTTTCGGCCTTTTTTCTCAGAGTAGTCTACAGTAGACTATATGTAGGCGGGCACGCCCTTTGTGCCTGGAGGCTTTTATTTAGTTAATTTATGTTTACATTTACTTTTAATTTCTGCTTGAGTACATATAGTTCTTGTTTTTTTTTTAAATTAGATTTATGTTTTATGTTGCGTAATGTAAATGATTTTGTATAGAATTATTTTTTTCTAACTGATCAGACAGCTGTGCTGCTGGGGAGTTTGTTGCGCCACTTCTTCTTCCCAGCTAAAGCACTAGGAAGTGGTGAAGGGTGGGCGTTTTGGGGGACTGCCTTATGTAATTTTCACGTTCGAAAAGTGCCGATTCTCAGCCTAGTTTGAATAAATGACTTTTGATTTTGATTTTGATTTTTGAGTCAAATAGGAAACGCCGACCACATCTTATTTCTTATGACGTAAACTATACGGTTTCTTACTTTCTTAACAGGAGAGAACTGCCCGTGACGAGACAACGCCACGTGACCTGTTGTGTTCGACAGTTCTACTTTATTGTTTTATTTTATGTGGGTTTCTATGACGTAAACTTTTATTAATATCTTGTTATTTTTGTGCTGACTGTAATAGCGTCGAGTATCAATGAGACATCGTGACAAAATAGCATCGGTTTTCGTACATCTGGAGTCACACGTAGGTAATAATGTACGATTTATGCCTTAATGAGATGACATATTTAGTAATGACTGATGATATGTCATCTTATTAAGGCATAAATCTTTAATAATGATGTTGATGGGCTCGTGGCTAAGCAATAACAGCCACTCGGGTCGATCGATTAGGTTAAGCTACCCTTACCGCGGTCAGTCCGTGGATGGGTGAACATCTTAGCATACCGAGACCCCTCCGAGCCTCTAAATATGTTGGGGTGGGCTGCCAGTCTAACCGGATGAAACTGAATACCAGTATTTTACATAGAGCGACTGTCTCTGTGACCTCCACAACCTAGGGACTGGGTAACACGATACTCCGTGGTAAAACTGGTTTTCAGACTTTCGGGTCGGATGTAAAGATTGTCACCCATCCACGGACCGGCCTCACCAAGTGTAGCTTAACCTGATCGATCGACACTTGCAGCTATAATTTCTAAGCCACGATTCCATCTATCATAAACAAACCATTATTCTTTATATTTACATCTCCAACTTAACACAAACTGACATCATCAAACTCCATATTTATTTCAAGACCAACTTTCAAGTTTAAAGTACAAGAACGGCTCCCAAAACTTTAAAGTGAAATTAGCATATACGGAATAGACAGTAGTGCAAACACTTAGATGCTGAAGTTAGACGCCAGCGCTTTATACTCAGTCACCCACCTATGCACGAACTAAAGTGGCCTCCATAAATTCAGACCGTGTAAGTTTAAACGGCAATTCGGGAGTTAGGAAGAATGGAAATGGTTCGGGTAGATGTTGAATGCACTTGGGTGTACACACGGCTATACATCAAGCTATACATTTCCAGTATAAGCTGACCTCGCATTGTACGGAAATCCTATACAATGCGAGATCAGCTTGAACTGGAACTGTATAGCTTGATGTGTAGCCGTGTGTACAATCGATAAGGTTTTTCTTGACGGTGTGAATAGCTTACCTTATTAGCCCAAGGCAAAGCGATACACCTCATTAATATTGGAGACAAGGCAACTGACTTCTTCTATGTCAACTCCAAAGCCCAAGATTAGCTTGTCCCAAGCATAAGTGGGATTTCGTCAAGAGCGTGTAGCGTCCTGATGTTCTTCAGTTGCTCTAAAGTTCTAAACTACGTGCCCAATCTGCCTCTCAGTCGTTGTGTTTATTCCTCTGACCGTACATTGTAGTGGTCATTGAAGTGATTGAGATTCCCATGTTCAGAGGTAATTAAAAAAAAAAATCTATTGCCAAATATTATGTTCATCATAACAACTGCTACTTATTAGGTACTAGCGACCCGACTCCTGTTTCACACGGTTTTTATGACTTGCCAAAAGATCGAGATTTCTTTATATGTTACTTTAAACTAACATATAATAGTAGCGTACTATACACATAAACATTCCAGAATTAATTATCTAAACGATGGTGAAAACCTCATCAAAATCTGTTGTGTGGTTTAGAAGAACAACGCGGTCATACAAACACGAAAAGCGACTTTAATTAGCCGTTGTTATGATGAACATTTATTATTATTAACATTTATATTCAGACCATAATCAAAAGATATGATTTAATTAATCGTACCATCTTCTTCTTTTCGTGTGGTTAGTGAGTAACCAGGTGTCAGAGATTTAAAGCCCCATTGTCCTCTGATATTGTAACAATAAATTCTGATTTAAAAGAGTGTCCGTGGAGTTTCTTACCCGTTCTTCTCCATAGGAACCTACTACGATTTGGAATGGGCAACTAGCTTCATCTTTCTGACTGAACGACCCCTTGACAATTAAAAGTGCCTGAAATAAATGCTTTGAGTTTGAGTTTTTGAGTTTGACTTGGCTTCAAATATCTCTCAGGCACCATAATACCACAACTTGTTTCCAAATATGAACTTGTGCCACATCCAGTAACATGAAATCTACGCCGTAACTTTTCCCCGAAGGCGTATATTTCTCTATACACGGGTGTCTATGTCTAATAAAGTGGTCACAGTCGAAGCAAGATTAACAGCATCTCTTTATTATTGTTTGCGTTCGGGTGCGCGCATAATGGAACCACGTAAAAATATGGCGGATTGGGAATCGAAGAGTATTGATATTATTATGATGTACGAGTGTTTTGTGGTCTTTTGATGTAGGGTAGGTCTTCGGACTGTGGACTGGGAATTGAATTTTTGTTTTGAGTGAGTTATGGTTTATTTTATGTTACTAAAGTAGTGTTGTGATTATTACCATGTTGGTAAAAAGAATTGAAGGTTTCAGAACCTCTATTTTATCATAGCACGAGGTTTGTTCTCCATTTTCTTCATCTTAAGCCTTAGTTCTTGTCATTGTAGTAAGTTATTAAATCTATAATCGTCATTACGTGAAATTAATAACCACTTGGAATACGTATAGCTTTTGCTGTTGTGTACGTCTTATTTAATTTAATATACTGATCAAGCACGTTGAGTAAACAAGTGTTTTAATCCATGTTCGTTTAATTATAATCTGGAAATTGAAAACGATTTTTCAAATCGTGGTCGCCCAATCGAAAACATCCCTTTTTTCAATTTAACAAAAAGAATTGATTCGCCACATAATAGCATCGCCGTGAAACATTCTAAAACAAATTTGAGCCATCACAAAACAGGTTTCTATTTCCGGCCTGTTATCTCACCATCGGGGGCTATTATCCGATGCCTTTCCAAATTATATTCGTGAATAGGGACAAAGGGACATGTTCAAATTTGTTATTAGGTGTTTGTAAAGAGGTGGCTATGTTTGTGTTCAGTTGTGCTTGTAGCTCTTGAATTGTGGAAATGAATGGTGTTGATGTTGATAACAATGTGCTTTGGTATCGTCTTAGAATGGGAATTCAGTTACAGAGTAAGAGTCTACCAAAAAAAATACCGTTTCAGAATTATCTTTTCTTTTCACCTTTTTTTTAAAATTATGTTACCCTACACTGTCCCACTACTGAGCAATGGCCTCCCCAATTCATCATTAATCAACCTATTCATAAATCAACTTTTTAATTAGGAAAAGTTCAATCTCTAGACATTACTTTAAGCCTGAGTGAACTTCTCCTTTAAGCCTGAGTGCTTTGCCTGACTGACACCAAACCCCGAATGACGTACAAATCTCTCACTGGGATCATATTCGTCACACTTAGGTATAGATTGCAGCTCCAACACCAACAGTATCCTAAGCATGATTTCGAGTCGCCTTATCTGTGTTTTCGTGGGTCAATGTTGTGCCATCTCACATGGGTTGCCACAACGGTGATCCTATTTGTTTGCTTTTGTTTTGTGAATTGTGAGTTCTTACTAACATAGTTGTAAGTCTTACTAACCATTTTTGAGTCACGATACTCGAATAAAGAAAATTCTATTCTATTCTATTGTAGCCATTTACGTTCCGAATTCAGTACGAAATCAATTAATAAAAATAAAAAAATAAACTACCGCCATTAAGAATCACTATGTGCACACCTTAACCAGCGCACCACTTGGGAGGAAATTTGTATAAATTAAATGAAAACGGTACAAATGAAAGAATTTATCATTTTGTACGTGTCTCGACTTATATTGAGTATCGCTTTTCTTTATTTAATTTGTGTCTGCCTGTCCTAGGGAATTTCATTTTCTTTACATATACGTGACAAGTTATTGGCTCCGTGTGACGGTTCGGTATATTTAAATTGGAGCCGTGACACGAGTTTTCTGAAGGCGATGTTATAGACGAGTGTAATATTCGTCTCGTTTTGTCGGCTCTTAATATTCGGTAAAGGAAATATTTGGCGTACCAGCTGATTATTTATTACTCGGCATTTTTCTGTGAACTCAATATACAAGATGTATGGGGAAGCTCAAGGGCATATTTTGGCAATGCAAAGGCCCTATATGCCACTTTGCCTCCTCTTAAGAATGTAAGGTGGTTTATGTTCCAAAGTATGGAAAGGTTTACAACATACACATAGACACTGCATTACATTAACCAAGTAGGAATTTTTTCACATTCGGCAACATTTATTAAAAAAATGCTACATTTATTTTAGCCTATTTATGCCCTGTAATAAGAAGCTCAAAAGTCTGACAGTCTTATCAAGGGGTATCGTTACCTATTAACTGGGTTGTGGAGGTCTGATAGGCAGTCGTTCCATATAAAATACTGGTATTCAGCTGCATCAGGTTGGAATGGAAACCGACCCCAACATAATTGTAACATAATCATCATTTCATTTCAGCCGAAAGATGTCCACTAGGTATAGGCCTCCCCCAAGCACCGCCACTTCGATCGGTTCTGTGCTGGCGTCCAGCGGATTCCTGCGGCCTTCACCAGGGGGCCAAGTCTACTAACTTACAAACGTGTCAGTGGTCTCGCAATGATGAGTTTTTGACAGATTTTTTATGGCATATTTGTCAAAAACTGATCATTGTGAAACCACTGACACGTTTGTAAATTAGTAGACTTGGCCCCCTGGTCATCGGTCCACCTTGTGGGCTGTGGGCTAAAACGGTTATGTTTGACAATATCACGAAACCTCCTTAAAACGTCTCAAAAACCAGTCAATACAAAAAGAAATACAGATTCCTCACCGACCTTTTTCCCGTCTCTCTAAACGAAAATATCAAAACAATGTCGTGGACGATGGGTTTCTTTCTTATTAATTTACTTTAATTAAAACTGACTTTTGCTAAAATAACTTGATTACAACGCTGGGGAACGTTACAAAAAAAACGTTATTACAAAACACTTTGGCACAAAAGGAATTCTCATTCTTTCGATTATACTGAGAACTGAGTTTCAGTAAAATGTTTTTTGTAATAAATTGCTTGAAATAGTGGACTGTTTTAGCTGTGTTGTCTTTTCTTCTAGATATTATGAAGACGCTTGTTTTAATTATTTAGGTAAGTATGAAATGTTTAAATAGTCAGCCAAATTAAAAAAAAACTTACTATATCGGCTGTTTGCTTAACTAAAACCATTTCTTTGATCAAAACATGAATAATTAATTCAAATTATTAACATAACATCACGCCTGCTATGTCCGTAGGGTTAGGCAGAGGTGTAGGTACCAATAGTACACCCACATTTTGAGTTTCAAAGTCCCATGTAATAAGGGGCGAGGTTATTGCCATCAACCGGGCACGAATTCAGACTCCGGGCTGCTACTGAGAAATTCCTGATGGAAAAACCCAATAACACTTTAGCCGACCTGGGAATGGAGCCCAGGACCTCATTCTCAATAGTAGAGCTTGCAACTAACGCAGTCAACCAATTAGGTTATAGGTACATCGTCGGTATATTTAGTAATTATGGACAGTAAACAAAGATTATGAGTAGTAATAGACTCTTATCACCAATGAGTCTCAACCATACATATTATAGTATTATCCCTTACATTATTATTTCTCGAACTTCCACATGTAGCAGGCATTCTAACCTGACCTTTCACCCACGTAAGACCATCCATCAGAATCCCCCTATACCTGGAGATCCAAGGGCGGCATCACACATCGGCTATATCGTTCTGAAATAAGGTCCGATCTACATACACCCGCTAGGTGGGACACAATGTTTTACATGAAAAAGGAACGGTCCTATATGGGAAAAAGCAATATCGTGTTAGTGCTTGTGTTTTGTTTTTGGTCCAAGTTTTGGGAATTCAGCGACTTACACAGAAAAATTGCAAAAGTCCAGAATACTCCAGACCCAGAAAATAAATTAAGATTGAATTTCTCTCATAAAAAAATACAATTGACGTAGTTAAGCCACGCCGAGCGTTGGACGCAGAGAGTTGTCGCTGCGTTCAGCGCTCGGCGTGGCAACACGTCGTATTCGGGTTTGCGACTGGTCAATGCTGAGGATGCTTCTTTGAGAGGTGAAACACGTAAAGGAATAGGTTACTAAATACATTTACCTCTATTGTATTTTGTAATGGATCTCCGAAAAGTCACGCCTGAATCAATATATGTTGAATTTGTCTCGTTGAGAGATTTAAAGTAGGTATTCTGTTTTAAAAATAATTACTTTTTAAATATTGAGCTAAATATTGAAAATGCAAAACAAACGATGAACTCAAAGCGCTTTGTTATTATGCTATGAAAGCGTAGCAACGTCTACTGTTTCCTTTTAAAGCGAAAAATCTTAATACTTAATACATATTTTTGCGTATCACACTTTTTTTATACGCGATTCCCTTAAATCTGCACCACCACCCAAGTGCACTTGTGATAAAACGACACTATGTTCAGTAGGGTCATTGTGAAAGTATACCAATAATGCGCGGCGCGAACTAGCGTACCCCAGTATGCTAACACTGCTAATGGGGAACGAAATTTTTCGGTGAACCACCTTTTTCTTTTTGAAATCTATCTTGGACTTTAGGCTCTATTTTATTATATATTTTGGAGTCGAAATATCAGTGGAGTTGGTGTGATCGTTTCCTTTGGACGCAGTAGTTCACCTTGTAAGTTTTTCGACTATCATTGCTGCTAATTTCTTCTCAACTGTTTTGAAGTCAGAAGCCTCTGAAAATAAATTGGGATTCTGAATACTGTCATAGAGCTTATTATATCACCCCTAGACCGGAGTGGTTTATCATGTTCACCGAAGTACGAAAATAAAATAATTATGTTCAAAATAGTGGTCAGTTATCTACTTAGCTACCAGCAAACAAAACATATTAATATGAAATATCCTTTTACTGGGGAATCGTGGCTAAATAATAACATCCGCATTGGTCGATCGTCGACGTCAAGCAACGCTGGCCGAGGTCAGACCGTGGATGGTTGACCGGCTCTCATTTGTAGATACAGTCATTACGGGTAGTCGGAAGTCCGAAAGTCTGAAAACCAGTCTTTCCATGGGGTATCGTGGGTTTTAGAGATCAGATATCAGCAGACGCTAAATGTAAAATACTAGTATACAGCTGCATCCGGTTAGACTGGTAGCCGACCCCAACATAGTTGGGAAAAGGCAGGCAGATGATGATCCTTTAAAATTAAGTGCAAAATCGTGCCTCTTTTTCATCAACGCAACTCAGTATCACATTGTATGTCCCATCTCCAAAACGTGTCCCTCCTAGTGTCACCCTTTCGCGAAAACAGACCAAACTTTCAAAGTTATCTGAGTCTCGTCTGACAGCCGCACGCCGCCGCCGTAACGAACGTTACGTTTACGTCTCATAGTAATTCCTAATCTAATGTAGTGACGTCACTATAGCAGAAAGATAATGTCCTGTCATTTCCATTATTCACTCTCTTTAGGAAGTGAGTTAGGGCTGTTACATAAAAGCGGTGATTTTTGTCAAGTGTACAGTTTTACCGTGTCTCATTTTGATTTATAATGAACGACTTTTATTTATTTATTTTTATTATACCATTTATTTCAGGCGATACAGGCCCATATAAAAATACCTTAACCTAGACATACATACTTTTATGAAACTTGTGTTAATAAATAAGGCTTAAGACTATGTTAGTAGCACTTCACTTTGCACTAGCTTATCTTTGTGCTGTCCTGTGGTACTTGTCCGCGGAAGCGACGGAACACCACGTCCTGCGGCCAAAAGTCTTCTTCTATGACAAGGGGCAGATAACAATTTGGTACACGCACCACGAACGCCTTGAAGTTGACGTTCCGGTGCGATTCCAGCAACTGCACCCTCGGCGTGTACTTGATCTTCTGGCGCACGTACTCCACGATGTCTTCCGCCTTAGTGGTGTAGTGCAGGCGGGAGATGTACACCGGTGTGTTCGGCTTTGCAGCACGCAGGTTCACTGTGGGCTCCGTAGGAGCTTTACCGCAGCGGTTCTTTTTAGTTTGCGATCGGCGCTTCCTCCTTTGCACTGTCACGAAACCGTCATCATTATCAGCCCTTTTCATTGCATTTTCCGGCAAGGACTTGATACTTGAAGCTCCTGGCGCCTTTTATGCAATCATGGGAAAACGCGTCGCCTCCCTGATGCGGCGGGTGCGGGGCAGCGCCAACAGCCTCTTGATCACTGTAGCCGATAGGGCGGAAGGTCTAATACTAAGACACTGGACCAGGACACAAGTATAACTGTGGTTTGAACCTTCAAACCGTGGTTAGAAATAATGTTTCTTTTAATTTTTGTTTAATCGATTATTGTATTCTTAATGATTTTGATTTTATTGGTGGTGATTTTGACATTATTGTGAATGATTTTGACATTATTGCTATTATAATTATTAATTATTTTCGGGATTTGCCAAATATAATTTACTAACACTAGTGTGTAAGATGTAGTGTATCTAGTGTGTGATTACTAACAAATTGAATTGTAATCTGTTAAATAAATGATAATAAAAAAATATGATTATAAATCTATGCACGAGTCTGTGGGTTAAATTCCGGGCAAGTACATGACCTGCATAACCCGAGCTCTCTTCCCCTGTTCTTCTTTATAAGGGGTCAGGTAATGATCTGGGGGCCTTAAACGGCCACATTAGCAATTCCTCTAAAAACAATTCATTTCCTGATTTTCTAGCTGTCATTTGCAATTCCTCTAATTTGACACCAAAGAAATTCATAATGTGTGGACCATTTAACGAATCTCCATAGAAAACGGTCAAACGGATGAATTATTTCGTAATATGAATCGCACGCAGATCATAATTATGAATTGTCAGATTGTGACAGTTTACGATGATTAATAATATTTTCCTTTTATGATTCTGCCAAAGTGGCTGGTTTAAGCCCCCAAATCGTAGTAATGTGACTTTTTCAACTCATAATATTTACTTTCTAAGTTTATCTTGGATTTTACTGACACAGGTGAAGGAAAACATCGTGAGGAACCTTAGATTATAGATAAATATAAGTCGGAAATGAAAAAAAAAACCCAACTTGAGCAAGTGTGGTGATCAATGTTCGTGCCTTTTCTGTGTGAGAAGAGGCCAGTGGACAATAATAAGACAGACTTTTACTGATTAAAACCCACGCGTGTTCCGCAGTTGCCTGTTGCCAAGGTCCCGGTATCCGTTGCGGACTTTCCCGCAGGGACAATAATAAACTGGTATTATAAATCTATTGGATTACCGTCATGCCTTTTATTTTGCCATGCTAATTATATAATTGATGTATAAAAAATATTGTAAAACATTATTTTTAAAAGAGTAACGGTGGAGTTTCTTGCCCATTCTTCTCCATACGAAATCTACCTTTTGGAAGGGGCAGCTAGAATCAGTTCTATTTTTTGGTTTTGACGTTCGAAAGTACCTACCTCCAATGTGCCTATTTGAAATAAATTATTTGACTTTGACTTTGACTTGATGGTAAAGATCGAAGATCCTGTGTTTAAGTATCTAACGGAAAGTTTTAAGTATTTAATAGAAGCATGTTTATAACGTCGATTACAAGTTGTTCGTATTCATTCCTCTAAGTGAAACATTACGTAGAAGATGATTAATATTACCATAAATTATAAATAAAACATTTTAACATAATAATTTATACACTTGTAAAATATTTCTTCAATTTCAGCATAAATAAAATTATGTAGGTAGGTATCTTATAACACAAGTACATAATTAAATAATGAGGCCATCACTTAAAAAAATACTGATTTGTTGGTCTAGTCGTATCTATATCTACTGCTGATCATGAGGTCCTA
The DNA here is from genome assembly GCA_947363905.1 of Lithophane semibrunnea. Taxonomy (NCBI): domain Eukaryota; kingdom Metazoa; phylum Arthropoda; class Insecta; order Lepidoptera; family Noctuidae; genus Lithophane; species Lithophane semibrunnea. Next base: position 15,812,336 of record OX376194.1, read on the forward strand.
TATTCGATTCCCAGGTCGAGCAGTTTTTCATTTGGCATTTCTCAATAGCAGCCTTTTTTTTCTGAGGGTCCCACCCTCAAAAAAAAAAGTATGATCAAATGACTTCTCCAGCTCTGGGTGGAGCGGGAGGGCGTGTCAAACTTTTACTGACTAAAACTTGTGTTCCTTCAGTTGCCTGTTGCCAAGGGCCCCGTTATCCCTTCGGACTTTCTCGCAGCCCTGGCAGCTCAATAGCAGCTTAGATTCTAGATTTATGCCCGGTTGATGGCAATAGGCTTGCCCCCTGTTACATGGGACACATAGCAGGCGAAATGTTTGTTCTACTGCAGGTACACCAGCTTCTGCTTAACCCTTCAGGGAAAAAAAGCCGAGATGTTGTGTAAAAAAAAACTAAAATAAAACGTTTTTATAGTAAATCGCATGTAAAAAAAACTAAAATAAAACGTTTTTATAGTAAATCGCATGTAAAAAAAACTAAAATAAAACGTTTTTATAGTAAATCGCAACCAATAGTCGTCTCAGACCAATCAGCCTTATTCTTTTATCAAAAATTACGTTAGTACGCCCGAAGGAATTCTCTCATTTGACTGACATCGGGAATTTGTAGCAAATTATTATTTATTTCGACCTCCATACATAGACAGAAACTGGTGCTGATAATACATACATTCAATGTTATATTACAGAAGGTGCTTGTGATAATAATATTTTTTGTATTGTTTTATGTAGTGACTATTCGCTCGTTTATTATCATTACATCTTATAATTTTGTTGTATTGTGATTTTGACTTGCGAATGTATCTATATTCTATTATGTAGTAAGTATACTCTAGATATGGACGTCAGATAGGCAGTCGCTCCATATAAAATACCAATATGCAGCTGCATCCGGTTAGACTGGAAGCCGACCCCAACATAGTTGGAAGAAGGCTAGACAGATAGATACTCTACACATGAAAACATACCAAACAGACAAAATAAGCTAATAATACATTTACAGTCAACGTCAAGATTTTACTTATATTAAACATACTAGATTTGAAAACTGCACAATTTAATGTTATTAAGTTATTAAAACTAAAACCCGACTACCACAAAAAGCCAACTAAAAATATATAAACAAGACATCCATACATACAAATAAAAAAACTGGAGTCACACGTTGTGTTATGGCATAAATCGAACAGATTACCATTTTTTTTTTAATTCATGACCTTATTACGTCGCATAATCGACGATCAAGACGCTTCCAACGATACCTCATTTGTCAAATTACGATGAAGAATTTATGAGGGAACAGATGAACAATACATACCCACATACATACATACACACCGGTCAAAATCATAACCCTCCACCGTAGTCGGGTAAAAACATAGTAAAACTAACTTCACAACCAATTTAAACCGAAACCTAAAAACGATTTTAGTGTCACTTAAACCTCAATTTAAAGCATCCCAAGATATACATATTTTAGTGAGACCCAAACTAAATTATATCAACAAACTAAATAAGCAACCATTACTAAGCCGAAAGCAAAATTACTAAAGGCCGGAGCTAATCAAGATCTATTGGACTCATTAGTGGCTAACGAGAACTTAACTAGGGTCATCCCTGTGGGCCTCTACCTAAAAGCTGAGGTAAGTAATTCTTATTATAGATCCACGCTTGGTGATGCACGCAATGTTTTTTTTTTTTTTTTTGGTAGTCTACCTCACTTGTTTTGAGATCGCAATCGAAACTATACAACGTGTAACGTTAAATGCGCAAAACCTCAGACACCCCAACTAATTTTTAATTCATTTGACTTATTTCAGAGAGAAAAAAAAACATTAAAAAAAATTTAAAGGTTTTATGTGCCGTTTTAGCTTTGGAAGATTCGTATTTGCATTGAAATAAAAGCTATTATTATCCTGCGTATGAGAAAATTTAAATTGGTCGACAATAATTTGTGTTTTTTTACCTATTTTGGCGGGTTTGCGCATGTGATGGCTTGATCTATTAATAAATAGACACGGCAACGTCTTATAATGAAGATTTTTTGAAAAATGTGACCTGTATTAGTAGTAGACGCCGTTCCGATCGAGTTTGTGAGGTAAACAACCATAGCTGCACGTCGCCACTTTACCTACATGAGCTCAAAAATATACAACAGAATCAATAAAAATATCTACATATATTCTGTTACCAGTAATGAATGCAAGAAAAAACTGGCGATTTTATTAAAATCACTAACTTATGATGCAACAGAAATACTTGTGGAAATTTAACCCCTTGGTAAACACACAAACACACACACTCACACTCACACACACACACACACACACACACACGCCACACATCACACCATCACTCCCTTACTCTACATCAGGTACTCATACACACGGCACATAATCTCAAATGTATTTTTATATAATTTATTTTTTATCTTTTTATTATATCTTCTTATATTCTAGTTTAAATACCTTTGTTATGTATTAGTCTAGGAACAACCTACCCTCTCACTAGGAGTCGGGCGTTGGTAGCTGCGCCTCAGTTTTTAACTTTTGCAGCTATCATCGTTTAACATTGTTTATCTTTGTATGTTTATGTTTTTTGTTCCCAACAAACGATAAAACGATTATTATATTAAAAAGTGGTTCAATTGATTTTGCTCGTTATTGTGATCCAACTATTTCAAGTTTTGCGCATTTCACGTTACACGTTGTAGAACTATTTGTATGGAAATCGGTTGTCAATGTATGGGGATGTGATTCGGAGGATTGAGGAAAGTTTTATAAACCTTGCATATAAATCTGACTTTCTTTATTCACGATCGACAATGTCAAAAGGAACGGTTCCACCTTACGATTATAACCTCAAAATTAATCGGCAAATTATGAATACCACTACTGAATATTACAATGAGTAACGAATTCAAATTTGCGGGCGTGCGGCCGGCGACCGCGTCATTTGCAGTGGGTTCCGTATTTGTGCGGTTCTCTATTTACGCCCAACGAACCCTGATTACGGGTAGTGCTAATGGTGGGCGGTCCATGCGGTATACAGATGGTATTTTCATTTATTTAACTGATATTCATATGGTATTGATTACATCAGTTTGAAACGTCACCAATTGTTTGAAAGGCTAATTAACTAAACATTTTTGGTGAAATGCAGTGAGTCAAAGTTAGTACAGTTATTTATGCAATTTATCATTCGACAAAATAATGACGAGGAGCCATTTATGAGCCTAACCCTAAAAGGATAACCTACGACTCTGCGGCAGCTGTTACAAAATATATCGCCGTATCTTTTGACCTGCATGCTAAGCATGACCACGTATAAGCATGACCACGTACAAGCATGACCACGTATAAGCATGACCACGTATAAGCATGACCACTTATAAGCATGACCACGTATAAGCATGACCACGTATAAGCATGACCACGTATAAGCATGACCACGTATAAGCATGACCACGTATAAGCATGACCAAGTATAAGCATGACTACGTATAAGCATGACCACGTATAAGCATGACCACGTATAAACATGAAGTGAAGTGACCACGTAAGAAACGGGTTTCTATGGTGCTCAAGCTATGCGTGCTGAAATGCGTACGAACTTGAGGCTTCAGCCAACTCTGTTTTCGACCACCACTTTCGAAGTAGTAAGTACTATAGTGTTGCTGTTATATAGAGCCGATGCGATAATTTCAGTAGTCTCCCTTAAATTGCCGAAAACATGAAAAAGATTCTATGTAACGACCAACTGACTGGTGTACTGTGAATTTCCTATTATATTGAAAAACCTGAGATAGTTTCTCAGACCTAATATTGGTGCTGAATATTGGTTTCTGTGTAATTTGTAAGTGAAAATTGTACAGGGTGCCCAGGCACACTGTACTCACTCCTTAAAATAAGGTATTACCTAAGCACTACGCCATAATGAACAATCCTATTACCATTTACCGGGAACTTTAGGAAGTCCCGGACTAGTATAGAACACTATTTATCAGGAATAACAAAGTAAACTTTGCCTGAGACTGCTCTCTATTGAAGTTAAATTTAGTGCCCAGTCTCAAAAAGCATAATCAGTCTATAATTTTCCCACTGCTGGGATACAGGCCTCCTCTCGGTGAGAGGGAGTGGGCCGTAATCCACCACGCGGGCCCAATGCTGGTTGGTAGATGTCACAACGTCTTTAAATTTTTGATTCTAGGTCATGTCGGTTTCCTCACGATGTTTGAGAGCAGTGGCGATGAAATAATTTACATAAAATTAAGCGGCTCTTAGGGTTCGAACCTACGACCTACAACTCGTAAATAGTGGCCGTTACAATTGGGCCACCACTGCTCAAGAAGCAGATTGATATCTATTATTACTATTAAAAGTTTAACAATGTACTTTTAGTAGTCTTGATTATTGATAGCTTTGATGTATTATCATTCCTTACGCTTGAATTTAAAAAATCCTTCAATTAAAAATACCATAGATTATAAAAAGTTATTCAATTACTATAACGTTACGTAATACTTAAGCTCGTAACTCGAGGAGCTCGTGGCTAAGTAATAACAGCCGATCGGGTCGATCCATCAGGTTAAGCTACGCTTGTCGGGATTGGTCCGTGGATGGGTGACCATTTTCACATATCGAGACTCCTCCGTGCCTAGGAAAGCACGTTAAGCCGTTGGTCCCGGCTGTCATTTGTGGATCTTTGACAGTCGTTACGGGTAGTCAGAAGCTCGAAAGTCTGACAACCAGTCTTACCAAGGGGTAGCGTATTACCCAGTTACTGGGTTGTGGAGGTCAGATAGGCAGTCGCTCCATATAAAATACTGGTATTCAGCTGCATCCGGTTAGACTGGAAGCCGACCCCAACATATTTGGGAGAAGGCTAGACAGTAGACATGAAACCATACCAAACAGACAAAAGTCAACGTCAAGATTTTAAATAATATTAAACTGCACAATTTTATGTTATCAAGTTATAAAAACTAAAACCCAACTACGACAAAAAGCCAACTAAAATAGTTATTTATGCAACTGTTATATAAAAAGGGGTATTAAAACTTTATTGTTTTATAATTATTTACAGTTGCATACAAGATTTTATCAACACCCATGGTATGAATCTTCTATAAAAGTTGGGAAAAAGGCTAGGCAGATGATGTTACGTAATACTTAATTAATTTTATTCGCGGACCACTTACATTTCAGTTAACCCTATTTACTGAAAAAAAAACAAAAAAAAACCCTAAAAAAAACTCTACAAGAGGCTTCATCAATATTCACATAAAATGTTTTCAATAAATACATACGATTCTGTATCATTTACATTGGGACAATGAAAACGTGGAGTTTTTACAGGAGCTTTTTATTTCAACTTTTTCAGAGCACGGGAGCACTGAAGGTTATTGATCATCGGACCGTATTAAAACGCAAACACGGGGGTCTTAATTTGCATGTCTCTGTAGGGTTGGTGATGCGAACCTTTTTGCTACTTTTTTTTGCTTATTGCTTTTTTTTTTTTGGGAAAATCGATGTTCATTTGACTGTGATGTAATAAGCTATCATTTATTGCTGTTTGAAGAATATAGCAAATGAATTGGTTACGCAGTATCCTCCTATGAAAAAATAATTACATTTTTTAGAAAACAGAAGTACCTACTTATCACTTTAAAATAAATATTGTCGACGGTAGAATGCTTGAGAAGATAGGTTTATGTATGTGGAAGAATGTTGTTGCTATGTAGAATATTTTAGCACGATAACTTCATGTTTGATTCATTTTATTCTATTTTCGATTTTAATTTTAGATATGGAAGGATATTATCAGCATGAAGGATCCGGATTTTTGGAACGGCCATAAAGAACTTTGTTGAAGCCAAACTGAACTTTACTTATATTAATTAATGTTTCTAAAATCAATTAGGTAAACCTTTCAAAGTCAAGTCAAAGTCAAAGTCAAATAATTTATTTCAAGTAGGCACATTAAAGGCACTTTTGAACGTCAAATACATAGAAATAGAACTGATTCTAGTTGCCCCTTCCAAAAGGTAGTTTTCGTATGGAGAAGAATGGGCAAGAAACTCCACCGGTACTCTTTAAAAAAAAAATGTTTTACAATATTTGGTATACATCAATTATATAATTACATGTGAAGACGATGCACCGAGAATACAATTACTGTACCACAATAGGTAAAAAAAAAGAATTAAAAATGGAGCAATGACAAATAAATTAATTAAGTATGTGATAGATACATGGTGCTCACATATTATTTACAAACATTGTAAAAGTATACCATATCACAATATTCCTACAAACTTACAAGTAATACTAATAGGACAGTGTGTGAGTGTAATAATCATAAAATGTAAAAAATCTATGATATACAAATTTTAAAAGACAAACCGCTATTCTGCGTAACCGGTAACCGGTAGACATTCCACCGTCAACTTTACCCAACCAAATGCAAACAAGGTCACAAAACACACAAACATTAACAACAAAACCAATTGTAATTACGTAATCTGATTGTAACAACGGCTAATTTTTGTAACAAAATTATTCATGTAAGCCTAGCAAAGCGGCAACCCTGCAAAATGAATATGTAACGAGTAGATATTAAAATATCAAGTGTTATTTACAGCGGGCCAGAGCTGTGCGTGTAGGTAAATTATTCCGTGTCTGCTGTTGACGACGGCTTAGTGGGTCGTGATGTTTATTATAAACAGTTTACTTTACTATGGGTAGGGTTTTTTTAACTCATTGTCTGTGGGATTGGCAGTATCTATTGTAACTGGTCATGTTTGTCGAAGGAAGGTTTGGCTGGTGGAGCAAACGAGTCCTGGAATGGAGATCGCAGATCGCATAAAGTCCCGGAAATAGTCTTTGCCCAGCACTGGCATAATAAACACAAACAACAAAATTATAAAGTATCGTTACCCCAAAATACATTAAATCCCCTTTTTAATATTAATAGGAATTCTATCAGAATATCGGTACATAATTATGTAAGTCTGTCCCGCTTCGAGTTCTGTTTACAAGTCCTCCTCATCAATTCCAAGTATTTAGGATTTAGTCTGTGGTAAAGCAACTCAACTCAACAACTTGCAACAACTCACCTTGGCAACTTCTAAAGCTCAACAACACCTGTAATGTGGGTATTGTTGTAAATTATGTTAACTTGTTACTAAATAGTGTCGGAGTTAGGCTGGTGTTAGAAGTCAACATAAAGTACTTCTAAATAATGTAGGCAATTTTACCAGGGCTAACAGTTTGGGTCTACGAGATTACTACGACGTAGCTGCTGTCTACGTTGCTACGTTGTTCGTAGCCGATTATCGCATCAATTGTATTTGAATTTAGTTTTGTTTAGCATGTGTACGATATTTTTATTGCATACATACGAGATTAAATTAAAATGTTTTGAAATGGTAATTAATCCGTAAGTATAATAAAATACACTCATCAAAAATAGTGTAATTTTTCATTTAAAAAAAACTATTTTGTTCATACCGAAATCTAATGTGAGCACGTTTTCCTTATGTGTTTAAGACGTTGGCTATATTCTACGTGGCCTGGTCACAAGTAGCCGTGCATGCAAACCGCACGGGACCATTAGTTGTGACAATTTGTGGGAGGCTTACGTCGTGCTCCTTGGTACACATCTTAACTAACGGCATAAGGTAGCATGCATGTGAAAATGAGAATTTCGGGACGTGGGGGAAACTCAGGGATTATGTCATAAGGGGGAGTTCTCTTGTTTCATAATTAAAACAAGCTACGATCCCCTATTCAAGAGTTTCTTCTTCATAGAACATGCTTTTCATTTGTTTTGAAATTGTTATTGTGAATTCTGAGTTTGGAGGGTGTCGGACCACTTTTTTGGTTTAGCAAAATAAATAAATTCCAAAATAATTAACTCGAAAAAAACAGATTTCTCGCAATTGACTTGTGAATTTGAACTTATAAAGAAATGTTTTTTTTTGTTCATCATCAATATTCTTTTTATTTTATTAACATGGCATTACCACCAGTCTCTTGGGTACATTATTACCAGCCGACAGCGACGCGGAGGAATATTTCGACGCCATATTTTAGTTAATTGTTTATTTGTATAGTTAGTTTTAATTAATATTAGTTAGGATATAATTTGTTAATTAATATTATCCATTGCAAAAAAATAATAAAATAAAAATAATATGATAATAAATATAATTATATATAGTCCCCTTGCTGTTTCACTGCTGGAAAAAGGTCTCCCCATACTTGTACATTCATCGTTGTCTGCTGCTTTTTCCGGCCAATCAGTGAAGAATGAGTCTAGGTCGTCACACCAGCGTTATATAGGCCTGCCTCAGTAATGACGTACGTCTTCAGTCGCCCACTGCGTGACGACATTGGTTCATTTGTCCTGATGCATTCTGTAGGTGAATAAAAATTACACAACAAAAAGGGGTATTTCTGTAACCAAATTATTTTGTTCAGAAATAATTATCCTTCTTTTTCAATACAGTAAAAGCACATTAACTTATTAACAAAATCATTTCGTTACATGGTTTGTTTCACTAATTTAGTGAAACAAACCATGTAACGTTATCCCAAAAGCCGATGCATTAAGTTATAACGAGCTATTAATAAAAACCCGTTCGCTGTAAAACGAGAACCCAATTATAAATGAAGATGAAATGGTTTATTGAAACATAATTATCGTACTCGCTGTTTGATGGGATTTATTGACTTTAACACTATTAATTTACGAGTACGTGGATGTAGGAGTTAACGTGCAATGTGTCATCACATTGCACGTTAACTCCTACATCCATCCAGTTCTCATGAACTGAAGAGCATGAAAACGTTTTTAAAGGTAAAGGAAACTAAGGAAGGTACAAATTTTTAGGGTTCCGTACCCAAAGGGTAAAACGGGACCCGTGAAAGCCCGAAAATCTGACAACCAGTCTTAGACTGGTTGTCAGATTTTCGGGCTTCTGACGACCCGTAACGACTGTCAAAGATCCACGAATGACAGCCGGGACCAACAGCTTAACGTGCTTTCCGAGGTACGGAGGAGTCTCGATATGTAAAGATGGTCACCCATCCACGGATCAACCCCGGCAAGCGTAGCTTAACCTGACGGATCGACCCGTGCGGCTTGTATTACTTAACCACGAGCTTAGTATCTCATAAGTTATGATAAAGATTAGGTACATACTAATCAAAATCATGACTAAACTGCTGCTTTAGATTTTCACTCATAAATTATACCTAGAATACATCCCACCACCGTTCCCTGAGGAATATTAATAACAAAGACTTTAGTATGGCTTTCATTACTAGACTAGCCCAGAGTCTAGTTACTCTAGAACTGGTCAGCACACGCCCTGGACTTAATGTTTTCATTAACTGAAAACAGTTTTCAGATAATATCTAGCGTTGGGGAATTGAGTTTGTGCTGAAGGAATGTTGTGAAAGTATTTAAATGTATAATAATATGTGTGTGTTAACTGTAAAGTTATTAATGAAAGTGGTTGGAGGCTGTTGTCTAGATATTTTGTTAACAAATGTAGCCCTTGTAATGACTAGTTTCGTATTTAGGATTTGGTCAGGAATAGTGGACTTTTTAAACTTATTCGAACGCGTTAAGAACGCGGCGACGGATGAATTCTCCATACAAACGTAATACCTAAATCATTTTGCAATTTGAACCTATTTCTTCTATAATGTGTTGATATTCGGATTGAGACAGATCAGATAGGTAGTCATTCCATGTAAAATACTGGTATTCAGCTGCATCCGCTTAGACTGGAAGCCGACCCCAACATAGTTGGAAAAAGGCTAGGCAGATTGATTCGAACGCGTTAACGTTCACTGACGTCAATTTTGTTCGGAACAATTGTGCTGTGTTACCGAATACCTGCAATACCTACAGAAGATCGCGGGGAAGACCTTGGATAAGACTTGTACAGACTAGGGGAAGCATTATGGCACAAAAGGGAGGACTCAGCGGTGAGTGTGAACAAGGCTGCCAACGACGATGATGATGAATTGTGTTTCCCGTTACTGTCACTAGAAGGCGCCACTGCTGTTTCATAATAATAATAATTCTTTAATTCTTTATTGCCATGAAAAAAAAGTTTACAAAATTTGAAACCCTGGCTCCAGAGCTAGGTTAGAGTACCTGTATTTCAGGAACCAGTGACTTCTTCCATTTAGGTTACAATTAGCAATTAAATAAATTATGTTACTTAAAATTAAGTTTTAAAATAGAAAAGAAAAATGTAATTGGAATTAAATAAAATACTCAAAGCAAGATTATTATAAATGTGGATTTAAACAGAAATTAGGTTAAAAATCTAGAACAAATAATAACATTATCATTAAAATAAAATTTGAACAAATTACAAATTAAAGATAGAATAAGTTGCAGTTGACATTAATGCGATGGAATAGTTATAAGATTCACACTTGGCCCCCAGTATATTATAGTACTCTTTGTTTGGGCCACTGACCGCTCTTTTGATACATTTCTGCGCACAATTGTTTTTGTTTTATAGGAACATTTAAGAGCAAGAATGCTAGTGAAAAATCATCCAAAACAGAGACAATTACTTGCAGACTGGTCGTTCGATGCAGGGATTGCACCTCCTGTGGCGGAGAAAACTTAATACTCGTGTCGAGAAATGTATCATCTTAGATGCATTTATATTATATACTTATGCGTTTAGTTGTTTATTTGTACAGTTAGTTTTATTTAATATTAGTTAGAAAATTGTTTAGTGTTAGATTGTATATTTTATTGAAATAATTAATGTTTATTAAACAATACATTCTTTCTTATGCGTTTAATTAATTGACTTTAAAATTCAGAAATCGCTCTTTCCGAAGTCTTAACATAGGTACCAAAAAATTGATTCTCTTATAATCTTCTCTCAAAGACCACTTGAACCCCGTACATACAAAATAATCAGTGCCTTTGTACTCAATAATTAGATGTCACAGGTACGATACGATGTATTTATTTATTTTATAGTAAATAAATAAATTATCCCACAGTTTCCAATTACCAGCAAAATAAGATGGCGACTGAACGGTCCTATTTAATATACTTAATTAATTATTCTTGTTAATAATCGTCTCATTGCACTTGTAATGTGGAACTCCAAAGGATTACTGAGAGGATGAAATGAACACAGTAACCATAAAGGTATTACTTATTTTATATTAAAAAGATTCTAGCAGGTCTTAGAGAATATTATATTTCTTTGCAAATAGTTCTAAGTAAGAACAAATCTTTGATTTTAATCTACTGCAATCTCTTTATAGCAACTTCAAGTAGACTTATATAGATGACTAGAAGTAATTACATGATTAATTTGTTTTATATCTTTTTTTTTATTTATAATAGTAATTGATGATGATGACAATGAAGTGAAAGAGTGTACACCTCCAAGGTAGATTTTTGAGGAACCAATTATTTATAAATAAGATCTCATGTAAAATGTACCAAAAATCACACCAATAAATGATTTTGAATTTGAATTTATGCTATCTAAAATCGAAGCTAGTTTTTAGGGTTCCGTATCCAAAGGGTAAAACGGGACCCCATTACTAAGACTCCGCTGTCCGTCCGGCTGTCTGTCTGGCCGTCTGTCACCAGGCTGTATCTCATGAACCGTGATAGATATAGAGTGATAAAGATAACATAAAGATAAATATTATGAGTAAATATTTAGCCAAATGCTATAGGATACCTACAGTCTGGTCGTTGAGAGAATGCATTACAGTTTTAACAAATGCCTGTAAAGCTGCGTTGGTACAAATATGTACCAAACGTCAATCGGCGACAAGTACCGCTGGTACACTAACGTACCAGGCGTTTCCCGCGGTTTAAATCTCTATTTCTACTTATAAATAAGGGTTTTTATCGTCTGTGGCAATTTAAGTCTATGGGCAGATAGATATTCTAGTCGACTTACTCATTAAAAACCATAATTTCTTTTTTTTTTTTTTTTTTTTATTGTTGAAGTTTGATGCGTGTGTCACGTGAAAATTGCCGTGACATCTGTCTATTTTTTTCTGTCAATGTCATAATCTCTTATTGTTGTTAGATTACTTACGTATTTATAATAAAACCTGCGAAAATTTCATAAAAATCGATCCAGTAGTTTTAGAGATACGGTCAAAACAAAAAACAAAGCCCACTACGTAACATTCTCTATTTGTAAGTTCTATTTTAGTTACCCGCTTATTGTTTATACATAAGTATGTGGTTTATTTATTCAAGAACCCAAACCAATTAACGATAATGAAGTGCGTTTCGTATTTCTCAAGTGTTTATGCTTTTTGTGCGAGCGCTGGCGCGCCGCGCGCCCGCCGCTCGGCGGGGGGGGGGGTCCGCGCCTTAAGCCCATAACTAAGGTGCGATAGCGTGTACCTCGCAGCTTTCCAGGTTAATTTTTGGTTTAGAGGTATGCGGAACAGGGGTGTAAAGTTCACTCATTCACCATAGAAAAGGGAGGATCCTCCGACCAGACGGGTGTTGTGTCTGGCGGGCACCTGCCACGATTGGTTTCGGGTTCTTGTATATATTATTATGTCCACTGCACGGTAAACTTTAATTGCGCGATGCAAGATTTATGTGACGTCAGGATTTTTGTGTGACGTCAAATCTTTGATGCGTAGTTCGCATGTGGCGATGTAGATACCGCCACATTGATATTAGAATGGAATAAATCACTAAAACCTGTCAGTAGGACAATTTCTAGCTGTCATAACGATCAAATTCGCAAAACTCATATTCGTTAGTATGAAACTGACAGGTGTCCCATGTTATTATGGGACGAAACATAACTGGCGAAATGTGAGTGTAGGTACTATAGGATATTATTGAATTTTGCTGAGTGTATACATATTTTTGCTCGTGACTGTACACCTCTACCCAACCCCTCGGGGAAACAGGGCGTGATGTTGTGTTAAATGCCCTTTTTGCCTACATACAGTGAATACGGCCCTCTTTCTCTCCATTTTACTTAAGAGGGATGTGCTAGGGTAGCCCGAGAAATTCAAATTTTCTTCCGTTTGAAAATTTCATGAAATCATCATTCAATGCACTTACATGAACTTAAAGAGTTGTATTGCTGATTCTAATGTTTATAATTCTGTAAATCCATATTTTTTACGGCCGTAAATCATATTTAGATCATTTTATTTAGGTTATAATACTAGAATTAGATTGTATATTTTATATTGTACATAAAACTCCTTAGATATTTAGATCAACATATAACCTGATACTGACTATTATATTTATATAGATAAGATAATACTTTATGTATGTATGTATTTACTGTATATGTAAACGGTACACCACTGGCTACCTGCAGTATTGTCTCTCCTTCTTACTTTAATCCATCCAAAGGTTTGTAAAAGATCGCTTTTACCAACCTTTGGATGGCTTAGCTTTTATAAGGTGTAAGATTTCTAATTTATGTCTGTATTTTTTATGATGAACATAATAAAGAGTATGAAATTCTATCTATCTATCTATCTGATCTACTATCGGATCTATATCTGATCGGACTATGAGAGTGAGGGAAGAGAGAGTGCACTTGTGTCTGCGCAAACACTTGTGCACTATAATATCTCCCGCGCCGATGGCTAGTCTCCGTTGAGATTGGCCGCCGTGGCCGAAAATACGGTCTGGAGGACTATTATTATTATCTATCTGATCTGCAAATTGCAAAAAAACGGAAGAACATTTTAGTTTCGCGGGCTACCTTATCGCATCCACCTTAAGACGTTTATAAATCCAGTGCGAATCGCAGAGGTTTCTTTGATGCTTCTGATTAGTTCCTTTGATCTTCAAGCTGTGAAATTTTAACAGACGTTCAAGTTTCTTCTGAAAGTTATGAAAGTTACTTGCAGTGGAAGAATCTGCGCAGGTTATATTCATATTTCAATCAGACTGGTTTATTTTCTTTGAGATTTTTAGTAAATTAAGTTAGCTTTTGTTAGAAAATAGTTTTAATTACTTGAAAATTCTCTATTACTGAATATTGATCCACAGTATCATAGCGCGGTGGTGATTTGAAATTCCCATTCTTGGCTTTGACACGACTTTTGGCGTCACATTTTCTTTGCACTACAAAAATGAAAATATTATCTATCATTTTATATATAAAAATGAATTGCTGTTCTCTCTAACAATGTTTAGCTAAGACTCAAGAACGGCTGGACCGATTTGGATAATTCTTCTTTTTGTTGTGTTCGTTATTCTCAGGGGAAGTTTTGTACGTAAATTGGGTCAGTTTCCGGCTGACGCAGGTACTTAGTGGCCATGGATGTTTTGGGAAGTACCTGCGTCGCATAGGTCGGGAGTGGACGGCTGCTTGTCATCACTGCGTGGACTGCTCCGAGGACACGGCCCAACATACGCTTGAGGAGTGCTCAGCTTGGGCCCAACAGCGCTGTGCCCTTGTCTCAACACTTGGTACGGGTGATCTTTCGCTTCCGGTTGTGATTCAGTCCATGGTCGGAAGCGAAAACGCGTGGGATGCTGTCGCCTCTTTTTGCGAGGAGGTGATGCATGCAAAGGAGGTAGCGGAGAGGGAGAGAGAGCATACCTCTCATTCCACCCGCACCAGAAGAGCAGCCGGGCGTCGAAGGTCGCTTAACGATCTCCGGCCACCATAAGGAAGGGCCTGCGGGCGGCGAAATTGGGGGCTGTGTCGTCGCCCGAACAGTCAGGTCCAAAGAGGTGGCACGCAAAACATGCGTGCCTTTATAGGAGGACGTGCGGTCGTGGGATCGGCCGCACTTTGTGATGAGGCCCGCTAGGCATGGCGGGCTGATACCAGTCGGGGGTGCGGCGCATGTATAAGTATCTCCCGGGCCCCCGACTCATGGTAGAAGTAGGAACAGTGGGGTTTTAGTCGGTAGGAGTCCAACATAACATCCATGAGGATATCCCCACGGAAAAAAAAAAAAAAAAAAGGGTAGTGTAGGTAGATAGGTAGGTAGGTAGGGTCGGTAGGTCGGTCGGTACTTAGTGCTAACCGTGCGAAGCCGAAGCGGGCAGCTAATACCTACCTAATAAATATGTTTCGGAAAATTATATTATCATATTATTTCATATCATATTTTCTTTTTAGCCGACTTTTTTTTCTTTGTATGTTACGCGATTACTCCGCCAATTATGAATCGATTTCGATGATTCTTTTTTTGTTTGGTAGGTCATGCTTCAGAGGTGGTCCCATATAAATGTCATTAATTTTGCTTGCGTAGTTTTTGAATTAGCTTCATTAATTACTTATTTTTCCCACTTTGCATATTGTAACGAAATAAATAAACACACTTCGTTGAACACGTATAATTTTTGTAATATAAATATAGAAAGACACTTTTTACAAAAAATATAAAAAAGGTGAATATGAAATATAATTTAGTCGCGGCTATGGAGACAGTGGTGCCGAATCAAGCGTAATTAGGTTCAGGAAAACTTTCGGAATAGAACTCTTAGGTAAATTTAGTTACGCGTGGGAGTTCGGTGTGTATCAGCGATTGCAAAAGCTTATAAAAACCATAACTTACTAGCGCAAACGCAACGCATCGAATAAGGAACCGCAACCGAAGGTTGACCTAATGCCAGCTTAGTCTAATTTGCATACGAGATTATTTACGCGTAAAAAATAAACTTGAACGTATTTGAACTTGAAGGGAAAACTTGAAGGGTTTACAGCAGCTGCAGTTTGCAATTCAACGTGGAAGAATCCGAGAAAACGGCGCTTCGCAGTGGATAAATAAATAGTTAATAAGTCACGAGGTGGTTAGTTCCTGGACCGTGCGGTACGTCAAGAGGCGGTATTCCTTGTACGTGGCACGGCGCTCAGTCAACTGCGCCGCCGGGGCGCCTGATCCAGGATTATGGCGAAACGGGGAAACGAGGTGGGTTCCCAATACCCCACCGATAAAGGCCAAAATAGGCCTTTTCACTGGTTTTTTAACCTATGACAAATAAGAAGGTTTTAGACTAGCGAAAAGGATACCGACATACCTTGGAGAAAGAGCGAGTATAGTAGCACAGATAGAATCCGATTATACGTACCGTAAAACAAGGAAACGTGGACACAACAATAAAGACTATAATTAAATAATTATATTGCAAATCTTTCAGCATAGTACGCCGGGAATTACTTGAAGAATTAGAGCTCTTGCGTTCATGAGAAAAAACCGCGACTGACGGCTGCCAATAAAAAATTCTTCATCTTTCTTCACGTCAGATTCAAATTCAAAAAATTGAAATTATCTTACG
The DNA here is from genome assembly GCA_947363905.1 of Lithophane semibrunnea. NCBI lineage: Eukaryota > Metazoa > Arthropoda > Insecta > Lepidoptera > Noctuidae > Lithophane > Lithophane semibrunnea. The sequence continues at coordinate 15,828,638 of OX376194.1, forward strand.
ATTAAAAACGACAACATCGATGGCCAGCGAAGTAAAAAAGTTTTAGGCTCGAAGATTTTATGCAGGGTAATACTGCAGTACCCCCTTTCCAACAAAAAAAAAAAATATCGATAATGGCGATAAAAATAACTAAAGGAGTAACATCCCTAGAAACGAACGACATAAGGATGACGTCACTAGAGGAAGGTAGAGGGGGGTAGCAGCATCAGGAGAGAAGGGAGCAGCTCACTTGAGAGAACTAGAAGAGAAATAAAACTATTAACACCTAAATAACCTATAGGTAACCTAGCCTAAACTAATGACTAACCTATTCTATCTTAACAGACCATCGAAGTGCAAAAGGCCTCCAGATGTGCCTGCTAAACCTACGCAGGACCTATCGGGAAAGGTATACAATAACTAAGGATAGAACAAGAGGATTAAGAATTCAAAATAAACAAAAGGACAACACTAGTTGAAAGAAATATAATATATACATCGAGGTCAAAAGGGGTTGACATCAGGTTATAAACAAGAACCTAAGTCCAAAAGGAAGAACATCAAGCTATAAAGAGGAGCCTGAGTCCCAAAAAAAAAACCCCAGTCTAACAAATAAGGGACTTCAACCTTATATTTAATGACCCTAAGTCTACATCATAGTCCGACTTTCAACTAAGTCAGGGCTTAGAGTCTGACTAGTGTGATGAGTAGGATTAGAAGGTGCGTTTTGCCTCCGGGACATGCCCAGAGGTCAAACACAACCCTCTTGATCGTATCAGTCGGATAAATTATAATTAAGTATGTTATGGAATAGAGGAACAGAACTCGTCTTCACCGCGGTCGGGTAGAGAGGAAATAAACGACTGCTGGCGATAAAACACTATCCAAGCACTATCCAAGCTCTAGTGATAGAGAATAAAAGCGAAATGTTTACAAGGTGCCCCGCAAGCTTCCTTGCAAAAAAATAGCGTTTCGAGAATGTTCTAAGTTAGTTATTACATTTTAAAGGGATCTGCTTACCATTTTCAGAATAAACGTATTAATTATTTGTAGTAATTTTATAAATTGACAACGGCAACTAGAATGACATGACATAATGTAAGAAAAAATGTCAGTTATACGAAATGAAGGTCGCATGGCATGGCCGATTAAAATGAGTCCCTACCTAAAAAGTTCTGAAATAATTTTTGAAATTTATGTAACAAAAAATATAGAACGACTAGTGTATTTCAGTTGATGAATAAAGAGGAAAGGCAATCATTTCAGGATATCTTTTATGTGGTACTGTCCTGAATGGACGGAATCACAGTCCTTGAGAACATACGTGGTTCTAGAGATGACTCTGGTTACACGGCTCTTAATAAAACGGGGCGCTAATTTTCCAGAGAAATAGTCTGACCCCGAAGACCTAGAGAAATTTCGTCTCCATACAACGTCACCGAGGTTGAGGGTGATAGCCGAACGGTTGGTGTTATAAGATCGGGAATTTCGGAGGAAAGCTATGGATAGATTATCGGCGACCTTAGCATAAACCTCGGCGAGGGAAGATAGATTAGACGCGTGCTGGGACCGACTCTCGGCTAAATTGGTGCTTCGAGTCTGACTATGCGCACGAGCGGGATCTATAAGGACTTCCCTACCGAACATGAGGAAGTTAGGCGTAAAATCAGTAGCCAAGTTAATGCAGGAGTTGAGATATAATTTGACTTTGGGTAATAATTTCGCCCAATTTCTCTGGTTTTCACCAACCAATATGCTCAGACACGTGACGACGCTTTGGTTATAGCGTTCTACGGTATTGGCCTGTGGCGTATAGTAGGGTGTATACATTAATGAGTCGATGTGAAAGGACCTAAGAAAATTTAAAAAACGGTTGCTACGAAAAACGGTAGCGTTGTCGCAAAGAATCGCCCGTGGCACTCCGAAGTTAAAAAATATCTCGGATTCCAGGGCTTTAATTAGGGAACTTGCGTCTACCTTTTTTAGAGGAATCAACCAGACATATTTTGAAAACACATCGACCATTGATAGAATATATCGATAGCCATAGTAGGCGATAGGCAACGGACCAATTACGTCTATGGAAATAAGCTGCAGGGGTAAAGAAACTTCCTTTGGATATCTCATCTGTCCACGCGGTTGGGTATTGGCGATTTTGTAGGCTTTGCAAACGTCGCATTGTCTCAGTGTTTCGGTGACGTCGCGAAACATATTCGGCCAATAGTATAGTTCCTTGATCTTAAGGTAAGACTTGGTAACGCCGGGATGTATGGAAGGGAAATTGTTGTGCACTTCCCAAATGGCGTTGGGAACTTTCTCAGCCGGCAATACGACGCGCCAGGGATCAGATAATAAAGGGCTGGAGATGGGCATCCGTCTCAAGAGCACCCCGTCCTGAATGGCGTAAGCAGGAAACATTTGTGGCGTGTCGCGTGCGCCTACATATATCCTTTTGTACCACCTATCGGTAGTATGTTCAGGACCTTGGTCGAACGTAATAGGGCTAGTATAGATCCTGGATAGAGCATCCGGGACGACATGTTGTGTTCCCTTGCGGTGGATGATATCGAAGGTATATTGTGAAATGACGGTGGCCCATCGAGCTAAACGCCCCGATGGGTTGTTTAAAGTGAGCAGCCATTTCAGAGCCATGTGGTCGGTTATAACCGAAAATTTCATTCCATCTAAATAGCAGCGGAAGTGCTTTATGGAATCCAGAACAGATAGGAGTTCGCGTTCAGTGGTGCTATAATTGCGCTCCGCTCTGGAAAATAGGCGGGAGTAATACGCAATGGGATGTTCTACACCGTCAAAGTTTTGAGATAGGACCGAACCGAGACCGACAGCCGAAGCATCGCACTGCAATATGAATGGCTTGGCAAAATCAGGGCAAGCCATCACTGGAGTGTTGACTAATGCTTCTTTCAGCTTAAAAAATGCCTGTTCGGCAGCTTCGTCCCAATTTATAGGGTCGCGACCCTTCCTCTTTCCAATAAGAGCTGTAAGAGGAGCAATTATGGACGAGAAACCATCTACAAAACGCCTATAGTAAGAGCACATTCCTATAAAGCCGCGCAAAGATTTAGCGGTAGTAGGAGTGGGGTAATCGCGAATAGCTTCCAGTTTACTGGGATCAGTCTGGAGCCCTTTTTCGTTGACGATGTATCCCAAGTATTTTAGCTCACTCTTACAGAATTCACATTTTTTTAAGTTTATAGATAAACCGGCTTCTTTGAGGCGGTTTAGCACCTTCCTAAGGAGTGCAAGATGACTGTGGAAATCCTTAGATATCAAAATCAAATCGTCGACGTATCCGAAAACACAGTCGTCGCTGGTAGAAGTGTATTCGAAGTTAACGATAATATCAGTTAGGCGTTGCATTTCTGAAGCAGCGTTTGTGAGCCCGAATGGCATTCTGACGAACTCGAATAAACCGCGTTGGGGAATTATGAAAGCGGTTTTCTCACAGCTCTCGTTATCCGCGAGAGGAATCTGCCAGAAAGCACTCCTGAAATCGAGAGAACTTATATATCTCGCACCACGAAGATTGTCAAGGATATCTTGAATACGAGGTAGAGGATACGAATCCCTGATGGTTACACTATTTAATTTACGGCTGTCGACACAGAAGCGAACAGACCCGTCCTTTTTTGTAACCATTACAACAGGACTGGCCCAAGGAGAACGAGAGGGACGGATAACACCTAATTCTAACATCTTATCAATTTCGTCGTTAAGAATTTTTAATTTGACCGGTGATAGCCAACGATTCATCAGCGTAATTCAACGTGGAAGAATCCGAGAAAACGGCGCTTCGCAGTGGATAAATAAATAGTTAATAAGTCACGAGGTGGTTAGTTCCTGGACCGTGCGGTACGTCAAGAGGCGGTATTCCTTGTACGTGGCACGGCGCTCAGTCAACTGCGCCGCCGGGGCGCCTGATCCAGGATTATGGCGAAACGGGGAAACGAGGTGGGTTCCCAATACCCCACCGATAAAGGCCAAAATAGGCCTTTTCACTGGTTTTTTAACCTATGACAAATAAGAAGGTTTTAGACTAGCGAAAAGGATACCGACATACCTTGGAGAAAGAGCGAGTATAGTAGCACAGATAGAATCCGATTATACGTACCGTAAAACAAGGAAACGTGGACACAACAATAAAGACTATAATTAAATAATTATATTGCAAATCTTTCAGCATAGTACGCCGGGAATTACTTGAAGAATTAGAGCTCTTGCGTTCATGAGAAAAAACCGCGACTGACGGCTGCCAATAAAAAATTCTTCATCTTTCTTCACGTCAGATTCAAATTCAAAAAATTGAAATTATCTTACGATTAAAAACGACAACATCGGTGGCCAGCGAAGTAAAAAAGTTTTAGGCTCGAAGATTTTATGCAGGGTAATACTGCAATATGTAGATGATATCTTAATCTTCATTTACATAGCAGATAACGGTATTTGTGTGGGGTACCACAACTAAAAAGTGAAAAATAAAAACTTTTTACAAAAAAAAAACAACCGACTTTACAAAAAAACACTAAAAAAGTGAAAAATAACTTTAATTCCGGAAGTCGATGGCAAAAAACGAAAATGGAAAAGCAAATACACCGACTTCCGAAATTATTTAACAGCTTCTTTGGATACCATATTCCCAATTTTCTCGAATTCTCATTAAAGTATTCTTCCTCTCGGAGTCATACTAACTTGCAGATAACCGACACTAACCGGTTCCTTGCGGAGTGCAGTATTTGTCAACGTCTGGCTTCAAATAGCTCACATTAACATCCCCCACTGAGACGTTGTGACGATTGCAGGGAAATACTGCCGGGAGGAATGGCCAACAGTTATACTGTTCTTTTATGTACTTGAAGCGTATTATGTATGATATAATATTGTAAAATGCAGAACAGACACAACACACACGGTATCTACATCTCTTACATTTACTTTCCTACCGCATGTATGCTCGAAGAGATTTCTTTAGAAATAATCATCTCATAATTTGTACGTATTTTTATTTTCTTTTTGTCTCGTCTATTTAAATGTGTGTACATAATGTATGTTTAAATAAATAACCAGTTCGAGTTTTTGTAAACGGTCGATTTAAATGTAGGGTGACAAAACTGCTAAGGTGATTTAATTTAATTCTTACACGTCTTATTTATTGTTACGCAAACAAGGTGTTACCTTTGAGGTGATAGTCACCTTTGACACTATATCCTTATTAAGATAAATTATGGCTCTAAGGAGTCTAAGGGCAAACTAGAAATTAGGCATAAAAAGAAAAGTAGAAATTAAATAAAAATACAATTACCACTTAATATTATAAACAAACAAAGCGCTCTCCCTCCTCTCTCCTACTATGCTGTGCCCGACAGGGTCCATAATTGTACCATTAATTTTAAGCCTACCAACTGTTTTAACAACATTATGGAATGCAATAAAGAATTGAGAATTGAGAAGTTTATTACAGAGGGGATTTTCAAATGAAAAAGTTTTAGTAATAGGTACGATCTTGATGATATAAGCTAGGAATGTTCCTGTCAACTCAAATGTTCCAATCCAGCCGGTCCCTTGTTTGCCTGCCAGGGTTGCGGGAAAGTCCGAAAGGGATATCGGGACCTTGGCAACAGGCAATTGAAGGAATACGGGTAGGTTTTAGTCAGTAAAAGTCTGACACACCCTTCCGCTCCACCCCGAGGGGGAGACGTCACTTGAAGATTTGCCATTCTCAAAAAAAAAAAGCCTGTCCCATGCTGCCCTCCCCCAGTGTCACCGTAAGCCGAGTTCCGTAACATACACACACACAGTGCCCCTAGCATGTAGTGGCTTAAGAGTATATTATAAGGTTTATTCCCTGGCTGGAATCCTTAATTTATTAAGGCATTTACAACATAGCCCTTCTAGGTTAACCTGCAAGATGAATTAAAGAGAAAAAAAAATGTTACGACTCAATTATTTGCTTGCATTGAGAAGATAAAAGCTTTCCAATCTACCAGTACGTGTATCCCTCCTCTGTATAATGTGCGTAGCAGCGCGTTATACCGTCGTGATCCCATTGAAATGATTGCCTCCTTATATAGAATTATGTGTTTGTGATGTCTACACTTTTTGTTTCTACCACTTCGCGTTTGATTCGCACATTCACCCTGATTTAAGTGTTTGGAATTGCTTTTAATGGCTTTAACCTTCGTAGTTCTTGGGGAAGATAAATTGGTGGATTGGTGTATTTATTGATTGTTTTGGTTTGTTATAGCAGTTTCCTGGTTCGATATTGACTAGAATTAATGATACTTTTTCAATGAAAAGTGTTAAAATGATGATTGGAGATCGTTTAGCTCAGGATTGGAACCCTGAGCTAAACGATCTCCAATCACCATCATACAATGTAACAGCGAATTAATTTTCACGCCTCCCTCTTAAGACCTAGGGCAAATATGTTTTGTTATTTGGATAGCTCATGACCTAAAGAGGTATGAATAAAACAATATTAATCTACACTAATATTATAAAGAAGTAAGATTTGTATTTTTGTGTGTATGTTTGTAATGAATAAACTCAAAAACTACTGCGCCGATTTCAAAAATTCTTACCATCCACCATTAGAAAACTACATTCACCCTGAGTAACATAAGCTATAATTTATAAAGATTACACGCGGGCGAAGTCGCTGGCGGCAGCTAGTATTATACAGGGTGTTAGGGTAAACACCGTTATCCTTGCAACCAGTGGTTTGGTTTCATTTATAGAACGTAAAATCAATGGAAAATTACAACTTTTTTTTTCATTTTTTTAAATCTACATTTTACCACAAGAGACGCAATTTCGTTGTCCTATGCGCTAGGGCAACGAACTTGCGTCTCAACACGGGCGGGGGGTACGGGATGTGACCTGACCGGCCGCGAGCGCGACCCCTCCCTCAGTCAGTCAGCTGTTTCGCTAGAGAGCACGGTGTCGGATAGAAACTTTTTAAAATCTTTTAATGAAAATGACGTTGTTTTTTTGTTGTGTTCGGTCATTTACTTTTACATTTAAGCCAACTACCCATGGTTTTGATGACAAGACTGTTTACCCTTACAGCCTGTATAAATCCGCGTTACGCGGGTAACTAATATTTGTATTGATTACAAATTCAACTATCCTAATTAAGAGCTTAGAATATTTAGATGCTTTAAAGCTCTGCGTTCTTTACTCCTTTTTATTCAAACCGCAATTTTTTTTAATATAAATTATCTTGAACTCACAATTACGGATATGTTTGAGAATATGCGCGAGCTAATAAGCTGCAACTAAAAGAACTAATACAAGCAGAACACAATCTCATTATATTCCTAACTCCTTTGTTTCTTTATACACTCATCTAAGCATAGAAATGAAATAAAGAAAATACATTGGCGTATAACACAACGAAAAAAAAACCGATTTTTTACCTAACTTACTTAAACAATGATGAGATAAAACCTTTATCGCATTTCGGCAGGCCCTAATACCTATTCAGACAAAAAAAATAAAAGAAAAAAACCGGTCAAGTGTGAGTCGGACTCGCGCACGAAGAGTTCCGTACTTATTATCTATAAAAACGGCAAAAAAATCATGTTTGTTGTATAGGAGCTCCCCATATATTTGTTTTATTTTAATTTAATTATTTATTTTTAAATATTCTGTGAATATTTCAAGCGTCTACGTGTTATCGTCTTCAATATCGAGCAAAAACGAGCAAAAAAATCACGTTTGTTGTATGGGTTGTATTTTATTCTGGTTTTTAGTATTTGTTGTTATAGCGGCAACAGATATATATCATCTGAGAAAATTTCAACTGTCTAGCTATCACGGTTCATGAGATACAGCCTGGTGACAGACGGACAGACAGACAGCGGAGCCTTAGTAATAGGGTCCCGTTTTACCCTTTGGGTACGGAACCCTAAAAAGTTCTTATTATCTTAAGAAACGAGTTTGTTGCTTTACTACGCGGTAATGTTGGGTGGATAACGCGAAAAACTGAATTTTTGTGGCCCTCTTTACAGCCGTCATAAAAAACAACGATTTAATTTAGAACTTAGTTTCGTTCAGGCGTTAATTCCGGCTTTTCGAATCAATGCTCGCTCCAATCCGAGTTATACTTTTCAACTTTAACGGGAAACTTTTGGCTCGTAAAAATTGGAGTAGTTTTATGCGCAAATAAACTAGCCCATAGGGGCTTTATTTTTATTCGAGTTATTTTGGACGGAACATGGAAAAGAATGGGCAGGTGATTAGATGGAAAGTGGAGTTTGAATTTGAATAGTGAACTACCTATGTATGCTAAGTTAACAAAAAGGAGAAAGCGAATCACTATGAAGTTAAAATAGAATGTACGCCCTGAACTACCTTTTCAATAACTTTTCTTTTAAAATAAACTACCTGATGTCCGCTGTTTTGGATATCGGTTATTATATACTAAAACCTTTCTCGAGAACCACTCTGTCCATTGGTGAAAATAACATGAAAATCGGTGCAGTAGTTTTTGAGTTTATCGCGAACAGACAGACTGACGCAGCGGAGGACTTTGTTTTATAATATGTAGTGATGATATTGTGTAATCGTTGGCTTACTTTTGAACAATACCTATGTCATCGGGTCGTTAATAGTGCACGCCTTTTATGACCATAAAACTTCATTTAATAGTGTTATATTCGTCTTTAAAAATAAAGGAGTTTAACAAACCTTACAAACCTCACACAATCAATCTGCCTAGCCTTGTTGGGGTCGTCTTCCAGTCTAAAAAGATGCAGCTGAATACTACTATTTTACATGGACTGCCTATCTTATCTGAATTCCATAACTGGTATTACCAATACTTCTTACAAAAGTCACACATAATCAGCCTATAATGTTCCCACCGCTGGGACACAGGCCTCCTCTCTGTGAACTAATATTGGTGCTGAATATTGGTTTCTGCGTAATTTATAAGTGAAAATTGAAAAGAGTGAGTACAGTGTGCCTGTGCACCCTGTACTCACTCCTTAAAATAAGGTATTACCTAAGCACTACGCCATAATGAACAATCCTATTACCATTTACCGGGAACTTTAGGAAGTCCCGGACTAGTATAGAACACTATTTATCAGGAATAACAAAGCGAACTTTGCCTGATCTCTATTGAAGTTAAACTTAGTGCCCAGTCTCAAAAAGCATAATCAGTCTATAATTTTCCCACTGCTGGGATACAGGCCTCCTCTCGGTGAGAGGGAGTGGGCCGTAATCCACCACGCGGGCCCAGTGCGGGTTGGCAGATGTCACATGTCGAATTTTTGATTCTAGGACATGCCGGTTTTTCTCACGATGTTTTCCTTCACCGTTTTGAGAGCAGTGGTGAGGAAATAGTTTACACAAAGTAAAGTGCCTGCTTGGGTTAGAATCCACGACCTACAACTCCTAAGTCACAGCTGTTACCACTGCTATTGTGCACTTAATTATTATAAATTATAACATAATTGAAACTTAAGACTTTAACCAAGTTATTTTTTATTGTTTTTAAATTAATCTCAATGTGCAACATCATTAGAATAATAAGAGTAATAGGCAAAGTGATATTTTTTAATTCCATGATTTGGATAACCAACGTATTCTATGATTAGTAATAATAAGATAATATTGTCTATGCTTAACAAGTAAGTAACCATTTTCTTAATAATAACTTCTAAAGAGTGTTCCATAAATAATAAATAAATTACCTACTTGATAAGTCGTACACGTAAGTAACTTCGTTACATAATATTAGTTTGTATTATATTATTGCCATTCACGTTGCATTGAATTGCTAAAAATAGCAATAATTACAAAAGACACACAAGATATTAAAATTATTTCCAAACAAATTCGTTTCATCTCGCTAAGTATATTCTATTAAACATACAAATTTTTATCACGATACTCTGCCTGCCTCCAATTTCACAGCATATTTCACGTGTGTGTTTGAGCCTGATAGATAAGGCTTCATCTCTCATAATTTCATTTACACCTACAATATATTACTGTCATTTATCAGACATCATCAAAAGCAGGAAGTTGGAAAGCGGAGAGTCGTATGTTATGAGACAAGTTGAGAGAGATATAAGGGGCGAAAACAGAGCTGTCAGTTATGATATAGAGACATGGATTAAGAACTTATGTATTTTAATCGTATTTTATACAAAATTCATACAGTTATAAAGTTGCTGTGGAATGGATAGGTATTACGGACAGTCCTCTGTGCAGAGCATGCATGGAGACTGAGGAAGCCGATGCACATGTTTTCTTTGCATGCATAGGAGTCGCCCATATTAGAACAGAAACCGTCGGGTCACCCATGTCTTTCACAGATCTTTCACTGAACAGACTAGGAGACTTACTCAACTTCTGGAGTGAGGTGGGCTGGTTATAGCTGGCCATAAAAAAGAAAGAAAAATAACATAGAACAACTTAACATAATAGAACATAGTTACTGTGAAAAGGAGCTATTGAAATGGACAGCTATTGCTTCGAATCTTTTGACTGCAGTTACGTAATACATCTAATTTATTTATTTATTTATTTATTAAACAACCAACTTATATTTACAGTTGCACCACACATATAAGTTAACGGTCAGTATCAGTTAGGACTTACATATAAAATTAGATTAACATAACTTATAAACTAGACAAAATTCGATGAAATACGATTATTGACTAATAGCATTTTTTATTACAAGCTTTATATTAGCTAGCTCTGTTCGTATGTGTTTCCGGTTACTCCTTTTGTCATCAATTTTTCAAGCACACGACAAGACACTAGGTGGTGTTTAGGGTCTGATGATGAAGCCGGAAGGTGGCCATAAGAACTCCTCAATCAAACAAGACAGCACCATCGTGTTTGGACTCATTGGTCATGTATTAACAAGATATTAAAAAAAATCCTAATGCTAATATGTAGAAAATAAAATATAAGTAAAAATCTTTTTAAAAACAAGCTTTTAATTAACTAAAAAGTACTTAATAAGGCTTACGTAAACATAGAACTTTAATATTTTCTTAAAAGCTTGAGGCGTGAATGTCTTTCTTACAGTAAACTAGAAGATAAGCCTCAAGGTTTTAAGAAAATATTAAAGTTCTATGTTTACGTAAGCCTTATTAAGTACTTTTTAGTTAATTAAAAGCTTGTTTTTAAAAATATTTTTACTTATATTTTATTATTTCAAAAAGTTTTCTCAAACCTGACTGCGACTGAGCCCAAAATGACGGTAACGTTTTAAAGTGATTACGGATTCAGACCTAAACACAGTTCAAATTTCGAAGATACGTCGAAAATCAAATACGTTTCACGCGGCCATTATGGTAATTAACCAATAAAGTTTTAAAATAAAATGCTACTCTACAAATATTATAGGTTTAGACTCAATGTAACAGTTACACGAACTGCGGAAGATAAAGTTCAGCACATTTCACTACCCCTCGACGCGTTTTTGTTCGCGTGGCTGGATTCATCTGAACCAGCTTTTAAAGTCTTCCGACTGGATAGTACTGTTCACAAGTACTACAAGTAGGTGCTAGCAACCTGTTACAGCAAGCTATTGATCTTTAAATCCAACAAGTTACTACTTCACATTACTTTGTGGTTCATGGGCTAATGTTTGATTCCACTCGGGAGTTCAACTAGCTAGGCAAATAAGGCTGTGTTTAGATGGGGATAGTTTTCTTCTTTAGTGTGTACGTGGTTTTATCAAAGGAGGCAGTGCAAATGAAACTCCTTTTCTATGAAAATGTTTTTTTTTTGCGGAAGAAACAGCGTAGTCTTTTAGTGAAAACAAAAACTTGTTGATTAGTTCCATTTCCATTATATTGGAGCGATAACCACGTGAAAAATCACACACAAACATACAGACATCACCATGAAAACATAACACTCCTTTTTTTGTCAGTGATGTTATTATACATTAAGGGGTTTGTTTATAAATGTTGTTTAAAATAAGTAATGTTTCGCGACTGTTTGACCAAACATTTTTCAAAATTAGTAATAAGTGGATAATGTTGCTAGTAGTAAAATAAGTATTTTGTTTAATTAGTAAGATAGTACTTATAAAATTTTAATTGTACTCCTGTTGTTTACCCCTAACTAAAATAAAATAAAAAAATACACGTTTAAACGTCTCTTAACTTTAGGCAACGTTTATAAATATAGGGGTAAGTTAATTGATGATAAAGAAATTTCCCTTGTTTTTTATTATAAAATAAATAAACACAGAGTTTAACTGTATACTTTAAATTTATTACCTTTATATATTATACTATTATACTTAACATTAAATTCCCCTACATTTAATGTGTTGCTATATAATGTACAATAGTAAATATAATTATTATAGCAAACAAATAATACGACTACATTACCTACTACTAACCTAATTGTGCTTTCCGATCACTGAGTCGCAAACGTCTCGATGACCATTCAACGGTTTAGTAATTGGGTAATGATTGCAATATAAGGGCTTTGTAAACCGACAGACTTTGTCCGGTCAAAATTTCAATAATGGTCTGGGTTAATACAAAAATTCTATATAAAAAAGGACGGTCAGTTTTTCCGAAATTTTAAAAAAATCCAAGAAAATTTTCCACATATCAATTTTAATTAGAAATAAAAAATATATATATAAAATCATCTACAACAAAATTATCATTTCTATTTATATAGATGGACAGCGTAGCTTGTCTCTCATATTTCATTTCATAAAGGGGGTGACCCCGTAATTAGCTGAATTATTAACAACACAAACAGGTAGAAGAAAATTCAACGCACTATTCAAGAAACTGTCTTAGTTTCAGCAAGTATAATAAGACAAGCCACGAGCTACGGCAAATCTTGTTAAAATGCAATTTTCATATAAAAACATACTCAACTCTTTTCCTCCTTACATGAGTACCAGTATACTTGGGTATACCTACAAGTAGGTACACATAATGTAACACGCGGTGTCTCCGAGGCAAGCTAAATCTCTTGTAATAAATGACGCAAGTTTTAATTGTTCTGTACGAAGGAGACCGGTCGCTTCTGCTGAAACACTGTCCCATGATTTGTTCGACGATTTGTTGGACCAAATGTTTGTTCCATTGTTTGACAGTTTGCGTCATTTATGTATTTGTCATGCGTTATGATGTAAGGGGGGATTAATTACGGTATGGAGAGAACGATTTTTCATGTACGACTGTTTTTAGGTGGTGTTTGAACTTTTCAATGGTGAGATTATGTCTGTATGGAAGTAAATATTATGTTGTTAGAAAGAAAGAAAGTAAATACATTTATTCAATACAGACTAAAAGGCACACAATAAGATAGAACAGATTTAAAAAATCTAATAAAAAGTGTGAATTGCGATGTAAGAAATTAATAGGAAAGTGTGCCTCACGGCTGCGACAAAAAGGCCCAGTTCAGCAAAAATGCCAGACAACTATTGCCTGACGCTGCATGGTTTTCAACTGGACCTGAAAACAAATAGATTAAAAAGTATTAATTGTATAACGGGAACTATTCATTAGGAAAAAATAAGTTGAGAACACATTAATACAAAAGCAAAGGAAATTAATAAAGTTAGAAGACAGAAGAGAAAGAAGTTTAAGTATGTGGATGAAAATACTAACCGCCTTATTCATACACGCTGCTTAAAGTTAAGTTATGAATAAGCAACTGTTTAACCATACATTTTCGACGTTTATATCTACGACTCTTTAACTTTAAGAAACGTTTATGAATAAGACGGTAAAGTACTAGCAAAGTTTATAAAAACTGTGAAATACATAGCACGTAAACTTGTAATTACTGTTGCTTTACGATAACAGTAATGAGGACAAACTACACCAACATTATAGACGACATTTTCCCTCGTAACCTACATTTCAACCAACAGAAATCTTATTTACTGCAAGAAAAAAAAACTGCAAGCCCGAAAATCCCATTTAAATCCAGAGAAAATATCGACAAAATAATAAAAATCCACCTACAAGCTGATGTAGAAATTCTTTTCTAGCAAAAATATAGTAAGTAAGCTTCCGCTTGGCTCCAAGATGGGACTAATTTATTTAATGAGCGAAGCCGCCGGCTCCCACTCGGGTTGGGATTTAGACTACGAAACTTTATTTTGTGTTGAAAAGTTTTATGTTAATAATTCTTGTTTTATATTGTGAAAACAGCAATTACCTGCCGACAGGGATTTATGGTTGGGAAATTAAATTTTTTGAGGTTAGAAGATACAATTGATGTTTGTCATTTTTTTTTGGAAAAATTATTTTGGATTGTATATTTTTTTACTGTTATTTTAGTAATGTTATGCAGAAGCTTTTTTGTTGTTTTTGTGCTAGGTAATTGAAGACACATAACTACCTAAGTCAAAGTCAAATAATTTTTTTCAAATAGGCACATAAAAGGCACTTTGAATAATAGGCAAAAAGTCCGCCGTTACTCTTTTAAAATGTTTTACAATATTTAGTCATTAATTTAGGGCTCACATATTTACAAACTTAGTCGAAGTCTACGATTTTATTTAAATTTTAACTTGTAATAAGTACCTACGTATGTGTACCGTGTCTTAATACCTCACATTTCCAGAATGATGAGATCAGATAGCATTACACCATGGACCGGGAGCTAACGTACACACCGTGACGCGTAGCGGAACCCAAAAGCTCAGCACAAAAACAATTTTTAATTAGGAATCGAGTGACGAATACCAAAAGTACCCATTGACTTTTCATAAGTAGTACAACAAATAAAAACAAGCGCGGGTCGGACTCGCGCACGAAGGAAGGGCTCCGTACCATTATCTATAAAAACGGCAAAAAAAAAACACGTTTGTTGGATGGGAGCCCCCGTAAATATTTATTTTATTTTTTAGTATTCGTTGTTATAGCGGCAACAGAAATACATCATCTGTGAAAATTTCAACCGTCTAATTATCACGGTCCATGAGATACAGCCTGGTGACAGATGGAAAGACAGACAGACAGACAGATAGACGGACGGGCAGCGGAGTCTTAGTAATAGGGTTCCGTTTTAACCTTTGGGCACGGAACCCTAAAAACAGCAAGACACGTAAAATAAACAAGATCTATAAATATTATCGTTTATAAAGTTATAACCTTCTAAATACATACTCATTGCACACTTAATTGTAAAATAATCTAGCTCTCTGCTCTGCTATAAATCCGAGAGTGCTCAGATTAATGAGGCGAGATAAAGGGGAGGAGGTATCCAGAAAATGGCCGCCATCGCCTTTGTCTGTTACTAAAACGATGTACTTATGTGTGGGAGTTTTTAACGTGTTCGTTAGGAGAATTTTTAGAGTACTAAAATAACATTACCTAGAGAACGTGTTTCAGAATAAGTTTCATCCTCTTTGCAAGCGGCTGTCTCGAACGGCTGGTATCTCAAAGATGTTTACAAGAGAACTGACTGCTGCGTCATCTAGTCTGCTGAAAACTTCTTAACTCTTTCAGTTAGTGTCACTAACTACGTCTTTCAGGTTTTTTTATAACCATTTTTCAACATATATGGCGCGGTTGTTAATTAAAAAAAACTTCAAAAAGGTGGTTAGTGACCCGAACCACAAAAAAATAAAATCTTTTTCAGGTAATATACCTCATAAACCGGAAAGAGTTAATGGTATTTTTAATGAGAAAAACACTGAATTTGCGAAAAATAATCAGTTGTCTCCTACACGTTTTCAAGTTCTGCGAAAATAAATGTATGGAGCAGCTGCTTTTTTTCGCGTATTTCGGGTTGGTACGTAAGTCGCCTTCTGCTCGGTACCGTCGTGTTTGTCATGTATGGTGATGGAAATTTTTTCAAAACAGTCTTAATCAGGGTCTAAAATATTCCTTAGAGGAGAGATGAGGTGATTTCTAATGCAAATATAAGATACCTCCAAAATTTCCTCCTTCTCGTTTTTGACTTAGAGCGATCCCTTTGCTTGAACTCCCAGGAAGTGCTTCGATCATGGGTTTAACAATATTTACAAAAGTATAGTCTCGTGTCTATAATTCATCTAACAGAATCACAGTATAGTATATTCAAATCGTATTTGTATAATTTGCCAACATCACCCACCAGAATATGCATTGCATCGCATACAGTCTCATACAAGGCCATACATCCATACTAAAGGCTCTTACATACTGGCGCGATTCGCCGCGCGACGCGAATTTTAACAAAACAATTTCTGAGAAAACTTCACGGCGAACAATGCGGCGGCGTCGCGTCGCGCGGCGAATCGTGTCAGTATGTAAGAGCCTTAATAATATAAATGCAATATTTCTACAACCAAGGATGATATTTATTTACATCAAGATACAACGAAACGGCGCAAATATAACAACCTTATTGGGAGCTATATTTGGGGTTGAAACACTAGGGCCGTGGGGTCCGAGTGCTCATCGAGTATTTCGGGACATCGCTAAGCGATTGGTCGACTCTTCACGTGACCAGAGGGCTGGCCTATTTTTAGCCCAAAGAATCAGCATTGCCATTCAACGTGGCAATGCTACCAGCCTTTTGGGCACCTTTCCCATTGACAGCGATACGGATGAATTCTTTGATGCTCAATGAGCCCCTCCCCATTATTTTTTTTCTTTTTAATTTTGTTGTATATGTAATTGTACATACATAACGTGTTTTTAAAAGTTATTTAGGTGTAGGTAGATTAGGATTATTTTATTACCTACATTTAAATATAACTCATTAATGCAAAATTAACTCTGTCTGTTTCCTTTTAAAGCTATATAACTGCTGAACGCATTTCAATGAAATTCGGCACACGGGTGGAACACATGGGCACTTTTTGTCTCGGTAGTACTTACGTTCCCGTAGGATAATTACCGATCTCCACGCGTGCGAAGCCACAGGGAAAATCTAGTATTCTATAGGTACATGAGGCCACATACAGTTTCATACAAGACCTTACATATTCTCTACATGAGGCCGCTGCTAATAGTCCATTAAGTTGCCACGGCACGCGATGCCACAGATCGGTTTGTGTTCATATTTATTGTTGGCGACGAAGGATTGGGGTTACAAATCCAGCGGGTTGGATTACTAAACTGAATATTTTTCTGGAGAGGTTTGCGTGGGTGTGAGTGCTCGTGTTTTGTTGCCCTTTTGCAAATAGTAAGTCGGAACAAGGAATACATGAGATACCTTCAAGGTTTATAGAACCAATGCCGAAAATGTAAACACGGTGCAACTAGTACGAGGGGACCTTTCTTTCAAAAAGGTTGTTAGCAAAGTAGCGTTTAACCAATTTTTTCACTCTTCTTGTTCTTTTTGTGTGGCTAGTGACTAACCTGGTTGGTACCTATTATAGTTTTAAAGCCGCCCATGGGGCTTTGACTTGGCTTCCCATGCCGTCGAGAAATTCTCTCAGGCATGCCGGTTTCCTAAGGATGTTTTCGTTCACCGTTTTTGAAGCTAATGATAATAATTATATTTGATGTGTTTCTTTGATAATATATTTCATGTGTTTTTTTAATGTATTTGTTCACTTTAACGTTACAATTGACTGAACTCTTAAAATTATTTTGTGAACTTTATTGGTCATTTCAAAAGATAAATTATGACAACACCATTAAATAAAAAATTAATACCCACCCGCTCTTCTCCTAGCTCCACACCGAAGATTTACGCAGTATCGGAACACGAAGCATGTTGACCTAGCAGTTGAAATCTGTAGTTATGTGTACCCACACGTACCTAAGTATTGTTCGTGCGATTCCGTGATTTGCCGCAAGTTACCGATGTGCCATCGGATTTGGTGTTCCATCATTGTTGGCTTCTGTTTTGTTATGTTAGATAATGTGTTTTGCTGCATGTCTGGATTTGCATACGTATATTAATGGAAATGTAATATCTACTTTCCACATTGTGTTGTGTGGGATAATGACATTTACCCATTAGGTGGATGTTGGAAAGATTTAGACAAAGACAAAAAAAACATTCGCGTTAATTTTTTCCTGCTACCATGCATTTAGGACAGATGCATGGTAGGAGGAGCTCGTGGCTAAGTAATAACAGCTGCTCGGGTTGATCAATCAGGTTAAGCTACGCTTGCCGGGGTTGGTCCGTGGATGGGTGACCATTTTCACATATCGAGACTCCTCCGTGCCTCGGAAAGCACGTTAAGCCGGTGGTCCCGGCTGTCATTTGTGGATCTTTGACAGTCGTTACGAGTCGTCAGAAGCACGAAAGTCTGACAACCAGTCTAATCAAGAGGTATCGTATTACCCAGTTACTGGGTTGTGGAGGTCAGATAGGCAGTCGCTCCATGTAAAATACTGGTATTCAGCTGCATCCGGTTAGACTGGAAGCCGACCCCAACATAGTTGGGAAAAGGCTAGGCAGATTGATCGATGCATATAGGACAGATGGGTCAAGGTCCTCACGCAGTGGGTACCTGTAGACGGGCGTCGTCACCGAGGCAGGTCTAAGAAATGCTGACGCGACGACCTAGGCTCTTTCTTGAAGGATTGGCCGTAAAAGGCAACACACAAAGATGATTGTAGAAGTATGGAGGTGACCTTTGCTCAGCAGTGAGACTATATAAAATATATAAAAAAAGATGATAGAAATATACATACGTTTTTTTAGTAAGATGGATTAGCTGAATTACTTCCTGCAATTTTTTATTTGTTTACACAGAATTACACACGAGTCCGAATCGGATTTAAATGCGCTGCAACTAAGTGACTGCTCCCTCGTAAACACAAACCGATACAAAAGACCCCGTACTGAACATTCTCAGTCTCCTAATACTGGTGAAAAAGACCTGAAAGAAGAAGTTATGGAACTACTGAATAGCTGGAAATCTGAATTTGACACCAAAATTAATGAGGTAAGTGCCAAACAAATCTCACTGGTTTCAAAACTAACTACAGAAATCTCTGAATTAAAAACACAAACCAGTAAAATACAGAAAACGAATGACGAGATAGCAACGTCTATGGCGTTCATAAATAAGCAATATGAAGACATTAAGTCGGGGCTCGATAAACTCCAAAAAGAAAGGCAGGAACACCGTCACTGCCTGGAGAAACTGGAGAGAAAGGTGCAAGACCTTCAATTTAAATCCCGATCGTCCTGCATTGAGATAAGGAATATCCCTGTAAAAGATAAGGAAACCACTGAAAACCTTACGGAAACCATCTGTACTATAGGACAAACTGTGGGAACTACGATAACTCCTTCGGATATCCGTGACATCTACCGCCAGCCGGGCAAGATTGGTACAACGCGCCCAGTTGTCGCTGAATTTCAAACAGTTCAAATGAAATTAAACACTCTCTGCTCCATCCGAAGCTTCAACATCAACAAAAAAACTGTAAATGAAAAACTTAATACCGAACACATCAACATCCCAGGTACACGACAACCCATCTTTGTAGCCGATTACCTTCCACCCAGTTCCAAGAAATTGTTCCACTTATCTCGAGAATTCGCAAAGCAAAACGGGTATAGTTACTGCTGGTCAACAAATGGGAATATCTTTCTCCGTAAGGGACAAGGTGAAAAACAAATACTAATCCAATCTGAAAAATGTCTCCAGGATTTGAAGAAAAATATGTGACTACCACGAGTTCAGTTCACACTGCATTTCCTATGTTTGATCTCTTTTACCGTATTAACCTATGTATGTAACCTTAAAATAGCATGCAAAAATAACCATTACTATAGCATTTATAAAACTAGAAATCTTCACTACAAAAATAATAAGTTAAATTTTCATACTTACTTGGAACCCGTACATACCAACACGATGTGTGTAGCAATTACATATCTCACAACTAAGTACAACACAAGAACACTTCTTACACAACAACTACACTCTCTTCCAAACAAATACTTGCAAATAACAACTCATCAACATTCAATCGTAACGCAATACAATCTAATCGTCTATTTCGTCACGGGCGGCCTATTGTTCACTATTATTATAATAATAAATGGCTAATATATATAATATAAACACCGAACTGGACGCCTTTGATGTCACTAACTCACTTACCTGTAATCCAGAGGACTGTCAAAAATATATTTATCAAAGTGATCAATCAATTAAGTTATTACACATCAATATACGTAGCATAAATAAAAATTTTAATCAACTCCGCATACTGTTAGCAATGACAAACATACATTTTGATATCATTATACTTACCGAATGCTGGCTTCGTAAGGTAAATAACCTACCAATACTGGATGGTTACACGGCTCATTCCACAGTCAACTTATTAAACCAAAATGACGGGATTGTCATCTATACCCCCATAAATCTAAGTTGCAAAGTAACCGAGCCGCGCTTTAGGGATGCAAGTTGTCTAATCTGTCAAATAGGTAATAATATTAATATTGTAGCTACGTATCGTTCCCCCTCTTTAAATACTAAAGAAAACTTAACCAACTTTATAAACAGTCTCGATGTCATTTACCGGGAATTATCGACTGGTAATATTTTTCTCGTAGGAGATATAAATATCGACTTAGCCCCGAATAGTACAGACCCACTACGAGAAGAATATCTGACATTCAACGCTACATATGGCTTGTTCCCCACACACACTTCTCCTACTAGGCTCTACTCTTGCTTAGACCACATTCTCACAAACTCAACCACTCCTTCCCTGACACTAGTACTAGAGTCTCACATCACGGACCACAAGCCAATTGTAATTAACATCCAAAATAACTTCCGAATTAGACAACACTCGGCAGCTATAACCTTCACAGACATCCCTAAAGTTCAAGCAGACCTGGAAAAACTAGATTTTGCCAATGTGCTTGCAACTGATGACGCTAACTTGGCTACGAATAGGTTTGTATCTATGATCTCTCGCACAATTGCGACTTATACAACTACAACCAAAATCACCAAGAAAAACCAAATTCTGAAACCGTGGATGACGCCCGGTCTAATTAGATGCATCAGGAATCGAGATAAGCTGCACATAAAATCCAACAAATCCCCACTTAACATGACCCTTAAAATCTCCTACACTAGGTATCGCAATTATTGTAATCGCCTATTGCGTAATCTAAAAATAGCCTACGAAAAAGCTCAATTGGAAAAAGCAGGTAACGACCCAAAAGCCCTTTGGCAAGCTATCAAAACAATAACTAATACACGGAAAACCAAGACCAGTCCAGCGAAGCTATTACAAGCTACAAATAACCCAAAGACATCTGCTAATTATGTCTGCAAATTTTTCACAAACGTGGGGAAATCTCTTGCTGATAAAATTCTTGCTTCAAATACTGTTAATGAAAGTGTCCCTTCCATACTATCAAACTCCTGCACGCACACTAGTAGCCCGTCAAACTCCCTGGTGATTGCTGAAGTGACTGAAATGGATGTTGAATCCATCATTCTACAGCTCTGCCCAGACTGTGCCACAGGCTGGGATGGGATCTCTTCCCGGATAGTACGGCAGTGTCGGAGGGAGCTGGTCCCCTCCATCACCCACATATGCAATCGAGCTATAGCTACAGGTGTCTTCCCTGAAGCCTTAAAACATGCAGTCATTCACCCGATCTTCAAGAACGGGGACCGTGACTGTGTCAATAACTACCGTCCCATAGCAGTGCTTCCTACCCTATCAAAAATATTAGAAAAAATACTTAATCGCTCTCTTAAAAAGTTTCTGGACAAATTTAACATTCTAGCCGATAACCAGTACGGTTTTCGAACAGGCCTCTCCACCGAGGACGCTGTACTGGACTTGAGTAATCTCGTAGTGGAAACGTTAGACGCTAAAAATAATTGCTTATGTATCTACCTTGACCTATCTAAAGCGTTTGACACAGTCTCTGTCCCCATACTTCTATCCAAGCTCGAGACCTTGGGGGTGCGTGGCATAAGCTACGAAATCTTTAAAGACTACCTCACAAATAGAAAGCAACGTGTTGTAATTGGGGATTACACGAGTGATGAGGAGTCCGTCTCCTACGGCGTTCCACAAGGGAGTGTCTTGGGTCCCACCCTCTTCCTCCTTTACATCAATGACCTCTGCACAATGTCCCTCCCTTACACTCGTTTTTTCACGTATGCAGATGACACTGCCAAATTTGTCTGGGGCCCAAACTGGAAGATAATTAAAGAAAGAGCAGAATTCGCACGATCCAATGTGAAAAGTTGGCTGGCTCACAACCTTCTAACCCTAAACCTGACCAAAACGCAATATGTTCCCTTCTCCATCAACAAAACCAAGACCCCACCGCGAGGATTTTCCATACAAGCACACATTTGCATCTCACAGATCAACTGCAACTGCCAAGAAATCACCCGCGCAGAATGTGTGAAATATTTAGGAGTACACATGGATAGTGGCTTGAGGTGGGATAAACACATAAATACAGTTAATTCCAGAGTAAGACGACTCATTCATGTATTTAAAACACTTAGGGACAGTGCAACAATGGAACAACTCAGACTTGTATACTTGGCCCTATGTCAATCCATAGTACATTACTGCATCACTGTATGGGGAGGGGCTGCAAAGACTCATCTGCTAAGCTTAGAAAGAGCACAAAGAGCGGTGCTGAAAGTTATGTCAAGAAAGTCATACAGACATCCAACATCTCAGCTGTACTCGGAATGCAAGGTCCTAACAGTTCGCCAACTCTTTGTGCTCAGAACTATTCTTAGGAAACATCAAAGCGTACCACTACCCAACCCCAATAGACGCAGCAAAATGTTCCATGCAAGACCGCTTTCGCAAGGAGGCAGTACAGGGTCATAAGTTGTAAACTATACAACAACATAAACAAACAACTCAACATTACTTCTCTTAGCAGACACGAACTTAAAGGTATAGTTTCAAAATGGCTTCAACTATTGGACTATCAGAAGACGGAAGACCTTCTGGCAAATATTGCGTAACTTATATCATACAATGCTTCTAAACAAACCCACACACACTCACATTACACACACACACCCTCACTCACACTGAACACACACACCCGCACACACACCGAACACACACATCTAGCACACTTAGATAAAAAATAAAAAAAATAAACTAGATTAAAGAATAACAATAAAAATAAGAATTACCCAAAAGTTATCGTAAGAACACTGTAAGTCTACTGCAGCGACATTCAAACCAATGTACTCGTATTTTATTAAGTGATACTTCCTGCGGCTGTACACTGTTTCCCAAAATACAAGCTCAAGCTTAGTTTGGGAATCAGTAGCAGTACCCTTGTGCAATACATTAATGCGATGCATAACCCAGATTATTGTCAAGATGAATGTATTAACTTGCGACAATAAAGAATTTTTATTATTATTTATTATTATTACATACATAAACTCAGGCCTTCTTCCCATGGGGTAGGCAGAAACTACAGGACGCCCACCTACTACGATCCTAACATACTCCTTTTGCTTTACACAGAATTATGTAAATATCCCAAAATAATGTAGGTATCCCAAAATTATATAAGGATCCCAAAATTATGTAAGGTCCCAAAATTATGTAAGGTCCCAAAATTATGTAAGTATCCCAAAATTATGTAAGGATCCCAAAATTATGTAAGGTCCCAAAATTATGTAAGTGTCCCAAAATTATGTAAGTGTCCCAAAATTATGTAAATGTCCCAAAATTATGTAAGTTTCCCAAAGTAAGTAAGTATCCCAAAATTATGTAAGTATCCCAAAATTAATACAGACCAAATCATATTCATCATGACACTTTATGAACCATCTTATAAAGTTTCCAAACCCAAACAACTGCAGCAAAACAGACAAAAATTCGTTCAACAAACGAACAGAAAGTCGTACAATCAGTCCGTTCATTTGAAAGCCTTTTCTTGGAAACTTTATTCATTAAATTTTGTCAGAGATGTAATCTATTTGACACACCTGACGGCTGGCGGTGCCTCGTACTGATCTGCTATTAATTGTGGAACGAATAATTTATGAGATGTAGCGATCATCGGGGAGGATTATTCGGTATCTCCCCATTAGGATGCCTGTCGTTAGGGGCGACTGGTGATCGGTTCCATGTATGGTAAGAGGATTTGATGCTAAAAAAGCCTGTTTGACAGTGCTGGGCTCTTTAATCCTAACCTATACTATAATTAATATTATATTTATATATATTGTAAATGCGAAAGTGAGTTTGTTCATCTAGTACGCTTTCATGCTAAAACGGCTGACCGGATTTGGATACAATTATTTGGCACATGGGTAGACCATGATCCGCGTAGGACATAGGCTACTTTTCATCCTAGATCGTAGACGAAGTCGCGAGCCATAGCTAGTGAAGTTATAAATGCCAGATAAGTTAGCCGTAACTTTTATAAGGTTACGTGTTCAAAATAGAATTTGTTATGAAAGAGAATGGATGAATAAATGTTTAGAAGAATAAATAAACAAATTTTTATTTACTTAACAAAGTCATTTTTGTTAAATTTTCTAAGAGAATTTATAAATACAAGCAAAAAATATTTACGTTTAAAAGTACGCCATCTGTAAATAAGAATCTGTTTCAGTTTCACACAATCGCGTTTGCAGATTTTGGTTTGCGTAAAAATATGTATTATACGCGTTTACTATTTAACTTAGCGCTTTTTAAATAGAGCTTAGCACACAAAAGCTTAATATTTAACGTCAGAATTTTGTAGCAAATGCTTTATTTTGTAAAATATTTTGTTGGTAAGTAATAAATTATGGCTAAACACAAAATGGTCGGTATTTATGAAAGATAGTTTAACATTTTGTTTTAGATACGTTATTTATTAAAATCAATGTTTTTTTTCGACAGAAGTTCCTTTTATTTTAGAACTAGCTGCACCCCACGGTTTCTCGCTACGTCTCGATCCCGTGGGCATATCGGGATGAAAGTATTCTATGCCCTTACCCAGGTCATGGTCTACAGATGTGCCAAATTTCGTCCAAATCCGAAACAAACAAACAAACTCACTTTCGCATCTATAATATTAGTTAAAAGGATTACAAAATATTCATAATGCCCATTTTCAGTAAAGTTGAAAGTTCAAAATGCAACGGCATTTATGTTCTATGCGACCCCTTAAATAAATGCCTCAAGTAAATATCCGCTGTTGGATTTTCAACTTTACTGATAACGGCATTAGAAACACTTTTCGTTCCATTATCATCCAGAACATCATAAATATTTTCATGCCAATCATTAGTTGGATTAATTTCTTCTTGCTTATAACTACTAAATAATAAAAATACCTATAAAAGCTTGTTAAAACTAAACAGTATCATATTCAAACCCCCGTAACACGAGTGCATTTTGAGACCGTTTGATGGTTTACGCTAAATTTGCCAATGAGATATCGCATCGGATTCATGGCTTGTAAAACCAATGAAAGGATACCCCGTCTCAGTGTAACGGGAACTGAAAAATGATATCTTCTATACATTGCTTTCAATGTTCGTTGTGGGCTAATCGGTACGGGTGGTTCCGGGTTTACGTTTACGTTACCACTGTTAAAAGGTGATCGATGGAGGGAAAAGTACAACTGAGGGTAAAATCAGTCACTATTGCAGAATCATAATAGGAAAATATTACGAATCATCGTAAAATGTCACAAACAGACAATTCATAATATGATCTGCGCGTGATTCATATTACGAAATAATTCATCTGTTTGACAGTTTTATATGGAGATTCGTAAAATGGTCCACACTTTATGAATTGCTTTTGCGTCATGTTCGTGAACGGGCGCCATCAGTAGGGACTGGTCATCTCTGAGCTACCACGGCTTATTTTAATTTTTGAGAATTCAAAAGTGCCTATAATTGGTTTATTTGAAATAAATGCTTTGAGTTTGAGTTTGAGCTGGAAATTCACGAAATGAATTGTTTTTAGAGGAATGCTAATGTGGCCATTTTAGGTCCGCAGATGACAGTAATTACTTGAAAGAAATATTTTTTTTTTTAATAAGCCAAACATATATAAATTAAAAAATAATCACAGTCGGAAATTGAACCCACAAAGAATGACAGAAACTTAATCGTTTTTTTATGGCACAATCGACAGGATTATAAACGGATATTAAAAGTCTAAAAAAACCTGTTTTCTTTTTAAAAATACTAACCTCCATCAAAATAAATACCAAGAGGTTCTAAAAATTTCCTTGCCAAAAATTTAAATCCCCATGCATGCACATAATACTATATATAACCCTCATGTATAGTTATGGGAGCGCCTAACGCCCCTTATAATGTCCTAAGGGCGAAAGCTACTCTGTAATATTAGGCTCGTTCCAAGATTTAATATACTTATAGCCGTTCTAAAAATCATCGATTTTTATGCTGATCCTGCGGGATCCCGCATAATATAATAACTAACGTCATGGTTCGTGTATTAAGTTTTTCTAAAATGAAGGTCGCCTTCCGGTCCTCCGTTGTGTGTATTATTACGGGGGTGAATTGAAAAGATCAAAGAAGAAAAGAGTATTAAAATTCTGTTGTAAGGAAAGCAGATTGCAGGAAAATGCAATATTTTTAGTCATATTAAATGTGACTTGCGAAAGTGTTTGAGGAACTTGTGGCTCAGTCATAACAGCCACACAGGTCGATCCATCAGGTTAAGCTACGCTTGCCTTGGTCCATGGATGGGTGACCATCTTTACATACCGAGACTTCTCCGTGCTTCGGAAAGCACGTTAAGCCGTTGGTCCCGGCTGTCATTCGCGAGTGGATCTTTGATAGTCGTTACGGGTCGTCTGAAGCCCGAAATTCTGACCAGCCAGTCTTACCAAGGGCTAGGTATCGTATTACCCAGTTACTTGGTTGTGGAGGTCAGATAGGCAGTCGCCCCATGTAAAATACTGATATTCAGCTGTATCCGGTTAGACTGGAAGCCGACCCCAACATAGTTGGGAAAAGGCTAGGCAGATTGATTTTTTGTTGCGAAAGTTGTACAAAGATAGATAGAATACTGTATGACTGTAGACTCTTAAGATAATAATATAGTCTCGCGACATAAAATAAATTAAAATGTCCGAGTATAGATTGACATTCGACCAAATAACCGCCTCTGTGGTCTAGTGATTAGATCACCTGCCTCAGACCCAGAGGTCCCGGGTTCGATTCCCAGTGGGGGCAAAATTTTTGGTTTGGTTAACACCAACTTGGTCTTGTTCTAAGTCCGCCTGGTTAGCTACCACCATCTTATCTAAGTCTGTCGCCATAACAACAATGTTAACAGCATTGTTGTATTTCGGACAGACAGCTGTGCTGCTGGGGAGTTTGTTGCGCCACTTCTTTTTCCCAGCTAAAGCACTAGGAAGTGGTGAAGGGTGGGCGTTTTGGGGGACTGTCTTATGTAATTTTAACGTTCGAAAAGTGCTGATTCTCAGCCTAGTTTGAATAAATGACTTTTGATTTGAATTTTTATTTGATTTGATTCGGCAGTTACAGTAGGATAGCCAGTTCCTCTCTGGTTGAGGTTTTCCGGTGAATCTCGGGTCCACCTTCGGCTTGATCGTCACTTACCATCAGGTGAGATGCTTTGCCTCGCAAGCTGGTGACAGCGCGCAGCAGAGACGAGAAGAAACGTCCAACCCTCGCCGAACGCAGCTCAGTTCCGCTCTAGCCAGCACACGTCTCCGCTCCAGTCTAGCGAGTAAGCATCTCCGCAAAGCTTCTCATCTCTTCTCATCTCCACTTCGGACATCTCCGCACATCTTCGCTTTAGTAAAGTCCGGGCCTAAAGAACCTTCAAAAAACACACAACGATAAAAAAATATTTTAAAATTAACCTTTATTACAACTAACATAGCTCCAAACTTCAGACATAACCTTGTCCCGATTCTTAGTTATAAGTACTGGAAGATTGACAGTCTAATACACGTGGAAGCTCCGAATTTCCGCCGGCAAATAATTAATTACATTCCCTAGACGGAAAACTGGTACGTAAATGTTTGTAAGATTTCGAGAAGACATTATTTGTCAAAGGTGGCAATGATTAATGATTTAGTGAATTATTTTATGTCAGGAAGGAGTTTTGGAACCTGGAACCTTCGGGGAACTAAGGCGTGTAGTAGGTTACTTTAAAAAAAAAACTGTTTTACTACTTAGAACATTTACATAGGTATACATCTCTCTAACAATCTCTGCCATCGTTTCATTACCGAAATTACCCTAAACCAGTTCCACTCAACTATTCATACCATCACACATCCACGTCATTAGCCATCCACACATTATAATCCAGGTAAATAATAAAGTAGCCAATGTTCCATTAACAATGTGCTATGTTGTCACAGTCGTGTATTATTTAGGCTTTATAGCCAGTGGACATTTTAATTTAGTTATTATATTCAGCGTAACTTAGTTATAAGTTATGTAGTTGTAGTAAAGGGTTGTAGTTAATATTTTAGTGGTTGGGTTAGTAACCGCTTTTGTTTGAATTGTTTACATATTTTTGGTCTGTATTTAATGTGCTCTTTTATGTTTATGGGACGGGTAAATAAAGGTAGGTAACAATAGCGATATATGTGTCATTTGTTTGGTAACGTTGGACAATAGCGCGTAAAGCCTTGTTGTTGTTGTTCAAAAAAGTTGCCGAATGTTCTTCAACATGTTGGGTAACATGTTTGTATAATTTTTTGGCTTGAGTTAGTGTGTATTTCACCCTACTACGGTAAAGCCAAAAGAGATAAATAGCGATTGTTTTCAATTTATTATTATATAATATATTATTTCATATTTTGTAATCACAGTACGATTTATGCCATATTAACATGACATATTTTGTAATGACGTGTGACTCCGGCTATACGAAAACCGATGTTATATTTAATTTGTCTGTTTATGGTATTTATTTTTAACCGAATTTAAAAAGGAAGAAGTTCTCAATTCGTCTATTTGTTTTTTTGGTGTGTTTTTTACGTGATTTCTTGATTACGTTATTTGATGATTATTTTTTTGTTTGGTAGGAGTTGGAGGACTGGTACTCAGCTGCATCCGGTTAGACTGGAAGCAGACTGGTTAGGCAGATGATGAGGTCATACTTCAAAGGTAGTTCCATGTAAATTTTGTTAATTTTGCTTGCGTAGTTTTTGAGTTAGCTTCAATATTACGTATTTAGGACCATTTGCTTTTAGGACTATTTGATACGGAGGGTTTCTATGTTACTCCGTCACTTTTATTTACATAGCTGGTAGTGGTATTCAAATTTGTGTAGGGTAGGTACCAAAACTAAAAAATATAATAAAAAAAAAAAGAAACAACCGTTCCAAAAAACAACTGTTCCAAAAAAAAACATTAGGTAAAAAGAGAAAAATAACTTTAATTTCGGAAGTCGGTGGCAGAATACGAAAATTGAAAACCAAAGACATCGGCTCGCCTATTGCATGGGACTTACACATAACTGGCGAAATGTGGGTGTACTATAGGTGCACCTCTGTCTAACCGTTCGGGGATTACAGGCGTGATCAAGTCAACTTACTTAGACAATACAATCGTCTAACATTCAATTACGGGTCCTCATGCCAGACAACCGCTAAATTTCAATCAATTATAGTTCTTAAATAGACTCACTTACCAATCTGTTATTGTCACACACATTCGTTGATTAATTTACCAGAAATAGCGGTACAATACCGTTATAATAACAGTATTACCGGAGCTGTGTGTAATGTAACAAATCGACGCCGTTATAATCGCAACCGCGATTTATAGCTGGTCACAGTATCTGGTGCAACAGAGAATCAAATTGGTTTAGTGGTTTTTATTTTTACAGATTAGAATAGCGTGCCAGCTACTTGTACGAAAATAAGTGTCAATTTTGAAGTGACAACTTACGCTAGTTACAAAAAGAGGTGTAAATTGTAAGTTAAATTGTACAATACTTTTGTACTTCTCTGCATCGTTTTATTATATTTATAATGCGACGTAATGTTGTTTGCAAAAATGTGACTAAAGATTCATTCTCTTCTAAAGGCTTTTAAGGATCAAATCTTAATAAAACATCATAAAATCACGCCAGTATTCTTCGCAGGGTTAGGCAGAGATGTACCTATAGAACACCCACATTTCGCCAGTTATCTTGAAGTCCCATATAATAATTATAGGGGGCGAGCCTATTGCCATCAACGGGGCAGACTCCGGGCTGCTACTGGGCAATTCCAGATGGAAAAACCCACACTTTGCCCAACCCGGAAATCAAACCTCAGAAGTTTTAAGTATTTTTATTAATTTAAATTAAATTAAATTCTTTTATTTCAGACAAAAAAAATGTCCATTTATGATTATTTTTTATTCAAATATTTTGTAAAATTTATAAATTAGTACGCCTTATGGGTGAAACACGTACAAAATATTATTATTGTGACATCTTGCATGCTTAATTTGCATGTATACGCATGTTTAGACAAATAAAATTATCTTTATCAGACTAGGCAGTAGCTTGCGATCATATTATTATGTCTGTTATACGTCTATGTATTAGGAACTTATTACTGACTTTAAGACCAATACTTATTGCAAATAAATGATTATGATTATGATCACTAGACTAACAAGGCAGTTTTAACCTTTGTCATCAAATATATTCTCTTCGCTAGTACTAAAACAGGATATTCTACATAACATGCTCAAATTTAGAGCTAAGCTGACGCCTGCATAATTGATCCTCGATCAAATATCTATGCGCTAAGCAAGCAAGCATGCAAGTGTAATGATACCCCTTGTTTAGAGGAACTGGGTCGTTTGATAGATAATATGCCTTTAAGATATGAGCATCAAAGCGATGTAATAGTGTTTAGTTTTCGTTACCGATTATGACTAATTTGTTTCATTTTGACAATTCAACAACATTCATTGCGCTTTTTACGTAGTTGAGCAGATTTTTTTTGGAACTTATCAAACTTCTAATCCAACCCGGATTAGAAATTTGTTTCAAACCGATTCCAATTTTAAATGATAGTGTATTACGCAATTAGGGTGCAGGTCTTTTTTTTTATGGTGGTACTTCATCAAATAACTTCTCCCGCTCTGGGCGGAGCGGGAGGGCGTGTCAGACTGTTACTGAATAAAACCCACCCATGTTCCTTCAGTTGCCTATTGCCAAGGGCCCCGGTATCACTTTCAGACTTTCCCGCAACCCTGGCAGGCATCGGCCCTATCGGACCCCGTCAATTGTGCTGACAACTGTTTGAGGCGCGTGTGGAACACAACGCGCCATGTCGACCCGGACCTGGTTCTTATCGGACGCGGTACGGTCAGCCAGGGTGCAGGGATCTGAGTTAAAGTAGGTAGGTATGGGAAAATTGCTATTAGATACGGCTCGAACAAGTGTCAAAGTATTCATTCTAGAGGCTCAAATTATTAATATTTATAACTACTCGTGTCTTTAAAGTTTCGTTCCACTTTAGTAACATAATATCACGCCTGTAGTTCTCCCCGAAGAGTTAAGCAAAGTTATGTTTCAACTATAATTAAACAATTGTGTGTCCTATCATTAAATCATTGTATATACGTTTATTTACTATCAAGTTCAGTGTTACAGAACTTAATAAAAGGTGATTTGAGTTTGAATTTGTAATTATTGAGCTTAATAATGATAATAGTTCAACTGTCACTAACGAGACACAATAGAATTTTAATTTTTAAATATCTTAAAAGACTTTTCGACAGTCGGAAGGATATAACTCAAATCTACTACGCTGCTACGACAGCGTAGCAAGCGTAGCCGTGACGTCAGCTACGCCGTAGCAGAAGTATGATAGTTTATTAATACCAGTATCTGATAAAAGATAGATAGAAATACATAATTATCTATGTTCGATCCCTGAATATCCAGATTCCTGGTAAAAGGGTATTATCGGATACTTTGTCGACAGCTTTAGGGCTTATGTGACATGGGCTAAGTGGTTAAGTACCTAAATCTCGGCCTGATACGGATTCCATTTTCCTAATAGAATACTTTTGCTTGTTAGTAATACTTTAGATGAACATTAGGCACTGAAATATAAAGCCTTTGTGTTACAGCAGTAAATTAAGCAAGATTATGTGTACTTTCGTTAAAACCTTAATTCAATAATTATTTTCTTTAGGGCCTAGACAAAGTGGCAATTTCTTACAAAGCGTTTCGTAGTTAATTGATTCAGGCGTGACTTTGCGGAAATCCATTACATAATAAACAGTAGACGTAGATTTATTTAGTAATCTATTTCACTTAACTATTCGTTACGTGTTTCACATCTCAACGAGGCATCCTCAGGATGACGATTGACCAGTCACGAATCCAAACACGACGTGTTGCCACGTAGCACTTGCGACCACTAGACTAACGAGGTATTCCTTTTATATTTCTTATACCATTCTTTCTTAGCTTGATCTACTGTATCCGCTGCACTGTATCCAAGATTTATGGCGTTATAAGCGTTATGAAGGTCCAAAAAGTTAAATTAGCGCAATCTGGTGCTGCGGTGCACCCGATTATTTTTCATTCCTTAGACCGCTTCCCGTTTGACCTCAATTTTCGACGGTTTTGCTTATGAAAGTCATATTCATGTCTAGTTTTTTTTTTTGGGGCGAGAGAACCAGTGTAAAATTGAAATGGCCTGAAATAGGGTGACTGGTAGTTTCCATGTTATTTTAAAATAGTAACTATGAAGTTTCGTGCTCATTCTTCTCCATACTTTTGGAAGGAGCTAAAATCAATTATAATCAACAGTTCTTCAATCAATCTTGTTTAACGATCAACAGTGCCTTTCAAAGGTCTACTTAAAATAAATGGTTTGACTTTAACTTTGATTTCTTCAGGGATTTTGTTAGTTGGTATTTGAATAACAATAAACACGGCTTTTAATGTACCGTACCTACTTTGTGTTTTTATTAAATGTCATGGATCTATTATTGATAATACTTTTAAATACTATCTTAGTCTAACGCCAGCCTCTTAACATTTCCTTTACTCATACATTTTTTCATAAGTCTCTGTTAAAAACATAAAATTTCTTCATTTATTAAAAATCAAGAGACAACGACGCCCTAAAATGGAGCCCTCAAACGACAGTGATTTATTAATATAGCGCTTCAAGACAACAATCTTAATTAAAATCGTTTCCAACTAAACATAGTAATATTACCAACATTATATTAATGAATAATATACCGAAACAAAAAATGGGAAATTCGGGCTTCAGGCAGTCGTAAGTTATCACAGATATCCAAGTTATTATTATAATAAGAATTCCCGGGTGACGTCGGGTGACATGGGTAGTGAAGTCCCGAATATCAGCCGCTTTGGGAATACTTTAGCTCCAAAATCCATGGTTTATGTAATAATAGGGGAGGACGGTGATGTGGTTGCCAGGGATGGAGAGTTCAGGGTTTTTGAATATTATTTGAATAATAACTTTTGTAACTTTGTTTTTTACTATTGCTAGGTATTTTATGTGAGACTGATTTTTCAATCGTCAGATAAATGTTTTACCTGAGAAACAATTATGACGGTTTGACAGCTTTTGTATAGAAAATAGTAAAACCGCGATATTTATTCTTTCCTTCTTCTTCAATTGGCCCCTCATTACTGGGGATCGTGGTCACTGCACCCCTTTAAACGGAATATCTGCCTCCATCGACTCCGGTCCAAAGTTGCCATCACCACCTGATAAAATTTGCTTGAGGACATAGCTTCTTTTACTTGGTCGGTTCATCGTGTTGTGCGACCGGCCTCGTGATCACTTTCCTTCGGTATTGCCAACAATGACCAGCTGTTCAAAGCTGATATATTATCTCCCCTTCACATTATGTGACCGAAATAGGTCAAAATACGCTGTAGGCAAACTGAAGACAATCAGGTCTTGCTATAAGATATTATATTCTTTAGATAAAAGTTATCTAACGGTGGAAAAGTCGGTTCTTAAGGCGGAGACTATCAGCGATAACGATGATGGAGAAGGCAAAAATGTATATTTTTATTTTATTTAGTATAGGATTGACCTAAGCTATCGAAAAGCTTATGTCAATCTTGTTGAAAGTCGTTGTAGAAATACGAAACGCTTTCGAAGCGATTGTCACTTGTCTAGACACACTGGATCCTCCACTCGACTGGCGGCTGTATCGTGAATTCCTTTGAAACGGAAATATGAGAAACGGAAATTTCATGTGCTCGAAGCGACCGTTCACCGCATCTTGTATATCGCCGTATTGTAACCAAGCTTGCCTCGAAACATACATTAAAAACAAACGTTGCATGTCAATCCATATTGTGATAAAAGAGCCACTGAGAGATGACGTTTAAGAACAACTGTCTGGAGCAATCAGTACTGTTACCCCGGCTACGAATCGATTATCTTTTTAATTGAGTCAATATTTACAGAGAAAACTAAACTAATATCATTTTATCAGCTACATTAACGGCCTTTACAAAGTTTTATCAAGAAATCATCAAGCAAGAACCAAATCAGACTAGGGTTTTTACAAGAATATAATATATATGCGAAGTTATTCCATAATTCTGTTCAATCTGTAAGACTCAGACTACATTATCTTATAAAGAGGAAAGATTTGTATTTTTGTGTGTATGTTTGGAATGAATAAACTCAAAAACGACTGCGCTGATTTCAAAAATTCTTTCACACTTAGAAAGCTACACTCACCCTGAGTAACATAGGCTATAATTTATAAAGATTACACGCGGGCGACATTACAGCTAGTTCTAAATAAAATTAACTATTATATAGGAACATCGATTCACAAGTTTCTCTGAAATCTATTCATTACTTACATAACATTAATAATATACATGCCAGTATTCTTCTAACTGCGAATAAAAACGAATTTTCCAATAACAAGTACGCAGAGAGAAATACGAGGTAAAGTAATAAATACCGATACAGTTACACATAGTTTTCACAAAAAAAGTTCTCATTCCAGCGAATAAAATGGTACTAACAAAAAAAAAAGAATAAATACCGCAGCCCGGAAATGCGCGCGTGACCGGTATACCGCGCCGTATATTTTTTCGTGGATTTTTTGTAAATTTTTACTTCGCTTTTGACTACACTGTTTGTTTTAAATACTCGGTATCACATTTGCATATTACGTTGTATGTCAATTTAACTGCAAGTTAATCATTCGGTTTCGTCGAAGTCATTTTATTTTTGTGGTGAAATGTTTCTTTCAACCTTTCAACAGTTTATTTGGAAAATTGACATTTTATTTGACCCATTTCCATTGAAGAAAATATATATCCTGCTTTTATTTTTAATTCATTGACGTATGAAGATGTAAACCTATACAGCATGTAACAGAGGTCATAATAATTATGTTTATACCATGCCCCCTCTAAAAAGCTTATTTTATTCACTGAAAACAGTGAATAAAAAGCACTTTTAATCACTGTTTTGGTGTTTGAATTAAGAACACCAATTTGTTCGAACTCCATCTCAATGATATCCAAACTCCTATTCGATTTGATTTTCGAACAGAAGTTTAGCATTAGAATTCAAACTGTTTTGTGTTCTTTTGCTGTCATTAGTAAATGGGCGCTATTTTAAATATTGTAAGTTGTACGAACAAAAAGTTTAGGGTTACTTAATAATAAATCGATTGAAAATGTTTTCAAGTGATGAAGATGTGTTAACACCTGAGTTTATGAAAGAGAGGGCGGCCGATATAGTAGAAAGCTTGCTAACCAACAAATCACGGCTGGTTTACATCAAAGCCTACGATGAGTTTGAGTGTGAGTTTGTTTGTTTGTTTGAGTAAATGGAAAAATGAAAATCAAGCTGACCAAATTTTCAGAGTCTGTTTTCCTATTTTAATGAGTTGTCGAAGAAAAAGAAGTCATCGACCTTATGGAGTATGTATTCTATGCTACGGTGTAGGTACTATAAAAACAAGGCATAAAATTGACATAACAACATACTCGAAGTTGCATGTTTTTTTTCTCGTAGTCATGGTATAAAGTATAGTATGCAACTCTTGAATAAAACGGATTTATATCGAGGGCCATGAATCGCTCGCGTCGTTCAGGATTCTAACACTTGAATCACTCCCTACGGTCGTGATTCAATCATCATGAATCACTCCCTTCGGTCGTGATTCAGTCGTTAGAATCCTTCACTTGCTCGTGATTCACCTATGGCCCTCGCTTTAAATCCGTCCTTTATTCACTAATTGCATAATATCCTATTATACCATGCCCCCTCTAAAAAGCTTATTTCATTCACTGAAAACAGTGAATAAAAAGTAATAAAAACTTTTAATCACTGTTTTGGTGTTTGAATTTAGAACACCAATTTGTTCGAACTCCATCCCAATGATATACAAACTCCTATTTGATTTGATTTTTGAACAGGAGTTTAGCATTAGAATTAAAACTGTTTTGTGTTCTTTGCTGTCATTAGTAAATGGGCGCTATTTTAAATATTGTAAGTTGTACGAACAAAAAGTTTAGGGTTACTTAATAATAAATCGATTGAAAATGTTTTCAAGTGATGAAGATGTGTTAACACCTGAGTTTATGAAAGAGAGGGCGGCCGATATAGTAGAAAACTTGCTACCTAACAAATTACAGCTGCTTTACATAAAAGCCTACGATTAGTTTTGTAAATGGAAAAATGAAAATCAAGCTTCTGGCACATTTTCAGTCTGTTTTCCTAACTTATTTTAATGAGTTGTCGAAGAAAAAGAAGTCATCGACATTATGTAGTATGTATTCTATGCTACGGTGTAGGTACTATAAAACCAAGGCATAACATTTACATAACAACATACTCGAAGTTCTTTTTCTCGTAGTCATGGTATAAAGTATAGTATGCAACTCTTGAATAAAACGGATTTATATCGAGGGCCATGAATTACTCGCGTCGTTCAGGATTCTAACACTTGAATCACTCGCTATGCTCGTGATTCAATCATCATGAATCACTCCCTACGGTCGTGATTCAGTCGTTAGAATCCTTCACTTGCTCGTGATCCATCTATGGCCCTCGCTTAAAATCCGTCCTTTATTCACTAATTGCATAATATAATATAATACTTCTAGACACCCGCTAGACGACTGCGGCTCGCAGCATGTATACCCGGTAAAATTCTCTATTGAAAAAAAGCGACAGTTATTTTTCTTTTTTCCAAAAAAAAACCTCATAAATATGATATCTCAGTATGATTCTTTACAACATTTTTACAAGCTGTATAGTCCTTTGATCTTGAGCAACTACAAAAAAGTTACACATTATGTTCTACGCATTGGATAATGCAAGGGTAAATAGACATTAACAGTAATATCATCGCCACAAGTTATGGGTCAACATTGATCTGTAGCCTTTCAACGAAAAACGTGTCGTAAACACTAGGTAGGTACCCCGAAAAAATTATACTTACCAAAAAGTACACGCCTCTTGCACGTCGAAATCGCTAGAGAGCAAAACTTACAAAACTGGCATCTGAGCCTGAAAAAAACGCCGGCACGCGTCCAGTAATCCATTCTACGCTAAAAAAGTTAGTGCGGGCGTGCACCACAATTCGCCCATATTAAATTGGCTGGTAAAAGCGGATTGCTTTTGGTTTATTAGCGGGCTAATTTGATTTTATGTCCGACCACTGCGGTCTTGCCCCGTGACTGGAAAAGTAAACAAATGAAGCACGCTTTTGGGCCTGCCAACCTATATTCGACTTTAATCTATACGAATAAAGTACTTACACGGACATACTTTGTTTCGCGTGAATTTTTTAAACTTCGATTGGCGTGCATGTTTTGTTTTTTTCTAAAGGTAAGCGGTACCTAAAGCAGTACTAATGTGTGGTTTTGAATAAATGCGGTCTCGGTTCACTACAGTGGTTGGGTATTGTATTTACAATTAAAAATTGTAATGCATTGAAATGAAATTAATAACGTGTTTTTATTTTAAATATTATTTTTTACGGGTTCTGTGTTTTGTATGCATACGACTAAGGGCGAATTTCACCAAACTTTTATACTCGACTTTACGACTCGCAATTATATTGAAATTTAATAAAATTTAATAAATATTGAATTTTTGACAGTTTTTCCATACCTAAACTGTCAGACGACAATTTTATTCCACGAATAAACGATATCTGACTTTGATAAAATCAGCCTTAAAAAGGAATAAAGCGTCTAACTTCTAGGATTCTTCAAAATGAATGAAAAAATGGTTAGAGAGATTTAAAAAACATACATTTAATTTCACAAAACTTATCAAAATACATAGTTACAATACAAAATCATTCTATCAATCGTCAACACATCCATTATTCAATCAAAATTCTAAAACATGACATTAGCCTAAAACGCAAGACCCTTAAAACCACCACGTTCTAGGTCAAACTATACAACACCAATAGAAATAAAAAGACAGCTCAAATAGCTACGCTGAGCTCCGATGAAAATGCCAGGGAACATGAAATATCGTGAAAAGACCTCTAGAGGTCACTGCCGGCACAATAGACGATCCGACGTACTGCATTCTGCTGCAAGGTAAGTTATTCTAGATATTTTCGGAGTTATGATAGTGTAAATCTTCGCTTTATTTTACGGAAAGTTTTGCAAAGAATTTCAGAACTTTAAATTGTGGATGCTTTTGGAGTTAATTTTATGGTTGGAATGTTAAATAGTTATGGATGCTGCGTATTAACAACAAGCAACTATTTCTCAAACCTTTTTTGAGCCTTTTGTTACATCACACTTGTCAACACTTTTAATTATAAGTATTTTAAAGATAGGTAACTCTTTATTATCAATCTGCTTAGCCTATCCTCAACTATGTTGGGGTCGGCTTCCAGTCTAACCGGATACAGCTGTATACTAGTACTTTACACGGAGTGACTGCATATCTGACCTCCAGTAATTAGGTAATACGATACCCTTTAGTAAGAATGGTTGCTAGACTTTCAGGCTTCTGACGACCCATTACGACTGTCAAAAAATCACGAATGACAGCCGGGACCAACGGCTTAATGTGCTCTACAAGACACGGAGGAGATGGTCACCCATCCATCGACCTAACCCGGCTAGCGTAGCTTAACCTGATGGATCGACCCGTGCGGTGTTATTACTTAGCTGCGAGATCCTCTATACAGGGTGTTAGGGTAAACACCGTTATCCTTGCAACCAGTGGTTTGGTTTCATTTATAGAACGTAAAATCAATGGAAAATTACAACTTTTTTTTTCTTTTTTTTTAATCTACCTTTTACCACAAGAGACGCAAGTTCGTTGTCCTATGCGCTAGGGCAACGAACTTGCTTTTAAACACGGGCGGGGGGTATGGGATGTGACCTGGCCGGCCGCGAGCGCGACCCCTCCCTCAGTCAGTCAGCTGTTTCGCTATAGAGCACGGTGTCGGATAGAAACTTTTTAAAATCTTTTAATGAAAATGACGTTTTTTTTTGTTGTGTTCGGTCATTTATTTTTATATTTAAGTCAACTACCCATGATTTGACTAACAAGACTGTTTACCCTTACAGCCTGTATTATGTGCACTATTAAATAATTAATTATGTGGATTTTGATAATTGCATGCTTAGGTAATGATAAATATCGCAATAAACGCTAGTCCCTAACGTGATATTTCTTGTTCCCCCGACCCACTGCCTCGCATCGCATCGCCCGCCCGCGCAATTTTAGCGTTCTTTCTGACTTCTTTTCTATGTCCTTGGCTCCTAAGGATCGTAGCGTGATGTTAAATAACCTATAAACCTTCTCAAGAAATGTACAAAAAAAAAATACAATTCCGTCATGTTGTTCTATAGATTAGCGTGTTTAACAAAAATAAACAAACAAACTTTTGAGCTTTATTTATATTGGTATAGATTGTTTAAAAAATGTCACCTTTAGTATCAAAAGATACAGGCACTGCCTAGTTTGGGGACCAACGCTTTAACAAAATGAATGTTACCAACAGTTACAGATAGAATTACTATGTTAATAATCTAAGGTAATAATTGTAATAATGTTTAAATGTTATTTTATCTTATCTTAAAAACAAGACTTGTTTGTGTTTTTTTGTGACTAAGTTGTTTCTGACATTATTAGAACCGAATAAAAATGAAACCCATAAAAATCACAAAATAACTTTAGTACCAATCCGAATCAGTATACCATCATCTGCGACATAAAAATATTA
The DNA here is from genome assembly GCA_947363905.1 of Lithophane semibrunnea. Taxonomy (NCBI): domain Eukaryota; kingdom Metazoa; phylum Arthropoda; class Insecta; order Lepidoptera; family Noctuidae; genus Lithophane; species Lithophane semibrunnea. The sequence goes on from OX376194.1 coordinate 15,868,743, forward strand.
TTATATTCGGTCCAAAAAATAATCAGAGAACTTAACGAACGTTTAATCCCAACATCTTTATCTTTTTATTATCTTTTCCTTTTTCCCGCCCAACGTTTACATTGTACGACAATAATGTAAAAAAAATAATTGTCAAGTGGAATTCTTAAGGGGTCGTTTTAGGAAGAAAGCTTTAGAAAATAATGTTGGAGAATTTCTAAATTACGGTTTGTATTCTTTTAAGTTGTTGGTTCTTTTTAAGTTGGTGGTTTGTTTGGTTGAGCTCAGATTTGCGTAAACCATTGGATTAAGCTTAAATGCTATTAAATGAAAAGGAGTTCTGACTAGATATTGATATGTTTTTTTATGCATTTTACGCTTCTTTTCCTCAAAGAAGAGCAGGAACTCGAATTTATAAATCTGGCGTGGTTTTAAGCAGGTTTAGGTCGCTACTATTGATACGATAGGTAATGAACAAGATAAGCTCTGAGTCTGCATGTCACAATTAAGTTGATGAGGTTTATTTAATGATGTAGTCGCCTTAAAAAGAAAGGCAATGATGAAAATATTTTTGTCTAACTTTTGAAAGCTTAGTGTTACAGAGGTATGGGGAACAGATTGTAAAGTCCACTCATCCTCTATAGAAAAGGGAGGATCCTCTTACCAGACGGGTCTCGTGTCTGGTGGGCTACTGCCCGACGATTGATGCCGGGACGTTGAATATAATATACTCGTCGTGCTGTAAACGATGCAGGATTTAGCATGACGTCGGTTTAATGCTTAGTTCGCATTATGCCGTTGTAGATACCGTCACAGTGTGTAAAGTTCATACTTGATATTGTAACCAATTTTCATAATGCCTTTGGAAATGGAAGGTGAATATAAAATAGGTTTACTTGCAAAACTACATACATAACACGTAAACTCACGCCTCCTTCCCATGGGGGTAGGCAGAACGCCACCTGCTAGCATCATTCCATACTCTTACAGAAATTGAAACGAGTATGCTTAAATGGTTTGGTCATGTTAGAGGATTAATGAAAGATGATTAACAAGGCAGAAAGTGGGGCAGGAAGTGAGTGGAAACGCTGGCAGGGGACGCCCCTAGGAGGAAATATAGTAGTATGTAATATATACCTTATTGGTTATGTTCTTCAAAAAATTTAAGTGGTTAGGAAAATATTATGAATCATCGTAAAATGTCACAAACTGACAATTTATAATAATTGATCTGCGTGCGATTCATATTACGAAATAATTCATCTGTTTGACAGTTTTCTATGGGTATTCGTAAAATGGTCCACATAATTTGAATTGGTTTTGTGTCAAATTAGAGGAATTGCTAATGACAGCTGGAAATTCAGGGAATGAAATGCTTTTAGAGGAATTGCTAATGACAGCTGGAAATTCAGGAAATGAAATGCTTTTAGAGGAATTGCTAATGTGGCTGTTTTAGGCCCACTGATGTATGAACGTAAACGAGGCATAAGGGCTTGCAAAACTCTTTTCAATTAATTTGTTAACACTTATTGCTTCACTTACATTTCTTTGTGTGGCTCGGCCAAAACACTTCATAAACATCTTCATCCTACTTGCTATAAATACTTCTTTTTACGACGTTTTTTGCCCTCTTTAAGCAAGGTTAGTAAAATCACTAGACCTTAACAGAGGTCCCTTCTTAGATCATTAGGCACCTAATTTAATTGCTCGCAGAATCCAGGGGTCCAAACGCTTCCTCAGGCCTAAATCTCATTAATTTTGTAAGGAATTGAATTACTAAAATGGTGAGGTCATAGGTCATTTTATGAGGTAATATTATAAATGTAATTATTATTATTCTGAGGATATTGTTCAGGTGGTGTTTAGATTTTTTGTCGAACCTCTTGTAATGGTTTTTAGGGTTCCGTAGTCAACAAGGAACCCTTATAGTTTCGCCATGTCCGACTGTCTGTCCGTCCATCTATCCGCGGCTTAGCTCAGAGACTGTTGGTACGAAAAAGCTGTAATTTGCTATGGGTATACATATGTTTTTTTTTCTCGTCAATCCCATTGTGTGGTGCATCGTTTAAAAATGATGTGAGTTTGTGAAAACAATTTTTGGATTCATTTTTGCGAAATATTAAGCTTTAATCTTTATTAAGCTTTAAGCCTCTGCCAGCTAAATAGTTGGTTTTGGAATTATGTAAAAATTGTGTGTGAAAATATTCACGGTAGTATATTATAACTAAATTAGGTACGTAGGCTCCACAGGTTACCGAGTAATAATCGACCAACTGCAATGTTAAGTTTGTTGGATAAATTCATCCCAACTACGGAACCCTTCATTGTGCGTGGTTCGACACGCACTTGGTCGGTTTTATTTTTCTTGAAATTATCAGTCGCGGTTTACGACCGAGGCACTTAAGTTTATGAATTATGTTTACGAGGCTTTTTCTTGGTTAGAGTTCTGACAGTCAATAAATTGTGACATCTGTAACAAGAATTTAGCTTGAAAATAAAACTACTAAACGTTAGTATGAATTTTATTAGCAGAATATTAATAAAAGTTAATATTTTATTAGTAGAATATTAATAATCCATTTATATAAATAATATTGTCTAGTTTATTTATTTCTCTACCAGCCTTAGATATTAAAAACGGTAATACAATTCTAAATTAATTCCCGAACTTATTTAATCGCGCAAAATCATACAATTTAAACCCTATACTGTATTTAATTTTATACTTCAATACAGTTAATAAAGCAAGAAAAAAACAAAGTGCATTCATTAGTCATTACAAGCTTTATATTAGCTTGCTCTGTTCGTATGTCTTTCCGGTTACTCCTTTTGTCATCAATTATTCAAGCACTTCCTGGCATCCGATTGAGCTGAAACTTGGCATACTTATACAACTACCGAGGCATTTTAAAACAATGATACCATGGACCTGGTCTGATGATGGAGCAGGAAGTTGGACATAGGAACTCCTCAATCAAACAAGATAGCACCATCGTGTTTGGACTCATTGGTTACGTATTAACAAGTACTTTGACACTGGGTGGTGTTCAAGGTCTGATGATGGAGCCGGAAGGTGGCCATATGTGCTTCTAGTACTCCAATTGTCATTCATTTTTCAAGGACTTCCTGACATCTGATTGTACTGTAACTTGGCATAATAATACAACTACCGAGACATTTTGAAAAAACGATACCATGCTGCCGGTCTGATGATGGGGCCGGAAGTTGAACATAGGAACTCCTCAATCAAACAAGATAGCACCATCGTGTTTGGACTCATTGGTCATGTATTAACAAGTGCTTTGACACTAGCTGGTGTTCAGGGACTGATGATAGAACCGGAAGGTGGCCAGGGGAAAACCTAAATCAAACAAGATAGCACCATCGTGTTTGGACTCATTGGTCATGTATTAACAAGTGCTTTGACACTAGCTGGTGTTCAGGGTCTGATGATGGAGCCGGAAGGTGGCCATGGGAACTCTTCAATGAAAGAAGATAGCACTATCGTGTTTGGACTCGTTGGTTATGTATTGGCAAGTGTTTTGACACTAGGTGGTGTTCAGGGCCTGATGATGGAGCTGGAAGGTGGCCATGGCAACTCCTCAATCAAACAAGACAGCACCATCGTGTTTGGTCTCATTGGTCATGTATAAACAAGTACTTTGACACTAGGTGGTGTTCAGGGCCTGATGATGGAGCCCGAAGGTGGCCATGGGAAAACCTCAATCTTACAAGATAGCAACATCGTGTTTAGACTTATTGGTCATGTATTAACAAGTGCTTTGACACTAGGTGGTGTTCAGGGCCTGATGATGGAGCCCGAAGGTGGCCATGGGAAAACCTCAATTTTGCAAGATAGCACTATCGTGTTTGGACTCATTGGTTATGTATTGACAAGTGCCTTGCCACTAGGTGGTGTTCAGGGTCTGATGATGGAGCTGGAAGGTGGCCATGCCAACTCCTCAATCAAACAAGACAGCACCATCGTGTTTGGTCTCATTGGTCATGTATAAACAAGTGCTTTGACACTAGGTGGTGTTCAGGGCCTGATGATGGAGCCCGAAGGTGGTCATGGAAAAACCTCAATCTTACAAGATAGCACCATCGTGTTTGGACTCTTTGGCGTTGTCTTGTCAAGAACTATATATAGCCCAAGGCAATATCCAGGGTCAGCTGACAAATTCTAATGCTAAAAAGTACAAAATAAAATATAAGTAAAAATCTTTTTAAGAACAAGCTTTGAATGAACTAAAAAGTTCTAAATAAAACTTACGTAAACATAGAACTTTAATATTTTGTTAAAAGCTTGAGGCGTAATGTCCTTCTTAGTATAAATTAAAAATAAGCGTCAAGCTTTTAAGAAAATATTGAAGTTCTATGTTTACGTAAGTTTTATTTAGAACTTTTTAGTTCATTCAAAGCTTGTTCTTAAAAAGATTTTTACTTATATTTTATTTTCGTTTATTTATTTATTTTCTTATTTGTTTACATTTTTAAATATTTCATAAATTCAAATAAAAATATAAAAAAACATTTAAAAATATAAAAAATAGATGGCCGCCGGTGTCGGGAGCAGGGTCCAAGCTACCGGTGGTTAGGGCTGCAGAGACAGGAACCTCCTCACAATGCGAGCCGTATCAAGGAGTACTGCCTTCTGAATCAGGCCCTTGATCCAACCGCCTAACGAGAGCCTCGAGAGATGTTGGTCGAGGCTTTCGGCTATCAAGCCATTGGCCGTTACGACAATCGGCACAATGATAGCCGAGCTCACATTCCACATGTCGACAACCTCGTGTGCTAAGTCGAGATATTTTATTTGTTTCTCTTTCTCAGCTTTCACGAGGTTCACGTCATGTGGGATGGTAACATCGACTATCATTGCGCGGCGCGCTAATCGGTCTATCACTACGATATCAGGTTTATTGGCAACAATAGTCCTGTCAGTAATAATAGACCGATCCCAGTACAACGTGACATGGTCATTTTCGAGAACTGGGTCGGGCACATACTTGTAGTACGGTACCTCAGAGTCCACAAGTTTATATTTCAACGCAAGTTGCTGGTGAATAATCCTGGCCACTTGATTATGCCTGTGCAAGTACTCGCCGTTAGCTAGACGAGAACAACCAGAGATAATATGTCTGATGGACTCACCCGGACGGTGGCATGCCCGACACACGTCAACCGTCCCGTCCTTCATAATATGTCTCCGGTAGTTATTCGTCAGGATAACTTCGTCCATAATTGCACAGACGAAACCTTTAGTTTCCCAGAAAAGGTCACCAAAACGTAGCCAGGATACGGACGCTAAGAAATCTACACCGGGCTCATGAAGAGCCCGATAGAAGCGCCCGTGAAGCTCCTTGCTTTGCCATACCTCCTTGCGGTCTTCCGTAGTAAGCACCACAGGTTTGCGCCAGTTCTCTTTAGCCATGGAGATCGGGGTGAGTCCTTTGTCCACTGCCACCACATCGCGGTGCATACCCACTTCGGCTTTTAAAAAATATTCTCTGAGATTGCACACCTCGCGATTGTGGAGGGTCTTCGCATTTAAAAAGCCTCGACCCCCGCACTTCCGCGGGATGTACAATCTCATCACCGATGATCGTGGGTGATGCATCCGGTTTGCGGTCAACAGTGTACGAACCCTCCTATCCAGGGCTTCGAGTTCGGTCTGAGTCCATTTGAGTATGCCGAAAGAGTACTTCAGAACCGGCATGACCCAACCGTTGAAGGCGCGCACCTTGTTTCCGCCTGAAAGAAGACTAATTAATACTCTTTTCAGGCGACCAAAGAAGCGCTCCTTCAACGATTGCTTCATGTCAGCAACGTTGATGCCTAACGCTTCCGACATACCCAAACACTTATAGCTTTCAGATGAGGAGAGGGACCTGAGGTATATGGAATCCGAGAGTTGAATTCCCTCTGATTCCATAATCTCCCCTCGCTTTACATGCATGACTGCACATTTGTCCACACCAAATTCCATCCTGATGGTGTTACTGAAGGTTTCAGTTACCTTCAGTAGCTCCATCAGTCGCAATTCGTTGGGGGCAAAGAGTTTCAGATCATCCATGTAGAGGAGGTGAGATATGACCTGACCACCTCCCCTCAACCGATAGCCTAGACCTGAATCCTCTAGCAGTGTGCTTAGAGGGTTCAGGGCCAAGCAGAACCAAAGCGGACTCAAACTGTCGCCCTGAAATATTCCCCGTTTAATCCGTACAGGTTCATCATTCCCTTGGATCTGTCGACACCCCGGGTAGCGAAGAACTGTCCTCCATTGCCCCATACACGACTCAAGGAAGGTGCGTAGAGTTGCATCAATCTTGTACAACTCCAGCACCCTCATGAGCCACGTATGTGGCACCGAGTCGTAGGCCTTCTTATAGTCTATCCAGCATGTCGAGAGGTCCTTACGGGATCGACGAACCTGTTGGCTTATGGCCATGTCGATGAGGAGTAGCTCCTTAGTACCGCGGGACCCGTTCCTACATCCATTTTGAGAGGCGGACATTATTGAATTGTTGGCAATGTGTGTGTTTATTTTATTTATTATTAGCTCACAATACGTACTGTATTTTTTGTTTTACATCTATGCACAACAATTAGTTACGCTAGTTCATGTTGTCGCAAATGATAAAGAAGCTAATTGTAGCAAACATTATTTTCAGCGCACTTTGTTGTGAAATTCCCTGAAATGAAATTTCCTCTATCCAACAGTTATTGTCTTATTCATTTAATTTGTAGATACCTAATACATGTACCTATCTATAATAAATAGGTGATATTACTTGTTTGTACACCATTTTTTTTTACAGGTGTGTTTTTTTTAAACATTTTTTGTTCCACAGTTTTCCATTCTTCCCTGTGTGATGACTTCTCCAGACAATCTGCCATAAACGCCTCCAAGTCATTACGCCAGCGTTTTCTAGGCATCCCTCGGCGACAGACGAGATACATCTACAAAATCGACCTATAGCCACATTCACCACTGTGATGCTATTGCCCTTGAGCCATTTATTGTTACAAAAATGGGGCCAAAGAAAAACAAGCAACTATCTTCATGTTTACCGCACAATATACTCATCATTATACGCATCAAATGTCAGTCAACACGACAAAGGGGCTCCGAACTAACGCCTCCCTTTCATACCCCTTTTCTCAACACATAAATGCTTACTACCATTTTACCACTTTTTTCTGCACGAACTTCACCCTTCGGTACATCGAGATGTATTCATATGGCATAAACTACGTATTCATGACCAGGCTAAGCTGGCCTCTTTTACAATGCAACTGCAATGAAAAGAAGGGTCTATTTATACTGGATTCTAAAGCTTTCAAGGAAAGGTAGAGATGACCCATTTTTCTCGGTCGTTTTAGGGCCGCCCCTAAAGATTAGTAATACTAGGACGGTCCTTAGAAATATATTCATATGGATACAAGCTTATGAATGTTGAGATCGGTTATTGCTCGGATATTTGGCTAAATAATGTACCTACGTATTTATAGAAATGCGAATATTTTTGTAAGCTCATTCACAACAATGGGTAGGCCTGTCCTTTAGTATTCGTATTTATAGGATGACTTTCAGCTTTTGTGCTTTTGTTATCGAATACGCTATTTATTAAAGGAATTCGTTATTGGGTATAACGGCGACGAATTAATTAAGCTGATTTGATCTGAGGACAATGGCGAGTATTGTATGAAGAGTTGGCTAAAATGAAATTAGATTGTACAACAGTATTAATTAAATGTTCGCTGGAAATGGACGGTATATACATTTTGCAATGAATATCTGAACCAACGAACTTGAATTTCTTTGTGTCTGGCTGGTAGAAGTCCATCCTTCGATCTTTGCTGTCTATCGCCGCTGTGATGGGCCAATCAGGTGAATAAAACTCCAGCTTATTCTGCCATCTTTAGTGTTGCAGAAACATACTTTGTTACGGGCTCAAACATAATCCGTGTATTGTTTTCGATACTGTTGTAAACACACAAAATAAAATATGTAACTCCCCGGCGTTCAATATTTTATTTTATTTCTTAAGAAATGTGCAAGCTACGTGAGTGGTCTTGTGAAGGTAAAAAGCACATGTTGATAATGAAGTACCTAAACGATAATAGAAATTACATATTCACACACACACATATTCTGTAAATAAACTCTTCAAGATACGAAAGCGCTTCGGTTCAAAGATGTTGGGTGAAATTAAACAGCTGATGAGTTTGCGATTCTCAGTAACTGGTATTTAATAGTTCTAAGTGCACTTCGAACGAAAATCGTGGAAACTTATGTTAAGATCCTCTCAAGATTCCCATTAATTGAATGCAGGAGTGAGTTCGCGGAATGAGCACCTGCAAATGTATTTATGAGGTCTTAAATTCTTAATGCAGTGGAGAGTACCTTGATTTAAATTAACGGAAATCTAGGAATTACCATCCATTACTTAATTTGAATGACTTATTTCTATAATTATATTGCAGAGTCTAGTGGTCGAACGGCTACTGCTGAGCATGAGGTCCTAGGTTCGATTCCCGGGTCGGGCAACGTGTTATTGGGTTTTTCATTCTTATTCAGTAGCAGCCCGAAGTCTGGATTTGTGCCTGGTTGATGGTAATATGCGGCCCCTGTTACATGGGACTTAAAAATAACAGGCAAAATGTGACTATAGATACTCCTTTGTCTAAACCTTCGGGGATTATAGGCGTGATGTTATGTTATGTTATTTTAAAGTTCTAAGGACACTTATAACTTTCTCACAATCACATTGTCATCATCATCATCATCATCATCATCATCATCATCAGCCTACAGCAGTCCACTGCTGGACATAGGCCTCTCCAACTGCACGCCATTCAGCTCGATTCTCGGCAACTCTCATCCAGTTGCTACCAGCCACCCGGCGAAGATCGTCGCTCCACCTGCCTGAGGGCGTTCTACCTTACGTTTTCCGATTCGCGGTCTCCACTCAACAACACGTCTACCCCAACGGTCATCGGTTCTGCGGCTAATATGGCCGGCCCATTGCCAGTTCAGCTTGCTTATTCTGCTTATTCTGTCGACAACTTTGGTTCTCTGCCGGATTACCTCATTCCGGATTTTATTTCTCTGAGATACTCCAAGCATAGCACACATTGTAACTAAGATAATTATATTATTATGTCTTCGGCATCAACGTACTGCTTGTTCTGGCTAGGCGTCGAAGAATTGGTTAATAACTTTTTGCCTCAGGGCCTTTGTACACGGCACGGTTTCTTTACGGTACGGCGAATAAACAGCGCCGTAGAAAAACGTGTCTGACAACAAGCTACTATAGTGATCCATACAACACTGATAACCGTACCTAAACACGACGAATAAACCGTTGTTTTTCAGGGCAAGATAAACGTGTGTACAAACTAAAGGGCGTTATTTTACAGCTTTTTACTTGATGTCAATTGATTGGGTTTAAATACGTACACCTTAGCATGTTATGCAAGACAATACATGATAGGTATTATCAATCCTGCATGATTATAGTCTACGAACAATTTCCCAAATGCCCATGTGTTTCATATCAAATTTCTTGCCCGTTCTTCTTCGTAGAAATCTACTACGCTTTGGAATAGACAGCGAGCTCCATCTTTCTGACTAAATGACTCCTTGGTAGTTCTAAAGTGATAACTTCTCCCGATCTAGGCGGAGTGGGAGGTCGTGTCAGACTTTTACTGACTAAAACCGACCCGTGTTCCTTCAGTTGCCTGTTGCCAAGGGCCCTGGTATCTCTTTCGGACTTTCCCGTAACCCTGGCAGAGTTCAAAAGTGCCTTCAATTGGTTTAATTGAAATAAATGCTTCATTTTAAGTTTGATCAATAAGTTTATAATAATATTATTTACTTTATGCTTAATCATCTATTTTCAAAGTTATAGACGTCTTTTCAGCAAACTGCTACTATAGTACAGTAAGTATGTTTAATTATTACTGAATACAAAAAACATAACACGTTTTCTTCAAATGTTTTTAATTTCATTTACTTACACTGATTCAGTTCACTTATCATTATATACAAAAATGTTAATTATCACAATCAAATTAGCGACGAAGATCACAATAAACAATTTCTAATTACACTCAATAATTATTATGATTTATAATCCATGTTTACTTTTATATAAATTAAAGCGTTCGTTAATGTATTTTACAATAATCAAGAAACAATGCTTTCAGGTGAAACAAATGATAACCCTTAGCTAAGTTTTCCAATTAATCTTGTCACTTTGAAAGTAAAATGATTTAGGAAAATGAATGTTATGATTAATGAGAAGTTTGTCATAAATATTATTAGTCGAACTAATATTTGTGAGACAAATGAATACAAAGATTAAATATGTACAGACTGTTTTATCTCGCAATATTAATTTATGAATGTACATAAAACTGAACACTGATACTACTGCAGACAATAGGCTATTTGAGAAACACAGAAGCTTTCACACAAAATATTACGATTTTAGTAAAATCAAGATGGCGTAAAGTAATATGGCGGCTGAGTTGTGAGCGGCGCGCGACGCTAGCGCTGACGCGGGGTTGCGGACACACGCACGAAACTCGTGGTAGTCGGCGCGCGTTATTGCACAGAAGTGGACGTGTACACACGCCGAGTCACATTCTGCGACGTCTGCTGCATGCCGAACACGGAGTGCTGTTAGGTACCTGGATAAAATATATAACATTTTAATAATTATCTCCTACAAATTCTGTGTTTTTCTACCATTAAAAAGGTGAAACTTATTATACAAAAAAAAAAAATAGATTCTATAGATCGTCTTTAGAAAAAGCACAATAACTATAATTTATATGAAACAATCCTGACATGATGAAACCTATAAAAAAGTAGCTCACTTAGTAAATACACCACGGTCGTGATGGTTCCGTATCCTCTCAGCCAAGGAGTCGAGTGACGCCGGGCTCACTTCTCTCAGTCCATAGTATTGAGTAAGGTTGTACTCTATCGCCCAGTGAGCCTCCCCTCTAATGTTATTTACATCTAAGTAATACTGAGTGTAATCCAAAACCTGTAGAAAAAAAAAACTGTTAATATGAAATTAATATAAATGAATTTTCATTATCTGTAGTCTGTAGTCTGTCAACTGTACTTATTAAAATAAAATAAAATAAAAATTACTCATCAAATGCATTTCTGTAGAATTGTCTATGAAAATAGATAATATCCTACAGATAATAAAAATATTGTTAATACAGTGTAATACGACAGCTTTTCTGCAGAACTAAATTCAAAACATAGCTTACAGTTAATCTGTATTATTACGAGGTAGTTATTAGGAATTATCGGTCGTTTTGTTTTGAATTTTGTCAAGGGTTACTAAATCTTACCTTTCCGGTATTAGAGTCGAACTTATAAAGTCTTAATCCTGGGTTAGAAGTACTGCCAGCACCTCTTGGAGTGACCGAAGGGGCCAACAATGCCCAAGAAACTGGCCGACCTGTAGACAACATTTTGAAACGAATTAAAAGAAGTTTTGACATAGCGAAGAATTGATAACTTGAAGATGTTATTAATTAAATAAATAATAAGTCAAAATTTAATTCAGAATCACTTCCATATTTGTTCGTAATAATGTAAACTTATGAAACTAGTGTTAGTAACATTTATAATAAGCTGCGTGACGCACGCCGATCTTGGGGAATGGCTACTTGACCGCGTGCAGTCGTATCTGCGATAGATACGACTGTACGCAGTCGTATACCAAGATCGGAGAGTCCCACCTGTCAGCCAACACTCTAAGAATGGTGTTGGGGCTATGACATGGCAGAGATACGCATCTCTTGCGCATGATGGCCGAATAACTATCAACGAACGCGTCGGCAAACATGCCGGACGTGCTACAAAAACGCGGCAGCCCCATCAACACCCAGAACGTGTTTTTTATGTGATATTGCAAAGGCAACATGATAGTATCGAACTACTTTTTGTATAGCGGGAATTCTAAACGATACCTACTTCTTCAAGCAAGTGCGTTCCCAGCTTTTACTAATTTATTTTTATGAAAATATCTGAATATCTACTAAATAAAATCAATATCAGTAACATCAATGGACTATGGATTGCACCTCCGTTCGGGAGACGTAAAACTAGTCTCGCAATTCAGCTTTTCAGCAGTTCACTAAACAACAAAGAGCTTTCAAAAATGGAGCCGATGCTCTAGATTCGTACAGCACTGAGAAAAGGTTATGAAAAGCTTCTAGCAGATAAGAAAGAGATAAATAACATCATAATATTTTTTACGGCACAAAAGAACGCCGTTTTGTTATTCATAATATCTATTGTAACACAAACGTTGCTGGTAACTCGAGAAAATGTTATTTCACGTACTCTTTATACCTCAAAGGGTATAGTTGTTTCAATATTACTCAAGGAAAGTTAAATAATGTATTAAAAATTATGTATTGTTATGTTAACTGTTCTTGGTATCTTTATTGCATCAAAGACTACAATTTTATTACCTTTAAAAATAAAGTAACGGTTTATTATTAAATCATTGACACATAACAATATCAATACATGTCTATATTTATTATTTGTTATGAAAATCATTGTTATGCTAATTTATTACAAGTTTACACTGTATCAAATAGCCACTGGAAAAATAGACGGCATTTTGTTTGTTTGTTTACGCTTAATGTTTTACGTAGTAAAAACACAAAACGACTCTTAAATGTCTAGTACCTATCTCATCATTTCAGTCAAAAGTCGTACACACGGCTACACATCAAGCTATACATTCCAGTATAAACTGACCTCGCATTGTACGGAAATCCTATACAATGCGAGATCAGCATAAAGTGGAAATGTATAGCTTGATGTGTAGCCGTGTGTACACTGCTGGACATAGGGCTCCCAGCAATATATCCATCTAGATTCTAGTCCTTATCCTTACATTATCTACGGTACGACAATTTTTTTAACCTGGCAAGCTTAAGTCTATTACTGAATAGCCTCCAGGGTCTACTAACTGACCACGAAGGGATATTGCCATAAACACACCGCCGCGTGCCGCAAACGAATGTTTTATAGCAGTTTGTTTCTATTAACCCACAAGGTAAATAATGCTATAAATCCTCATAATTCCTTAGTTCTTTTACGATGCTCCAGGGAAGTTTAAAGGTTTCCTTTAGTGAGAACCTCCACACACACACTTACGTCATGGGGAATGGACAGCCTTCCTGTCTGCTATTAATAACATACTGAGATTATAAATCAATCCAATTAGACGGCTTAATTAGATTTCAGTTGTTCTTATTGATTATGTTTTCTTTAATTAAAATGCCCCTACAAGTGGTGATACCGAGCTATTTTATTTATAAGTTCGTATTGATTCGAGAGAAGTTTCCCTTTTGATTGTGTAATGAAGCAGTGAGTTACGATGATGATTAAAAAGATACAAAGAAAACTCGTCTTTTTGAGAGTTACTGTTAAAAATAATGCAACAAATATTAAGTATATTTTATCTGTGGTTCATTGTTGTACACTTTGTCCACTAGTGTCGCCACAATCAATGCAAAAATTGTCTAAGAAGAAATAGATACATCTCCATTTTGTGTGTCCGAAAATATCTTTTATTTAACAACATAAAACGTTTTCCTACATCAGAAAGGCCTTAAATCGTACAGTTACTCCCTTTTTCGCGCAGAACAGTATACAGGGTGGGGACATCAATACAATACGAAAATTAAGATTATCTTTCCTCTCAACTTTGAGTATTTATTATTATATAGGTACCTATAGTGTATTTATGTTTATATATTTAAGCTTTATGTATTTATTTAAGTATATGTTAATTTTATTGCGTATATGTGTAGGTATATTTGTTATTTTTAGTTAAGACTTCGCATATTCATGTTTTTTCTCTTCTTGTTCTCACACACTATTGTCTACATTTCTTTCTCATTTCTCCTTTCGCAGGTCTGCTGGAAGAAATTTCTTAAGAAATAAGCAGTACCTTTGTACTCATATTTTAATTATGTCGTATCTTTTTTGTATTTTAATGTGTGTACATAAATAATAAAATAAATAAATAAGAGGAAATAGGGTGGGTCTTTTTCTCCATACAAAAAGTTCGGCTCTCGTCTATTTCCTCCTTCAATATAGGACCAATTTGAAAGATATTTTATAAATTGAATAAGAAGGCTATTTACTGTGCCCCTATGTTTTTATTTTTTCATTTATAGTTGTCAAATTTTACAATAATAATAGGCCTCTGATGACAGCGGTTTAAACAGGCAATTTTGAGCATTTTCTGAGTGTTCTAGTGCTTCTACAGATTATAATGTATCATCAAAACGGAAAACACAGTAAATAGCCTTCTTATTCAATTTATAAAATGTTGGTCCAATATTGGAGGAGAAAATAGACGAGAGCCAAAACTCGAATTATGACTTTTTGTATGGAGAAAAAGACCCACCCTATTTTCTTTTAATTAGATTTTATTTAACTAATGTCGTTCCCAGTCCACAAACAAAAATTCAATCAAATACACAGTATCTAATTAGTCACTATAGCTAGTCGGCTGATTGGCAAAACTCATAGTCGGTTCATCACTACTATTTCGATTGCTAGATTTTTTTTAATTTCAATGTTTTGATTTAGACATTTGTTGATTGCAAAATACTCCTTCACTGGTATTGCCAGTGTTTTCATTTACTGTTGCATTTTAGTCCCCGCATAGCATATGTATATTTCGCTTATATTTAGTGCTAGTGCTACTTCATGAACCGCCGCTCCGTCGTGACCTTTACCACAGAATAGTTAAGTACAGAAGGCGCACTCTTCATTTTAGGTATGAAGCTACAAGTACGCGGCGTGCTCGTATTGTCGGGTCAGTTCAGTGAGCGTAACGTAGTCAGAAGATATAAGAGTTACGCGATAGAAAGAGAGGCAACTTCAAGGTGAATATAACTGTGGGCAATTAGCGCTGTGCAACCTGAATTACACTTTATTGTGTCGTAGCAAGAGTCGCTTTTATTTAAATGATTTTGTGGAGTGATCCATTTGTGCCTTTACCTTTATTTATTCACTTACATCAAACACGTCCCACATACCTTCACTATAAATAAGTCGGAACGTATCAGCGTGCCGATGCCCGTAGAACTGGCCAGCGATCACATCGCTGAATGCCCGGATGACGTGCACCAGGTGCGCATTGGCAGTAGGAGTCAGTTCTCCCCCACCTGCTGCTGAAGAACTGCCTGCATTGTGCCGCTCCTCCACTCCTGGGCCAGCGTGGGCAACTAGGTAGACCTTCGTAAGAAAATGGTTTGTTTGGACTTGCGGAATATCGGAACAGGATTGATGATGAAGACATTATGTAGTGTAGTACATTTTTTGGGACAGAATAATACACGTTATTCAAAGTTATGGCATACAATTTAAAAGAAGAAATCATTAAAGTTTTCATCCTCTAGTCATATCCTTAGTTGGCCCCTAACTGTTGAGATTGTAACTCTTTTTAAAGAAAATTACTACAAGAAACTAAAAACTTTAAATAAATAAAAACTATTAAAGCTACACCTCTGCCCGACCCTTAGGGGATTATGGCGTGAAAATTATGTAGAAGATCTTAAATGCCTACGTACACCTACGGTCTGCAAAACAATAGATTCGCTATAAACCGCTCTCTACCTATATAAAATATACATACGGCTTCCAGATAGTCTTACCATTTCATTTCTTCTTCTAGCTTTGCTGAGGACCTGCTCCAGCCATTCCCACTGCTGCCTGCCTCGGTGAGGACCATCAGTCCTGGCTGCACCACCTGCCCATAGCACGCTGTTCAGGACTACAATCCTAAGCCTGCTGTGGGACTGTTCTATCGTGTAATATCCACCTGAAAACAAATTCAACATCAGGATTTGACAAAAATATCAGCTGGATTAAATTAAGAATTCAGGGACCTCCCTCTTGGGAAAGGTGAAAACGTCAAAGCTTTTAGATTTCCAAGGCGTTCACACAGCAGAAAAAATGTGACTTCGCCAGAAGTTGTATAATATTAAAAAAAGGCTACCCATAAAACATCCAACATTTACTTTAGAAAGCTCGAGACATTCTTGGCAGTCAGCCCACAACCAAACTTGCTGATTGATATTTTTTTCACCACGGCAGCTTTCTTTTAAAAGTCGCAGTGAACATAAATAGAAGAGCAGTAATACAGAGTGTAAGGGACAGCCCTCCACAAATTAACAGGGGGCATTTAGCTCCTTATTTTAAATCATATTCCACCAGAAATTTTCTCAGGAAAGTTTTCATTTTTTTATCGTTTTTTCATTTACTATTCCTTTATTTCAATGTAAAATTACATTCTCTGTACGTAGCACTCCATTTATGTAAATAAAACAGCTAAAATAAAAATAAAAAACAGCAATGGATGTTAAAATACTCGAGCGCGCCCCCCGACAAGAGGCATGCGGCTACGTGGCTCACGGTAATGATACATTGCGCGTGAGGTAATAATACAAATCAGGTTTATTGGATTCCCATAACGTTCCTGAAATAATTTCATGTCTTTCTTAGTATGATATGCTGAATTCATCCCATCAGTCTGCGGAGGGCTGTCCCTTACAGCCTCTATAGTACTTACTAGTTTCAAAAGTCTGTAAAGCTTCTGTGGGTAACCACTGCATCCACATGTCAACCAGCCTCTTAGAAGGTGCAGGGTCATTGTGTCCTAATGCTGGGAACACGAACTGGCTGCTAAATGTCCTGCTCAGAATATCTGTAACGTTCCTCACGGCTTCCAGCTTTATTTCCTCGCTTAGATGCTCCATTGATGAGGATAGGATGTCCCTGGTAGAAAACATATAGTATAAAGTCGGCCCTTCTATCATTTTTATCATCAACGACATAAGAGTGAGTATAAGTCACTCGTACGTGGTCTACCAGAGACAGGATAATGATTGGGTAATGGTTGATTGATGGCTGCTATGTGTAGGCTTAGTATAAATTGACAAAAAAAATGGATTGACCGTCCAGGTAAGGCGAGCTTTAGAGTCACGCTGAGCGTCTCGTCTATTATTCTATTCTTGCACTCGTCACAGCGCTGTCGGCCGTCAGCGCTGAGCAGGATGATGATATATAATCATACATATTGGACCGTCAGCGCCGACGCTCGGCGACTCTCAGCGTGACTCTTAAACCCGCCTAAGTGCTACCACCATAAACAAGACATTGCTGCGTTGCAGTCTAAACGATATGAGTGTGGTGTATTTAAATACAAATAAGACATTACGGGTCTGTCTTTGGGATGCAAATTACGTTTCTTGTGGTCACCACTTACCATCAATTGGGCCATAGGCTTCTTTTCCATCCAATAACATAAAAATGTGTGCCTTGTACTTCTTTATCAAATCAATCTGCCTTTTCCCAACTATGTTGGGGTCGGCTTCCAGTCTAACCGGATGCAGCTGAATACCAGTATTTTACATGGAGCGACTGCCTTGTACTTCTTAATCAGTGTTGAAATAACCCTTACCCAGTCCACAGCACGAACTCCAAGGTGTCAGGATGCCGCTCCGCCATGAGAGCGGCTGCGCTTTGTATCAGAGGCCAGGAGCTGTCGCACGTGTGGTCTCTGTGGCGGCCATTCCTGTGACTGTGCTCGTTGTTGCCCCGGTTGTGGCGGCAACCTACAGTAAGTATGACTATGAGGAAGGCCGGGCATAAAGTTGTTCGGATTTGTAAACACATTATGGGTAACAATGGTTTAAGTGGTAAATGGGGCTTTTACAGTCGAGACGCAAGTGAAAGAATTTCCGCCGCCGATCTTCCATCACCGAAACGCTGGTCGGTACACAGGCATCTCGAACCAAACTCATCCGACCGAAGATGCGTTACTGTCAAATAGCAAGTCGTGAATTACTTGACGGAAGATAGGAGATACCTATTAAGTTCTATTGGAAGACGTGCCCTTAGCCAGTTTGTCTAACTAGAAACAAATGTAAAAGTATGAAAAGATGATACGGTAAAAGCGATGTTGTCAAATGCGTCATTGGTGATTTTTCCTTGGAAATATAGCGTCAAATAAAATAACGGCAATATGTCACATTTCATCATCATCTGCCTAGCTTTTTCCTGACTAGTGATCAGCTTCCAGTCTAACCGGATACAGTATTTTACATGAAGCGATTGCAATACGATATAATTATGACACATTTGTGATTACTTATTTATTCTCCCTAATTACCCTCATTTATCAAATACCGAACACGAATAAATAATTCAGAAATATGCACGAAAATAAAACATACAACGTTGACATTCATCAGAAATAATTCACTATTACGTTCAATATCGTATGTTTTATGAACGTTCACGGCTCTGTGACAGCGAACAAAAATAATAAAGTCATCAGTATAAAACAACGGAATACGTTGCATAAAGTACCTCTATGTAACTCCTGGGAGTTGTGAAACGGGTCATAATGAAGATCTGTGATGTGCCAAAAGTACCCTGAAACAAAATTATGGGTTAGTTTTTCTAGGAAGGATGTAAAAAGAAGTTTTGCTTCCGTTATAAAAAATGGTGGTAGTTTTTCGTCTTGTTTATTTTTGTAGGAAAAAAGATTTGGTGCGCGGGTTGTTACTTCTCAACTTTATTTTTGTTAATTTGTTTTGGTTCTATGTAAAACCATGGATTCACAGACGGTTCATTATAACTTGTCCCTTGCCGTCATGTTGGCACTATTGCTTGTCAAACTTAGTTTCAATACTAATAGATTTCAAAATGCCGATTGATAGAACAGTGCTGCTACTCGTGTCATGGGACAAGTTATAATGAATGCATTGTAGTTGGTATCGTTTCTTTTCAAAGAGCTTCAAAAAAAGGAGCTTGTATGTATGCAATTTTTTTTAAAATTAATGTTAACTTTTCGTTTTAATGTAGGTACTAACTTTTATTAATTGCCAAGCTGTACATGCAGATTATTTAGTAAATGTTTTATTTAATTATTTGAGACTTTGCTACCGACTTCCGGTGCTGTAAATGGGAACACCCAAATACTCCGAAATATTTTATTCCGAATTTCGATGTTCCGATTTTCAGAAGTCCGAATTTCATAATACCTTAGAATTATAATGTCTATTATTAAAAATCCCGAAATTTATTTTACCGAAAGTCGTAAATGCGATTTGTCTGTTTTCAGATTTTCTTACGTTCGAAGAATCAAATGCTCGATGGGTTTTTGGTCCGAAAAACGACATTCCGATTTTCAATACTTCGAATAAACCGATCACTTTTCCGAATTTTTTTGTTCGAATTTAATTTTACCAAAAACTATTGACCGACGTCTTCTTTGCTCTAATGTATTACTTATTTGATATATTTTTAGACCATAGAAGTATCATGTGTCATAGGTAGGTATTATTTTACCGACCTATATTTCGCCGATTTACAAAATAACTTTTGGCTATTGACCGAAGCCTTTGAACTTTTTTAATTTACCTAATTTATTTGACATAATAATATTTTCACCACACCGAAACAACATTTTACTGAATATTATTTGGTCATAAATATATAGCCGGTTACTTGGTAGCATTCTCAATATTAAATTAAAATAGTGTCATAAAACAAAATTTTGTGACAGAAACGAATAGCTGCAAAACCGACTTCACGTAGTCTTGTCTGCCCTACCCTTAGGGTGTAATTTAATCCCGCGTAGGCGCGGAGGGGTGGGGCAGCCCGCAAGCTGAGAAGCAGGTGGTTTGATGGCCCGCCGCCGCGGCTGACCGGCTGCGGCAGCCAAAGCTGCGGTGGTGAGCGTTTAAACCATCTGCGACGATAAGCTCGCGTGGGGCCGCCCAAACCCCGCAGCGCTGGAGCCGTGACAGAAACAATGTTTGCTGCATGCATGCCTGCTTGCATGTTAAATGCTTGTTTGCACAGTGCATGCTTGCTTGCATGCTGCATGCATGTTGAAATGAGAACCGATACACTGCATTTTTATTTCGGAATTCTAATTAATCGGTACTTTAATATTCTGAATTCGTATTTTTGATGTTTCGAATTATCATTAAGTCGGAGTTTTTGTTATTCGATCTAATGAAACTCGGCATTTTGAGAATAGTAATTATAAACGTCAGGAATATTGAAATTTTGGAATTATAAAAATAGGATGAATGATAAATCGGAGTTGTTATATTAGGAATTTTGAACCATTCGGAATTATGAAAATCGCTATTTTGAAATTCGTATTTGTGACTGACGGAATAAAGTTTTTCGTATTTATGTAGTGTACCCGCTGTAAATACCGTCTCAGACTCAGGTTAATGAACGGAAGTCGATTGCCAACTTGATTAAAATAATATTGAATATCCGGAAGTTGCTTGCCACGCGACCTATTTTCAGTTTTTAGATATAGAAAGGTATAAAAGGTGTAGTCTGTAGTCTTATTTTCCTAGCATCCAAATGCCCAATTTCAAGCGTCAATTTAATCCTAACTAATATTTTAAATGCGAAAGAGAGTTTCTTTGTTTGTTTGTTACGCTTTCACGCTAAAACGGCTGAACAGATCCCGATGAAATTTGGCAGATGGGTAGACCATGGGTCGAGGATCGAGACTTACGCGAGTGACCGCGGGGCGCAGCTACAGCAGTACACTATAAGCTATGTAATATTCATAAGAATACAACATAAAATTAAAATTATAACAAATAATTTTCCGTTCCGACAAAATAGGCTTTATTCATCTATTCCTTACAAGTTTTTTATCCCATAAGTTTTATCCCAAAAAAATGTCTCGTCACGAGAGAATGGAAAGCTGACAAGCCAGACAGATTGGACGGATATAAATGATTGATAGATATTAGGCAGTTTTGATATTATTCTGAAATATATTAAACTAGCTGTTACCCGAGGCTTTGCCCGCGTAGATATCGGTTGTTATATACTAAAACCTTCCTCGAGAACCACTCTATCCATTGGTGAAAACATCATGAAAATCGGTGCAGTAGTTTATAAGTTTATCGCGAACTGACAGACAGACAGACGCGGCGGAGGACGCGGGGTTTGATACTGAATAAACACAGCTGAAAGTATAAGAAAGATTTGGTAAATTGAGTGGGTTGACCCCAATGACCCCTTGATTGATAGTGAAGGCCCAAGTGAACGCAAATGAATTTATTATTAATATGAATATTAAATGAGAATCCAATCAATCCAATTTGTTTCTATTGTAGTACAACATCTATACAGGGTGTTAGTGTAAACACCGTTATCCTTGAAACCAGTGGTTTGGTTTCATTTATAGAACTTAAAATCAATGGAAAATACAACTAACAAAAATAACTAACAACTAACTAACATAAATACAACTTTTTTTTTTAAAGAAAATCTTCATTTTTCCTCAAGAATATTTCACCCTACACGCAAGGGCAACGAACTTGCGTCTGAACACGGCGGCCGGCGGTTGGCGGGGGCGGGCGGTGCGCGCGGCACGTTACATGACCGGCCGTCAGCTGTTTCGCAGCTCTCTCGAACGCGTATCCATGAGTATCGGGACAGTGACGGATATTTACTTTTTAAAACCTTTTAATTAAAATAAGGTTTTTTTTTGTTGTTACTGGGTCATTTATTTTTATATTTAAGTCAACTACTCGTGGTTTGAGTGACAACGGTGTTTACCCTTGCATACCTACTGTATCTGTACATATTATTAAATGATGTCGCTTTTCGTGTTTGCCTGTATATCCGCGTTGTTCTTCTAAACCACGCAACAGATTTTGATGAGGTTTTCACAATCGTTTAGAGAATTGATTCCAGATTATGTATAACGTTAATATTAAAGTTACATATAACTGAGAAATCTCGATATTTTGTCAAGTCGTAAAAACCGTGCGAAACAGAAGTTAGTAATATAGTTAAAAAAAAAATCTTAGAAATTCGACCTTGAGAATTTTAAAACGTTTTTTTAATAAACGCAAGGGTTGATTACTTCCAATTATTTTCATTTCAAAATTATTTAATTTATTTTGCCAGAAAAGACATTGAATAAGATAAAAATAATGAAGAAGATTAATTTCAATTAATTTCAGTGAATGAAGTTAATTGAAGTTGGCAGGGAGGACATGACCCTTTCGCTTCGAAATGATCCGAATAAGCTCCGACTAAATAGAAATTCAGTCTTAATAAATCCCTTCTTCTGCTGAAAAAGGATTGTAAGGATGGAGTTGAATTTGATTTCAATTCAAATGTCCTTTAATATTTGTGTATTTTGCCGGTTTTTGTCGTTCTTGAGGTAAACTGTATTGAAAGTAATCCGAGGTGGAATATGGATTTGTAGCTACTTGAATTTGCTAATTCGATTGAAAAAAACACGACAGTTTATGCTCTTGACACACTCACGACAGTTTCTAGTCCTTTAAAACAAAAAATGCTAAAGATACTGACTTCTAAGTTTTTCCTTTCTTTCTTCTCAGAGTAGTCATTTTGGAAACACCGAACTCATCTATCTAGTTTTAAAACATAATTTTAAATTTGACGTGTAAAAGTGTTATTTTGAAGCAATTTACAAAAATATATACAACTAGCTCCCGCCCGCGGCTTCGCCCGCGTGGTATGTCGATAAAAAGTAGCCTATGTCCTTCCCGGAATGTCATCTATCTCTATGCCAAATTTTATCGAAATCCGTTCAGTGGTTTAAGCGTGAAAAGGTAACATACAGACAGACAGACAGAGTTACTTTCGAATTTATAATATTAGTATGGATTTGTCTATATCATTTACACCATGTTATGTATTTTCAATAATAAGAACACAAACTCCATATTTACAGGTTCGATGCGTAGCTACGGGTAGTTTGGCTACGGCGTAGTATTTGTAGCAATGGCGTCAGCTACGGCGTAGCAACCAAACTGATAATGTTGTGATTCATGTAAAGTTCATTAAACCCGTTTACTTTATATTCATAATATCTTACCAGTCGTAAGTTCAAACCCAGAAAGGCGCTTTAATTTTTTTATTTTATTACATCACCACTGCTCTCAAAACGGTGAAGAAAAACACAGTGAGGAAATCGGCATGTCCTAGAACCAAAAATTCAAATACTTGTGACATCTACCAACCTGCACTGGGCCCGCGTGGTGGATTCCGGCCCACTCCCTCTCAACGAGAGGAGGCCTGTATCCCAGCAGTGGGAACATTATAGGCTGATTATGCTCCATGTCTTTGCGTTTAAATAAACAAGATGATGTAGCTAGCTCATGAATTCACAATTATTATGAATGAAAATAATTCAGTAGCATCGGTGGAGTAATTCTACTAACATAGTAAAGTGTTTCCCGGAATCCATAACAGATTCAGTAAAACGAAACGGTACGTAATATTTTCCCACTTGTTATTTGCTTGTTTGGGAGATTAATCGCTTCGTTTAGAATTATTGGAATTCTTGGAATTATCTGTTTTTTTTCTCGGAAAACATTTTTTTATAGCTATAAGTATTTATTATTTAAAGAGCAGTGGTGGCCCAGTGGTAACGGCCGCGACTTACGAGTTGTAGGTCGTAGGTTCAAACCCCGACAGGCGCTTTACTTTGTGTAAATAATTTCATCACCACTGCTCTCAAAACGGTGAAGGAAAACATCGTGAAGAAACCGGCATGTCTTAGAACCAAAAATTCGAAGACATGTGACATCTACCAACCCGCACTGGGCCCGCATGGTGGATTACGGCCCACTCCCTCTCATAGAGAGGAGGCCTGTGTCCCAGCAGTGGGAACATTATAGGCTGATATTATATTATGTTATGTTATATTAATTATTTATGTAACTAGCGACAGGCCCCTGCTTCGCTCGGTTTTTACAACTTGTCCAAACATCGAGATTTCTTTATTATACATATTGCAGTATTACCCTGCATAAAATCTTCGAGCCTAAAACTTTTTTACTTCGCTGGCCATCGATGTTGTCGTTTTTAATCGTAAGATAATTTCAATTTTTTGAATTTGAATCTGACGTGAAGAAAGATGAAGAATTTTTTATTGGCAGCCGTCAGTCGCGGTTTTTTCTCATGAACGCAAGAGCTCTAATTCTTCAAGTAATTCCCGGCGTACTATGCTGAAAGATTTGCAATATAATTATTTAATTATAGTCTTTATTGTTGTGTCCACGTTTCCTTGTTTTACGGTACGTATAATCGGATTCTATCTGTGCTACTATACTCGCTCTTTCTCCAAGGTATGTCGGTATCCTTTTCGCTAGTCTAAAACCTTCTTATTTGTCATAGGTTAAAAACCAGTGAAAAGGCCTATTTTGGCCTTTATCGGTGGGGTATTGGGAACCCACCTCGTTTCCCCGTTTCGCCATAATCCTGGATCAGGCGCCCCGGCGGCGCAGTTGACTGAGCGCCGTGCCACGTACAAGGAATACCGCCTCTTGACGTACCGCACGGTCCAGGAACTAACCACCTCGTGACTTATTAACTATTTATTTATCCACTGCGAAGCGCCGTTTTCTCGGATTCTTCCACGTTGAATTGCAAACTGCAGCTGCTGTAAACCCTTCAAGTTCAAATACGTTCAAGTTTATTTTTTACGCGTAAATAATCTCGTATGCAAATTAGACTAAGCTGGCATTAGGTCAACCTTCGGTTGCGGTTCCTTATTCGATGCGTTGCGTTTGCGCTAGTAAGTTATGGTTTTTATAAGCTTTTGCAATCGCTGATACACACCGAACTCCCACGCGTAACTAAATTTACCTAAGAGTTCTATTCCGAAAGTTTTCCTTAACCTAATTACGCTTGATTCGGCACCACTGTCTCCATAGCCGCGACTAAATTATATTTCATATTCACCTTTTTTATATTTTTTGTAAAAAGTGTCTTTCTATAGTTATATTACAAAAATTATACGTGTTCAACGAAGTGTGTTTATTTATTTCGTTACAAATGGCGCCCGAATTAAAAGTAAGTAAATTATGATATCCCTATGCATACTTAAATATTTTTTTTGTCAGTTTGTGTGTGGTGCTCTTTCAGGGCAATTTTAATCTCTATTTATTTTTCAGAGAAATCATTAGTTTCTTTTCTCACCACGGATGCCTGCTTTTGCTGAACGACTTATGAATATTTGAACGGCAAGCTGGTCAAATGAAGTTTATGTATATTCTTAATGTGATGTGTGTGCAATGTTATTTAAAATAATTATTTTGTAACCATATTGAATGACCAATCTTTCATTTCGTCCCATCAAATATATATCAATCCTGAATTTTATTTATCTCTTGTAGTAGTTGTATTTAGTTCCCTGTAGTGTGCGTCTGTGGTGTGAACGTAATAGGCTTCGTGTTCAAGGTAAGCGTTTGTGTGTCTGATTTTTCTGCTAGATGTCTAGCTTGTTTTTTCCTTAGTCCAGCTATCTTCGTTCCGTTTTTTTGTGTGATTTCCGTGATCCAGCATGGCCGACGAGGATTCGTCCATTGCTGAAACCGCCCATGGAGAGAGCCTTATCATTTCTAGGCCCCCCCCAATCCCACCTAGGAGACCTAGGATTGCTGAGTCATCAGGCTTACCATCCCCGATCAAATCCGACGAATGTCCATCTTATCCCCGTAAACAAATATCTCTCACGAAGTGGAAAATTGACTTTTCTGGGAACACCTGCGTCCGTGAATTCTTTCTCTCGATAGATGAATGTAAGGAAGCGGATGATATATCTGATCATTATCTGTTGAAGCGCTTCCATGAAGTTTTGTCAGGAGCTGCACTGAAATATTTTAGGTCCATTCGCCACCCACTCCTGTCATATACAAAACTTAAGGAGTCTTTCGTGAAGACATTCGGAGTCATAGATTTTGAGTTCAAAACTGAACAACAGGTTCGAAACATGAGACAGAAATCAGACCAATCGGTCAGGGATTTCGTCATCCAGGTCTCATATCTTAACGATCGCTTAGCCAGTCCCATCCATGACTCTAATTTACTTGATATTATTATGCACAATATGCACCCTAGGTTTTTCCCTTGCTTGTCAATCCACAAATTCCATGATTTAGAGTCGCTTGTTGATATGGCGTCACATTTTGAGAGCTTCTTGCCAGGAGCGTCGAAGTCGGTGTCCAACGTCTCTTCTGAGATACAGTTATGTCCTAAATGTAGAAAGGACGGACATTCGTATCGTAACTGTCCAGATTTCCCTGGTAGGCTCTGTTTTAGATGTCGCACTCCTGATGTAATTACCCGGGATTGTCCAAACTGTAATCCAAAAAACGTGTAGACCATCGGCGACACGCCTCATCCCGTACAGTGTCACCGGTGATAGCCAACGATTCATCAGACAACCGACCATTCGTTGAAATATTACTATGTAATCGCCCCATTAGGGCTTTGTTGGACTCAGGCGCACAGATGTCTCTTATTAGTGATATCCTCATTCAGGAACTAGGTATATCTCGGATTTCCAATGTTTCGTGTCCGCGGGTTATTTCCGCCAACAATTCACCCATCGATATTTTAGGGAGTGTTTGTCTCCCGGTCCAATTTAACCGTACAACTTTCACGCATGAATTTTTAGTTGCACGTTCTACTACGTCTTCAATTATCTTAGGTATAGAATTCTGGAATAAATTCGGTTTAACTTCAGTTTTTAGTAAGGCTTTTAATAAAAATATTAAAGGCAATATGTACCTTCCCGCTTTTAACCATTCTCCGCCTCTGGTTTCTTGTGTAAATAAAGCTCGATATGTACATCCCCGCAATGTCCTATTACCCGACCAAGAGCGAGGTCTACAACGCGTCATTGACGAATTTGAGGCTATTTCGTCTGATAAGATTGGGCTCGGTAAAACTACTTGGCTTTCCCACAAAATTAATACAACAGGAATGCCAATTAGACAAAGATTTTACCCTCTTTCACCGGTCAAATTAAAAATTCTTAACGACGAAATTGATAAGATGTTAGAATTAGGTGTTATCCGTCCCTCTCGTTCTCCTTGGGCCAGTCCTGTTGTAATGGTTACAAAAAAGGACGGGTCTGTTCGCTTCTGTGTCGACAGCCGTAAATTAAATAGTGTAACCATCAGGGATTCGTATCCTCTACCTCGTATTCAAGATATCCTTGACAATCTTCGTGGTGCGAGATATATAAGTTCTCTCGATTTCAGGAGTGCTTTCTGGCAGATTCCTCTCGCGGATAACGAGAGCTGTGAGAAAACCGCTTTCATAATTCCCCAACGCGGTTTATTCGAGTTCGTCAGAATGCCATTCGGGCTCACAAACGCTGCTTCAGAAATGCAACGCCTAACTGATATTATCGTTAACTTCGAATACACTTCTACCAGCGACGACTGTGTTTTCGGATACGTCGACGATTTGATTTTGATATCTAAGGATTTCCACAGTCATCTTGCACTCCTTAGGAAGGTGCTAAACCGCCTCAAAGAAGCCGGTTTATCTATAAACTTAAAAAAATGTGAATTCTGTAAGAGTGAGCTAAAATACTTGGGATACATCGTCAACGAAAAAGGGCTCCAGACTGATCCCAGTAAACTGGAAGCTATTCGCGATTACCCCACTCCTACTACCGCTAAATCTTTGCGCGGCTTTATAGGAATGTGCTCTTACTATAGGCGTTTTGTAGATGGTTTCTCGTCCATAATTGCTCCTCTTACAGCT
This sequence comes from Lithophane semibrunnea, assembly GCA_947363905.1. NCBI lineage: Eukaryota > Metazoa > Arthropoda > Insecta > Lepidoptera > Noctuidae > Lithophane > Lithophane semibrunnea. Next base: position 15,896,386 of record OX376194.1, read on the forward strand.
CTTATTGGAAAGAGGAAGGGTCGCGATCCTATAAATTGGGACGAGGCTGCCGAACAGGCATTTTTTAAGCTGAAAGAAGCATTAGTCAACACTCCAGTGATGGCTTGCCCTGATTTTGCCAAGCCATTCATATTGCAGTGCGATGCTTCGGCTGTCGGTCTCGGTTCGGTCCTATCTCAAAACGTTGACGGTGTAGAACATCCCATTGCGTATTACTCCCTATTTTCCAGAGCGGAGCGCAATTATAGCACCACTGAACGCGAACTCCTATCTGTTCTGGATTCCATAAAGCACTTCCGCTGCTATTTAGATGGAATGAAATTTTCGGTTATAACCGACCACATGGCTCTGAAATGGCTGCTCACTTTAAACAACCCATCGGGGCGTTTAGCTCGATGGGCCACCGTCATTTCACAATATACCTTCGATATCATCCACCGCAAGGGAACACAACATGTCGTCCCGGATGCTCTATCCAGGATCTATACTAGCCCTATTACGTTCGACCAAGGTCCTGAACATACTACCGATAGGTGGTACAAAAGGATATATGTAGGCGCACGCGACACGCCACAAATGTTTCCTGCTTACGCCATTCAGGACGGGGTGCTCTTGAGACGGATGCCCATCTCCAGCCCTTTATTATCTGATCCCTGGCGCGTCGTATTGCCGGCTGAGAAAGTTCCCAACGCCATTTGGGAAGTGCACAACAATTTCCCTTCCATACATCCCGGCGTTACCAAGTCTTACCTTAAGATCAAGGAACTATACTATTGGCCGAATATGTTTCGCGACGTCACCGAAACACTGAGACAATGCGACGTTTGCAAAGCCTACAAAATCGCCAATACCCAACCGCGTGGACAGATGAGATATCCAAAGGAAGTTTCTTTACCCCTGCAGCTTATTTCCATAGACGTAATTGGTCCGTTGCCTATCGCCTACTATGGCTATCGATATATTCTATCAATGGTCGATGTGTTTTCAAAATATGTCTGGTTGATTCCTCTAAAAAAGGTAGACGCAAGTTCCCTAATTAAAGCCCTGGAATCCGAGATATTTTTTAACTTCGGAGTGCCACGGGCGATTCTTTGCGACAACGCTACCGTTTTTCGTAGCAACCGTTTTTTAAATTTTCTTAGGTCCTTTCACATCGACTCACCAATGTATACACCCTACTATACGCCACAGGCCAATACCGTAGAACGCTATAACCAAAGCGTCGTCACGTGTCTGAGCATATTGGTTGGTGAAAACCAGAGAAATTGGGCGAAATTATTACCCAAAGTCAAATTATATCTCAACTCCTGCATTAACTTGGCTACTGATTTTACGCCTAACTTCCTCATGTTCGGTAGGGAAGTCCTTATAGATCCTGCTCGTGCGCATAGTCAGACTCGAAGCACCAATTTAGCCGAGAGTCGGTCCCAGCACGCGTCTAATCTATCTTCCCTCGCCGAGGTTTATGCTAAGGTCGCCGATAATCTATCCATAGCTTTCCTCCGAAATTCCCGATCTTATAACACCAACCGTTCGGCTATCACCCTCAACCTCGGTGACGTTGTATGGAGACGAAATTTCTCTAGGTCTTCGGGGTCAGACTATTTCTCTGGAAAATTAGCGCCACGTTTTATTAAGAGCCGTGTAACCAGAGTCATCTCTAGAACCACGTATGTTCTCAAGGACTGTGATTCCGTCCATTCAGGACAGTACCACATAAAAGATATCCTGAAATGATTGCCTTTCCTCTTTATTCATCAACTGAAATACACTAGTCGTTCTATATTTTTTGTTACATAAATTTCAAAAATTATTTCAGAACTTTTTAGGTAGGGACTCATTTTAATCGGCCATGCCATGCGACCTTCATTTCGTATAACTGACATTTTTTCTTACATTATGTCATGTCATTCTAGTTGCCGTTGTCAATTTATAAAATTACTACAAATAATTAATACGTTTATTCTGAAAATGGTAAGCAGATCCCTTTAAAATGTAATAACTAACTTAGAACATTCTCGAAACGCTATTTTTTGCAAGGAAGCTTGCGGGGCACCTTGTAAACATTTCGCTTTTATTCTCTATCACTAGAGCTTGGATAGTGCTTGGATAGTGTTTTATCGCCAGCAGTCGTTTATTTCCTCTCTACCCGACCGCGGTGAAGACGAGTTCTGTTCCTCTATTCCATAACATACTAAATTATAATTTATCCGACTGATACGATCAAGAGGGTTGTGTTTGACCTCTGGGCATGTCCCGGAGGCAAAACGCACCTTCTAATCCTACTCATCACACTAGTCAGACTCTAAGCCCTGACTTAGTTGAAAGTCGGACTATGATGTAGACTTAGGGTCATTAAATATAAGGTTGAAGTCCCTTATTTGTTAGACTGGGGTTTTTTTTTTGGGACTCAGGCTCCTCTTTATAGCTTGATGTTCTTCCTTTTGGACTTAGGTTCTTGTTTATAACCTGATGTCAACCCCTTTTGACCTCGATGTATATATTATATTTCTTTCAACTAGTGTTGTCCTTTTGTTTATTTTGAATTCTTAATCCTCTTGTTCTATCCTTAGTTATTGTATACCTTTCCCGATAGGTCCTGCGTAGGTTTAGCAGGCACATCTGGAGGCCTTTTGCACTTCGATGGTCTGTTAAGATAGAATAGGTTAGTCATTAGTTTAGGCTAGGTTACCTATAGGTTATTTAGGTGTTAATAGTTTTATTTCTCTTCTAGTTCTCTCAAGCGAGCTGCTCCCTTCTCTCCTGATGCTGCTACCCCCCTCTACCTTCCTCTAGTGACGTCATCCTTATGTCGTTCGTTTCTAGGGATGTTACTCCTTTAGTTATTTTTATCGCCATTATCGATATTTTTTTTTTTGTTGGAAAGGGGGTACTGCAGTATTACCCTGCATAAAATCTTCGAGCCTAAAACTTTTTTACTTCGCTGGCCATCGATGTTGTCGTTTTTAATCGTAAGATAATTTCAATTTTTTGAATTTGAATCTGACGTGAAGAAAGATGAAGAATTTTTTATTGGCAGCCGTCAGTCGCGGTTTTTTCTCATGAACGCAAGAGCTCTAATTCTTCAAGTAATTCCCGGCGTACTATGCTGAAAGATTTGCAATATAATTATTTAATTATAGTCTTTATTGTTGTGTCCACGTTTCCTTGTTTTACGGTACGTATAATCGGATTCTATCTGTGCTACTATACTCGCTCTTTCTCCAAGGTATGTCGGTATCCTTTTCGCTAGTCTAAAACCTTCTTATTTGTCATAGGTTAAAAACCAGTGAAAAGGCCTATTTTGGCCTTTATCGGTGGGGTATTGGGAACCCACCTCGTTTCCCCGTTTCGCCATAATCCTGGATCAGGCGCCCCGGCGGCGCAGTTGACTGAGCGCCGTGCCACGTACAAGGAATACCGCCTCTTGACGTACCGCACGGTCCAGGAACTAACCACCTCGTGACTTATTAACTATTTATTTATCCACTGCGAAGCGCCGTTTTCTCGGATTCTTCCACGTTGAATTGCAAACTGCAGCTGCTGTAAACCCTTCAAGTTCAAATACGTTCAAGTTTATTTTTTACGCGTAAATAATCTCGTATGCAAATTAGACTAAGCTGGCATTAGGTCAACCTTCGGTTGCGGTTCCTTATTCGATGCGTTGCGTTTGCGCTAGTAAGTTATGGTTTTTATAAGCTTTTGCAATCGCTGATACACACCGAACTCCCACGCGTAACTAAATTTACCTAAGAGTTCTATTCCGAAAGTTTTCCTTAACCTAATTACGCTTGATTCGGCACCACTGTCTCCATAGCCGCGACTAAATTATATTTCATATTCACCTTTTTTATATTTTTTGTAAAAAGTGTCTTTCTATAGTTATATTACAAAAATTATACGTGTTCAACGAAGTGTGTTTATTTATTTCGTTACAATATGTATATAGGTTTAATATTAATATAATAATATGCAAATATTCCTTCCGGAATAAATTTTCTAGATGAGGGTGAAAACCGCATCAAAATCTTTTTTGGAGTTTAGAAGACCAACGGGGTCACACGGACGACACGAAAAGCGACTGTGAATTATAAGTTTATAACCTTTTTATGTACTTGTGTACCTGTTTCATTTATAATTCATTATGATATTATATATTATTTAATAAATAAAAAAATTGTTCCACTCTTTAAGAGCGCCTGCCGTCTCTAATCTCGCCACCACGCTTGTTTGACTGGTATAGAATGCCTAATGCATTAAGTCCGCCTTTATACCTTTTTTGAGTGCGATTTTTTAAATAAAATAATAATATTTATCTACACCCATGCTATAAATCCTCTATAAAAGTATCTGAAACAGTAAGCTTATAGCCAATATTAAAACATCCAGTGTCATAGTAACCATAATATCATCCTAACGGGTGTTATAATGTTGTACTGAATTTCATTATGCAACTCATTTCAAAAAAGAACATGGTCATTCACGAGCTTTACACTAAGGGTGCGTTCCGAGTTACGCTGTAATCGATTTTGGCGTGTTAAAACCCATTCCGTATTAGCCTGAGTACGATAACGCTGTCCCGTGAATCGTCATAGATGACGTCATGACATGCGCCATCTTGCGATAACACCCACCATGCCTTAAAATAATATCACCGTAAGCGCTGTCAATATGGCTGTCAAACTGACAGTTGTACTGTGTTGTTTTAAATCATAATAACAGATTTTTTTTTTAATTGATTGAATATACTGATGAATTTGATATATTTTTTTAATTTGATTTGTTTAACACAGAAGCACTATAAAATAGGAATATCCACAATAAAAACAATGCAAGGTTTCACGTTATGTTTATGTTACGAGGACTGTGAGCGCGTTCATGAGCGTTCCGAATTGTTGACAGCCCTCAGCTGTCATAATTGTGATATCTAATTCGGTACGCAAGATAAGCGCGGTTTCACCCGCGGAAGTCTCGATCACTTAGGAATATCGGGATAAAAAGTATCCTAGTCCTATTCCAGGGGGCCTAAAACAGCCACATTAGCAATAATTTCTCTAAAAGCAATTCATTTCCTGAATTCCCAGCTGTCAATAGCAATTCCTCTAACTTGACACAAAAGCCATTCATAATTTTGTGGACCATTTTACGAATCTTACCCTTAAAAAACTGTCAACTGTCAGATGAATTATTTTGTAATTATTATGAATTGTCAGTTTGTCACACTGACAATTAATAATAAAAACGAAATAATTTATTTTATTTTACGATGATTCATAATGCTTTCCTATTATGATTTTGCCAAGGTGGCCGTTTTAAGCCCCCAGGTCAAGGTCTACCCATGTGCCAAACATCTCAATTCGTTCAGCCGTTTTAGTGTGAAAGCTTAACAAAGAAACAAACTCACTTTCGCATTTATAATATTAGTTAGGATTAGGATTAGGATGTATAGAAATCATTTTCAGACTTACCAATCTTAGCATCAGTGAGGTTCAGCCACAGCAGGCTCGTGATGTAAACGACGAAGTTACTTAGATTCATATTACAGTGTTACATGACGCCGGTCGGCTGCGCTATGTGTTCCCTCTGATTGACTTCGTCCATCACATCGCCTGCGGAAGAAAATGTTCATTTAGTAGGGACAGTTTTAGACTATACATTCAAACACTTGATAATTGTTTACAGAGGCAAGCGTTGGCTGTTTCGAATTGAGATAACTTGATTTATCATAGAAAACAATAACATACAATCAATCTGCCTAGCCTTTTCCCAACTATGTTGGGGTCGGCTTCCAGTCTAACCTGATGCAGCTGAATACCAGTATTTCACATGAAGCAACAGCCTATCTGACCTCAACAACCCAGTAACTGAGTAATACGATACCCCTTGGTAGGACTGGTAAGACTTTCGGGCTCCGGACGACCCGTAATGACTGTCAAAGATCCTCGAATGACATAACTTAACTTTGGCTTAAAGTGCTTTCCGAGGCACGGAGGAGTCTCGATATGTAAAGATGGAAACAATAACATAGATAATCAGCCTATAACGTTCCCATTGCTGGGACATAAACCTCCTCTATGAGATCCCTGGGCCATATCCTGACACGCAGGCCCAGTGCGGGTTAGTAGATGTCACATGTCTTCGAATTTTTGGTTCTAGGACACGCCGGTTTCCTCACGATGTTTTCCTTCACCGTTTTGAGAGCAGTGGTGATGAAATAAATTATAAATAATGTGCCTGTCTGGGTTCGAACCCACGATCTACGACATGTATAAGTCGGGGCCGCTACTACTGGGCCACCATCGGTATAGAAAATAATAACCTCTGATTATTTAGCAACATAAAGTTATTAGTACTGTAACCCGCACATTTGAGATAATAATTTGTCATTGACGGCGCAATTAAGTCGTAGCAGTAAGGGTCAGTTCACACCGAGACGCGAAGTGTCGCGCCCTTTTTTATGATCCGTTACAATATCGTTACAAAATAAGTTACACGCACTGCACCGCGCATCTCAGCGTACACGACACGTGTCAACCCCCGCACTGAAATGATACCTTTTCGTGAAGAATAAGTTCGATGATTGTTAAAAACTGTGCGCAGCGTCGCGTCGCTTCACGTTGCGGTCTGAGCTGACCCTAACGGTGATTTTCGACATGTTAGTGTCACTAATGTGCGGTTGCGTGTACTATTTTTTTAAAAGCCATATCACTTTTTATGATTTAAATAAATAAAAAATCTTTTTGTATTAATTATCTTAATTAAAGCCAAAGTTAGATAAGGTTAGATACCCAGGTCGTATCATAAAGTTTTTTTTTCTATATTAAACCTTTTTAATGATAGTCGGCCTTATACTAATTGTAGTCTAGATAAAAATAAATCAAAATCACCCTTTTTGTACATTAATAAGTACTTATAGCAATTCCCAATCTATTTGTAAATCATGGTGACTTACTCATGCCCGGTCACCGCAGCGGTCAATGCTAACGGGTATATATGGGTGTCTAGACTCAAGACTAATGTGTCATTAGGTTGGGTAGCATTAACTACATCCATTATTATGATAATATCATACTGTAATTATTTCTACTGTATTATTAATATCTAAAAGGGTTATTTAGCTTTTTAAAAGGAAGTTCTTTCGAACACCACATCATCATCATCATCATCTGCCTAGCCTTTTCCCAACCAAGTTGGGGTCGGCTTTCAGTCTAACCGGATGTAGCTGAAGCAGTTCTCTCGAACACCACAACGACAGAAAAAGAAAGAAAGAAAAATATTTTGTCCGGGACACGCACAGGAGATACAAATGGCAAAAAAGGAGCATTAAAACTAACAAATTAAACATATACAAAAAAAAAAATTACGGCCTGTGCGAGGCCAAAATGGCCCCAACAACACATATATCAATACACTAGGAATTTTTTCTTTTATTGTGAATGAGTTGTAAGCATAAGCCTTTTGTTAAAACTGTCTGTTGTTAATTGAACCAAAACTACGGACTTTAAAGTCCGTAGTTTTGGTTCAATTAACAAGGTTGCACTGGCGCGATTCGTCGCGCGACGTGATGCCGCCGCATTGTTCACCGTGAAGTTTTCTCAGAAATTGTTTTGTTAAAATTCGCGTCACGCGACGAATCGCGCTAGTATGTAAGAGCCTTAAAACGACCAATAGGGAATATGCATGTGATTCAAATATGGGTCAAATATTTTTTTTATAAACTATATTACCTACTTCAGAATTATGCCTCCATCAATATTTTTGAATAAAATTTATTTTTGAGCGAGAAATTAATTTTTTTAAAGTCCCAAAAAACTGTGGGTAATTCAAATACTTGAAAAGGCTAAGAGCGGATGTGACGTAACAATCCGGGATAACAATCAAAATGTCAATGTCAATTCAATCAACAAGTGTCAAGTCAATGTCAAACGCTCATAGAAAAAGGAGTGTTTGACGTTAATTTGACAGTTGCTTGTCTGTTTTCACGAACTGTGATCTCACCACACCAAGCGCGCCAAATGGGCGTTTAAATAGCCCGGATCGGTTGGGTATTTAAAAAAAAAAATTAAGTACTTTAAATTGCTTTTTTGCCGTCGAATTTTTTTTACAATTATTTGACGATGTAAACTATCGAATAAAAATATTAAAAAAATACATGCATATTCCCTTTTGGAACCGTGCACCTAGCTTCTGATGTTTCATAAGTGCCCAATATAGGCTTAAGTGAAATAAAATATTTTCAATTTGAATTACTTTTATCCCAATAACATACAAAAGTCAATCGAACCGCTAAAATTTTGTCTTCCTTTTGTTCCATTTTCGTCCCATCCTCTGATCAATAAAAATTCGGCCAACGTCGCTTTGTAAAACATGAACAACAAACCGCTTTACTTTACTCCTACAAAGTAACCAACTAATCGTTTGTAACAGGAAAAATATAAAAGTTCTTCCTAAAGCAAAAACAAAGAAAATAATATACCAAAGAATATCTTACGGTAGGAAAATAAAATTTCTTGCCCTTGTTTTTTTACCTTTTTATGTTTAATAGAAACCGAACTACGTATTTACTGAAGTAACCGCGGTTAAAGTCAACAATGACTGGCTGAGGTTCTTTTATTTGAACAGCTGGGCCATGCTGGTTAAGAGCGAAAAAGGTTGTAAGTTGTGGCTGTTTAGCTGTGACTTTTTTTGGGAAATTATGACTAGGTCGTATGTATTTAGGCTTATATATTTTTTTTTTCAACTCGATTATTTCTTGAACCAGACGCCGTATTATGAAGTATTAATGCCATCATTATTCCACTGTGAAAAAGCATGATGCTATCGGAATTGTGTAGCTCCGTCTCTCACTCACACTGGAAAAATGGTGGCATTAAAACGTTATAATACGGCCCTGGCGTTTTTGTTTTAGGGATCTGTTTTCAATGCAGTTAGCGTGGTGATAATTTCTCTAAAAATGGTATCGAAAACGCCTTTAGAATGTCGCTAGACAGAAATTGGCTCTTATATTTTTTTAAGAACGTGGTATTTAAGAATCTAGGGTATTTTATTTAATAATTTTCCTAATAATTCAAACACTAATAATATATATTATGTCATACTAAAATGTTCACAAATCTCGGGAACATCTTTCTTGTTGAAGGTATACGAGGGGCCGAAGTCAACTCGCAGAGGCCCCTTAGACTAATTTCAATAGAATGAGTCACCAAAATAATAAAATTATTATTATTAAATTCAACACCCCTCACCTCTGCACCCCCAGTACAAATACAAAGCAATCTTAAAACAGCAAACATGACTCGTTGAAGGTTCCTACATACTATAATATGCATGTACTATCTTAGACAACCCTTGTTCCATAACATCCTACACAGTATAAGTATACCGCTATACTTTTAATTAATTTACTGTAGCCGCATTAATTTTGTAGAGGTCGTATGCCGTCCGTGTCTGGCCTTCCTGCTGGCCCACATGGGATTTAAATGGGGAGAGGTAGTACCTTTGTTACTTTCTTCGTTAGTAGTTGAAATGGAGATGTGTCTTTTACTGCAGTTTTCTCTTGAAAAGTCATTTTTAGGGTTCCGTACCGAAAGGGCGCCAATGGGACCCTATTAAGGCTCCGCTGTTCGTCGGTCCGTCTGTCACAGGGCTGTATCTTTTGAACCGTAATAGTTAGACACTTGACAGGCAGCGTGTGTATTACGATGGCTGCTATTATAACAAATCAAATAATATTGAAAATTAAAGGAAAAAAACACTACATATTTAAAAAATACTTTGAAAAATAATAAAAAAACATTCCTTATATGGGAACATACAAAAAATGCCTATGGCATTAAGTCCGCCTCTGTACAAGTACCTACATTGGTCTGCTCGAGCTGTTTTAAATAAATAAATAAAAAAACGTGTTTTTAAAAATACGTTATTTTTAAATATGTAGTGTTTTTAGTGGCCCGAAGTATTGCTAAACTTAAGTGGCTTTGGGCAGGGCACATTGCTCGCAGAATACATGGCCGATGGGGCCAAAAAGTTCTGTAGTGGCGACTGAGTACCGGAAGAAATAGTGTTGAAAGGGCCCGGCAAGGTGGACCAATGACCTGGTGAAGACCGCGGGAATCCACTGGATGCAAGAAGCACAGAACCGGTCGAAATAGCGGTGCTTGGGGGAGGCCTATGTCCAGTAATGGACGTCTTTCGGCTGAAACGATGATGATGATGATGGTACGGAACACCTCGTGTTGAGTTCGACTCGCACATGACCGTTTTTTTGTTAAAACGTTATAGTTGGTGCAGTACCTTGCATTGCTTGTGGTTGTATATTTTAGAATATATGTATTCTCTTCACAACATGCCAGTTTGTTCTGGTATGAATCTAACGTATGTTTGTTTTGAATAACTGGATTGTATCTACCTATATGGACTAGTAACCAAATATTGCATCTGTATTTGTAAAGGTTCGGTACGTTCGATACCTACACCAACAAAAACAAAGCGTTGTAGATTATATTCAAAGCTTTAGTTAAACCAGTGTTGAATTATGACGAAGCATGTTTTATGTCCACCACTGCCCTCAAAACGGTTAAGAAAAACATCGAGAGGAAACCGGCATGTCCTAGAACCAAAAATTTGAAGACATGTGACATCTACCAACCCGAACTGGGCCCGCGTGGTGGATTACGGCCCACTCCCTCTCACCGAGAGGAGGCCTATGTCCAAGCAGTGGGAACATTATAGGCTAATTATGCTATGTTTTATGTGGCAAAATATTATTGGTTTTATGGTCAGGTATTTCTCACTAGTGCCTATGTGGCGCCATCTACATCGCCACATGCGAACTACGCATCAAAGACGTCACACAAAACTCCTGACGTCACATAAAATCCTGCATCGCGCAATTAGAGTTTACCGCGCGATGGACATTTTTATACAAGATTCCAACATCAATCGTAGGGCAGTTGCCCGCCAGACACAACAACCGTCTGGTCGGAGTATCCTCCCTTTTCTATAGACGATGAGTGAACTTTACACCCTGTTCCTCATACCTCTAAACCTGGAGTCTGGAGTTGTGCCCAGTGTATGGCAATAGGTTCGCCCCCTATTACATGGGACTTACACATAACTGGCAAAATGACCAACCCTTCGAGGAATAAGCCGTGATTTTGTTTTATATTATATTAAAATGGAATTGTCTATTGACCTAGAAGCTTCTATATTATTATTAGTGATTAATGGAATAAGGCTTAGAATAAGAACTAGGCTAATTTAATTTTTACATCACAAAGGTTTCATGTTCTTATCGCCTGTGAACTTTTGCCTTGTAATTCAAAGTGACATTGTGTATAAGTGGAGCAGGTGTAGTAATTATAGTAATAAAGTAAGCGTGTTATAAAGTAAAACACTTCAATTTTTATTCCATACAGAAAACCCCAGTGTCGTTTTACGCAACTAGGGGATCGAACCCAATACCCCAGTCGCGGCAATTTCCTTTTAAATAAACCGATTGAACACACGGCTACACATCAAGCTATACTTTTCCAGTTTATGCTGGTCTCGCATTGTATAGGATATCCGTACAATGCGAGGTCAGCTTATACTGGAAATGTATAGCTTTATGTGTAGCCGTGTGTACCATATCTACCTTATATAAATTATGACAAAATGGTTAGATTAATTACTGTTTTATAAATTCGTGACACACAGCCATAACTTATCTGCTTGGTATCTAGTATCTAAACAAGTTTTTTCCGCGTCAACAAGAGTTATGTGTTTGAAACTGTTTCGAAACATTCCTCGTGAATTGTAGCACTTTTTGACAGTATTTGGTGACAGATTGCTAACACACGTCAAACTTTTGTTTATTATAAATGCCTAGCTTTGTGAGAAGTGAATCCGGCCACTGTATGAGGAAGGGTGCAAATTCAAACGAGCTTTTATGGTGATCATAACATCACATAACAACTCGCCTGTATTCCCCAACGGGTTAAGCACCTAATAGTATACCCACATATATTTTGAAGTCCCATGTAACAGGGGGCTAGTCTTTTGCCATCAGCCGGGCACAAATCCAGACTACGGGCTGCTACTGGGCAATTCCAGATGGAAAAGCCCAATAACACTTTGTCTGACCCGGGAATCGAACCCAGGACATATACTCAGCAGTAACACGAGGCAGTCAAAGTTACGTACACCATTTTATGGATTGATTGATTGATTTTAAAATTTCTTTATTTAGACATAAACAAAACAGATAAATGACATTCAGATCTTATTCTAAAAGCATTAAACATTGTGATTGGGTGTTTTGTGCAGACTACGGCATTTTATGGATTAAATATTTAATAAAAAGGACGCATCCGTTATTAAGCCAAACACCATCTGATTAAACATAAAAACAATATAATATAAAACAGAAAACATAATGTATCAACTTAACATTTCACTTTCATTCACATTCATAATCAAATAACAACGAAAGGAGATATTTTCATTAGCAAAACACCTGAAACTCACTGAAATGTCTTCATTATTTAACTGAAATTGACGACTTTCCCGAGCGTACAATTTAACTGAATTCATTAAAATAAAACTAATTACTTTAGGTCAGTATCAAGTACGGTTAGCGAGTTACTGTGGCAATTATATGCTGGAAGGGGGAGTAGAAATTTTATACGCGCCCAAGAGTGGGCTAAACAAAACAAATATACGAGACAACACTCTGTAGGCACTCGAAACGGTCAGTGACGGACAAATGGGCACTTGGAGCGAGTTACTCGACCCACTACAACGAGCATAAGGCTCAAGTTTGAAAAAAAAAGCGGTAATGTATTTTAGGGTGTTGGAAATCCGCAAACGCGTGTTGAACACGGGTTTATAACACCAGATATTTATTAAGTTTTTTTTAACTGTTTTCAATCTTGCTAGCTGGCTAATGTCATGTAACTGACATGTAGATATCATATCAGTATGACATATTTGGCTATTTTGACATATGTCATGTTGACACTGACACGTGATTAGATTATAAATTATGATCGAAACCAAGAAACACAGCCAAGTATGGCATATTTTTTAGGACTGTTTGCACCACCAATCACTAATCATTTAGCGTACCGTTCGTAAAACGAGATTCTGTCTGTGTCCTATAATTGTAAAAAAAAATCTCGAGTGGGCCTCGCATTGTAAAAAACAATGATTTCTGAAACTGCCCATTGACAAGACAATTTCCTTTTATTTTATTCATGCCAATTTCCTTTTATTTTATTCATGCCAATTTCAAAGGACAATTTTTTTAACATAAATTCGTTATAATTATAAAAGACGCTACCGCCTATAACCTACACCGAACCTAACATACCGATCGTCGTTCTGAGAGATTGACGCGCCGCCGTACAACAGTTGTAGTGTGTTTGAGTGCAAATGAGTTTTTTTGTTAACTGTACCTAGTTTATGTACTCAAATGTAGGTCAATTCACACGTTCACACGTCGCAGCGTTTTGCATGTTTTATTTAGAAAGGTGATCCGTTTGACACGTGTTTTTTTTGTCGTGTTTGTTTTTCTTGTCCTTTGACGTTTAATATTTTTGTCGTGTACGGATATTGTGATGTGTCTTTGAGCTGTATAGTACATGTAAAAGGATTGTTTGATGTAAATATATATATATTAAGCTTACATGGTATTATTATGTATTAAATCAATCTCCCTAGCTTTTTTCCAACTATGTTGGGGTCGGCTTCCAGTCTAACCGGATGCAGCTGAATACCAGTATTTTATATGGAGCGACTACCTATCTGACCTCCTCAACCCAGTAACTGGGTTACACGATACCCCTTGGTAAGACTGGTTGTCAGACAAGCGTAGCTTAACCTGATGGATCGACCCGTGCGTATGTTGTCATTTAGCCACGAGCTCCTCGGTGTTATAATGTAATAGCGAATGGCTTATTAGTTCCTTATGACTTGTCGGTCCTGTACTGTAATCAACGATAAGGGCCCCTACCTATTAGTCATATCGATAGAACAATTTATAGTACAAGTAAAATTATCAACCCTGAATCAAAGACATGAATTTTCAATTTAGGAATACACAATTTTTATTCCACTAAGGGTCAGTTTACAACGAGACGCGCACTTTTTTATGAACCGATACAATATCTAATTTATTTACTATACAATAAGGTAAACATGCTGCGCAGCCCCGCGCATCTCAGCGAACTTTGACACGTGTCAACCTTCGCACTGAAATTATACCTTTTCGTGAAGAAAGTAAGTCCTATATACCCTTAAACTCGATTTATTCCTCCCTCCAACAAAGACCAAGAAAACACAAACACAGCAAAATCAATATCTAATACAACTTTGCGTTCCACAGCGCCTTTAAAACAAAACTAGTACACACGGCTACACATCAAGCTATAATTTCCAGTATACGCTGACCTCGCATTGTACGGAAATTCTATACAATGCGAGATCAGCATAAACTGGAAATGTATAGCTTGATGTGTAGCCGTGTGTACAAACACATCCGATAGTACCAAAAAGTAGAAACAACAACTATCGCCAAGGGACTGAGCAGTAAACATCCCGGAAAATCGTAAAACAATTCCATTCAGCGAAACTCAAAACCAGGGCTGTAAATAATAATCGTATTCTTAGAATACGAAAAACATTGAATAGAACACAAACTTTTAATTGGATAGACAAAAAGAATTATTCCCTTTCAAACTTCAATTATTAAGTTCTCTATTTAACAATAGTGGCGTATTAATAGAACGTTTTCTATTTGATCGCGTCTCTATTTTCTATTTGATCGAGGCTATACAAGTAGGGGAACACCAAAGAAATGATGAATGGACTGTGTGGAAGATGTGTGGCTTGAAAGGGAGTGACTACCGAGATGATGACCAATAGAGAAGTATGGAAGAAAAAGACTGGGACTGGACACCAAATAAATTGGGATAATGGCAGGAGGATGATTATAGATTATTACATTATGGCTGCCGATTCTGTTGTACACAAACTAAACTAAATTTAAGTTCAGTGCATCTTTTTCTTTCTATTTCATTAAGAAAAGGACAGAATATAAATTTTAGTTTATTCCTGCCAAATTAATCAGCGCCTGTCACTACTCCATAAAAGTTTAGACGTGATTAAAAACTTGCCTACTAAAATTACGTCAATTTACGTCAGACGCTAATTAATTTGACAGGACTAAACTAAAATTTATCTTCTGTCCTTTTATTAATAAAATAGAAAGAAAAAGGTGCACTGAACTTAAATTTTGTTTAGTTTGTGAACAACAGAATCGGCACTATTGTTTTGCTAAAAAATAGTGATAATAGTGGTCAGAAATCGTTTTGGTAAAACCACCTCGGGCCATCAGTTTGTACCTAATTGGGTTAGTCAATTTTCTCCACTAAAATAAGATTATTTATCCGCGTGCTTTCGACGAGGCGACTCGTAATAACTCTAACGAGAAAATAACTTTATATGTCTGTAGTTGGTACACCGTCAATTTGCTACAAATTATAATATATAAATTAATGGTACAGTAAACCGCACGTCGATGGTAAAGCCTAGCGTAGTATGGAGTTTCAATAGAAAAAGAGCTTATACTGGTTTATTTTGTCACCACTGACATGCGTCTTACTGTACTTTTGTCGTTATAGAACTGGAAATATTTTTGATAACTTACCTCTAAATTATGTCAAATGTAGTCTGAATGCAAATTAATCAATAATTGATTAACAGCAAAATATTCATCAAATTTTATTTTTTCAGGAACTGTGCTTGAATGTGGCAGGTTTATCAAATGAATAGGTAGATCCTTTACTGTTCAGTGCTCATATACACGAGCGGTACGCTGCCAACGTAACGTAACGCAGTTTCTCAAACATGGTCGCTATTTTACAAAGAGCTTTAGACTCATTATTGAATCTCAGCAACCAATCACTACCTAAACCTTTAGTAAGTAGTGTAGCGCATTGATTTCTACCGAATGAGGGTAGTTAACATTTATGAGAGGCGACCTATCACGCGAGGTGTCGACGTCTGATGTTAGTTAGTTTTGTTTTAGCTCTCCGATTAGTCACACGCTATTGTTGTTGTGTTGTTACAGACAGATAATAATACCTTCTTTAAGAAAATGAGGCCTAGGCTAGGCAGATTGATTGTTGTGACTGTTTGTACCGATCTGAAATCTTTATATACCTTAATCTTTGGAACAAAGTTCGTAATCACGCGTAGATACTAAGACCAAGACCGAAAAAAGTGTAACAATTGACCGTCACGACACTTTTGTTACGTAACAACCGGTTGTCTTACGACACCACTCGACTGTTTTTTCCTATTAATAAAGTTTTTTACTTTTTATATTTAAATGGCTTTTTAGCGACCACATCGTTATATGATGTTAATGGCGCATATTCGAGACTGCGAGACCGAATATATTTTGTAATTTTTTACGCTATAAGTTAAGGTACCAGGACTTAATAAAATGATGGAGTAGGATATTTTCAACCGAACACAGGATGTAGGTGTCATTACCCTTTTATGCTTCATAATGAAGACAAAGCGATACAAAATAAAAAATGCGTCATTATTTATTTTATACTGCTTACTTACTCTTCTTTAAATTGAGACTGCCAATGGTATTTCCCCTTTAAGAGTATGTATTCGGAAAGTTGGCAACATCCAAAATAGATATCTAATATTTCGCTATTTTGATTAATTTGGCAATATTACTGTATAGAAATATGAATTAAGGCTAACTATTGAACTCAATATTTACCTATTGAAATGCAATAATTAATATCGTAACATCGATTATTTTAGTTTTAGATGTAAAAATAGTACCTATTTGGAAACTTTCTAAATGCCTTTTTTACATCTAAAACGGTTACAGCATCTAATTCAGTGTTGTAATTGTAATTTATTATTAATAGTCTAGTTACTTAGTTAGCGATATTTCATATAATTAAACATTCTGGGCGTAAACCGAATTGACAGAATAAGAAACACCACGTTGCGCTCCAAAACTGGGATCCTAGACGTAGGCAAAAAGGCTGCCATGCTAAAATGGTATTAGGCGGGTCATGTCAGCTGCATGCAAAGCGACCGCTGGATGACCCGTAACTAATCAAAGATCTGTCAAAGATCCTCGAATGACAGCCGGGACCAACGGCTTAACGTGCTTTCCGAGGCATGGAGGAGTCTCGATGTAAAGATGGTCACCCATCTACGGACCAACCACGGGAAGCGTAGCTTATCGACCCGTGCGGCGCTTATTACTTAGCCACGACCTCCTCCTTAGCCAAAACAAAACACAATCAAATCCTTTAATTACTCTCTTTCTCATCCATCCTATTTTACGAAAGAAACCTCAAAGAAAATCTACTGCGAGAAATAATCTTAACCACTAATCCAGGGGGAGTTAATGTCTTCGTAAAAATAAACATGAGCATTACTCCAGTAGGTCCGATGTCCCAGGTGGGCTGGTGTCCGCTTCGTTTATAATTTAAGCTGGGTTGGCAGGTGGATGGGATGAGAGGTAGCGGACAGCGAGTTGGTTTTGATAAGTTAAGTTTCTCGACGTTCGTTGCTTAAGAAGTAGTTTTGGTGGGTAGATCTGGGGGCCTAAAACGGCTACATTAGCAATTCCTCTAAAAGCAATTCATTTTCTGAATTTCTAGCTGTCATTAGCAATTCCTCTGATTTGACATAAAAAAAATTCATAGTGTGTGGACCATTTTACGAATCTCCGTAGAAAAATGTCAAACAGATGAATTATTTCGTAAAATGAATCGCACGCAGATCATTATTATGAATTGTCAGTTTGTGACATTTTACGATGATTCATAATATTTTCCTATTATGATTCTGCCAAAATGGCTGTTTTAAGCCCCCTGTTTTGTGTTGTCCTTACTACTGCTAGTATTGGTTTTCATAACATTGCAATATTGTGTCGGTGAAAGACAATAATTTTTGGTTCTGGAATATGAAAAGTTTGTTACACGAATTTTGCACGAAATGACAGGGCAGTAGATAGTACTGAACTTAAAAACCATTTGATGAGAAAATCCGATGGAAAAGGTATATACTGCGGGGAAGTACCATTCTTGTTAGTTTAACAAACTTTTCATTACACCATTTCATTCCCCAGACAAAACCGTTTGTCACCTCCAACGGGCAAAAGGCTTTTACCAGAGTATATTTTAGTAAAAGCAGGTAAACATAGTCACGTAACTACCTAGTAAAATGCACTGTTATTTTCTCAACCCTCGCTCACATCTTAAAACTTCAGCCGCGCGCAAAAAGGATCTCCCCGGGGCACTTTCAAAATAATCGTAAAAATGTGAAGTCCCGAAGAAGGGCGGCTACCTAATAGATAAAAGTGTTATATTCACTTTGTCTTGTTTACATAATTTTCTCGATGTTTGCACAAAGAAATACAAATTCCTTTTGAAAAGATCCGATGGAATAAAGTCGGTTTAAAAGTTACCGGATGCAAAGTTGTGAGGCTTTTGATCAAAAGGTTTTTGAGGTCTTTAGAGTTATGATTGCTAGAGTCGCGATCACGAATTGGAAAGGCAATAATGCTCAGACCCCCGGCTAGTTGAAGCTAAAATCTTTACAGGAAGACTGGCAATTCTTCTTTTTCGTCGTACCCTCAATGCTGAGGATCGCGACCACATATGACGCGTCTCCAAGCTATGTGGTCTTCTGCAGTGTCTCCAACATCCTTCTTGACCGCTTCTGCTCATTTTGCCAGTGCTCTGCCTTGAGCGCATTTTCCTTCTACCACTATCAAAAGCCTTTCCAGACCATGCTTAGGTGAACGCATAATATGTCCGAAAAGCTGAGGGCACGCGCCTTGCATATTGTAGATAGCCGCTTGGTGATGTTGAGTTCCTCCAGTATGGATTCATTTGTTATTAAGACTGGCAATAGATGGATGAAAGTGGCCGAGGATGGTGCTCAGTGGCGAGCAATTAGAGAAGCTTGTGTCCAGCAGGCTAATGACGACGATACGTGTTTGTTTCGCAAAGTGGCGCTGGTGTGCACGTTTTCATTCGTAATTTGCATAATCTGTTATGATGCGTAAACGCGCACGTGGGTAAGGATTTCCTTTGGGGTAATATTTCACGTAATACAGAGCAATTCCGAGTAAACAAAAGGTTTTAAAAATACCCAAAATACATGCAGACCATTTATATCATGCTGGTTTCCTTCCCCGTACCTCAGACAGCACCTAAACTTTTAGGTTTAAAAAAACTTATCATTACCGAAACCTCGGTTCCACCGCCACAGTTACTCCAAATTCAAAATAATGTATAACCTCATATTCATAATCAGCCTATAATGTTCCCAGTGCTGGGACACAGGCCTCCTCTCTGTGAGAGGGAGTGGGCCGTAATCCACCACGCGGGCCCAGTGCGGGTTGGTAGATGTTACATATCTTCGAATTTTTCGTTCTAAGACATGTCGGTTTCCTCACGATGTTTTCCTTCACCGTTTTGAGAGCAGTGGCGATGAAATAATTTACACAAAGTAAAGCGCCTGTCAGGGTTCGAACCTACGACCTACAAGTTGTAAGTCGCGGGTATATATGTATAACCTAAATATGACTATTACATAAATAACCCAACCCTTCCTAACCTTGTTCTTTGGAAAGTCGGTTAAAAAAACAGACTAGAGCAAAAACAGCTTAACAAAAACTAAGAATATGAAAGCATTTGTAATGTAAGAACCTCCGTGAATGGAGTCATGAATGTTGGGGAATGCAAAAAGAGGTGACTTAAGAGCTGTTCACATTGCAGCTTAAGCTTCGCGCGGCTATTTTGAGGAACGCTATTTGGGGCTATTTTTTAAGTGGCGCGATGTTTTTAAACACTTTTTGTAAATAGTGCCTGCCTCGTTGGTCTGGTGACATGGTATTTATGCGGATGTGTTATTATAGTTGTAATGGAAATCATGTAATTTGGTTTAAATATATTAGTTTTTATTTATATTATTTTTCTTGTTCCTTTTTTTGTTGTTTTTTTTTACTTTTTAAAGATTCTTTTCTATTTTGTGAATGTGAGAACGTTATAGGCCTAGTAGACTGTAGATTTTTTGACCATTTTCTTTTCTCTTTTGATAAGTACCTGGTACTTGCCCTACACTGTCTTCCCATACCTATTAACACTGTAATTTGAAAATATTGTAACAGCTAGTTTCTTGCCGGCTCTTCTTCATAGGAAACCACCAATTGAAACCATGCACCTAGCTTCTGACGTTTCATAAGTGCTCATGTAGGTTTATGTGAAAACATTTTAATTTTGAGTGGTCGCAAGGGTTTTTACATCTGGAATTGGAAAAGTATAAGTCGCCCGGAGTCTGGATTTGTAATAATAATAATAAAATAATAATATACCATTTATTTCAGGCGACACAGGCCCATAGAAAAATACCTTAACCTAGACATACATACTTTTATAAAACTTGTGTTAATAAATAAGGCTTAAGACTATGTTAGTAGCACTTCACTTTGCACTAGCTTAACTTCGTGCTGTCCTGTGGTACTTGTCCGCGGAAGCGACGGAACACCACGTCCGGCGGCCAAAAGTCTTCTTCCATGACGATGGGCAGATAACAATTTGGTACACGTACCACGAACGCCTTGAAGTTGACGTTCCGGTGCGATTCTTCTGTTCTTCTGGCGCACGTACTCCACGATGTCCTCCGCCTTAGTGGTGTAGTGCAGGCGGGAGATGTACACCGGTGTGCGGTACGCAGGTTCACTGTGGGCTCCGTAGGAGCTTTACCGCAGCGGTTCTTTTTAGTTTGCGATAGGCGCTTCCTCCTTTGCACCGTCACAAAACCATCATCATTATCAGCCCTTTTCGTTGCATTTGTGCCCGGATGATGGCAATACGCTCGTGCCCTATTACTAACCCTATGGACTCTGTCTGAAATAAAAGTTTTCTACTCTATTCTATTACATTTAAGGGACATAAACTTAACTGGCGAAATGTACGCTACACTGCCGTCCACTAACTAAAAAGCCGCTAAGTGCAAAAAGTAGTTTTCGAGAAAACGCAAAAATAAGTGGGAATTGAAGTCTCTTGAAAAGTATGCTACCTAGGAACAAGGTTGCAAGTTATATACGTAGGCACAGTCTTTTTGCACAATATGTGATTTAGTTCATTCATTTATATTAATCACATTTTATTTAAATTCATTTTCTAACTTTTAGCTAAGCAATTTTTTTTCATTTTTACATAATATACTGCACTATAAGGCCGCTAACCATACCTTAACTGCTTTATAGTGAAGCAATTTCTTGTAGCCGCCACGTCTTGTACTTATAGTAAAAGTTATCAAAAAATACTTAGTTATTTAGCAGTTAAAGGATTTTAACAGACTTATAGCCTAGTAACTAACACTTGGAAGACTAACTTCGCTTACTTAGAAAGCAGTTATGGGATTTTAAACGCTTTTAAGCTCGGTATTGTAAAACATATTTTATACTGGTTTTCCTATTGCTTAACTAGAAGGCAGTTAAAGACATCTCGCTCGCAATTAACTGCCTTTTAAATAAGCACTTGCGGGTAAAAAGTTGAAAAGTTAAAAACTATTTTATGAAAATCAGAACTTTATTTATTAATAAAAAATAATAGACAATCAGTACGTCTAATTAAATTGTTAGGAACTTAACAAATAGCTTATTATTTAATTAAACAATATAAAATAAAAAAAAAACAAGTTTAATCAAACTTTTACAAATCTTATTCAGTAATGAGATCACAATTACATCTTTAATAATAATCAGTATTCGCGAAACCATAGGAAAAATTATATTATAATTATTTTATAAAAATACCCAAAACATGTAAGTATCGTTTTTGAAAGCTTTATGGCACATGACACTTGGTTTCAAATTCTTATGCACTTATGAAATAAACATATCACAATCAGAGATCAATAATTGCCAAGTTGAAATAATATAATTGTGCGTAACACATAACGTCATAATCAATTAAATATTAGACTTTATATAAAAAACTATAAATTCGGCCATTTTTTATGCTTAAATATTAATTAAAAACTTTAACAAAATGAGTAAATCAGATTAGGTAAATACGCAATTATACCTAGTAACACTCGTGTAGTATTATCAAAATTAAGTAATAAAGTAAAGAAGAAGTAAGATGTACGTCTTTTCTTAGGTAACCGATGTCCAATAATCTCTTCTGTTCTTGTAAATTCTTGAGTATGTCGTCGCGTTATTAATTTTTTGGTAAACGTTTTAGTTATTGATGTTTTCCTTTTCAATATTGGTTTACTTTTAGGGTTTGATACTGTATTTTGTCTTATTTATTTATTTATTTATATATACTTTATTGTACACCACAAAAATATATAACGAAAGGGAAAAAAAAAAACAAACACTACAAAATATACAATGGGCGGCCTTATCGCTTTCCGCGATCTCTTCCAGGCAACCTTGGAATGGACAGTGATTTGCCTGGACATAATATGGGGCTGTCGTAGGTGCAAATAATAAGTTATCTATACAATACACTAAAATAGATACACATATACATACATATCCTAAATAATAGATACATACATACATACATAGGAAATAAATAAATAAGCAACGAAAAATAATTGAAGACTATAGATAATTACACAGTTACGAAGACAAGATCACAACGACAAGTAATGTTCCTTAACGAGTCTTTTAAATTCTATTAACGACTGCGCGCGTTTTATTTGAACTGGCAATGCATTCCACAAACGAGCGGCCTGGACGGCAAAGGATTTGTCGAGGAAAGTTGAGGAATGCATTGGCATTTTAAGCTTTAAGTTATCCGATGACCTTAAAAATTTTGTGTGGGAGTCACAAAGAAACTGGAAACGATTTTTGAGATAGAGAGGGGTGAAAGGGGAAAAAAGCACATTAAACAAAAGGGAAAGAATATGAGCATTCCGGCGAAGGCGGATTGGTAACCACTTGAGTTTCACACGAAATTCGGAAACATGGTCATATTTGCGCAAACCGAATATGAACCTTATACAAACATTTTGAAGCCGCTCAAGTTTATTGAGTTGGTCTTGGGTAAGGTCAAGATAGCTGGCATCGGCATAGTCAAGGATGGGTAAAAGAAGCGATTGTGCAAGAGCAATCTTGGTGGCAGTCGGTAGAAAATTACGTAATCTCTTCAAAGATGCAGCGGATGCAAATAGTTTGCGGCTAACTTCCTGCAGCTGGGCAGTCCAAGAAAAGTTCCTATCAATGAATATCCCCAAGTTTTTAACTTTCTCACTAAAGGGAACAATTGAGTTGTCAAAACAAACTTGGGGAAGAGTCGTCCAGTCGATCCTTGAGACCATCCTAGGACTACCCACTACCACAACCTGCGTCTTTATGGGGTTGACCATAAGTCCATATTTCTTGCTCCAGTCGCAAATACGGGCCAGATCACGATTAATCGTTAAGATGGCCTCAGACAGATTTCCAAGAGGAGCTCGCGAGTAAATTTGTAAATCATCTGCATAAAGATGGTAGGAAGAAATTAGTTCGTCGGAGATTGAGTTAATAAAAACTGCGAAAAGTAAAGGGGATAGAACGCCACCCTGAGGTACACCGGCAGAAGTGTTATTCCAGGAAGACAAGATCTCTCCAATGCAAATACGTTGCCGGCGACCGAACAGGTAAGTACGGAACCAGTCGATTACCGATGGAGATATGTTAAGAGAGCATAAAATGCCAAGCAAAACATCAAAATCAACAGTATTAAAAGCATTACTGAAATCTAACAAAGCTAAGACCGTTAGATTACCGTTTTCCATGGCTGACCTTATATCATCCGTAACGTTCAGAAGCGCTGTGGTGGTGCTATGACCTGGACGGAAGCCAGACTGGAAGGGGTTGAGGAGATTATTTTTAGAGAGGAAAGTGCTTAGTTGATTATGAATTAACCGTTCAAGCACTTTGGATAGGAATGGCAGGACGGATATTGGACGGTATTCAGAAAAGGATCTTGGATTAGACTTTTTAGGTAAAGGAATTATTTGAGCATCTTTCCATGAGCATGGAAAGACACCACTAGATGCAGAAAAATTGAGGATGTGACAAATGACGGGAAGGATAACATCCAGCACAGGCACTAACATATTACGGCTGATACAGTCACTTCCAACTGCATTGGAAGTGATCGAGAGTATGCTCTTCTTAACATCACATGCGGAGAACTGACTAAAAACAAATGGAGAATAGCTGGGAGTCGGAAGTGAAGAAAGATAATTCAGTGTATCCAATTTTGTTGTCCTATCAAAATTGGACGAAGCAGTAAAATGATTATTCATTGTATCCATGTCTATGTCTTTTAGGATTGGCTCTTGTCGGGTTTTACCGACCCCCAATGATCTAAGAAATTTCCAAACTTTGGATGCGTCCCCATTTTGGACAGAAGTATGAATGTGTTGGCGATTAGCATTCCTACACACCTTATTACAGTGATTACGTATTGAAAGGTATCTTTCCCTGTTAGCGTCGTTAGCCCTACGTTTAAATTTAGACTTTGCCGTTACTTTTTTGTGCATGAGCGTTTTAATCTCGTTTGTGAGCCACGTTTTAATCTCGTTTTGTCTTTGCATGTCATAACCATATTCAGTATCATCACTAAAAACTTCTTCACATGGTTGGTAGTCCTTATCCTTAACAGAGTCATCACTGTCATAATCTAATATTTCTGATATAATGCAGTGAAAAGAAGATGGTATCGGGGAAGGAGGGGGCATCGATTCGTGGCAGTATATGGAATGTGTTTCACGCTGTTGAGTTAATGTTTCTATTGTAAGCTTCAGAGTTTCTTCTGGCTGGCTATAATTATATGTGATTTGTGTTTCATTGAATTTCTGAAACACTTTTGATGTCATCGAGTAAGATTCTTGGTAGAGAAGATTAACTAAATCGTTATTGTTCATGCGGGGGTACTTTGATTCTTTTTGGCTAATATTAGAGCAAGTGTAAATGCGTATAGATGGCATGCTGTTAGTGTAAAGGCGTTGTGCAGTTGGAAATTCCTGGTCCACCAACACACTATTCATCATAGTTTGGATCCTTGATGATACACCGGAACGTCTAAAATACAATGAAATATAATCAGTTAACTAATGAACCAATTATACGACACATCTCTTGCGCACTATTAGGTATAAAACAATCAGCAATCGAAACAGATACCTACAACAACAATTACGATGAACTTAGATACAGTAGGTACTTTAAAACCCTCTTGCAATAGGTAGGTACATAATGAAAACTAGCAGCACGCGTTTTACCTGTGCAGGTATTGCGGAATACAGAAAAATATATGGTAACAAAAACAGGCATTTATAAAGTTAGATAAATTAAAAACAATTCATTCGTTTTTGCTTAAAAGATTTACAAACATCCAAACATACTTTCGTATTTATAATAATATTACAAATAGCTATTTATTACAATAAATGAAATAATAATGTCAGCTTACCTTTGCATATTTTGCGCCATTCTCGTAATTGTGGCGCCAAAAATCAAGAGACGCGCCACACGTCGGTCCGCTAACGAGCACCCGAAGTGAAAAGGCAGGAATTATAGCCTGAGCTGGTCAAACGCAAACGCAAATCACGAGCGTTTAACTGCTTTTTAGTCTAGTATTGTCGTTTAGCTGCTCTCTAGCGATTGATATTTAGCTAATACTAATTTCAATACATAACTTAAAAGCCGCTATTGGCGTATAACTGCTTTATAGTTAAGGCACGATGTTCAGATGGTTATTTGTGACACAATACATGAAGGTAGTTAAAGACGCTTAGCTGCTTTTTAGTCAAGCATGACTAGATAACGTACTTTTAGTTAAGTAAATTTAGAAAAAAATGATACATCAATTTGCCGTTAAAGTATGTTGACGTCTTTCTAGAGAAGTATTGTGGCTTAGCCGCTTTTTAATTAAGGGAGTAACGAAATTTATGTGGTTTAACTGCTCAGCAATGTTTTGTATCTCTAAAACTATAAATCATAGAAAAATGATTCTTACACCAAAAGATAGAGCATCGAAAGTTGTATAAGACTACATTACAAAGTGAAAAACGACCAACTGTGGCTTAACGGCCTTTTAGTTAGTGGACGGCAGTACAGTCGATACACCTCTGTCTAACCCTTAGCGAAATACAAGCGTGATGTTATGTTATGTTTATAAATAGCTTATCGAGAAACGTTTCTGTGTTACATACACATACAAAAACTAATGCCTTCCCATGGGGGTAGGCGGAAACTATAGAACGCCACCTGCTACGATCCTTACATGCTCCTTTTGCCTCATTTACGTTCATACATCTGAGGGACAGTTCCCGTATTTTTAAAAAACGTTTGCATTCGCATCTCATTCGCAATCTGTCAAAAATACAATCAATTTAACAACATTTTTGACAAGTTTGACAGATTGTGACTTGAATGTGAACGTTATTTAAGTACGAGAACTGGCCTTCTGGTCATACACGCAACAAGTTTATTTATTTATCCTCAGCAGTCTTGAATGTTACCGAGTACATCCAGCTTCTTCCCACAAAACAACAAAAAAGGCATTGACACAATGAGGTGCGGCACATTTTGAAAATCGTTCTCTCTTCCGTCACACCGCTCTAGACTAAAATACGTTAAGTGTACAGTACCCTTAAAAGGGTATAAAGTTAAGTTCTTATTATATTCAGCAATCAAGTCAGTATGAACGTATTCGTATGGCCGTACAAAACTCTCTATGCAAATTCAGTTTCCACAATTTAAATTTTGACTTAAGCCGACCATCGTCTGCGAAACCCGACCCTAATGTTAGCTATGAAGTCAGTAAGTCTAACATTAAGAATAAAGCCGAGATGATCGATTCTCAACCTTATTAGCATAACCACTAGGTCTTTAATGGTTTATCGCACGAGTACTGCATTGATGACGCTTTTAAAGCGACTACGGGTTAAATCTTTTACGATCAACATAAAAATGTCGTTATTTTTTCCGGACCATCGGAATGTGAAATTTTGGTGCGAAAAAAAAAATTCGTTATTACTTCCTATCAGCGTTGGCATCGCATTGCAATGTATAATAGTTTGTATACGTTCAAAGTGTCAATATCATATCCATAAAGGCTTAAAATATGTATTGCATAGTCGAATTGGTGTCAAAGCTATCGATTCAGTCATAACGGGTACAGACTGGACAAACGTTATAAAATGTAACTGTTATTGAGTTGTGTATCGGTCACACTAATATGAATAAAGTTAAAAATATACGTGTACCATGCAATTTTCCGGCTGGAGAAAGGTACAAGGCTATTTTTAATGAAAAGAAAGAAAGAAAGTAAGTAAGAAATTTGATTTATTTGACCAAGGCTAGGTCTTTAGGTATATTAATAATATTAATGTTTAATTTATGGTAATATTTAATTTATGTGTGGATCAAGGAGTCTTTCCGGATTTAATGAAATACAGTAAGGTTATACCACTTTTTAAATCTGGAGACAGTAAAGACACCAACAATTATAGACCAGTGTCTGTTTTGCCGGTGTTCAGCAAGGTCTTCGAAAAGGTAATGCTCAATCAAATGCTTAATCATTTTAACACCAACCAAATCTTACACGATCAGCAGTATGGTTTCACCAAAGGACGTTGTACGACTGACGCCGGTGTCACCTTATTAAAACACATTTTTACTGCGTGGGAGGAGGCCCAAGATGCCATAGGAATCTTTTGTGACCTCTCCAAGGCATTTGACTGCGTAAATCACAAAACCTTACTCTTAAAACTTGAGCATTACGGACTAGGTAAACTTGCGCTTAGTTTAGTAAAATCTTATTTAAATGATAGACAACAGCAAGTTCAAATAAATGGTGTCAATTCACTCGGTTTAAATGTAAAAATGGGTGTTCCACAAGGCTCGATATTGGGTCCTTTCCTCTTTTTAGTATATATTAATGATCTACCCCATTTATTAAAAAACCAACCATAAATGGTGTTATTTGCTGACGATACTTCCTTAATTTTTAAAATAAATACACGTGCATCAAATCTTGACGACGTAAATAATGCCCTACTGCAGGTCCAAAATTGGTTCACTGCTAATAATTTAGTATTAAATGGGAAAAAAACTAAATGCATGAGATTTGCTTTACCGAATGTTAAAAGTAGTGATTGTGACATAATATTGAATAGGGAGAAACTAGAATTCGTCGATAAGACTGTTTTCCTGGGGATCACACTCGACTCAAGGCTGCAATGGGGTCCTCATTTAACATCTCTTGCAGGACGGCTAAGTTCAGCAGCATATGCTGTGAGGAAAATCCGTCAATTCACTGATGTAGATACCGCGAGGCTAGTCTATTTCAGTTACTTTCATAGTATCATGTCTTACGGTATTTTACTATGGGGACGGGCTGCAGATATCGAGTCTATTTTTATTCTGCAGAAAAGAGCTATCAGAGCAATATATGGCCTCCGTATGCGCGATTCTCTAAGGGAACTGTTTAAAGATATTAACATCATGACGGTACCTTGTCAATATATCTACGAAAACATCATGTACGTAAGGAAAAATCTAAGTCTTTTTAGTAAAAGAGGTGAAAAACACAATTATAGGACTAGGAATAGGGACCAATTAGTTCAACTGGGCTTCAGACTGGCTAAAGTAGACTCATCCTTCATGGGGTACTGTTTAAAATGTTACAATAAAATACCTCCCCACATACTCCAACTGAATGAAACAAAATTTAAATCTTGTATAAAACGCACACTATGCCGCCAAGCATATTATAAATTGGGGGATTACATCACTGACAAAAATGCTTGGCTCAGCGCTGGTCCAGCTCCACAGGGCGCAACAACTAATTGATTAGCATATGAAAATATTGTTGGAGCTGCTGAAGATTGTAAAAACTATCTTTACATTGTATAAATTCAATCTCCTAGTATTGTATAACTGTATAGCACATGTGTGTGAGCACTATGTACTTACCTAAGTACGTTAAACCTACCATTTACTAGGTACGTCTTTCATTGACTTGAATGTGCCCTGGCGGCTGAAAGCATGTCATGCTCACTTTAATGTCTCGCTGGTGGTGGCGTGTGTGTTGGATCATTGAGTTCCCTTCAAAATGGTTGAGCTGAATGGTGCTGATCCATG
Organism: Lithophane semibrunnea; assembly: GCA_947363905.1. Lineage (NCBI taxonomy): Eukaryota > Metazoa > Arthropoda > Insecta > Lepidoptera > Noctuidae > Lithophane > Lithophane semibrunnea. The sequence continues at coordinate 15,925,580 of OX376194.1, forward strand.
CGTCATGTTCGTGAACGGGCGCCATCAGCAGGGACTGGTCATCTATTAGCTGCCACGGCTTATTTTGATTTATTTTAATTTTTGAATTGTTTTGTATCGTTTTATTTACGGACTCTTTTAACCTGCACGTTTTTCTACATTGTACTCACATGTATGATTCCATAAATCCATTCCATTGAATGATGTAAACAACATATTGTAACAATATTCTGATTTAAAAGAGTGTCCGTGGTGTTTCTTGCCCGTTCTTCTCCATAGGAACGTTCGTACCGGTCCGGAGTCTGGATTTTTGCCATTTGACGGCAATAGGCTCAGCCTCTATTACATGGGACTTAAACATAACTGACGAAATGTGGGTGTACTAATAAAACAGTCCCACTTTTTCTATTAAGCAATATCCCGAAATATTTAAAAAAAGATAATGCAAAGTTACTCTAAGCCAAAGCAATACGCCGAAATATATAGAAAAAGATAATGCAAAATTACTCAAAGCAATACGCCGAAATATATAGAAAATGATAATGCAAAGTTACTCGTAAGAACTTTATCACTAATGATAAAAACACGGATAATGCAGTCATCATTTGCCCAAAAATCCGGGATAAGAATTTTTTAACAAAAAATTATACTGGGTGCTTTTAAAAAGACAATGTATCCTTAAGAGAGTTCAACAAACATTATGTAAAGGTATGTACATAAGCTAAAAGTATTTACGTAACGACAACATAATGGGTTCAAGCTGTTAAAAGTGCTGTGGCAAGGCACTATGATGTTTTATTTAAACATACGGGAGTAGAATGTGGGCGGGCGCGTGGCGCTTGAGGAAAAGAAAATAATCAGGTCAGTGTAATGCTGTTTCAATAATATTTTTGTTGTGATTACCTACTGGCTAATTAAATAAACAAACGTAGGTACATTTTTAGTTAAATAAAAACAAGTATAGGTCCATCTTGACCTATTTATTTGGTTAATTTATTGGTATCTCAACATAATAAAATCCATTGTGAAGTGGTTACAGCTGGTATGGAAAGATTTTCTCCATAAAGCCTGTCTGTTAGTTCTATATCTAGTTGATACGATAAAATTCATACATTTCTCATAAACTATGTTTGAATCAAAATTACACTTCATTAAAATAACCAATTCTGTTGTCAACCTTGCTGTGTCCAACAGGTTTCATTAAGTTCCTACACATTGGCGATAGCAATCGGAGTAGGTAGTGTGAAACCAATGAACAAGCTACAAGCACTGCAGCAGACCCGCTCTTAATGTAAAACCGTGTGTTTACAAACTCGAGACCCGCGGAGAAACACTATTACATCTTTTGTTAGAACATGAAACCTGACAAAAACAGAATGAATTCTCATTGGTACAATGCGTATTAAAGGGGCTAGTCGTAAGGGCAGAACAAGGAAACGATTTAATTTAATCTCGGCCGGGGAACGTAGAATTAATTTCGTTATTTGGACATTTTTCAGTCTCCCCTCCTAAAAAATGAGAGAACAAAAATATAAAGCTACAATTTTTCAGCGTCAAATTTCGCTTTTGCAAAGTTAAATTATAAAAATTATGTTTTTTTTTTGCGGCGACGCCCGGGGTTTTAATATTTTATTTCTGATGTTTTACGTTTTATGAATCACTAATCTATTATCCACTGGTTTCGGGTATAGAACCGCCATAACATGGTTATTGGTTTTTCGAACGACGGGAAGATTAAAAATAGAAGTTTATTATAATATTTCCCGGGCATAGAATACATAAATAGGTATTTTGCGTCGTATGTGAGTATATAACGGCTGAAAGATGGTTTTATATAGGTACCTAGGTATTTCATATTACGTGTCACGTATGTTATGTTGTTATTTAATATTTACTTATTGAGGGAAAGTTATTTTTTGAATATTATTTGCAAAATATGTACTGGAAATAATCGTCACAAATCATGCTTTTTCATTGAAAAACGCCGTCAAGAGTCGTCACTTTTAGGTGTTTTCATTAAGGGCGCACCCAATCACAAATTGCTTAGCATGATCCTCTACTATGCCGCAAATACTGCAGCATTAATTTTGATATAAATATATGTTAAAGTTGAGGATTGATTCTAGGTCTTATGTGAGGCGAAAACACGATTACATAAAATTTTCTCTATAGAAAAAAAATCGAAAGTTACCTCTGCACAGAATTATAAACCGCTGGTATTCAAAAAATACTTCAAATTAGATCATGCAACTTTGCATGATAACTGAACTAACTATAAAGCAGGTCTTATGCGTATTTTCATTTAATTACCATTATTTTCACCGTCAAAAGCAATTACCTAAACTTTTCGAAGCTTTAGAGCCGCTAACGCCCGTCTCGTTCTCACTCAGGTCGCGAGTAGTATGGTGCGAGCGGGATAAAATCTGAGGTAGGGTGCGCCTTTAACATTAGCGAGCGATGAATTTCGTGGTGCGCCCATCGTACTGTATCCACATATCTACCTACAGTACGGCGTAACAGAAGTAGACATTCACAGTACAGTAGCCGATTTGTTGACAGTACAATTCATATCTTGTAGATCGTATTTAATTAGTAACAAGCTGTAATAATTAAAAATGCAACTACAATTGTACACGAACAAATGTATTTTTGCACTCAATCAATTCGCAACATTTCCAAAAATGCAAGTTACCAAACGCAAGAATCTTACGGCTATTCCCCATCCTCTCACGAATACATTAGAGCTAGGTTTGCAGACGCTCTAGTACCACTCAATTATCACGAATAGTGGGCGGAAGAACGCTTTTGATCGCTAGGCTCTACGGGCAAAATTGCCAGGTGGCTATGCCAAGTATTTGGGTACCTAGCGTACTAACAATGCATAGTCGAAAGCTACTGTGAGACAATGACGGATGCTGAAAGGTTTATGTTGGTACAGTATTGCTAAACGAGACGTATGTTTGAGTGTTAAAATCAAGGTTCTTTGTTAACATTCACAGTTGGGACATAGATAATTAATTATTTCAATTTCCTTGACATATCGACTTTTAAAAGTCCAAATTATATTATAAGAATAGCTTCTGCCCGCGGCTTCGCCTGCGTGATATGTTGATAAAAAGTAGCCTATGTCCTTCTCCGGGATGCCATCTATCTCCTTGCCAAATTTTATCAAAATCTGTTCAGAGGTTTAGGCGCGAAAAGTTAACATACAGACAGACAAACTGACAGACAGACAGACAGTTACTTTCAAATTTATATTATTAGTATGGATGCCTCCTCCCAGTTTTAAAGAACCTCTGTTCGTCGAAGCTTCGATTTCTAGCCACAGTTTTCAAAACAGCTATTTAAAGCACGATGATTAAATAGACTTAAACAGTATCTTACAAATTATAGACTTTATATAGGGGTAAACTGGGTTAACATAACATGTCTTGTACCTGTTCCTTCCCTGTAAGGATATACTAGCCTAAACAAACAACGTGCATAATTATTTTCAAGCTCTGTTCCTTCACAAGTCCCCGAGCATGTACTCCATTCATCTCATTCCATCATACTACATTTTCACCGCCCATATTTCAGTCTCTTGTTTCTTAATTAAAACTTTAAATATTGTTACGTACAAAGTACCCACAGAACTCCTTAACCTAACAATAGGGGTGACCTCTAATAATAATTAACCTAATTTTCTTGTGTTATTCGAATTTCAACTATTTGCCGTTGGGTTAAGTTTTATAGTTGCAATTATGTGGCCTTAGTTAGTAATGACAGAGCGTTGGGGAAGCCAAATTACAGGAAAACGTGTTTAAAACGTGTGTATACTGTTTCTATTAGTTAATTAGGGTTTTTAAATTGTACTACTATTTTTTTTGCCCCAACTTTTTTTTTTTAGAAGTACAGCTGTAGAAGTTTAATCAGTGCTTTAGGTTTTTGTTCAGAGTGGGAAATTGGACATGCGGGTTTATGTGATGGAGACTATTTCTTTGCTCTTGCCGGATAAACAAAACAACTAAAATTGAGGTGAAATGAGTTGTATAGGGTGGGTTCAGGGTATGCCAGATGAGGCAAATAAAATGTCGAGGAAAGTAATCTGAGCTTTTTGGTGAATATTGATGGTGACTGATGTTAACGCTGTCTGAAATCAGACGAGTCATTTATCCCTTGGCTAGTTAAGTTATAAACTGTTGTACTCGTTTATTGAAGACCCTTTAGACTTTTGGATTTTTTTCTTATAAAACTATCAACTTAGGTATACTTGTGCCTCCTGCCAGGGTTGCGGGAAAGTCCGAAAGGGATACCGGGACCTTGGCAACTGGCAACTGAAGGAACACGGGTGGGTTTTAGTCAGTAAAAGTCTGACACGCCCTTCCGCTCCGCCCAGAGCGGGAGAAATCATTGAATGATTTCCCACAAACCAAAAAAAAAAAAGGTATAATTTTGCCGTCTCAATAGGTAGCAAAGCATGAAACGTCTACAAACATGTAAAGTCAATCAGTCTGTCTAGCCTTTTCCCAAATATGTTGGGGTTGCCTTCCAGTGTAACCAGCTGAATACCAGTATTTTACATGGAGCGACTGCCTATCTGACTTCACAACCCAGTAACTGGGTAATAAGATACTCCTATGTAAGACTGGTTGTCAGACTTTCGGGCTTCTGACAACCCGTAACGACTGTCAAAGATTTATGAATGACAGTCGGAACCAAAGGCTTAACGTGCTTTCCGAGGCACGGAGGATTACCGATATGTAACCAACTCCGGCAAGCGTAGCTTAACCTGATGGATCGACCCGTGGGGCTGTTATTTCTTAGCCACGAGCTCCTCAAAACCATGTACAGTCGTCGACTAAAATGGTAATAAAATCAGTATATGCTGGCCTCGTATTCTATTGATACTCCTTACTACGCTCGGTCAGCTCAAGTTCAAATATTACAACTGACGTGCGGTCGACTGTACCTATTCATTTATTCTACGTGGGTACAGTCTTGTTCTGATTTTGGTTTGATTCATGTGTTTAGCCCGGGTATTACGGTCAAACATTGGCCTACTTGTCGTATTTTCTCGACCAATTTCTGTAACGCACTCCGCTAGCAATACTAAACTTATAATTACTTCATTACTTAATTATTGAGAGGTTTTATCAAGAAGACAGGAAGTATCATACATTAGTCAAACTGATGTCATACTTAGATTAATTATTTTTATACTTTATATAATTATTCCAAATAATAATTATCTTACACTCAACAATAGAAGTATTACGACAAAGATATAATTATTAATTATTGTTTTAGGCTCAACAGTTTATCCGTGTCTTATTATGCAATATTATTAAAATGAATTGCTATAAAATACAATATAAAAATTTTTAATGCGTCAATTCAAAGTTTTGTGTTTTTAATGCTAGATTTTAGAGAAGTTAATAGAAAGCAGTTTGAATTGCTTTTTACATTTTGTAAACATAATTATTTCCATTTGCATCATCATCATTAACCAAATACCTAGATGTCTTCCTACACGCCGCAAGTGATACACGCACACTCATGTACGTGTTAATCACATCCACACACATGTAGGGAATTAAACAACAATTAATCATTTATGTGGTCGCATTCCGTTGCCAGTTGGCAGAAATCCAAGCGTGCCAGCATTGCCACTGGATGCCATTGCTGATTCCAGATTAATAAAAAAAAAAGTAGTAAAAATTGTCAAGCACTCGACCTACCGACCAAGCGCTTGGCAAAACTTTGTGTTGAAAAGATTTCAATCTGGCAGGTTTAAATTTTAATTCATAAATCTAGATGAAAAGTTGAACCTGTTTAATGAATTAAAATTTTACTTTATTCTTGTTCAGAATAATTGGATATCGTATAATTTCTTATTTAAAATGGAGTTGAAAGTTTGGTTTGATAGTAACGGAGATTGGTTGTAATTTATTACGATAATTTTAATGAGCTCGTGGCTAAGTAATAACAGCCGCTCGGGTCGATCTATCAGGTTAAGCTACGCTTGCCGGGGTTGGTCCGTGGATGGGTGACCATTTTCACATATCGAGACTCCTCCGTGCCTCGGAAAGCACGTTAAGCCGTTGGTCCCGGCTGTCATTTGTGGATCTTTGACAGTCGTTACGAATCGTCAGAAGCACGAAAGTCTGACAACCAGTCTAACCAAGGGGTATCGTATTACCCAGTTACTGGGTTGTGGAGGTCAGATAGGCAGTCGCTCCATGTAAAATACTGGTATTCAGCTGCATCCGGTTAGACTGGAAGCCGACCCCAACATAGTTGGGAAAACGCTAGGCAGATGAATAATCATATTTTAATGAATCGTTTTGTTTTTAATTAATATCAAATTTTTACCTACAGTAAAAATATTAATAATCATCTACTCTACTAACATATTTTCATTCTTAAAATATAACATAAGGTTTATTTATTTTACAAATCAAATAAATACCGACTTCAAAGCGTAAAACTATAGTTGTTTCACATGACACGTGCCTTTATAAAGGCCAACAATAGACACAATTTCCGTGTACAGAATCAAGAAGGCAGGCTTGATTATCACATAAGGACGTCATTGTGTGAGTACACGTGTGTTCGTACCTCGCAGATACAATACCTCCATCACTTGCCACACACCGTCGAAAAGGGATGGTCTGTTTTTTGTCAGAACTTCACGAGAACAATGTAGAGGAACTTGATGGGAAGATGTGGGATTACAAAGAGTCCTTTGATTTCTACGTAATGATAATAAGTAAAATAAAATAAAAGATCAATAAATAATAATAGTACGTAATTCTGTGTTTCCCATTTATTATGAATCTCGTGGGAATATCGGGATAAAAAGTATCCTATGTTCTATTCCAGGTCATGGTCTACCCATATGCCAAATTTCATCTAAAACCGTTCAGCCGTTTTAGCGTGAAAGCGTAAAAAACAAACTCATTTTCGCATTTATAATATTAGTTAGGATTCTTGTTAGACAAAGTGATTATGTTCAGAAATAACCTAGGCAATTTTTTGCCATGGGACAAACCAAAGTGGGCGAATCAAAGCTGTTCAAATTATGAGGATATTAAGAAGGTAAAAGCTCCTATTTTTAACCAATAATTGATTCGATGATTTATTTCAACAAATTAAAATTATCATTGAACAAAAAAAATAATTTCTGTAAATGTTATAAGGTTTATAAATAATAAGTTTCATAAATATAATGACGAGTACACGACATTTTATTTTTAAGACAAGCATGTTGCTTAGTCATAAATCTTTGAGAGAAAGATAACTAGACAAAAGAGAGAAACAATATTTGCCGACTTTGGAGTTGAACGCCCTCGCAAATCCACAAATCTCCACCCCGTGGGAGTAACGTAGGTGTAGCTATACGAACCACTGTTATAAGGATGCATACATATTATACAGGATGGTCAATTTACGACAGAAAACGTGCCAATATTTCGATAAAAAAAAATATTACAAAAATAATTAATTAACAAAATATGTTTTTATTCCTACTTACTTTTTATTCCCGGGGTAAGATAGTGATAATTATATAGGTAAAAAAAATAAGAGCAATGCTATTGAAAGTAGGTAATCTAAACCTCTTATAATGTGTAAAAGTGTTTTTTTAACCAATTTACCGAAATAATTAAACAGAAATAAATAATAATAATAAGTCAAATACAAGCCGTCTTCTCTCCTGCTTTACGAGAGGGTCCATATATAACCGTGTGTTTGTATAATCTACCACCTAAGTTCATATTGTGGAATGCAATTAATATTGAATAATAACAAATATAATTTATCATTAAAAAAATGTTTTTTTTTAGCTAAATGTTTTTGTCCTGGTGATTAAACTCCAATAGAAAGTTACACCCTATGTAATACTTAACTAAAAATTACAGAAACCTTTCAATCTGAAATCCACACGTCTGTGCTTTAGTACTTTCTGAATTAACACTGCAACTAAAGTTATTGTTCAGCGCGAGCTCTATGTGAAACTTCTCTACGGAATTCAAAGGATGAGAATGCGTTTAAACATAATTAAATATGTTCATAGAAAGCTTATTATTACGTGATACAGAATATTTTATTATAATATTCTGTAGCTAAATATTAATATTATTACTAACTGTTGCCCGTGACTTCGTCTGCGAGGCAGGATAAAAATATCCTATATCCTTACCTACGTCATGGGCTATCTGTGTGCCAAATTTCATCCAAATCCGCCCAGCCGTTTTTGCGTGAATGAGTATATTATGTTTACTCAAATACCGTGGAAGCAATTTTATTAAAATATTGTTTTGAAATAAAAAAATAAGCTTTTCTTTTTTTCCGTTTAATTATTTCATACGAAAACATTCGCTCAGACAATAAACACTACATCATTTATTACACAAAATAAGCTTATTTATTATTAACTATTAAACCTGTAATGTGACATAAAATAAACTTGTTACTGTCAATCAAGTTTTATTTTTATTTATTTTTTTGTCTTATCTAAAAGCAGTGTATTCCTTGTAACTTCACTTTTGTTTAACATTCACATCTAATTCCATAATAACTTCATCTAATATTGTATTATCTATTTGTTAACAATTCATTACCTATTCTTAATTTTATTTTATTTTTTTCTCTTCTACCTCCTACTAATCTAAACATACGAACATCTTTTGTTACACTGTTATTTAGCTGCATAACTTTACACATTCCAGGTGACTGACATTTCAAAGAAAATGATGACCCGCAGTGCTACAATTAGGGACATGGAAGCAAAACTAAGAGCTACCTTGACGAAGCTTGAGGTTTCTAAAGCTACATGCAAACAGCTGCTCCAGGAAAGAGAAGACAGCGAAGTGGAAGTGGAACACATTAATTTAAAAAACACCTCCCTCAAAAATGAACTGTCTCAGCTACACACACAACACATGGACGTAACCGACCAGCACAATGAACTAAAACATCTAGTGTCAACATTTCATGAGTGCAGTGACACCCACGAACTGGCTTTAAATCGAATTAGCTGGAATAAAAATTATGTGAAGCTCAAAAGGCGCTATCTCTCTCAGAGTGTATCAAGGTCAGCAAACAGGTGGCTAGCACCAGTAATCTTTTTAATGAGTTAGTAGGTAGTAAGTTAAAATCAGTGTGTGAGCCAGCTGTAATTATAGATTTGACTGATGATGACACCATACCATTATGTTCCATTGTTGCGAGTCACAATAAATTAAAAAAATACATTAAAATCAAGAAATTAATTAAACGGTCACACAGAGCAATCAAAAAACAAAATCTCTTAAAATTAAATCTTTCTCTTAGAAAGGAACGTGTTGTCTTATCAAAAAGTTTAAATAATTGTACTATTGAGTTAGATAAATGTAGGAAAAAATATGACACTGATATCCAGCTCCTCTATAATGATATACTACACAAGGAGCACTTGTTGAAGGATATTTTCGAAAAATATGAGACTTCACAACAGCAGCTGAGTGACCGCTTGCTTGGGGCTGGGGAACTACTGGATTTGGTGAAGTACAATGCTGTTATGTATGAGTCTCTCACTAATAACCTCTCATGCAGCTGTGCCAACCAACCACTACCTCCGCAGCCTCAGCCTAACTTGACCCCTCCGGTGTTGGCTCTTCCAGTAGTGACCTTTGCTAATTCACAGAAAAATAAATCAATATTTTTTTGTGATGAATTAGGTTCTGGCTTTGGGAAAATTTTACTCAATTACCTTAGCCATAGTTTTACCAATCATAGCTATCGTAACATAAGTTTTAAACAAATGATTACAAGAATAGCAAACACAAACCTAAATAATTATTCAACAATGGTTTTATTATTAGCTAATAGTACTGGTATTACCAGAAAGGACATAGTGGATGGTGTGGATACCTTATTAAAATTAAATGTAGGAAAGCTGATGTTGTGCGCTTTTCCTTATTCTGATACTTTATTGTATGATGAAAATAACTATATTTTTAAGTTGAATAGTACTATTCGCAGACTGACATGTTGTCATAGTGACAAATTATTGTATTTTGACACTAACAAGTTTGTTAGTGGTTTTAAGTTAACTCGGAGAACTTTATCTCTGTCTTGGGAATGTAGACATTTGATTGCTATGTTGATAGCATATAATATTAATGGGATTATAGCTAATATAACAAATGGTAGTATTAGTGACGAGTCTGTGTTGTCTAGTTATACTAACAGCATAGTGAGTAATAATTATAAATCATTATGGTGTACGAAGGAGGATCCACCTATAATACAAACATCTTTGGAGGCCACTACCAGTCAGATAGGGTATTTTCTCCCTGCTGGAACTGCGACGAGCATTCTAGACTCTTCAGTTTTAGTTGTAGAGGTCACTCCGGATAACGTTTTAAACTAGTAAGTAAGACAACAGCAGTTATCCCTTCAAATAAACAATTATTAATATTAGAGAATAATAAAAAGGTATCTTCTGGCAATATTATACATAAAAATAAACAACCAAAGGGGGGCAACATACGTTAAAATTATTTAATCAAAATATACAAGGTTGCTCTTCCAAATTACTGGAAATAGAATTGTTTTTAGAAAATACTAAGTTTGATGTCATTTGTTTAACAGAACACTGGTTAAACCATCAAGTAATTTCAATTAATTATGAAAATTATTATACGTGTAGTTAGCCATTTCAGTCGAAAACGTATGATATATGGCGGTTCATTAATATTAGTAAAAAATTCTATTAAATCAAAAGAACGGAAAGACATCATTGGACTATCTGTTGAACACACCATTGAATTGTCCTGTGTTGAGCTTGATAAGCATGTTACAGTATGCGTATATAGACCTCCAAGCTACCAGAATCTACCTATGTTTGATTCTGTAATGGAAGAGGTGCTAAAGAAACTTAAAGCTAATAGTAATTCAATAATCATATGTGGTGATTTTAATATTAATTTATTAGAAAATAACTCGTATACTGTCAGATTATTAAGTCTTTTTAGGTCATTTGATTTGTCAAATGTTTTTGTTGAACCAACCCGAGTGACAGCTTCTTCTGCCACTTGTATAGATAATATTTTTTGTAATTGTGATTACTTACATAAAGAAATTATAAATAAGTTGCCATCTGATCACAGTGGACAAACAATAACATTTTGCGCCAACATGCCTTTAAAAAAATTCAAATACGGTTTAGGCCAATTACATGTAAAAACTTAGAGAATTTAAATACTTCTTTGGCCAGTAAATTATGTGTTCAGAGTTTTAATAATGTCTGTGACCCAAATGAGTTCTATGCCGATTTCTTTTCACTAATAAACAAGCAATCTAATGACACTTTTCCACTAAAAACTAAAACTATTTACACAAAGTTCCTATTTAGTGATTGGGCGACTCCAGGTATTCGTAGAAGCAGGGAAAATCTTTTTGAACTTTATGGCCTAAAGCAACATATGAATAATAAATCCTTTCATCAGTATGTTGCAAAATATTCTAAAACTTTTAAAAATGTTTGCAAAATAGCTAAAGCTCTTTACATTAGCAATAAAATAAAATCAGCTGATGATAAAATAAAAACTACCTGGCAAATAATAAATAATGAAACAGGTAGGAAAAAACAGCGTAGTACTGAATTCAATTTAGAGACTGCAAATGGCCTCATCAACTCAGATGTAGAAATAGCTCAGGAATTTGAAAACTTTTTTGGTAATATTCCCGTTAAAACTACTGAAGCTTTAAATTCTTCACCCGCGCTTTCTGCTGCCTTACTTAGAAAGAATGTAAAGGCATGCCCTTTGGAGTTTAGGTTTCTGCATGCAAACCCCCAGGCAGTTATAAAAGCTTTTAAAGATCTAAAAATTAAATCAACAGAAGACCTATGGGGAATGTCTGGAAAAGTCTGTAGGTCTATCATCGAAACCATTGCGCCTTATTTAGCTTAGCTTATTTAACTTTCCGGATCTCATGAAATACAGTAAAGTAGTTCCTTTGTTCAAATCCGGTGATAGTAAGGAACCTAACAATTATAGGCCTGTGTCAATTTTGCCAGTTCTCAGCAAGGTGTTTGAAAAGTTGATGCTTAATCAAATGTTACGTCACTTTAATAAAAATTCCATCTTTCATGAACAACAGTACGGTTTCACCAAAGGGCGTTGTACCACCGACGCCGGTGTCTCCCTAATAAAGAACATTTTTAACGCCTGGGAAGAAGCACAAGATGCCATTGGAATCTTTTGCGACCTCTCGAAGGCGTTCGATTGCGTCGACCATGAGACACTTCTGCTGAAACTAGAGCACTATGGGATTAGGAATACAGATCTTGATTTACTAAGATCATATCTGAAAGACAGAAAAGCCAAAAAACAAACAAGTTTGTTAGTGTTTGTTTGTTTTTGCAAATTGCAAAGAAAACAAACAAACTGAATTTCATATTCTTATTGTTAGTTAGGATTTCGAAGCAACTCTATCATCATTCATCATCATTCTCCTGCCCTTATTCCTTATATTTTTTTGGGGTTGGCAACAACTAATTAATTATCATTATCAATTTAAGAAATATTTCGATAAAATAAAAAATTAGGAGGAGCTCGTGGCTACGTAATAACAGCCGCACGGGTCGATCCATCAGGTTAGGCTACGCTTGCCGGGGTTAGTCCGTGGATTGGTGACCATCTTTACATACCGAGACTCCTCCATGCCTCGGAAAGCACGTTGAGCCGTTGGTCCCGGCTGTCATTTGTGGATCTTTGACAGTCGATACGGGTCGTCAGAAGCTCGAAAGTCTGACAACCAGTCTTACCAAGGGGTATCGTATTACCCAGTTACTGGGTTGTGGTGGTCAGATAGGCAGTCGCTCCATATAAAATACTGCTATTCAGCTGCATCCGGTTAGACTGGAAGCCGACCCCAAAATAGTTGGGAAAAGGCTAGGCAGATGATATCAATTTAAAACATACTTAACAGTTAAGTTACCATTCCTGACAATACATAACATAACATAATCAGCCTATAATGTTCCCACTGCTGGGACACAGGCCTCCTCTCTATGAGAGGGAGTGGGCCGTAATCCACCACGCGGGCCCAGTGCTGGTTGGTAGATGTCACATGTCTTCGAATTTTTGGTTCTAAGATATGCCGGTTTCCTCACGATGTTTTCCTTCACCGTTTTGAGAGCAGTGGTGATGAAATTATTTACACAAAGTAAAGCGCCTGTCGGGGTTCGAATCTACGACCTACAACTCGTAAGTCGCGGCCGTTACCACTGGGCTACCACTACTCTACACAAATGTACAGAAATAACTCTAAAAAAACATTGACCAAAAAAAATCTTTTTTAAAATCTCCAAGGAAGCCTCCAAGGTATTTTTTTCCTTAAAAAACTGCCAAGTATTCTAATTATGAATGCAAAAATAACGACAATCACCGTTGGGACCCTCACAATGACAGCCAAAGCGTTTAGCGTAATCTTCAGAGGTGGAGGAATAATATAATATAATGGACCTCAACTTGTTTAGCCTTAAATATCTTAAGGGGGATGCTCTAACGTGACCCGCGAAAATCAATTTATTTTGTGTTTAAAAAGATCGAAAACGTAATGTTTTTTTTTAAACAGTCATATTTATAACCAATTATTATTTATTTACTTCGCATTATTTATTTGTCCATGAATAATTTATAGTTACTATAGGTTTCATAGTTAGGTTTTTTAGGTCTTAAAACTATTATTTATTATTTAGGAAGTCGATATCAATGATTATCTTTAGATAAGATTGCATAACACAGTAAAATTAGTTACGAATGCAAATCATATTTTGATCAACTTATAACTTGATACTGAGCTGCAAATTGAAAAAAAAAAACGAAAAAAATTTTTTTTTTCCCTCCCGGGCTTCTTAGTGCATTCGCCTTAATGAAATGACCTTTTTGACCTTGAGGTATAGTAACTGTGTAGACTGTTATTATGTAGACCTTTGGGACCTATTGTGGAGTTGGAATGGCTTGATAGTGTGTTTAATCTTATAAGGCTACTAGCTGCGCCCCGCGGTTTCACCTGCGTAAGTCTCGATCCCGTGGGAATATCGGGATAAAAAGTATCCTATGTCCTATTTCAGGTCATGGTCTACCCCTGTGCCAAATTTCATCCAAATCCGTTCAGCCGTTCACGCGTGATGGCGTGACCAAGGGAAATAGGGATTCATGTTTATAAATATAGATTATATTTTAGGTATTGTGGTATTCACACGAGATTTCATCAATCAAAACTGTTTAAACGATTTCGGTGACTTTTCATTAATGTTTAGTGTCTAAATCATAATGAAAAAAAAAAACGGCTAAGTACAAGTCAGACTTGCGCACGAAGGGTTCCGTACCATTATCTATTAAAACGGCAAAAAACGTTTGTTGTATGGGAGCCCCCTTAAATATTTATTTTATTATTTTTTAGTAATTTTTGTTATAGCGGCAATAGTAGTACATCATCTGTGAAAATTTCAACTGTATAACTATCACGGTTCATGAGATACAGCCTGGTGACAGACGGACAGACAGACAGACAGACGAATAGCGGAGTCTTAGCAATAGGGTCCCGTTTTACCTGTTGGGTACGGACCCCTAAGAAGAAGTGGTTTCTTGTAAAAAAATATTTTTCGAAGAAGATTATTAAATGCGTTAGATTTAGAAATGAACACTCTTTTCTAAAATGGCCGACCCTGAGGCTGTAATTCTTGGTCTCACGCCCAGCAATCACACTTAGCGTAATAAGTAAAGTAAATTAGTTTTTATTAGAGACAATAATCGTGGAGGCTACAAAATTAAATTGAAAATATACTGAAACGGAACAATACTGGGACATTAAACCGTTCAGGTTTAATCCAACTCCGTTCCGTTTCTTAATCCAAAAGATACCCTATTTAATAAATAACAACATTTTATTTCACAAGAACAACAATCTAATTAGTTTCTATGAAACTTTAAAATTAAAACAGAAAACGGTCGGCTACGTATTAAACTCGTAGAGAGCTACGAGTGCTACGGCGTAGCAATGCTACGAAGTGTACTTAGTAACTTTGTAATGCGCTTACCACCGGAACTCAAATAGCTTGTAACCGGTTCAAATGAAAAACCGCTGGTAAACTATAAATAAAATTAAATTGTGAACCGTTTGTATTTTTTTCCTTGTAATTGTGTAAACAGTGTTATTTCTTGTATGTAAACTAAAAAGTTTCCAAGGAAACAAATTCAGCATAAAGTTCATAAGTTTTGCTGTCAGTAATGTGAAATTAAACTTTTGTTTAGTTGATATTATGGATTGTTGAATTTCTGCCCTGTTGTAAGATGGATTTTAGACTTTCATCCTTTGTTAATGAATGTATTTTTTTTTATATTATAACTATATCTAAATTATGATAGGAACTCAACATCACTAAGCGACCATCTTCAATATCCCAGGAGCGTATCCTCAGTCTTTTCGAACCACCTTAGCATGGTCTGGAAAGGCGATACTTGGCCGGGTGGACAGAAACAGAGCACCCCGGCGAGATGGTCAGACGCGGTCAGAAGACCGCATGGCTTGGAGACGCGTCATAAGTGGTCGTGATCCTCAGCATTGAAGGAACGACGAAAAAGAAGCAGAAATTATGGTAAACTAGCTGCGCCCCGCTTTCACCCGCGTAAGTCTTGATCCCGTGGGAATATTGGAATAAAAAGTATCCTATGTCCTATTCCAGTCCATGGTCTACCCCTGTGCCAAATTTCATCCATGGTCTACCCCTGTGCCAAATTTCATCCATGGTCTACCCCTTTTTTTTTTTTTTTTTGAGTGTGGGAAATCATCCAAGGACTTCTCCCGCTCTGGGTGGAGCGTAAGGGCGTGTCAGACTTTTACTGACTAAAACCCACCCGTGTTCCTTCAGTTGCCTGTTGCCAAGGTCCCGGTATCCCTTTCGGACTAACCCGCAACCCTGGCAGGCATCGGTCCTAGCGGACCCCGCCAATTGTGCTGACATCTCTTTGAGGCGCGTGTGGAACACGACGCGCCATCGACCTGGGCCTGGTCCTGATCGGATGGCGAGCTATGGTCTACCCCTGTGCCAAATTTCATCCAAATCCGTTCAACTGTTTTGGCGTGAAAGCGTAACAAACAAACAAACTCACTTTGGCATTTATAATATTAAGTTACATTGGATTATTTTATTGTATAGGATTAAGTTGTAGTTTAGTGGTCGTGTCTAGTCGCACACTGAGCTACACATTCGGCCACCGTTTTTCTAAGACGTACTTACGCAAAAAGCGACGATCACTAGGGCCCGCGAAGGTGACCTACTTTTCTACAGCAGTAAAAGAAAACTCGCAGTAGTTTATGAGAAACATAGGTATGTCCAAATGTCCAATGGTTTGACAATAAATAAGCACTGAAAATATTTAGGCATATTTAACAGACCACGTAGACACAAAAATATACTTACCATTGTTTTCTTTAAAAAATACTGTGATGTTAGTGTCATAAATTAATTAGAGAAAAGCCAACGCAAACATTAAGGCTTTCAGCACGTTTTTTAAAAACATTACGAGATCCGAACACAATCAAACATCCCTAATACCCTAATTTACATAGGCACAGACAAACATGTTTCAGTTGTATATCTTTTTCATACAATATTAGCTGAAACGTGGTAAATGTATAAAAGAAGAATGTAAAGACAAATATTATTATTATTAGAGTTTTACTTCGGACCTTTACGAAAGGGTTGGCGTAATAAAATGTATTTTTTTTTACGCCATGGGTAAACAGAATGTCAAAAACAGTGGTGAAAGGATTTAAAACGCTTCTATGTAAATAGAGCAGAAAAATATTTTTCCGATTTATAAATGAGTTTTTTTTTTTTTTTGTCTTATACAAATTACTTACTGTTAAAAAATAGATTTTATTTGTAAAATCAACTCGACAAACAACATTGTGGCATAAAAAAATAATCTTTTATTAAATAATGACGCTGGCACTCTTTTCAATGGATTTTAACTGTCTATGATTATCTACTATTTCACATCATGTAGATAACATAAATAGAACTAACTACTTTAGCGTTTCGTTACATAACCTTTTTTCTCCCAACATCGAACAGAAAGAAAAATCGAAGGATCCTTTATTAATCCCTTAATCGAGTTCTTTATCCCATCTTATACATACCATAAAGGTTTGTACTGATTGAGAGTAGCTAAACGTAACGTTCGGGTTCGAGCACAAACTCCAATGAATACGACAAAACTGTTTTACTATGTTTACTAGAGAGGTCTAGTAGAGAGGTCCAGAAGAGATACAATTTTGAACACAGAATTTAGTAAAATAACAGAATGTACCAGTAAGCTGATAACATGAAACAATGCTCTAACAATATTACAGTAAAAATCTACATGATGTGCGTAAAGGCTCCTGTTTCACACGCAAATGATATTGTTATGCTCGAATCTTACAAAAACGATTTTCTATTTATAACACTGAGCAGTGCGACAAAGTAATAGTAATACTCCAAACGTTATATCCAAAATAATACAATTCCGAATATTATACTCGCAGTTAGTTCATACCTTTACATCTTTTCAAACCGACTGAGTGATGAGTCACAAGGCTCACAAAGGTATTTCCTATTGCTCTGTTGAGGATTTTTTCGAATAAAAAGAGGTAATAAAGTAATATTACGGAGGTAATATAACAATAGTAGTAGGGGTTGGAGGTAAAAAGGTTCTTTTGAAATGTGTCAGTTATACGTTATGTTTTATAAGAGTAACAAAAATTGCAACAAATAGATTTAGTACTCGTGTATTACTCGATAAAATCGGTTAACTTGTCAAATGTCAATGATACCTCATAGGTAGCACGAAAAAAAAACGCTCCAAATGTCAATGGTACCTATGGGGTATCACGCGACAATTGTTACCATTGGTTGACGTTTATTTGCACTTGCAACACAATCTGGCTGTATCATTCGAATAATCGATTAATAATTTAACGATTTTAGTAACAATTACTTGGTAACACCACTAAAACGGACCGAAAACCTAACAAACAAAATCTATCTGTGGTCGTGTGAAGCGACGACGCCATATTGGCAAAATTCGTCAAGTGTCAAGTGTTGTTTACGTTTGTTCGCAACAGAATAAAAGGAGAAAACGGTGAGTAATCTTATAAGAATTTTATACAGAATTACTGAGAAATAAGTGTAGATTTCGTATTGAGTGTTAGTTTATCGGAAAGTGATAAATATTTCAGTGAAAAAGTAACGAAAGTTTTGAAGTAAACAATTTTGACGCTGTCGCCGCCGTGTTTAGTAATGTTATTACGATAAATATTCTTGTATACTGTTTGAAATACACATAAGTAGCTAGCAGAATAATCTACGAACATAATTTGGCTAATAGCTACTGATATTATTGCGAATTGTTATCGTAATCGTATTTCTAATTCGGCGATTCCCCCGTACCATGACACAACGCTCATAGTAGGCGGGGCCAGTAAAAAGTACTGTCAGCAAAAAAAATTTTTTGTTCCAATAAGAAAGAAAGAAAGAAAAAAAGAAAGATTACATTTTATTATTTCTAACAGTTTAACAGTTTAACAACTGACATGTGTAAGAAAAATAAATGTCGAGGTTATTGTTTTTTTTTTTACCGACTTCAAAAAAGGTGGATGTCCTCAAAAGTATGAATGTTGTTTTAGGATCATGGTATTTTCCTAGGCCATTTAATTTAGTAAATGATTGTTTTATGATATTTTCAGCATGGCGAGGCTGTCCTCGACCTCAAGGTCACGGAGCGTGACCCCCGCTCCGTGCTAAAGGGGCCCCACACAGAGCGCCGCCCGTCGCGCTATCATCATGGGGTTCCTTGACGCTGCCCCGCGCCCCGATCTGTCCTCATCCCCACCGCGCACCGCGGTAAGTATTTTCTGTATAGCACATTACTATATATTTATGTAGTTTCAGTGGAGTAATTTGTATATCTTGTCTTTTCAGCCGCCTACATGCTGTGCCGGTTCGAGCGACCCGTCGATACGTGTGTACCTACTACGCTTTGGAATGGGCAACTAGCTTCATCTTTCTTAGTGACCGACTCCTCGACAGTTCAAAAGTGCCCGTAATTGGTTTATTTGAAATAAATGCTTTGAGTATGAGTTTTGCGTTTTATTTTGTTGTAATATATGTCTTGAAAGAAAAATGTGTTTTATTTCAAACTTTTCCTAGCTTTCCGTAAGTATCCCATAAACTTACAAAAAGATAGGAAAAGTTGTTGTACTAAAAACCAACTACTATTGATACGTGGAGAAGTAAAAATAAACAATAATTATCTCCACATACTTCGTTATCCGTCTGTCTGCCAGTCTCTATAGACACTTTCTCGACCGTGACAGTAGTTTTGCACGTATGCCGCGCATTACTTTTACTGTGCGTTTGCACTGGCGAATCATTCAAAACAAAACATGTTGTCGTCGAATGTTTCGCCAGTGCAAACGCAGTTATGCGCCTATGCGGTGCAATAGACATTCCCTCTAGTCTAATGCACCTATGTGGTATCATGTGACAGTAATGCAAATAAAAAACCGTGAGGCCGGTTTCGTAAACATGTGTGCACTTAGTGAGGTGTAGTTTGATTGTAAAAGGTTGTAAATGTGTGCGTGTGAGCGTGTATGCACAGAGCGAAAGTATAGTTTTGGCATGTTTCACTATTGTTCGCAGCGCATGTTTTGCTTTTTTTTTGCATTACTGTCACGAGAATGTCACATGATACCGCATAGGTGCATACGACTAGAGGGAATGTCTAATGCACCGCATAGGTGCATAACTGCGGTGCATTAGATATTTTTAAAACCGACTACTATTGACACATGAAGAATTAAAAATTCTAACAGGCAAACTTTAACATGATGAATAAACACAGTAATTACTTCCACATACTTCGCTGTCGCAAAAAAAAGTATTTTTTGCGATTACAAACTTACATTTGCAGTTGGAGAATTCACCGTCACGTATATCGATGTATGAGAGAACATATTTTTCAACTACAAAGTTAAGTTTGTTTTTGAGTTAATATCATCCCTACTACGGAACCCTTCATTGTGGGTGGCCTGACACGCAATCGGCCGGTTTTTATTGCTTAGGCATAATCTGACTATAATGTTCCCACTGCTGGTACACAGGTCCTCCTGTCCGTGTGAGAGAATGGGTGGGTTGGTAGATGGATTTAGGTACCTACCTACATATAAGGAAAGATAGATAGAATACTCATTTATGTAATGTTTTGTCCATAATAATTGTTACACAGCTGTTAGTATAAGTATAAAGTATAAGTGTACCTAGTTACAAATGATGAATCATTATTTTCAAAGAAATCGAAATAATAATAATAGTAATTGGGATATCTCAAACCATACATTTATTTCGTATATTTTTTTGAACAGGTCATTACTATTGTAGGTAATAGAACACAAATAGTGGGATAATAAAGTAATAATTATGTTATCTAAATTAAAGTAACATAATAAACAGAATAAAGGAACATTAATAATTTATAATAAAATAACATCGTACTTGAAAATTATAACATACAATATTCGCAGTCTTTTTACTCTGATGCGCTGACGGTACCCGCGAACCAGTATAAACCAGTTTTCGGGACCGGCTCTGCGCGCGTCGCTGCGTAATGGCCGCGGAGTATTTACGTTGTGTAAACAAAAAGTTTTTATCGCATAGATCCTGTTACAAGTGGAATGAGGTGCTGTTATCGTGTTTATGATTAGGCCTATACATTGTGCTAACGATATCAAGTGTTTGTGGAGTGAATAAATGTGTGTGTGTCGTTTTATTGTGATAAGTTTCTAGGTGTTTCGAGTGAAAAAACGAAAAAAATAAAGTTTTATCATCCCTGCGAGATAAGGTCAGTATATTTAGCTTATTGAGTGACATTCCTGGCTTCGTTAACTCATAACGAAGCCAGGAATATATAATATAATGTGTGCAAATTACTGCTTGGTGATGAAATCATCATTATTAGGAAGGCCTACCCCAAAAAAAAAAAAACTGGTGACTAGGTCGACGAGTTTAGCGCTATAAGGTAAAAACCTAGGCTAACACATTAGGGGTTAAGTTTTCTAATTAGCCTCATTAATAAAAGCTGAAACTGATAATCTCGTCCGAGGTCATTGCAAACGACATAAAAAATTGGTACCTACTATGGGTATAAAACAAAAAAAACGACTGCAAATGAATCCTTCCTGCACACCATACGCCATACATTCATGTACAAAAGGTCCATCAAAGTAATTTATCGGCCATTTTGTTCTGCCATTGCGATTAAAGTCAAAAAGCCGTACCTTTTGTCATTGGCTTTTTAGCTCCACATTTTCAACCAGTATTAAGACATAAGTACATATTTCTACCGCATTTCAACCCGATCACGTAGCAATAGTACCAACATAATGGCACGCAAAGTTGGCTCTAAACAGCATGAATACACCCC
The DNA here is from genome assembly GCA_947363905.1 of Lithophane semibrunnea. Taxonomy (NCBI): domain Eukaryota; kingdom Metazoa; phylum Arthropoda; class Insecta; order Lepidoptera; family Noctuidae; genus Lithophane; species Lithophane semibrunnea. The sequence continues at coordinate 15,947,062 of OX376194.1, forward strand.
ATATGTGTAATACTTTGAGCTTTACCTTATTTGAGAGAAAGAATAAACACAACGGTAAGGGAACATGCCACAATTTCACAGCCAATTTGCAATAAAGGATCTTTGCAGTACGCCCTCCGTTCCTTTCAGATATATTTACGCAAATTGAGTAGAATGGTGAAATATTTGAGGGATTTGCGTACCTCATTAGTGTGTTACATTGCAGGTGTTGGTGTGTTATTTGTTATGTGTGTAGGAGAAACTAGTGAAATAAATGGGTTGAAATAACACGACTGTAATCCCCGAAGGGTTAGACAGACGACTGCCATGTAATAGGGGGTTAGGGGTCGAGCCTATTTCCATCAACCGGGCACGAAACAAGACTTCGAGCTGCTACTGAGAAATTCCAGATTGAAAAATCCAATAACACTTTGCCCTACCCGGGTATCGAACCTAGAAGCTCATGCTCAGCTGTAGCGCGCACTAGACCAACGAAGCATTGGAAATAATGTTTCGTTTATGAAAAGTTGCATTTTCTAGTGAATTTTCGAGTTATTCAAAAAGATTGCCTGTAATTTGAACGAAAAATGAAATTTTGCACCGCACCGCTACAAAAATAATCATGATAAGTCTTTTGACAGGGCAAAAGCTCCCAGTGAAACTTGTCATGACATTCTGTATCGTGTTCCTAACCTCTGTTGCTGATGAAACCTTTATTTATAGAATATTTTTTTTACAGAAAAATTATTATACAAAAAAAAATAAAGAATTTTTTTTGTGAAATGTTCACAAAACGATTAAATTTAAACGTAAAAGAAACACTCTGTACACGCACACTTGTATTTCAACGTAGAAAAACAAGTGTGACAAGTGGGCGAGTATAGAGAGTGTATTAAATTTAATATTTTTTGTGAATATTTTACTATACAAAAACAAAAAAAAACATTTTTTTTTAATGGTAATATTTTTTTTAGCATGTATAGACGTCATACTATTGCAGGTAAACGGGAACGCCCTTTGTTAGTTTACATACTGTATATGAATAAAAAATGTATAAATTGGAAATGAGGAATAATATTTTTGTGTAAATACCGAGTAAGTATGTAATTAGATAAGTAGGTACACACGGCTACACATCAAGCTATACATTTCCAGTTTATGCTGATCTCGCATTGTATAGGATTTCTGTAAAATGCGAGGACAGCTTATACTGGAAATGTATAGCTTGATGTGTAGCCGTGTGTACGTTAGATTTACCAAGGCCAGATATTTATTTTCTAAGAAGCTACTGATGACATAATTATCTCAGTAGCTTCTAAAAAAATAAATGTCTAATTAGCTAGCGGAATATTTTTAGAATGAATCGAGAACGAAGTACGAGTCAGGCCGACAAAACACTAAAGAGATAATTTGTACACCTTTTAAAATTGATTGCAGGAAACTGATTTTATTGTATTGTCTAATTTGCGGAAAATCGTTGCCTAACAACTCACCAATCGAATCACAAATCCGTTTTTAAATCCGTACAAAATACTCATTGTTACAAATAATGTTTATAATGTCACGTCTAACTTTGTAATGGTATGCTACCTTGAGAGTTTGCAAAGACAAAAAGAAAACGTTTTCTAGAAATAATTGAAATGTAAATGAAAGATAAATACTACTTTATTTTCAGCTTATACCAGCGGCTTCGCCCGCGTGGTTGTCGAAATTTTTCCCACGGAAACGTACTACCGGGATAATTATTATCCTATGTTTTAATTCAGGATTTATAGCCAGAATTATTCTAAGTTTCATCCAAATCTGTTAAGCCGTATTTGCGTGATTGAGTAACAGCCACATACAAACATTCACATTTATAATACTACTAGCGATGTTTTAGACTTTTATACTTACATGTAAATATGCAAAGTGGCTGCGGCTGAGTCCGGGAGTGTATTTAAATTGAACCATTTGACACAAACATTACACAATTACAGCAACATAGCACATCGTAGCAACATATCCGCGCATTGATATCGCATGTAACCGCAATGTTCGCGGCAAATGTATAGCAGGGTTTACAAATTAATTTATCATCGTAGGGTTTACCGTATGAATACATTAATCATCGCGGAATATCATAGAAGTTTTGTTTGTTTGGCTTACGCTAAAACGGGTATTGTATTAGTTTTAAAACTTTTAGTATCGGGTGTCTGGGTCTGAAATTTCTAGGGGATATACTAACTTTTTCTTTTAATTTAGGCTTGAAGCCTGTAATAAGCCGTGGTCCGACGGTGCGCCATATTGCGGACGGACACAGACAAGCCCGCACGACGCACCGTGGGAAGGTGAACGTGCGGTGTATCGCAGACATCGGACGTTCCGCGGTGCACGGTGCGTGGCGGTTTGTGGTCGTCCGCCGTGTGTGTCCGTCCGCAAAATCGCTCGTCAGATCTTTTATAAAAATCCGATTTTTTTTTTAAGTTTTAGCGATTTAATGTTTCATTAATTTAAAAAAAGTATTTATCATAGAAGTTCATTACATTTTTAGAGGACTTGTTAAATATTTCCTTTTAAAAGTATAATTATCCTAATAAATACAAGCGGAACTGCTGTTCAAACACAATTACGCTAGGACTGAAATTTGAAGGTTTTAGATTTAGAGGTTCATTAATTTAAAAATGTATTTATCATTCAAAGTTCATTATATTTTTAGAGGACCTGTTAAATATTTTTCTTTTAAAAGTTTAACTATTCTAATAAATGCAAGCGGAACTGCTGTTCAAACACAATTACGCTATGACTGAAATTTGAAGGTTTTAGATTTAGAGGTTCATTAATTTAAAAATGTATTTATCATTCAAAGTTCATTATATTTTTAGAGGACCTGTTAAATATTTTTCTTTTAAAAGTATAACTATTCTAATAAATGCAAGCGGAACTGCTGTTCAAACACTATTACGCTATGACTGAAATTTAAAGTTTTTAGATTTAGAGGTTCATTAATTTAAAAAAGTATTCATCATTCAAAGTTCATTATATTTTTAGAGGACCTGTTAAATATTTTTCTTTTAAAAGTATAACTATTCTAATAAATGCAAGCGGAACTGCTGTTCAAACACTATTACGCTATGACTGAAATTTAAAGTTTTTAGATTTAGAGGTTCATTAATTTAAAAAAGTATTCATCATTCAAAGTTCATTATATTTTTAGAGGACCTGTTAAATATTTTTCTTTTAAAAGTATAACTATTCTAATAAATACAAGCGGAACTGCTGTTCAAACACAATTACGCTATGACTGAAATTTGAAGGTTTTAGATTTAGAGGTTCATTAATTTAAAAAAGTATTCATCATTCAAAGTTCATTATATTTTTAGAGGACCTGTTAAATATTTTTCTTTTAAAAGTATAACTATTCTAATAAATGCAAGCGGAACTGCTGTTCAAACACTATTACGCTATGACTGAAATTTAAAGTTTTTAGATTTAGAGGTTCATTAATTTAAAAAAGTATTCATCATTCAAAGTTCATTATATTTTTAGAGGACCTGTTAAATATTTTTCTTTTAAAAGTATAACTATTCTAATAAATGCAAGCGGAACTGCTGTTCAAACACTATTACGCTATGACTGAAATTTAAAGTTTTTAGATTTAGAGGTTCATTAATTTAAAAAAGTATTAATCATTCAAAGTTCATTATATTTTTAGAGAACCTGTTAAATATTTTTCTTTTAAAAGTATAACTATCCTAATAAATGCAAGCGGAACTGCTGTTCAAACACAATTACGCTATGACTGAAATTTAAAGTTTATAGATTTAGAGATTCATTAATTTAAAAAAGTATTTATCATTCAAAGTTCATTATATTTTTAGAGGACCTGTTAAAAAAAAAATTTTAAAAGTATAACTATTCTAATAAATACAAGCGGAACTGCTGTTCAAACACAATTACGCTATGACTGAAATTTAAAGTTTTTAGATTGAGAGGTTCGTTAATTTAAAAAAGTATTCATCATTCAAAGTTCATTATATTTTTAGAGGACCTGTTAAATATTTTTCTTTTAAAAGTATAACTATCTTAATAAATGCAAGCGGAACTGCTGTTCAAACACAATTACGCTATGACACGTATGCATGAAATTACTGGCATAAAAGCTTCGGACAAAATGCACCCAAATATACGTATATACTGTGGACCACCTCGAACATCTTTATTAAGACAGTGAATTTAGCAAACGGCACGGATGCAGCAAGAGCAGTCGCTGTGCGGCTTATGACCATTTTATATTATTTGTACGAGAAACTTTTATATAAGTTATATGTGTTTTAGTATTAGTGGAATAAGAAGCTGAGCTACTTCAAGAAGGATACAACATTTTTTTTAAACGAATAATTCACTTATTAATATAATCCAGTACCAGTACCTGGCCGTATGCGGGAGATATTGTAGTGCACAAGTATGTGCGCTAACACAGTGGCATTTCCTTTTCCCTCACCCTCATAGTCCGACGGGACGGCAATCCGGGACGGCAATCCAACACGGCCGGAGTGAGCTCAGGCGCAAGATCAACAGATTTACGCGTTTTCCAAGCCACGGGGGTGTTACACAACCAACTTCTGAGGAATTCCAAATACAAAAACCCAATAACATTTTGCGCAACCTGGGAAGGGAATCGAACCCAGGATCCCACGCTCAGCAATCGCGCTTGCGATCACGAGACCTACTGGGCAGTTAGAAACTCCTTTGTCACTATTGTTTTCAAAGTCTTGTAGGAAGGTGATTAGGAAATTGATTGAGGAGAAGAACTGAAGGCTTATCCCGTGTATTAAATGAATCATGGACAATATTGATTGACCAGTGGTGGATATGATCGTGCAGCATACTGGACTTCATAAGAGAAATAAAAAAAGAAAAAAACATTGTTTATTCTGCACAAACTAAACGCACATTACAAAATAAACGAATGTCATTCTTAAATTTCCCAAAAACCTCGTATTTAGAGGCTACTTAGTCTGTGGCTTAGATTACATTTTTAATCTAAAGTCAGTAGCAAGCATGCAAGCAGTTAGTTTCCATACTTATTTGTTTTACAAATTGCTTTTCCTCATATCATATAAAGCAACATTTTAATTAATATTTTATCGAACCTATAAGCTTGACGGCTCTATAATTTAAATTGTGCCTTAATTGAGGCAACACCATTCACGGATTATCTTGCTTTCATACAATTTTAATTTCGCGATGTGATGAGCGTTGTTCGTTGAAATTGCAGAGTTTGCGCATCATGTTAATAAATAAGTGTTGGTTTCCCAAATATTATACATACTTGTATAAAATATTGTAAGCGTAAAATCTTTTTTGGTTTCAAAATTAATATTTGTTTTCATTGTTTAATTTCTAAAACTTATTGTGGCGAGTTTCATCAAACAAAAATTATTTTATTCAAAGAAATTTTATTGCTGAAAAATAAAGCAAATCTGCTATGAATAAGTACGTTACGTGGAAGGCCGTCATACTTTTTATTAAAATAAATAATTTTGGCAATAGCTAATCATAAGTAATAAATATTACAAATGCGAAAGTGAATTCGTTTGTTACGCTTTCACGCTTTAACGGCTGAATGGATTTGGATGAAATTTGGTACACCATGATCTGGAGAAGGTCATATAATACCTTTAATTCCGATATTCCCACGGGGTCGAGACTTATGCGGATGAAACCGCGGGGAGCAGTTATTTAAACTCAAACTCAAAGCATTTATTTCAATTAAACCATTTACAGGCACTTTTGAATTGTCAAGGAGTCGGTCAGTCAGAAATATGAAGCTAGTTGCCCATTCCAAAGCGTAGTAGGTACCTATGGGGAAGAACGGGCAAGAAACTCCACGGACACTCTTTTAAATCAAAATATTGTTACAAAATATTGGTTACAACATTCATGTTGAAATTATACATGTGAGAACAATGTAGAAAGCACGTTAAAAGCGTCCGCAATTATAACATAAAAACAAATCAAAAATTAAAATAAGCCATGGCAGCTAAGAGATGACCAGTCACAACTGACGGCGCCCGTTCACGAACATGACGCATGGATCAGCACCATTCAGCTCAACCATTTTGAAGGGAGCTAAATGATCCAACACACGCGCCACCAAGAAACGATAAGTACATGATATTAATACAAACAAAACATAAATTAGTTCTAACGTTTGACATACATTAAATATTTAACTAGGCTTAATAAAAGTCTAGGTTCGCACACAATGACACTCCATTTGTATAAGTCAGGTTTCCACTTAGGAAGAATCTTATTACATGCTAGACAGCCGTGGTAATAAATAGCTTAATACGACAGAGCAGAAAAACAAATGTCTCTACTTAATCTAATTTTGTCAAGTCAACTTCGTGAAATGGATCAAATGATATTATTATGTAATGAAAGTTTGAAATGTCAGAAGAATTGAATAGATGGGGTAAGGAATAATGTTGCCACACTCAGTTTTCTTTTCTTTCTCCACTAATATGGCAAACTTATTTTTTTAATACCTTAATCTCCTGTTAAATATATTTTGTATATTTTAGTATCCAAATGCCGTTTGTCCATCGCACCGTAAACGGAATATCAACGAGAACGAGTTGACGACGCTGAAGTGGTGACAGTACATTTACTCTGGCCGCGTAATCTCGTTTCTCGTTGACGTCCAGTTCACGGTGCGGTGGACAAACAGTGTAAGTATGTACTTATGAATCGTGTAAGTGACAAATTCACCATAATCATATACCTACTTCTATGCTGTATGTTAGTAGTGAATAAGCCATTAGACTGAATTTGAAGTTAATAAATAAATAACTTCTGATGGACCATCTGTTTCCGCTATGGACTGTCGTTGCTGATACTTAAAAAAAAATGGTATTACATTTTTCAATTAGCACATAATTAGCCTATAATGTTCCCACTGCTGGGACACAGACCGCCCATCTTCGAGAGGGACTGGGCTGTAATTTATGACGCGGGCCCAGAGCGGGTTGGTAGATGTCACATGTCTTCGAATTTTTCGTTCTAGGACATGCGCTGTTTCCTCACGATGTTTCCAATGAAGTCTCATTACATAATTACTGCAGATGAGGTTCTACAAAAACCGCACGGTAAAAGCCCGTTTAAAACGGAGTTGAACCAAAAAGTACATGACCTGACTCCTTTTAACAGGTTATAGCATCCCTTCCGTATATTGGGCTACGAAAATTGTAAAACGGAGAAAATACAAGAAAACAGCACATTTATACCTCCATTTCAAAACACTAAGGGACGCCATTTCAATTACGTCAGCCCGTAGTTGTCTGCCAAAATAAACGATTTCACAAAATATCCTTTGATTACGAGGAAATTATTTCGTGTTCCTTGCGTAATTAGTTTTCTATTACAAATAGGACAGAAAAGTAAATTGTTTTATATAAAAACCCAATAAAAGGTTGGTTTCTTAGCTTCAATCGGGTGAGCTACGATTAAAACGTGAAATAAATTAGGTGAAGTTTAATTTTGATTAGATTTTCCAAAGATTTGTAAAGGCTGGTAGTTAATTTACTACCAACCTTTACAAATCAAAGTCCTTGAGAAATTATATCATATTATATCAGATTTTTTTAATATAAGAGGCATTATAACTTTGTCGCTAGCAAAATCAGAGAAATTAATTGTTAAGTCCGTACAATCCAAGCTGTCATTCTTAGACAGTTGGATGAAATAGCAAATTGATGAAAGGTGTCATTTTGGTAAACATCTGAATATACAGTACAACTATTTTCTTACTGTCCCTCGGCAAATCGGTCTGCACCAAGTGCAAAGGGCAACTGATAGAAATTCGACGACTGACGAAACGCGAAGTTTGCCGAGGGACATTAAGATAGTCAATTGATTCAGGCGCGACTTTGTGGAAATCCAGTATAAAATATAATAGACGTATATATATTTATAAATATAATAGACGTATATATATTTATAAATATAATAGACGTAGATATTTTAACCGCAGAGTGATACGACGCACTCTGCGTCCAACGCTCGGTGACATGTTCTCGTTTGCAATTGGTCAATCGTCATCCAGAGGATGCCTCGTTGAGAGGTGAAACACGTGTCAATTTCTGACAGGGTTTTTATGACTCTTGAAAAATAGTTAAGCGGAATAGGTTACTAAATATATCTAGGTCTATTGTATTTTTTGAGAGACTGTAAGAAAATAGTTGTATTGTACCTACATTGTTGTCAATCTAGTTGACGTTTGATTTACCTTTTTCTCTGGGAGAGCAATGTAACTATGATGCCTCACATATAACCCACCTATAATTATTATTGAACGGGATGTCAAACTATTTGCTAACCTATCACGTAAACCAATATTAGTTCGATTACATAACCTTTAGTTATATATACCTTCTTGCTTATTATCTCAACTCTAAAGTAGGTATGTTCTTGTTGAGCTCCAACGAGTAAATATGTTTACTTGTACCTACTTTTGCCAACATACTCATACTTAGTTACACAACTACATAGCACAGTAGATTAGTTTACTACATTAGAATAATTACGTAATGAGAATATTATAATGTTGCTAACGTGTTATTTAGGTACCTCCAGGGGCTCCAGGCACTATATCGTTGCTATTTTGCATTGAAATTGCTAAAATTTTGTTACATTATGCTATACACATTCTAAATGCTTATTTTAGTGTCTCATAATAGTAAAGTTACTATCGTGATCATATGAAGCAGTGATAGCCTAGTGGCGTGACAGTCGGACTGCCAAGTCATAGGTCTCGAGTTCGAACCCAAGCCACGCACCTCTGAGTTTTCTAATTCATGTGCCGTATTGTATAATTATCATGTGCTTCAAAAACAGTGAAGGAAAACATCGTGAGGAACCCGACATGCCTGAGAGATATTACTTGACGGCATGTAAAACCAAGTCAGAGGCCCATGGGTGACATAAAAACTCTGACACCAGGTTACTCACTAACCACACGAAAAAGAAAGAAAAAATTGTGATCAGAACAACAATGACCTAATAGAACGCTTGATAGAGTACGAATTAAAATCTCATAATATAACAAAATAGGAGCAGTGGTGGCCCAGTGGTAACAGTCCCGACTTACGAATCGTAGTTCGTGGGTTCAAACCCAGCCAGGCTCTTTACTTTGTGCAAATCATTTCATCACTACTGCTCTCAAAACGGTGAAGGAAAACATCGTGAGGAAATCGGCATGTTCTAGAACCAAAAATTCGAAGACATGTGACATCTATCAACCCGCACTGGGCCCGCGTGGTGGATTACGGCCCACTCCCTCTCAAAGAGAGGAGGGAACATTATACGCTGATTATGTATATAACAAAAATGAAACGCTGCGCTGTTCGTTGGTAAGCGCGGTTGTTGATGCGCTTACCAACGAACAGCGCATCACCTGAGAACGGCTGGACCGATTTAGCTATGTCTTGTTTTAAAATGTTCGTAATAATCCGAATCTGGTTTTTACGGAAAGAAAAGTTAGAAAATTTGCCGGGAAAACTGAAAAATTCGGGAAGACTGAAAGTTCATTTTCTATGGAAATTTTGTATGAATTGCAGTTTGGACAAGACAACGTCTGTCGAGTCAGACAGTTTTATAAGATTTAAACAAAAGAAATGTTCTTTTTCGAACTCTTGGGGCTGATTTAGTCAGATATCTTTTATCTGATTATCTGAGGAATAAATATAGCGTTTTACAGTTTTTGTATGGAAAGTATTTTAAAGTGTCACATATTTGTCATATCAAAATCAGCCCTAAATGTCCCCAGTTTTAGTAAAAGCAATTTCAACAGAACGGTTTGCTAAGGTGAAGACCCATAAGCGATTATTTACCATCACAAAACAATATTAATCACGTGAATCTTAAACGTATTTCGTGATTCTTCAAACTTCGATATTAAAATAAGGGCACACAAACAATTTCAAACATATTTATACTGGGAAAACTTTAATACATGAACACGATCGGAGCCTAGCAAACTTTATAGAAGATCATACTTACCATTATACATACCATTACCAACACAACAAAGTAAACAACGAAAATGATTGTGCCAACATAAGAAAACCTAACTCGAACAAGCTGCCTCGGAAATTCAATATTGGAGTTGGTACAGAAATCAAATTATACTAACAATAATGTTGAACTTTGACTTGGTTGGCGCCAACTTTTTGTTTCATCCTGACACGCATGTATATCAGACATAAATCTGAATTTATTTACTTTTATTTTGTTGTTTTTAGCTTTTATGTACGTTATAGATTTTGGGAATTGGAGTGATCGTATAAATCGAAGATCAGATATTTGTGCATATCGGAAAATACTTTTGATGATTTGATTTTGGTTTTGATTTATTTTTTATAACTGTCTTTAAGAAGATCCGCGAATTTTGTAGTAGTTGAACAATGATAATTATTAAATCTTTAGGATTCTTCGATGAAAGAAGAATAATATAATATTAATAGTATAATATAAGAATAGTATAATATAATATTTAATATAAAATGTATGAATAATGATAACTAATAATAACATAATGATAGACTGTATAACTAGAATATTGAGTATGTTTAATTTTAATATTTATAACCAATTTGCAATGCCTTTACAGGCAACTAAGTTCTAAGAACCAACCTTTTTTTTTTTTTTTTTTTTTTGAGGGTTGGAAATCATCCAATGACTTCTCCCGCTCTGGGTGGAGCGGAAGGGCGTGTCAGACTTTTACTGACTAAAACCCACCCATGTTCCTTCAGTTGCCTGTTGCCAAGGTCCCGGTATCCCTTTCGGACTAACCCGCAACCCTGGCAGGCATCGGTCCTAGCGGACCCCGCCAATTGTGCTGACATCTCTTTGAGGCGCGCGTGGAACACGACGCGCCATCGACCCGGGCCTGGTCCTGATCGGACGGCGAGCTACCCATTGCTCGCCGTCCGCAAGCCCGCGCCTATGGTGGCCGGGAATCCGCCTGGGATTCCCGACGCCCAGGGCGTCTCCAGCGGCGGCGGCGGTTAGGGGCGTGAGGGCGCAAACTTTGCCTCTCCCTCACGCGTTCCGCCTCCTCCTTCGCGAGCATTACTGCTTCGCAGAAGGAGGTGACTGCTTCCCTCTAAGAACCAACCTATTGTTACCGTCTCCAAATTCTGTACACTTAGTTCGCAATAAAGAATTTGAATTTGAATTTGAAAGAATTCCATATTATATTGGGTTAAGTCCCATTTACACGGTGCGATATAACAGCCTTTACCTAAATCACACCGTTTATCAGAGTTTAGTTCCCTTCATCATCTGCCTAGCCTTTTCCCAACTATGCGGGAGTCGGCGTCCAGTCTAACCGGGTGCCGCTGAATACATATTTTACATGGAGCGACTGCCTATCTGACCTCCACAACCCAGTAAGTGGGTAATACGATATCCCTTTGCAAGACTGGCATCAGAATTTACTTTCCTTACTGTAATAATATACCACAATATTAAATATCACATTACAGAAACATAGTGGTATATCTCATGACGTAGCCAACGGGCACCCTTTCAAACAACCTTCAGTTGACTTCACAAGAAAAGACAGCCTTTATCATATTTTTCCTTATACCCAAATAAAGGTGAAAATTATTATTTTTCCCTAGTACTATCACTTAGGTCACTGTAAAAGAACGGTATGCAAAGGTGAGGACGGAGGTAAAGTAAAGTCAATTCATATTTAGATGTTGCTAAGTGATTTTTATTTTTTCTTACAGGTTTTTGTCGAAAATAAGAAAAGAATTTAAAAAAAAATACATACGAATTGATAACCTCCTCCTTTTTAAGAAGTCGGTTAAAAATAAAATCACTTGAATAACGTGTTATTTTCATTAACTACCTTTATTTAGATGAACACTGTCTAATTTAAGCATTTATTTTTTATAAAAATAAAAATATTTTCTTAGATTTGTATCCAGTTGATGGCAATAGGCTGGCCTCCTATTACATGGGACTTGAACATAGCTGGTGAAACGTGTGGTTTTACAAAGTACACCTTGTCCACAGGCGTGATGCTATATTATATATTATGCAAACAACTAAACATTATATTGTGTCCTTAGATGTTTCCTAGTATAAATTTTAAATAATTCAGAACATATTAAAGCACTAGGAAGTGGTGAAGGGTGGGCGTTTTGGGGGACTGTCTTATGTAATTTTGACGTTCGAAAAGTGCTGATTCTCAGCCTAGTTTGAATAAATGACTTTTGATTTTGATTTTGATTCCTAGTATACTTATACAAAAATTTAGAACATCCTAACTAATATTATATATGCAAAAGTGAGTTTGTTTGTTTGTTACGCTTTTACGCTAAAACGGCTGAACGGATTTGGATGAAATTTGGTACATGAGTAGACCATGACCTGGAGAAGGACATAGGGTACTTTTCATCCTGGATCGCAGACGAAGTCGCGGGTAACAGCTAGTAATATAATATTATCATATATACATATATAATAATATGTTCTGAATTTTTCAATGACAAAATAATCAATGAATGTAGACACGTAGTTTCGAAACAGTTCAATAGTGTTAAGACAATTGTATACAATACTAGAACTACCCCGTAAATGAGGTACCTACGTCCTTCAGTGAGGACAAAGAGTCGCATCAACCCGATGGGAGTTGTAAAAGACGTTACTAGAGGACAGTAGCACCATCTTACTTCGCACTAGTTACAATTTATTGCGATCACCAATCCTTTTACAAGCCGTAGTAGCGAGCTTTGAAGAAACCCATGCTTTTTATTTTCTTTGTGGTTAATAACAAAAAAAAAGGTTGTCTTTTTGTCTTAGCTTAGGTAATATTAAAGGACTCAAAGGGATTAGCATCAAGAAGACACACAAAAAAATGAATTTTTGAGTTTTATGGTTTTATTCATACATACCTTCAATTTAATTTCAAATCTTTATGAATGGCTTTTGTGGGCATGTTAATTATTCAGATTTGTTACAGTTGTAATAGCAATCATGTCATTTGGTTTAAATTGGTTTTTATTTTTAGTATCTTATTTATCTTTTATATAGATTATTTTCTACCTTGTGAATGTGGATACGTTGTAGGCTTAGTGGACTGTAGACATTTTCTATTTTTTTTTTATTTTACTTTTTGAAAGGCCTACTCTGTCCTCCCATAACTATTAACACTGTAATTCCAAAATATTGTAAAAGCCAATTATCTTTCAAAAGAGTGACCGTGGAGTTTCTTGCCGGCTCTTCTCCATATGAAACGAACAATTGGAACTGTGCACTTAGCTTCTGACGTTTCATAACTGCCCATGTAGGCTTATGTGAAATAAAATATTTTGATTTTGATTCTGCTTAGTTGGTTGGTGGTAGCGCTTGTTCCAAGTCCACCTGTCTAGCTACCACCATCTTATCTAAACATGTCACCATAATAACAATGATAAGAGCATTTTTGTGTTTCAGCTGTTAGAGGTAAGATAGCCAGTTCCTCTGTGGTTGAGGATTCCGGGTAAAGCTTGCACCTTCAGCCTCATCATCACTTTCCATCAAGTGAGATGCAGGCCAAGAGCATCACCGTTGTGGTAAAATAAAAAAGATTATTATATCTATCTAGGATAGACAGTCTCGAGTTCTGGGGGCTTAAAACAGCCACTTTGGCAGAATCATAATAGGAAAATATTATGAATCATCGTAAAATGTCACAAACTGACAATTCATAATATGATCTGCGTGCGATTCATATAATTCATCTGTTTGACAGTTTTCTATGGAGATACGTAAAATGGTCCCCATTGCTTTTGTGTCAAATAACCTCTTATTTGACACAAAAGCAATGGGGACCATTTGGTCCCAAAATGGTCCCCATTGCTTTCAAACAGACGAATTATATGAATCGCATTGCTTATGACAGCTGGAAATTCAGGAAATGAATCGCTTTTAGAGGAATTGCTAATGTGGCCGTTTTAGGCCCACAGATTTGAGCAATATGCTTGCAAAACGAATTGATTATTGCAACTACCAGTTCATCAAGCCTCTACATAGGATACAAGAGAAATCTGTCATCGATGAAGGAGTTGTAAAGATTCTCAAAATAAACATGGAATTCTTGGTCCAATCTTCAGACCCGAACATTAACTTAATCCGCAATCATTATTGCTGGCCAGCAACGTAATTTTTCCACAGACAGCCCTAATCTAATTTTAATGGAGACCTCTCAGATAACCCAAGAAACCGCTAAAGTGCCTCAAAATACAAAGTAATCATTTTTTCATTGTGCGTAACCCTAATCAACCTGGGATATTTAATTACTTGGAAGCAAAAAACTCGAGGTTACATACCTTTTTACATTGAAATGCCTAACCCGCTTAAATTCCCTAAAAATGTCGGAGATAATTACACAATTCATCATTGTCATGTGGCTTGAATATATATCCGGACGAATATATATCCGGATGAATATATATCCGGCTTTTTATATAACTAACCTTTTTATAACTCTCGTTATAAGAAGAACGAATAAATCGGAAAAGTAATTTGTAAATCGAAAAATTGTTTGTCTGATGTAAATCTTTTGCTTTCAGTTTCTTGTTTTCGGATGACGGAGTGATTGAGTGTCTTTTGTTTTTGTTTTTCAGCACGTTCTATTGTTTTTTCAAACTGTTTGTATTTTCTTTATAAACTAGTCTTCCAGCCAGTTCAACAGCTGTCCAAAATTGCATTTCTAATTCACATCGCGTTGTCGTTTCAATATGGAATAACGTTCAGTTTAAATAGAATACGGAAATTTGATGTAATTTCGGGTTTATGAGGATGGCACCTGTATAGGCTTTCGTGGAAACGACCTCAATTTTCGCTTACATTAAATCATGTCGTTACTAGTCACCGAAATTAAATCTATGATCACGCGATGGAAGCTAGTTCCACATCACGATATAATTTATCATTTCATGAAATGAAAGAGCTGAATACACGGTAATTATAATTATTATCTAAACTCTTGTATGAAATAAGGAAATAGTATGATGTAAAGGAGAAATTATTTCACAAGTCTAGAGATTTTCTGCGTAGCTGTCGTAGCAGTGCTACGGCGTAGGCAGCTACGAATGCTACATTTAGGGAATTGAAATGAATAATCCAATCTATTGGAAATATTTAAATGTTTCATCATTTTGTAAATGAAAACGAACTTAGTAAGAACTTAGTACCCGATTAGGTTATAAGTCCACACGCACGCCGAAAATCGTCTAGTAAAATAAAATATCAAAGTGATTGTCATTCAGTTCACCTACCGCAAATGAAAAAATCATAAACCCACTTTAGTAAACGTCAACCTCGCAGTAACACCGACCTTCGACCCAAAACCTTAGTCCACAACGAAAAAAAAACAAAGCTTTTATCGTAATAGAGAAACTCACGTTTAACAATTCCCATCGGCTATTTATATCGCTGAGCAAAATTCCAGGACAACAAAAAAAGTCACAAATCACGAAATTGGAACGTAAACACCGTTCGAGATTCACTCGCGAGTCGCGACCGATCGCGTTCGGGTGAGATCAGAAAGGTTCGCGAATGCGTCCGTTCAGCTCGGCGGTCGGACGTCGAATGTCTGGCCTGCAGGTGTGAAGCGCGACTCGGATCTGGGGATAGGGCTGTCGCGTCTTGATAATTTATTCGGATATCGAGAAAGACATCCATAAACTATGTAGGTACCTATTGTATCTACTATTTACCTAAAAATAGTTTTATGTGTTTCAATTTAGCATTTATATATTATTTCGTCTTATTAATAGAATAACAGGAATTTGTTTGACATACTTTTTTGTATAAAACAAATAATGTAGTTTAACGTAAACAATTTAATAATTTTTAGCTGCGTGGGAGCAGATGGGCTTAATATGTTTTTTTTTTCGGTATGAAATATTTAATCGCCTGAATATATTCCGTTTATAATATTTTTATTATGTTTGTTGAAAGTTGAAGCTTTGTCAAACCTTTATGATCGCTGATCCTGTGAATAATAAAAACGAAAATAGTCAAACATTTTGATAGTTCTCAATTTATTTGTCCATAGTCAAATGGAACTTCAGGAATCATGGATATCCGCTCACTGTGTTATAAGTTTAACGTGTGTATCTGTCTGCGCCATCGAAGCTGCCAAACAGCTGAACCGCTTTTGATTTTTTGGTTTTGAAAGGTCACTAGATCGAGAATGTTATTAGCTATAAAAAAAAATCGTTTATTATAGATGCTTTATTGAAAGGGCGTTTTTTAAATTTTAAAATTAAAGGGTATTTAAGAACAAGCTGCTATCATATTACGTAACTTATTATCGTAACCGATTAAGACTAATTTGTTTCATTTTGACAGTTCAACAACATTAATTGCGTTATTTACGTTGTTGAGCAGATTTTTTTTGGAACTTATGATGCAATGGATTAAACATTTCTTTACTTAATACTTTAAGCACATAAATGTACAGAGGCGGACTTAATGCCATAGGCATTTTCTACCAGTCAACCTTTGGGTGATGCAGAGACAAACAGTTTCTTTCAAACCGATTTTGATTCTGGTTCGTATATTACACAATTAGGGTGCTGGTATAATAAACAAAAAGTTTTTAATCCTTGCACTAATTTAAAAATATCTTATTTCACCTGTACAAATTAAGATGAATAATACTGTTTATCCCATAAACCTTTTAATTCCCCCTTAAAATTACTAAAATAAATCTTGAAGGCATGTTTAATACTAACAAACTCCATGTTTAATATTTTGGGTGTATAGTAACCACGAGCTTGAATATTTTATAGACTTTTACAATGTTAGCTTTTAATATTTTAGTTTCAACAATTACAATAGTCATTAACACAGAGTTGTTTTAGTGGTTTTAGAGTGAAAACTTAATAAAATAATAATGAATGTACGAAACATAGATTTAAGTGTTGTCAAAATAGAATGTTTTTATTTACAGTCTGGCCGTCAAGAGAATGCTTTGCCTGTCAGTTGGACAATTTCTAGTTGTAATAAGGATCAAATTCGTAAAACACATTAATTTTCGATAAATGTATAATAATTTACTAAATTAGTTATTTCTCCTATTACGCTGTGGGGTCCAAAGGGTAGACTTAGTTACTTTTAACATTTCGTCAAAAAAAAGCGGGGGCAGCTACAAAAATGACGGTTAGACAGACATGTAGAGAAGAAAATGTTGATTTTAATGACATTGATAAGTCATTTTGCCCATTTTTTGACTTACCTAGTGACTTTTCGCTCTACGGGGATGACATTATTCGTTAATAAGAAAATGACAGGTGTCAAGATCGCATTCTCTCGACTGTAGTGGTGGTAATTGTCGCTGGTTAATAAAAGTATATGTCATGCTAGTATTTTGTGTAGGGTGCCTGAAAGGTATGTAGGTATCTGTTCCTTTATTGGTTTTGTTTGCCAGTGATAGGATATGGAATCAAGTTATATGGAGCTATCACAGTTTTATTTGACTGACAAATTTTGAGACTGCAAAGTACTTATAGTGCAGAGTGAAGAACTACTAACATAGTCTAAGCCTTATTTATTAACACAAGTTTTGTTTATATAATATGTATGGTTAGGTTAAGGTATTTATGTATGGGCCTGTGTCGCCTGAAATAAATGGTTTATTATTATTATTTGTTTTTATGTTTGTACAGCTCGGGACCCTGGGGTCCCGGACCTTTGGAAGGCGTGCGAGGGGCCGAAGCCAACTCGCAGAGGCCCCTTAGACAAATTTAAATGTAATGAGGCACCAATCGACGATTGCACTTGCATAGTGTGAACAGGGATCTGTTCACACTATGCAAGTGAAGCCAAGGACAACCCTCGGTTGGTGTAGGACTATTGCAGAACATGGAGAAAAAGATATTGGGCTATGGTTTGGGATGGCTTGGTGAACTAGTAATCTTGAACTATGGAAAGACTATAGCCCCTGCCTGACCAATGTTTTTAAATATAAAATACATAGATAAAATGGCAGGGGGTTATTATTATTATAGAAAACCAGCCAAGTGCTTGTCGGACTCGCACACGAAAGGCTCCGTACCGTATTATGATCAAGCAAAAACCACCAAAAAAAACACGTTTCATGTTTGGGGACCCCTTTAATTACTAACTTTATTTAATCTTTATTATTCGTTTTTATAGCGGGAATAGATAAACACAAGCTGGAAATTCAAACTGTCTATAACGGTTCATGAGATACAGCCCGCTGACAGACAGACGGACGGACGGACAGCAGTCTTAATAATAGCGTTGGGCATCCTTCAGGTCTCATGCACAAGATTGTGGGTTCAAATCCGGGCCAGTACCAATGTGAGATTTTTCAATTCACGGTATTTCAGAGTTTATCTCGGACATGACATTGGTGAAGGAAATATCGTAAGGAAACCTGGACTTATAGTGAACTAGCTTCCGCGCGCGGCTTCGCCCGCGTGGTATATCGATAAAAAGTAGCCTACGTCCTTTCCCGGGATGCCATCTATTTCCCTGCAAAATTTTATCGAAATCCGTTCAGTGGTTTAGGCGTGAAATGGTAACATACAGACAGACAGACAGACAGAGTTACTTTAGAATTTATAATATTAGTATGGATATAAGACTGAAATCGTCAACCTATCTTGAGCAAGTGTGGTGATCAATGCTCGTGCCTTCTCTGTATAAGAAGAGGCCTTTTCCCTGCAGTGAGACAGTAATAGGCTGTTATTATTATAAATACAAGCTGCGCCCCGCGGTTTCACCCGCGTAAGTCTCGATCCCGTGGGAATATCGGGATAAAATGTATCCTATATCCTATTCTAGGTCATGGTCTACCCCTGTGCCAAATTTCATCTAAATGTGTCCAGCTGTTTTAGCGTGAAAGCGTAATAAATAAATTCACTTTCGCATTTATAATGTTAGTTAGTAAATATTCTAATTGTTTGTTGATCTTAACATACTTTAAGCCTTGATTTTTTGCCAAATAACCTTGCTTCGTATTAACGTATCGAGCGAGGACTTGTCTCAATCTTTTGACCACAATATGGTCACCCTACGCTAGGGTTAATTAATCTTTTCAATCAACTAGGTTAATTAGAAATCTCGAGCATATTTATTGGGTTTCTCGATCATTGAGACTATTATAACAGAAAACTGTTTTTATTCACTTCATACTTTGAATATTAAAATTGAATTTTAATTATTATATTTTTGGTATTGAATTTCCGTTTGAATTATGTAATCATTGCCGCTAATGACGTAATCGGATTTTTTGTAAATATAACTATTACTATTTTTGTAAATATAACTATTTTAACATGAACTCAAACATATTATGTTTGAGTTCATTTTAAAATAGTATAATTTATAATTATTAATTGAAGGTGTAATTAAAGTTTTGTAAATTAATAACTAAGGTTATAAATGTGAAAGTGAGTTAATTTGTTTCTTACGCTTCCTCTAAAACGGCTAAACGGATTTAGATTAAATTTGGCACATGGGTAGACCATGACCTGGAATAGGACATAGGATACTTTTTATCCCGATATTCCCACGGGATCGAACACTTACGCGGGTGCAGTAAAAATATAATTTGTAGAATCAAACGCCGGTGTAGTCAAGAAAGTCTACATACAGCATTTTATCTACTTTGTAGAAAGTTAAAAAGTTGATAACCCTACCTATGATTGGTAAGTAAAGGCTAGTATCAGTGCTGTAACCTAATTTCTATTAGTAATAGGTTGGCAAACAAGCCGTCGGCCCACCTGATGGAAAGTGGCTATACGGCCCATATTCGCTTGTAAACCTAGTATACCTAGAGCTTTGCTGATGTGTTGCCAACCTTAGTGCTCGGCGACACGAAGCCGCCACCGCGCCGCGACCGTCCTGCCGCCGCGCCGCCGTCACCGCGTCGCGACCGCGCCGCCGCCGCGCCGCCGTTGTTCCGCTTGATTAATTAAAGTATTATAAAGCGCGTGCACTTTTTCATTTAATTTATCCTTAAATATTATAAATCAAAGTCCTCCGCCGCGTCTGTCTGTCGTCCTGTTCGCGATAAACTCAAAAACGACTGCACCGATTTTCATGCTGTTTTCACCAATGGATAGAGTGGTTCTCGGGGAAGGTTTTAGTATATAATAACCCTCATCCACGCGGGTGAATTCGCGGGCATTAGCTAGTTTATTATAATACTTTAATTTATCAAGCGGAACGGCGCGGCGTCGGAGCGGCGGCAGCGCGGCGTCGGAGCGTGCGGCGGCGCGTTGGTGGCGCGTTGGCGGCGCGGTGGTAGTGTCGTGTCGCCGAACACTTAAAAACTAAGCTTTTGAACCAGTAATTTTAAAAGCATCGATACATTCCAAACTGAATAACAACAGTGCTGCTTGGTAGCAATAATACCAACGTAGTTATCGTTCAGTTATCGGCAGGGGAAAAGTCTCTTCTCATACAGAGAACGCACGAAAATGGCCCGACCTGGGAAACGAACCCGGGACCTCATGCTCAGCAGCAGCACTTGCGACCACAAGACAAAAGTGGCAGTCAATAAATTAAATACACGCCTGCATTAAAATATCCCTTTCATCGCATTATAATCAATCTGCAAAGCTGCATTGCCAAGTCAGTGCTAACCATTTGGAATTTACGCAGTGAATTAATCAGCGAATTAACGAGAGATCAATATCTCGATAGATTGTTGATCACCCTCAATGACTGTAGGAGCCGGCTCCGCACGTTAAACTCGGTTTTATGGACTACTAAACTACGTTTTGCTCTATGTCCATAAAGATTGGAGGGATTAATAGGGAATGGTTCAAAGTTTTATACGGTATACTAAAATTTTAATGAAGGATTTGATGTTTTTGATTGTGTTTTGTTTCTACAAAACAATGTTAAGGCATACATAGTTTTTGCTAGTTATTGGTTAGGCCGCATTAACCCACATATGCAGAAAACTTGTGAAGTCAAGTAACTATGACGTCACACGTCCGTTAGTTCGAATTCAGAAATCGACAGTCTATCACTAACCGCCACTCGCATCACTTGCGTAATAATCATCTTAATCTTAGTTATTGTTTATAAACAGTGTTTAGTTATAGTAACTTTATTATTTAACTCATTGTGTGATACCCAATGAACATTTAATTTCATTACACTATGGAACCTGTAATCACATCCTAATGAAAGTTCTATACACGTGATCCGTTATTAACCATTCGTCAAAAATTTTAGATAAAAAGTATCCTATGTGTTAATCCAGGTTATAAGCTATCTGTTTGCCAAATTTCATCCAAATCCATTCAGCCGTTTTTGCCTGATTGAGTAACAAACATCCAAACACACAAACACACAAACTTTCACATTTATAATATTAGTAGGACTAGCTGTTGCCTGCGACTTCCTCTGTGATCCAGGGTGTAAGGTAGGCAGCCTATTTCCTTCTTACCATGGTCTACCCATGTTGAAAATACCTCTGACCTCCACAACCCAGTAACTTGGCAATACGATACCCCTTGATAAGACTGGTCGTCAGACTTTCGGGCTTCTGACGACCTGTAACGACTGTCAAAGATCCACGAATGACAGCCGGGACCAACGGCTTAACGTGCTTTCCGAGGCACGGAGGAGTCTCGGTACCGAGCAGTACCAAGCAGTAGCTTAACCTGATGGATCGACCCGTTTTGGCTGTTATTACTTAGCCACGAGCTCCTCTAGGAGAACTAAAGTAAACTGTACCTAAATAAATTTAGTTTTTATCTCAATCTAGACAATTCCAAACAAAATTACAGATATAATATCGTTGTAACTTTGTTAGAAGTGCTAAAGAATGTTTTTATCTCGTGACGTTGAGTCAAGAAATTGTGACACTTATTACTTGGAGACAAAAGTCAGCATGTAGGAGGTATTGTGGGAGGGTGACATGTCACACTAACAATCTACCAAGGATAAGTCATGACTATCGTTTTCTTTTCATGTTTTTCTTACCGAGAATTGCGGTGTCAACGTTGTACATATATCATACTAGCTTTTGCCTTCGGCACGCCCTCGTCTATGTCAGAAAATATCCCACGGGAACGTACTACCGGGATTAAAAGCACCCTATGTGTTAATCTAGGTAAATAATGTATTAACTCTGTAATACATTGTTTTACTAAAACTCTATTAATTTGAAAGAAAGAAAGATAGAAAAATGCGTTTATTGGCATTGTTACAGAAAAATACACCTTAAAATTAAAAAAAAACGGAAAACAATCCGGCCTCAGCCTCAGCATAATGTGTTTATGCGGCCCACGCCAGTAAAGCTCCCGTCGGCATGTTTTTTTCCGACATCTTCAACAATCATTGTCATATTTCAGCTAATTACATTTAAACCTTCCTCATGAATCACTCCGTCCATTGGTTAAGACTGTATGAAAATCCGTTCGGTAGTTTTTGAGTTTATCGCGTTCAAACAGACAGAGGCAGCGGGAGTACTTTATTTTATAATTATGTAGTGATGATTACTATGTTTACATGATTATTTTAGTGGTTTATCTCTCAAATTAGATTTTTTGCTTCAATAGTAGTTAGTTACTTTTATTTTATAGTATTTACGTCTATTAAGTATTTTACATAAAACTAAAAGCTAAAACATACGCCAACGAACAAACACACTATCAACAGGTATTTTATTTTTATTTTTAATAAACATGTTCTTTTTGTAACAGTATTGAAACAGCAGCAAAACAGTGGAAATTGTTTGGTTTGATGGATTAATGAAACGTTATGAAATTGAACTTTGTGTGCCTCAACATGAACTTTTAACAGCAACTGACTGAACAGAATCGAGCTTCACTTCCTTATGAAATACAAAAGCAAAATTTAACATAATTAAAACTCAACTAAGGAATATTAAAATACGTTATAACCATTCCTTCCTTGCTGTGAAACTGTGGCACAAAGGAATAGTTCGCCATAGTCCGAACTCCGTAACTCCATAGCATTGTTTTATATTTTTTGTTCATATTTTTCCCACCCCTAAAGTTATTTCCCGAGATGAAAAAGTATGATTAGGTGGGAAGTTTCCTTGGCTACCTTTTTTATTATTAATGTCGACCGGACGAGCTCCGAAATTTTAGTTTTGAATAGTTTTTGACATGGTTTTGCTTTTTTATTTATTTTCGTTATACGAAAAAGAATTTGTGGTTCGGTTGTCTTTTGAATTTCCTTTTACATATTTTGATGAAAGCCAAATAAGAATATTAGATACATAACGTACTTTTTCTACATAATTAATAATATGTATTTGTGCAGTGCTCACACAAAAATTGTATTAATTTTTATGAAAGAACATAAAAACAAAATGGAAAAGTTTATTTCAAAATATTTATACATCACAGATAATAGAAAACACTGGCACACAGCTATGATCCAATTTCAAATAAAAAATAAAACAATAAACAAACAAAAACTAGGTGCTCGATAATGGAAAAAAAATATTAAAAAGTCGTGTATAGTAAAAAGTTGTCAGCCACTAAACCTGTGCTTATAGTGTGATAATCAATTCGGTCACGCGATAAAACTGGCTTTTTGAACCCAACATGTATTTGTTTTCGTCAAAATTTTACTTGACGTACGAAATATAACATGGAAAATATCCAGCAAGAGGAATTATGAAAAGAAAAAGTTTTCATTCTGCAGTATAAATAGTGAACCCTTTACATTACCTATATTCTGTTCAATCAGTAAGTTTATGTATTTGAAAAGTGATACAGTGGGCCAAAAGATAACTTCAAAAGCAATGGAAGTTACGAGGATCTTGCAAGAGATTTCATAAAATGTCACCTTGGAACGTATTTCTTCTTTGTAAACACATACTAGTTCATCACCAATCAACATCACCTACTGTAAATATTTTAACGATTTTTTATGCCTAATTGATACCTGAAGTCCAAATAAAAAGTGCTTGTCTGACCTTGGAGTAACCCTTCAATAACACTATAGTGACATTAATTAAAATAAGGCACGTGTCTCACTGCCGACGAGGGAACGACTAGCTATCAATCATTTTCTCGCTCAAGAAACGTACAAAAGATTGTGGCTCCCGTCTATGAAAAAGAGATATCTGCATTATGATATAAGACAGAATAACATTTATTTGGACACAGTTCGTGGAAACCCGTGAAAATAATGCTTTAACAGCAATGTGTACCTCACAGCTGTGCCAAAAAGGTTCATTTCAGCATGCTGTCTGATTCTGGTTTTCTAATAGTAGTAGTTGATCGCTGACTGTTCACACCGCCGGCGAGTCCTCGTTTATCGCAGCAACAAGATCTATAAAAGAGAGTACTTGCTCAGCGACTCTCGCTTGGCGGGCAAAACCCTCGGCGCAGGACTCACGCTTGGTACATACGCATTCCAGCGAATAATCGCTCGTCGCCGTCGCGCAATCGCTGCTCGTTAATGCGGTGGGAAATGAATGCCAGCGGTGGGTCAGGCCCTTCCAGGACTGCGGGAAAGTCCGAAAGGGATACCGGGACCTTGGCAACAGGCAACTGAAGGAACACGTGTGGGTTTTAGTCAGTAAAAGTCTGACACGCCCTTTCGCTCCGCCCAGAGCGGGAGAAGTCATTTGATGATATCCCACCATCAAAAAAAAAAGCGTTGGGTCAGGTGCCTTACCTATGTGTGGAGAATTTTATCAATTGTTTTACTCTGTTCATAACAATGATAAATATCCACAATCACTTACAGTTATTAAAGTAAACAAGCACTAAGCTAACAGCAGTTTGTTAGGCGTGCAGAAACGTAATTTTTCAACCCTACCGTTTTATTTAGTACATTTGTAATACCTACAAGAACCTAATTGTGTATATCAATCAAAATTAGCATAATTAACGACTCTTGGGAGGTAACTAATAATTAACTAGGAGCATAGTTTATGTATACGTTGTCTATTGAGTGTCTATAGGTTTGCTGCATATGTATTCACATAACACAAGTATCTCCTTGCTTAAAAGGTGATCTCCAGCTCAATGTGTTTTGTATTTTATAAGTGCAATAAACATTTTTTTTTTATAACCTGCCACAATTGAATTTCAGCACAATTTTAATATCTTTATTTCATTTTTCATACATATAAATTATATTTTTAAATAATAGAATAAAAAAATATATAAAACATTTAAAACGTATATTACTTCAGTGTAGGAAAGAGATGAAGCTCTACAGGACGTATAGCTCCAACTCTTTCCCCCACTGAAGTAAGATTAAAATAATACTGCTGTCAGCGGTGGTGGTAGGCCCCCTGGTCATCGGTCCACCACTCCTATCGTATGCGTGCCATACCAAAGGCTACCAAATGCGTGAGGAACTCGCACAGTGAAGGTTTTCGTAGACAGAATTTATACCTAAGTTTTATTTCATTGCCCTTCAAGACTCTGAAAAACAAAGTTGGTACACTCAAAATAGCGTGTAACCGAAAATTTCACATACCTTAAAAACTGCATGCAAGCAAGCAAGCAATGACAAGCTGCATCCCCAAAATAAATTGGTATAAAAGCAAGAGACTGACAAAGACTACATTTAAATAAAAAAAATATACCGCATAGTAGGTAAGACAACGATTTCTACATAGAAACATTCAGGGATATCACCAGCTCTTACAGCAGTATTATTTTAATATTACTTCAGTGTAGGAAAGAGATGAAGCTCTACAGGACACCTAGCTCTATCTCTTTCCCCCACGAAGTAAGATTAAAATAATACTGCTGTAACCGGTGGTGGTAGGCGCCCTGATCATCGATCCACCACTCCTACCGTAGCCAAGGGTAGGCGGGCCGTCGGGTACTAGGGGCCATTTTTTTGTTGCTTGTCAATTTTTGGGGGGTTGCACTCTTAATAGTTTCAAAAATAGCTTATCTTACAAAACAATAAATTTTGGGGAAAAAAAAAACTTCAACCAAAATCTTTGATCGTAAAATAATAATTGGTGGCACACAAATAAAGGAAAAATCTTTAGGTAGCAAGGACACGAAGAAAATTGAAAACGTGACGTTTTGCCTCCAGAAATTACACCATAGTGTTTATATTGAAATATGGCCGCAAATTCCTATTACATTTTATTCGTACCAAATTGGAAGTTTGTACTTTTATTCGGTAAACAATAACGGGAATCATTTCGAATTTGGTTTTCGAATAACGTTGGAATAATTTTGTGGTTAGTGTTCTATTTATTATGGTGTACCGGGCGGCGGCGGTTTGAAAACAAGTATGGTTGGTGGGGCGCAAAATGTTAATTATATTGGAAATATGTAAGCTATTTAAAGTGGACCATCAGCGTATTAATCTCGAAGTGAAGGGCTTTTTAGAATAATTGGGAATTTATAATTACAAGGTGCGGCAGCTTGTTTTAGTTTATACTAGCTTCCGAACGCGGCTTCGCCCACGTGGTATGTCGATAAAAAGTAGCATATGTCCTTCACCGGGATGCCTTCTATTTCCTTGCCAAATTTTATCGAAATCCGTTCAGTGGTCATGGTCTACCTCTGTGCCAAATTTCATCTTAATCCATTCAGCCGTTTTAGCGTGAAAGCGTACCAAACAGATAAACAAACTCACTTTCGCATTTATAATATTAGTTAGGACTGATAAGCTCAGGTTTCCTCATAATATTTCCCTTCACCAATGTTAACCAATTAAATGCATAATATAGTATCGTATCGAAATGACAAAATATAAAAACGAAAACAAGCTGCCTCACCTTTACTTCCCCTTAAGGCTGCGTTTCCACCAGAGATGTGCGAGGATGCGTAGCAAGGAATGTGTTTGTAAATAGAATCGCTTCATTTACCTCGCCTCGGTCAGCACAGCTCTGGTGGAAACGGCTCAGCGGAGCTAGATTTTTGCGCATACAAAACAAGCGAGGGATGTGTGCGAGGGATGTGTACGAGGGATGTGTGCGAGGTATGTATTGCGAGGAATGTGTGTTGAGAAGGATGTGTTGCGAGGTTTGCACATACTGTACCAGCCAGTCCATCCATCCTCGCACCACACATTAATGCGCATTTTCACAGCTCCGCTACACATCCTCGTAAGCACATTTTCATCGCACAGCTTCGGTGGAAACCCCCACATATTTTCACAGCACAGCTAGACATCCTCCCACGACACATTTCCATCGCACATTTCTGATGGAAACGCAGCCTTAGTCCCAAAATAAACGTTAAAACTCGCCCAAAAAGTCGAAGCCATCGATTTTCCGATGCACATTACATGCAAATTCTTTCTAACACTCGAGCTATAAATAATTCTGTAACCCAGTTTATTCTGCCAACATAAACGGTACGTTACCCGAACGATCTTGCACGAAACTGGTTAATGTGATTTATTTTAAACGTTTTTCAGTCTGAAATGCAGCTGTTTGTGGGCGGTCTTTTCCTTTCGTAGACGTTTTTTCGTTTTAGTTATAATTTCTGGAATGGGACGGATTTTCGTGTCGTGTATTTATTTGTAAGGTTACTAGTACCTTTTTATATATTTATGATAATGATAGATAGACTCGTGTTTGTACACTATCTCACGTAATGATAATGATTTAGCGAACTACGCATCACACCGCCGTCGCCGTCAAGCAAAATCCTGCATCGCGCAAGCGCCGTCAAGCAGAGTATATTATATACAACGTCCCGACATCAATCGTGGGGCAGTAGCCTACTAGATACAACACCCATCTAGTCGGAGGTGAACTTTACACCCTGATCTTCATGCATTTATGCTGCAAAATGTCACTGTGTGAGCTAAATCTGCAATGCAACATTTGGGTTTGAACTCACAACCTCCAGCCCGCCGGTCCAACGCTTGCCGTTGAGCTATTTCCACTTCAAAAGTTGATTTATCAAACTCACGTTTTGCCCACAAGTTAAGCAGTACCCTGACATGGATTGATCGGACGAAGCATGCAACAGTAATGTGATTGATTTAGATCCTTTGCATAACTCAGGGAAATGCAAACCATTACCTACTTTCAAAGATTGAGCTTCATAAATAATACAATCTTTTCAATTGCTTATGGACGTAGTAGAGTGGCTAAGTCCAGTTTTCTGGTTATACCAGTTTATGTAAAAGAAGATTCATAATATTAAAATAGTCACATTAAAGATGCAATAACGAAAATATAGTTTGATTTATATTAAGTGCTAATGCAGTTTATGTACCCTCATCACTTAATTTACTACTGTTTTTAACCGACTTCAAAAAAAGGAGGAGGTTATCAATTCGTCTGTATTTTTTTTAAATGTTTGTTACCTCATTTCTTTCGACTGGGTAAACCGATTTTGATGATTCTATTTGTTGATTTTTTTATTTGAAAGGTGCTTTCCGTGTGGTCCCATATAAATTTTATTAACTTTGCTTCCGTAGTTTTTGAGTTAGCTTCAATGATACGTATTTTTTCCTACTTAGTTTATCTAGATTCTAGATTCGTCTAGATTCTAGACGATATCTTAATTTTCTCCTTCACTGCTATTTACATAGCAGGTAGTGGTATTTTAAATTGTGTGAGGTAGGTACCATGACTAAAAAGTGAAAAATAAAAAAAATTACAAAAAAATACACTAACCTCCTTACTAATCATCATCTGCCTGCCTTTTCCCAACTATGTTGGGGTCGGCTTCCAGTCTAACCGAATGCAGCTGAATACCAGTATTTTACATGGAGCGACTGCCTATCTGACCTCCACAACCCAGTAACTGGGTAATACGATACCCCTTGGTTAGATTGGTTGTCAGACTTTCGTGCTTCTGACGACTCGTAACGACTGTCAAAGATCCACAAATGACAGCCGGGACCAGCGGCTTAACGTGCTTTCCGAGACACGGAGGAGTCTCGATATATGAAAATGGTCACCCATCCACGGACCAACCCCGGCAAGCGTAGCTTAACCTGATGGATCGACCCGAGCGGCTGTTATTACTTAGCCACGAGCTCCTCACTAACCTAACCTCCTTAATAAACGTTGAATATCGTCTGTATAGTTACACAACGCTTTGTCTTCTTCTTTCAAAAGTCAAATTACTAACGACTAAAAAAGAGATATCGGTGTGTAACTATTCATCTGATATAATACGTTTATTAGTAAGGAAGTAACTAAAAAGTGAAAAATAACTTTAATTTCGGAATTCGGTCGCAAAAAACGAAAATTGAAAATCAAAGACACCGACTTCCGAAATTAAAGTTATTTTTCACTTTTTAATTAATGTTTTTTTTTAGCTCTTTTTTTATTTTATTTTTTTACGTAGCATAGGTTAAATGTTATTATTATTTTTCGTTTCGGGGGTTAATATTTTTCATCAAATCAGTACCTAATGCTTCATGTGCACTATTATTTAACAGGCAAAAAGGGTTGGTTTGTTTAATAGCATAAAACGCTCAATTGCTCAGGTAAAGACACATAATACATCTTCCACAACTTTACAATACCCCATTAATAATTAGGCTATCATTTTCAGTTATCAAAACCAATGTCCACCCTCCGTTCATGGGCGGAGAATCCTAAAATAAATTACGTTCTTAATTATGAATTTCATAAATGTTTTCAGAAGTTTTGATTTTGATTCCAGACTTTAATGGCTCTGGCCTAGTTCCAGCAATAGAATTATTATTCCTAGTTTTAGAATTTGCCTTGACTAAATTGGGCTTCTAGTAATAATATACTGGGTTTGTATCCTAGTGAACGTTGTCATTAATTAATTTCCGTTCGTAAATATCCAGTGCTGAATATGGGGCTCGCCCTGGTTCAACGAGCTATCCTGTGGGAATGTTGCTATAATGAACGAGAATGGATGGATGGATGATTGCAGTCTGATATTAGAACAGGTTGATATTATTAGCAAGGTGAGGAGCTCGTGGCTAAGTAATAACAGCCGCTCGGGTCGATCCATCAGGTTAAGTTACGCTTGCCGGGGTTGGTCCGTGGATGGGTGATCATTTTCACATATCGAGACTCCGCCGTGCCTCGGAAAGCACGTTAAGCCGTTGGTCCTGGCTGTCATTTGTGGATCTTTGACAGTCGTTACGAGTCGTCAGAACTACGAAAGTCTGACAACCAGTCTAACCAAGGAGTATCGTATTACCCAGTTACTGGGTTGTGGAGGTCAGATAGGCAGTCGCTCCATGTAAAATACTGGTATTCAGCTGCATCCGGTTAGACTGGAAGCCGACCCCAAAATAGTTGGGAAAAGGCTAGGCAGATTGATTATTAGCAAGGCGGAGGATTACTTGGTACTTGTTTGTCTAAATCTTGCCTATAGACTGTATTATGTTCTCGAGAAGTTCATTCGTGTTTGTGATCGGTTCTACGAAAGCGTCCTGGCAAGATTTGTTATCGTTAAAAAATACACGTAACCTTTTCCGCAGTCACGCTTGAATCAATTAACTATCATAAGCTATCGTTGTTATAAAAGTAAAATATTCTTCAGTTTTGTCATCAAACATTGGCTGTGGCGTGTGGCGTTCGTTTTTTTTTTTAAAGAGTAGCGGTCTGGTTTCTTGCCCATTCTTTTCCATACGAAAACTAAAACTACCTTTTGGAAGGGGCAACTAGAATCAGTTCTACTTCTTTGTTTTTGACGATCAAAAGTGCCTTTAATGTGCCTATTTGAAATAAATTATTTGACTTTAACCTTTACTAAAAAGTTATTATCTACACCCATGCTATAAATCCTTTATAAAAGTTTCTGAAACAGTTAGCTTATAGCCAACATTAAAACATCCAGTGTCATAGTAACCATAATATTATCATCCAAACGGTTGTTATTATGTTGTACTGAATGTCATTATGCAACTCATTTAAAAAAGAACATTGTCATTCACGAGCTTTTCACTAACAAAGCACCGTTATTTAAAAACAAAACACATTCGAATTCGAAAAATTCTAAAACACGTCGTACCGCGCCATTTTTTTTTTGTTCGATATTGGTATTGCAAAGAAACTTTTATAGAAGATTCATATCATGGGTGTAGATAAAATCTTGTATGCAACTGTATATAATTAGGTATTGGAACAGTCATGTGATCCCCACATTCGTGTTTTAATACCCTTTATTATACAGGCTGTAAGGGTAAACACTCTTCCCATTCAAACCATGGGTAGTTGACTTAAAAATAAATGACCGAACACAAAAAAAAACGTTATTTTCATTAAAATATTTAAAAAAGTTTCTATCCTACGCCGTGCTCTCTAGCGAAACAGCTGACTGACTGAGGCAGAGGTCGCGCTCGCGGTCGGTCAGGTCACATCCCACACCCCCCGCTCGTGTTGAGACGCAAGTTCGTTGCCCTAGGGCAACGAACTTGCGTCTCTAGTGGTAAAATGTAGATATAAAAAAAAGAAAAAAAAATTGTAATTTTCCATTGATTTTACGTTCTATAAATGAAACCAAACCACTGGTTGCAAAGATAACGGTGTTCACCCTAACACCCTGTATAACAGTTGCATAAATAACTATTATTACATCATTTTCTCCTTAAACTTTAGAGTCTAGTGCTGAAAATAGCATTCTTTATCACGAGTATTAATTTCTGAGGAACTGTAATATAAAGGCTAGAAGACTTTTCTACCCACTGTATCCACAAATAGTCTCGTCAGACTCAAAGCTTCGTCAAAATTCGTGGTCACTTTTAACATTCACGGTACGACTGACCTATTATTTTTCAGCCAGCACACGTACCATAAAATCCCCACAATAAAGAAGCACGTACTAAAAAGGTCAGGACACATGTGACGTCGTATTTCCAACTAAAGCCTTTATACCATAATCCTGAGTTCAATTGAGTAGTGTTGGCATAGTGCGCTCAAGCGAATTGATATACTCGATTAACCAATTGAGTTCGTACCGACGATTTACATATATTATGGAAGGAAATAAATGTCGCGTGTCAGGTATATCCTGTGTTGGTAAGATAATGATACAATGTAGTGTAATTTTGTGAGTAGTCGATAATTGGACGATTTCATTGATTGTTCATAAAACGTAAATGCATTAATGTTTATTTTGTAATCCAATATTAAAATACCGTCGTCTATTGGCTTTCTAATTTCATGTAAGTGTGGAAAAGAGTTCTATCCTACATTCGTCCGAGGTACTGAATTAATAAAGCGACCCGAATATCTGGACTAACACGAATTTATATACGCGCGTACACACGGCTACACATCAAGCTATACATTTCCAGTTTATGCTGATCTCACATTGTACGGAAATTCTACAGAATACGAGATCAGCATAAACTAGAAATGTATAGCTTGATGTGTAGCCGTGTGTACAACTCCAAATTTTCAACAACGCGTATGTTTACGCGCGTACCTACTAGAACATCACTGACTCAAGCGATATGAAAAACCTCATGCAATCTCTAAACAGACCAAGTTTTGCATAGTTTAGTCCAAAAACATTCCTAAATCTAAGGTTCTAAGGTTGACTGGTAGAAAATGCCTCAGGCATTAAGTCCGCCTTTGTACAGTAGTTTTTACTTGTGCATAAAGTTTTAATAAAAAAAAAACAATAAAAAAATCAAAAACATTATAACAAACATATTTATCATAAAAAAAATTAACACACTCACATCACTAATCTCGCGCCCACCGGAAACTCGCTCCGCCCCTTATTAACAATGTGCCAGCGTACATTCAGCACTTCCGGTGCCGCGCAACCTACATCCGGTTACTTCTTCAGGTATGTGGTCACAGTGCTGAACATTTTCTTTTACAAAAAATAGTAAAAGATTTAATTTTTCACTGTGAGTGTATTTTGGTCGGTGTTTCTTTTAGGAATGAAAGTTATTTTTTTGGGTTCCGTACCCAAACGGTAAAACGGGACCCTATTACTAAGACTCCGCTGTCTGTCTGTCCGTCTGTCACCAGGCTGTAAATATTTAAGGGAGCTTCCATACAACAAACGTGATATTTTTGCTCATATTTGCTCGATATTGAAAACGGCAACAGGTAGACGCTTATAAATTCACTTTAAAAACAAATTATTAAACTAAAATAGAACAATATTTAAGGGGGTTTAAATAGAACAATATTTAACACACATTCAACAAACGTGATGTTTTTACAAATAATGGTACGGAACCCTTCGTTCGCGAGTCCGACTCACACTTGGCCGGTTTTTAGTATCCATCCTTGCGGTTTGATGGATCTGTAGACTTGCACTGTGTTTATTGCAGTTACTGAGTAGCTTAAATTTATCCTTATGTTAGTTCCGGGCTTTTATGAATTGTCTAGACTACATCATCGCGTAACATCAGGTGAGATAGTGGCGAAACGAGAGCTTATCTATGTTTTATTATTATTTTGATTATAATGAAATTTGGATTATTGGAATGATTTAAATATAGATTGCATGCATGATGTTTCTTACAATATTTAGTTATAAAAATTCAGACACGATGTAAAAATTGTTATTGAATAAATGAATTGAATTGAATTGAATTATGACAATCCTAATCCTAACTAATATTAAAAATAAAAACCAAAATTGAGTTTGTTTGTTTGTTACGCTTTCACGCGAAAACGGCTGAACGGATTTGGATGAAATTTAGCTCATGGGTAGATCATGAACTGGAATAGGACATAGGATACTTTTTATATTAATATTTCTACGGGATCGACACTTACGCGGGTGAAATCGCGGAGCGCAGCTAGTCTATAATAGTAATAGACCTACACTAACCGGGTCCTTGGGTGCACTTGCATAGTGCGAACAGGGATAATCGTCGGTTGGTACATTCATTCCTCATTTCTCATTTCATCAAAAACGTCTAATGGGCCTCTGCGAGTTGGTTTCAGCCCCTCGTAACGCCTTCCAAAGGTCCGGGACGCTAGGGTCCCGAGATTTATATCAAAGACATTTTCAATAATAAGTATTTTGGGGTCTTTTTGAAATCATTTTTTCATCTCATCACTTTCCATACAAACAAAGTTTCCGTTCCCAAGGCCATCATTTACTCACACTGCGATACTTATGAGTCATAAGTGTCGTAATACGAGGAGAGACTCAAAGCCGTCAGTTTTTATCCATCATAACTTATGACTTATAAAAACTGACGATTTTGAATGACGGCCGAAGTAATGTGCTCCAATTTTATTTGACAGCTACTACACTATTGATGAATACTTTAGCGATAAATTTCAAAAACAATAAAAATCACTGTTACCTAATACCTACATTTCACTATGAATATAAAAAAAAGCGCCTTCATCCTCTCTCCTGTTAAAAATTAACTTTTGCTGTGCCCGACAGGGTCCATAATTGATTCGATATCTTAACATACCAACTTATTATGTACACATTGTGGATTGCAATAAAGTATTGAGTATTGAGTATTGACTTGCCTTCTCTAGACGCTGCCGGCCAGCGCGGCGATTTCGTGCACTGTGGAAAATACGATAAATAAATGTACCATTCTACAGCAAAATTGATAAATGGAGCTAGCAATAAACAGACAAACAATAATAAATACTTTAATATCAAGTACTCATTGTATGCGACATGTAATCCTCCTGAATACCTCTTCCATTTCAACTTACACATGAAACTTTCATACAAATACTATAATAATTGCCTGTTAAAGTTACCAGGAGTCGAGTTCAATGGTTTGTTTCCAGGTTGAAAGCGGGAGTATTACTAACAGTCTCATCACAGTTTCACTGTGCAAAGTTCAGTGATACGAGTTTAAAGCGTCTTTGTAAGTACTCTGTAACAATAAATATTAAAGTTAGGTTTGACTACACTAAATAATTTATAAATCGTTTGCGTTCGGCATCTTTCACTCGATGTGAGTCGTCTGAACACAAAATGAATCACAACAATGCCAATGATATCATTAGTGAACCGATCCAACGATCTTAGATTTTTGGCACTTGACTCGCCTACGGAATGATCGGAAAAGAAAATGAAAGGGACAGATGAACATTAATTCCTATTTGTATTTTTGCCGGTGTTGTGTGAACGAAGATTAAAAAAAAAACGTTTACTCGAGTGAAGTATCTGATATGGTTAAGCATCATTTTATTTAAAATTCATCTTTTTTATGAATTTAATGTCACCAAAGGTGGGACAAGGTCGCATATACCTGCACAAAATACAGATCAAGTCGCACCTTCCTACATTTTTGTATGTAATTACCTTAATAATAACCTATCATGTATTCCATTCAGCGTTTACCTCCAAGTTAGTTCCCCATTTCTCTGGATACAGCATGGCCTTAAGATTTTAGATCACAAACAGCCCCTAAATCTAAACAAACAGAAATAAAACACCAACTTGTCGCTAACGTATAAAAAGAGGGGTGTTGTGTTTACCCCGTAAAACCAAGTAAAATGGCCAATGAAACACCATATACATTTTAAGTTGGACAATAGAATGTAATTCTATGGTATATTGGGTTCAATGATTTAGCATAAAGTCGAAGGATAGTGGCTGAGTGGAAAGGAAAAGCGGGCTTACTATAAAAAAACAATTTCTTGTTAAAACCGATTATCTTTGTCTTTCTTTCTTTTTCCTACCAAATTCTAGATTTTTTGAGCACCCCGTGAGTATTTTATATTCGAATGTAGCTGTAGCAGTTTTTCAGTAGAAATCGTTTTTGTTGAGAGGGTCTCGCGCGGTCGTAAAAGACAAAGTGACATTTCATGCGCGGACAGGTGGGGCGAGAATTGCCGCGCGGCTTGGACGCTTGATTGGAACCTGGTGTCAGATATTTAAAGGCCTTTCCAACGACAGCCCACCCTTTGGAATAGGCGAGAGAAAAAAAAATCATCCCCGCTTTATGTGTACGGGAGGAATCCTTTTTTTTTCATCATTTTATATGACCACTTTGTTGGCGTGATTTATATGTATGTATAACCATACCAATTTACAGCTTTCTAATTCTAAGAGTCTCTGAGCTAAGCAGCGGACAGACAGACATACATACAGACGGACATAGCAAAACGATAGGGGTTCCTTGTTGACTACGGAACCCTAAAAATGAATGTGTTGAAGTGAGAATCTATCGAGAATCGAATGGTAGGAGCCCTCTCGATGCTACTCAGCTCGGTACTCGATGACTGACAGTAAGTACAATACATCCGAGCTCTTATTTTTCCTTATTTAAGTTTGTTTGTCTCGGTTGAAGATACTTTGAGCGTTTTAAAATAATTCTTTAAAGGAAAGTAGACTGTTTATTCAGTTTCAAAGCATTGCGGAAATTATATTGTGCTGGTATAACAAGATTCTCCATTAAAAATGTTTCATAGCTAGTGGAGTTTGAAAAGTCTTTTATTTTTTATTTAATGTTTTACATAAATATTTAAGTATGTGATCTGAGAAATCAAACCCAGAGCACCTAAGTAAAAGTGACAATCTATGAGCGATGATGATGTTGGAAAAGTACAAAATATTTTGGACTGACATAAGCTACCGAAAAACTGACGTCAACCCTATTAAAAGTCGTTGTAGAAATAAAAAAAACACTTATGATACACACACGTTACGATATACTTGCGTAAAATTGGACTTGCACAACCTTTACATTACCGTGTGTGGGATAAATTTGCGCAAGTACCTATCCGAGCCTTTCGGCATCGCAGACTAGTAGTTTCTGCCTACTCTTAAGGGCGCACCCAATCACAAATTGCTTAGCATGATCCTCTGTTATGCTGAAAATATTGCAGCATTAATTTTGAAATAAATATATGTTAAAGTTGAGGATTGATGCTAGGTCTTATGTGAGGCGAAAACACGATTACATAAAAATTTCTAGATATAAAAAAATTCAAAAGTTACCTCTGCACAGAATTATAAACCGCTGGTATTCAAAAAATACTTCAATTTAGATCATGAAACTTTGCATGATAACTGAACTAACTATAAAGCAGGTCTTATGTATGTCATTTCTTTTTAATTACCATTATTTTCAACGTAAAAAGCAGTTAACTAAACTTTTCGACACTTTAGTCGTTTCGTTCTCACTCAGGTCGCGAGTAGTATGGTGCGAGCGGGATAAAATCTCAGGTAGGGTGCGCCCTTAAGGCGTGTGTTATGTATGTATGGTGTGCAAGTCTAAACTTGTGCAAGTATATCGTAATGTGTAATGCTAGTATTAGAAAGTAATTGCTACTGCCAAAGAACCTAGATGAGGTTCTTTGGACCAAACCATTGGACCAAACGCTCAACAGCCAAGCTTGAAAAGTCAGCTTAGACTGTTCAAGCAAACAGCCCCAAAATTTTAATCAAATCTTCCTACCTGCTCAAATAAAGAAAAAAAAAATCTAAACTAAAATCTTCCCGCTAATCTTCCCACCACATCGTCAGTCTAATCCAAGGTAGAAGGCAACACCCGCTAGGGTGACCATAAACTTTGATTAGATTTTGTAACACGCGGCTCCGTCCTACATTAGAATGCGTGAATTGGCGCCGAGTAATTGGATTTTTCGCGTCATCGCGTCTGATCTCCTGTATCTTGGTTACCCTAAAGTTCTGGAGTAAGGGGTGCTTCATACCGACGTGACATTAACATTTTTTTATCTACATTTAAGTCAGAAATACATCTATTGAGCATGTCGTTTGTGTTCCAAACACACGAAAACTGGCAATAAAAAAAGAAAGCAGATAAAAATGAAAGCAAAAAATTTAATTTTTACAAAATAAAAATAAAATAATTTAATAAATAGGTAATAAAAAAAATATCAATAGAGTGGTAAGATTTTAACTAAAATCCTCTCTGCTTTAGTGAAACTTATCCCTTTTTATGCCACGTAAGCATGTTTCGTGGAAAAATCGCCTATTGCGAATTCGACACAAACATAGCTGAACTTCTATAGCAACATGCTCCTCAATGTCTGTTTATTGTTTTGACAGGGAAAAGAAAATACATAGAACACCACAATCCTCAAACCTATGGAACTATCCTACTAATCCTACTATAATATTATAAATGTGAAAGTTTGTGTGTTTGTGTATTTGGATGTTTGTTACTCAATCACGCAAAAACGGCTGAACGGATTTCGATGAAATTTGGCAAACAGATAGTTTATAACCTGGATTAACACATAGGATACTTTTTATCCCGATATTCCCACGGGATCGAGACTTACGCGGGTGAAACCGCGGGGCGCAGCTAGTTATTAATAATCCTACTAATATTATAAATGCGATAGTTTATGTGTTTGTGTGTTTGGATGTTTGTTACTCAATCACGCAAAAACGGCTGAACGGATTTCGATGAAATTTGGCAAACAGATAGTTTATAACCTGGATTAACACATAGAATACTTTTTATCCCGATATTCCCACGGGATCGAGACTTACGCGGGTGAAACCGCGGGGCGCAGCTAGTTTTTAATAAAATGAAAAGGAGAAACAATGGACAAACGACTCCACCATCATATCCATTTCCATTATCACGTCTTGTTCAGAGAGCTCTATGTAAACATCGCCTTACATTGTGGATCTCAAACTCAAGACTTTTTTGTATTTCGTACTTAGGTATCATTTAGAAGGTTTTTTTGAAGGGATTATGTAGGTGAGAGGTGCGGATTTTTTATTTAAATTTAGACGCTTAGTGAAAAGATTACAATTTCTTGTCTATACACAGATCTAAGTTATTTTAAAGTTTTTGTAGTAAGCAGTAATACACCTGAATTGAATAGATGAGGTTTAAGATTAGTTTCAATTTGTTTATATAATCACAACACCTGAATTTCCCAGAAAATTTACTGCAATCAAGATTGCAATAGAGTCTGAAACATTTGCAATTAGGAAAATCAGACCATTTTTGAATTAATTTTACAAATTAAAGCAATATAGCAAATACAATCATCAAAGACAACCAATTACCTGTTTTAAGTAGGTATATAATAAATTACCGGTCTAAAAACCATTACCAATCTGCAAAATCAAAATCAAAAGTCATTCATTCAAACTAGGCTGAGAACCAGCACTTTTTGAACGTCAAAATTACATAAGGTAGTCCCCCAAAACGTCCGCCCTTCATCACTTCCTAGTGCTTTAGCTACGAAGAAGAAATGACGCAAAAAAACTCCCCGGAAGTACAGCTGTCTGTTAAATTAGAAGAACGTGATTCTCGACTCCTGCAAAACATACCAGCCCACTTATTTCCACATCTCCCTTCCACACTAACCCGAAAATCCTCAGATAAAGACATGCCAATGAAGACAGCTCATGATAAACCGACCTCACTGCCATCCCTTCCGATGAAAACCTTCATAAATACCCCAAAAACATATAGTTTCCCATAAATCTCAGCAAGGCGTTCGCACGATTTTCTTATATTTCTCTCTCATACATCAAATTACAGGTGAAACAAATTGCTAGCCACCACTATAACGCGACGTGTATTTATTTATAAAGGGCGCTGAACGTGACACGACTCCTTAGTTTTGGGGTGAATATTTCTTTATTGTATTTATGTAGGACGTGTTATTGATTTAGTGTGGTTGTTTTGTAGGTGAGAAAGTTTGGTTTTTGAAGCCGGTTATGGTTATTTTATGAGTTTAAAGTGATGGTGATGGGCGCAGTCGCGGCAGATGCTAATCAGAATAGGTTGTTTTGTATTGACATTTTGGAGGAAACATGTACGCCTCGTAGCTTGGGGTTATAGGTAAGAATATTCGTGATTGATAAATTCATAGCCATTTTTGAGATAAAGCTGTAAAGTATTTCTGTTATATACCCAGTAATTCGATTTCGCTCTTTTATGAGGGAGATTTTTTGTGAACAAGGCATCCTGGATTGTAGACGAAGTCATGGGAAACAGCCAGTTTAGATATATTTTTACATCACTTACTTTTTTATATTATTGTTAGTTCTGCTTTAATCAGCAATAAGGAATTCAGCAAGTTCGTTTACTCTAGGCATATCGCGAAGGCTATGCTGTAGCGTGCTCAGGTGACGTCAATACGCATCCATTACACCGTATTTACACTGGCGTAAATGTAACCCAGTTCAATAGATTCTTGGAAATAATGTCGAAGGTCCATTAGCTGCTTTTTGCATTTAAAATTTTGATAGCAAATAATATTAACCACGTTTTAAAAAGTGCGAGTGAAAAGTTCCGTACCTACCACGTAAAATATTTAACAAAAAAAAGGCTTTAAATTTTGTATATTTCCTATAATTAACCATAATTTTGTTACTGTATTTATCTGTAACGGTTCAAAAGATACAGCCCTGTGATAGACAAACGGACAGTAATAGGGTCGCGTTGGCACCCTTTTCGCTATAGAACCTTAAAAATTATGATTTTTTATTACAAGATTAGTGCAGGATCACAAATTCTTGAAACTCCTTTGTTTTAAGATTAAACTAGACGATATTAAAATTTCAGGAAAATGCTGTTCTACGAGTACACGATGTTCCCGAAATTTATTTTGCAACATGCAATGTTACTGTTTTAATAAACTAAAGATAGGGCGGCAATTGTGATAGTGTTAAAAGGCATCGTACCAAATTACAGCTTCATCAGAATGAAGACAAAAAAAAGCAATTTAATAACCTATTTGGTTCTTTCCTACACACCAACTACATGGTCTTCACATGATCTGACCAAGATTATGTCTGGACTGCAAAAGAGACTGTGACCTCTGAGTTTGTTTCGGCCTTTCTTCTTAGAGTACTGTAGTAAGATAGGAAACGCCGATCTCATCCAGCTTATTTTTACTATTTTATAATATGACCTATTGAATATATGCTATTTACAGAATAAACAATTTCATTTCATTTCATGTCATCGGGTGGTAGTCTGGTTTTATTCTCTCTAATGATAATGCGATGAAAATAGTTTTAACGAATTGATTTAATTTTACTGCGACATAATGCCAGCCTATATAAGTAAGGAAACACAGACCTCAGCTAGTTTAAAAAAATATGATTGACGTGTAAAAAGCGTTTGTACAAACCTGAAATACAGAAATAAAATCTTTTATTATTAAAGTTAAATGTTCTGTAGTGGCTAATAAGATAAATAAGACGCGTACACAATATTTCTTAGAAATTTTGATTTAAACCTACGTTTTCTGACACCTTTGTAAAACTACTACCTAAGATTTGAATGTTTCCCAAACTCTAATCAATTCTAACTAAGCGAAACAAAGTTTAGAGAATCTAGTGCTTACAAGCAATGCTCCACCGGACACTAAGTCCATTGTTACAGGTGCTTTAAACAACAATTCAACTTGTTTAAGTCCACTTAGAACTCCGTTCAACTCTGGAGGAATTATACACAAACAAAGTAGGTAAACCAAAGATATATATAGTATATAGCACTAATTTGTACCTACCAAAACACTTAGCCACCTTTAAAAGTGATTTCCTCCTACTCTATTGATTGTAATTCTATGCTGTTACGAACACAGTATTTTGAACCCTATACTATTATGAAATAGGTCTTATCTCAAAGTTGCAATCGTTATTCCATTTGACTTTGCTTATTGTATTATATACACAGTGTACTTGTGACTGTACTGGGACAGACTGGACGCGGAAGGCAGAGAACAGGGTGTTATGGCGCAGCTTGGGAGAGGCCTATGTCCAGCTGTGGACTGCGATAGGCTGAGTTGATTTGACTGTACAGTGTACATTCACTTTTCACCATTCGTTATGTTTTGATTAAGAGATTATTGCCATCATCATTTCAGCCGAAAGACGACCACTGCTGGTCATAGGCCTCCCTCAGACATCGCGACTTGGACCGGTTCTGTGCTTCCCGCATCCAGCGGATTCCTGCGGCCTTCACCTCAGTCTTCCCCTTCGAAGAATACTAGCATGATCTTCTTCTTTTCGTGTGGTTAGTGACCTGGTGTCAGAGTTTTAAAGTCGCCCATGGGCCTCTGATTTGGCTTCACATGCTGTTGAGAAATTTCGCTCAGGCATGGTTTCCTCACGATTTTTTCGTTCACCGTTTTTGAAGCAAGTGTTAATTATAAAATACGCACATGAATCCGAAAAGTCAGAGGTGCGTGACTTGGGTTCGAACTCGAGACTTATGACTTAGCAGTCTGACGGTCACGCTACTAGGCTATCACTGCTCTGCACTGGCGTAATGCTACGTTATGTAAAGTAGGTAAATAAGGAAGAAGCGCGAAGCAAAATTTAATCAGTCGACAAGTTTGTATGTATCTTAACAAAATCGAATTCAAGTTTTGCACCTCTATCCACGAACGCCGCGAAATAATCAAACTACGATTATGTAAATTTTGAAATTCTAGTTTCCTGAAAACTGAAAGGTTGACTTTAATACAGGGTGTATATGAACGTAAGAGTTGCTTTAGTGTGTGATATTATAACATCATTACAGCTTAGTTAGTATCACACCCTCCCTCTCACAGAGAGGAGGCCTGTGTCCCGGCAGTGAGGACATTATAGACTGAATATGCAAGTATCTAACTTTGTACGTACCAACACGTTTAGCCGCGAAGAAAACATTAGGTTTAGATAAAACATTACGTTCTTATTAGCAAGGTTTGGATCCGGTTAAAAATTAATACCGGTTTATTTCGGTTTTCTTCAGAATTTTTCTAAAGACCGCGAACGCTTAGAGAACTTTATTTTAACCAAAATTAACCGGTTTATTTGACGAGCGGCATGTCGGTAAAAGTTTCGCAACTTGTGACGACTCGTGAGGATACCGCGCTGAATACAAACTGAAGTACAAACCGGTTTTTATTGCTCTAAACCGGTAAATCCGCAAAAACCTTTATACAATGTTCTTCCAGATACAGGTTTAAAAAAACCGGTACATGTAAATGTACACCATACCGGTTTGAAAAAAAATTCCCGGTATCCGAACATTAATTATGAAAATAATTATAATTCCGAAAATAAATTAATAATAAAATAATATGTACTTACAATAATGACAACGTCCATAAAAAAACATGAAAATAATTCATGCTTTTTGTCTTTTTCAGCATGGACCCAAATTCATAGTCTCTCTGTATAGATTTCATATACATAATAGAGTTGGAAGTTACCCTACCAGAAGGGATTAAAGTTTTATCATAATCCTGATGAGTATTGGAGCAGAAAGTGTTAGAATTTCACATAAACTAATATAACATAGCAATTCGCTGACGACACGTTTGGGTGGGCAACTGGGCACAAATTTGATAATAGCGGGGTTTAAAAGGTACGGATTTTAAGGTCCGGTTATCCGTAATGCGTGTTAGAGACAGCCCAGGGAACGATGGAACGGTAGGGAAAAGTTAAATTAATATAATATAATATTACAATTCCGAAAATTACAGTTCCTGGTAACACAATCCTGAAATAATCCTGTTTCATTATCAGTTTCCAGTAAACTTTTCAAAATCTGTTTCTTTTTATTTTTACTTGACTGCCCTAGAAGGAGGGTAATGTTTTTCGAGAGTATATATTTGTCGGAGACGGTCATCAGTACGGTCGCTAAACGAAGCGCGGCACGTGTCGCGAGCGGTGGCAACACTGACACGCGGCTAACTTCGTGCTACGACGGAGCCTAGCTGTTGGAGGGGCGCCAGGGCGAGCTCTCTTGCCTGCTGACCGTCCTGGAGAACAGAACCTACAGTCTAGTGTAGGAACTGTCCTACGTTTCATTTGGTTTTAAGTTATTGTGATTAATTGTAATTTGAGGTTATAGTGTCAAATTGTAATTCTAATAAACGCCGTGTATCGCGCCCAGTGTGTTTTCATTGCACGAAACCCACCTTCTGCCCACATGATGTATTCGGATGATTCTAATGGAATAAATCCTGACGTATCGCCGACATATTTAAAAAACAAAAAACCCGAATGCAAAGACCTATAACCGAAAAGAGAAAAACAAGCATTGAACTTTGTTTTTGCAGGCTGCAAAACCTTACAAAAAAAAAAAAAAGTTTTTTTACCCGTCTGAATGGTACCTACAGTATAACCACTAATATAGTATCAACCCGTTTTTATATATAAACTAGCTCATGCCCGCGACTTCGCCCGCGTGGATGTCGGTTATTATATACTAAAACCTTTCTCGAGAACCACTCTATCCATTGGTGAAAGCAGCATGAAAATCGGTGCAGTAGTTTTTGAGTTTTTCGCGAACAGGACCGACAGACGCGGTGGAGGACTTTGTTTTATAATATGAAAGGATAAGGATATTTATCACATAATTATAAACAGACAAGAAGATATGTACAGAACATAATATGTAAAGAAGATATGTAAGAAGATATGTACAGAAAATATGTACAAATGTGATGCGAATTATAAGTACCTACCAGAAGGCCTAGACAAGTGACAATCGCTTCGAAAGCGTTTCGTATTCCTACAACGACTTTCAACAGGATTGACATAAGCTTTTCGATAACTTATGTCAGTCCTATACATTTTTGCGTTTTC
Source organism: Lithophane semibrunnea (assembly GCA_947363905.1). Lineage (NCBI taxonomy): Eukaryota > Metazoa > Arthropoda > Insecta > Lepidoptera > Noctuidae > Lithophane > Lithophane semibrunnea. The sequence goes on from OX376194.1 coordinate 15,991,470, forward strand.
CATCATCGTAATCGCTGATAGAATGTCACTTTATCTAGGGCCTCTGGCCATTTGCAAGTCATAGTGTCGAAACTTCTGACAATTCCAAAATTATACAATTCCTCATAGATCACGTGTCTAGTACGCATTGTGTTCACCTCCCAAAGGCACCTAAGTGAGATTTTTCCCTTTCCTCTCTAGTTTTATTATTACACGAACACATTACATTTCCGGATAATTTCGCGATTGATTTAACTTTATTTCAAGGGATTCCCTTGAGATTGAGCGCTGCAAATTCGAGTCTTCTTCATCTGATTTACCTTTCCTGGTTCTTTGGAAGTTTTTATACTCAGATATTTTTGTCATAATTGATATGACATAATATTATGCCTTGCTTGTTATAGCTTATTTTATAGCTGTATAAAACGAAAGTTGTAAGTAAGTAGTAAAGCAAGTAGTTTTTTTTAAAGAAACTGGTAATTAGGTAGATAATATACATTTGAACATGTACATGTACAGTCACGGACTTTAATTGATGAGCCACCTGGTACTGTTCGCATTTTAGCCGTGTAATGCAAATCGGGTTTAATCGGTTCCCGACACGCAAAGTCATATGTCTTCGTATTAGAAGAAGAAAATTATATTTCATATCTTTACCGGTTGGCTAACCTGAAAGCAGAACTACAAACTTGACAGCAGTGACTACTCAAAGTCAACCAATTGCAGGTCTAGCAACAGTAACCTAGCAACGTTAAACGTTAGCGTACGGAGAAATTCTCTGACATCGATATTTCAACTGTCACTGTCATCAGTTAAGTTTTCAGAATTATTGAGTTAATAAGCTATGATTCAAAGGAGGTCAGTATCAAATAGATTGGATAAACTTAATGCAACATTGTATTTATTTTTATCATTAAGAACTTATTAGTCAACCTCTATGGATATTTCCGATTAAAAGTAATTTATTTGTCATCTTGATATTTCAACTGTCACTGTCTTCAGTTATGTTTTCATAATTATCGAGTTAATGAGCTATGATTCAAAGGAGGTCGGTATCAAATAGATTGCATAAACTTAATGCAACATTGTATTTATTTTTATCATTGAGAACTTATTAGTCAACCTCTATGGATATTTCCGATTAAAAGTAATTTATTTGTCATCTTGTTTACGAGCGTGCGATTTGAGTTCGTGTTTAATCGTGTAATCTCGTGAATGTATGAAACTGCAAAATTGAAAAGTTTGAAGGTGGCTCATCAATTAAAGTCCGTGACTGTACATATAACATCACGTTTGCATTCACCGAAGGAGCAAGTGAATTGCTTTATGTTATAAGTTGCATGAAAAACAGGATATTGGAAATTATAAATCAAGAAAACCTATCTTCACATTCTGACTTTGTTGAACACAGGAGCTCTACGGAATTCGGGTCAGCACGAAATCTAATTGGAACGAAGAGCAAAACCTAAATAAAACGATGCACTTTACCAACCGAGCTTATTTCCATAAATAGCTTAGAGTGTTCTAGGTTCTAAAAAATAAGTTACAGGTTTGTTGTTGCTATATACAGAACCTACTATTTGAAATGAAATGAAATGAAATTTATTTTTTTGCAAGAATTGTAGTACATTACAGATGGTCGTGTTTTTAACAGTTTCTAGCACAATTCGCTAAAACTAGCATGCAAAAGTAAATGAATGAAGCTAATATAATTGGAACATACATCATAGTTATTATAATTATCAAGAACTAGCTGCTCGCCCCGGCTTCGCACGGGTTGCTATCTACGGCGTACCTACCCTACCTACCTACCTACCTACCTACCCTACCTACCCTACCTACCCTACCTACCTACCTATATACTTACCCTACCTACCTACCTACCTACCCTACCTACCCTACCTACCCTACCTACCTACCCTACCCTACCTAGCTTTACCCTACCTACCTACCCTACCCTACCCTACCTACCTACCCTACCCTACCTACTCTAACCTACCTAAACTACCCTACTTAAAAAAAAAAAACCTACCCTACCTACCTACCCTACCCTACCCTACCTAGGTAGGTAAGTAGGGTAAGTATGTAGAGTAGGTACTCTACATACTTACCCTACTTACCTACCTACCTACCAACCCTACCAACCCCTACCTACCTATATACCAAGATATTATCAAAAGACCCATTCTATACAGAATGTATGAGAAAACGATTTTATTCATATTTTTTTTTCGTGAATTTTTCCAATTTTTTTATTGTTATTCTGCTATTCTGGGCGGAGACAAATCCAACAAATCAAAGATCATCAAAATCAGTCCAGCCGTTCTCGAGTTATAAGTGTTGTAACAAACACGACTTTCTTTTATATATATAGATAGATGTCAATCATTTGTCAAAATATAATAGTAAAATGTCAGTAACCTTTAGAGTTCTTTCTAAAAGCCATTTGAATAATGCTGTTTTAAAATTTGAATGGCTGATTTGAAATGAACAACTAGCTTCAACTTTCTGACTCCTTGACATTTCAAAAGCGCCTGTAAAATGATTCTGCGCGCGCGCACACGGCTTATTTTTTGTGGGCTACAATAGGTCAGATTATTTCGAGCCGAGTTATGTATTGCTGAAGTTTTGTACGCGCAGGTCCCGGTGATATATTTTATATCTACTGTTTTGATAGCTCTAACAAAAAATCAGCCACCGATTGAATGGTGTCTGCGAAAACTCTAAATTGAAATATGCTGGGTTTGAGTACACACAATAAATTATTATCGATATAAAAATATTTTATAATAAACGATTCGAGTTATCGCTATTGTGATGGTCTGCTTCTTGTTGGCTTAGTTAAGTTATTGCTTATTAATTGACATAAATTAGTTATTTTTTTGTCATTCATCATACAATAAAAAAAAACAACCGACTTCACAAAAAACACTAAAAAAGTGAAAAATAACTTTAATATCGGAAGTCGGTGTCTTTCCTTTTCAATTTTCGTTTTTTGCCACCGACTTCCTATAATATTAAAGATATTTTTCACTTTTTTAGTGTTTTTTGTGAAGTCGGTTGTTTTTTTTTTTTGTAAAAAGTTTTTATTTTTCACTTTTTAGTTGTGGTACCTACGCCACACAAATTCGTATACCGTTATCTGCTATGTAAATGAAGACTAAAATGTCGTCTACATGCGCAAAGTGGGAAAAATACGTAATTATTGAAGCTAACTCAAAAACTACGCAAGGAAAATTATTTAAATTTATATGAGACCACTTCTGAAGCATGACCTACCAAACAAAAATAATCATCAAAATCGATTCATAATTGGCGGAGTAATCGTGTAAAATACATACAAAAAAAACAAACAAAACATACAGACGAATTGAGAACCTCCTCCTTTTTGAAGAAGTCGGTTAAAAAGACTATTAGACATAATAGCGTCTCTAGAAATACCACAGCGACCAGTAGGTACTTGCTTTGCCCACTTCCGGAGCCCACTTAAAGAGTGGTCTTTCGTGAAGAGTGCAACCACATATTTATTTATTTATTTAAGCACACAAATGTACAGAAGCGGACTTAATGCCATAGGCATTTTCTATTCGTCAATATTTGGATGATGCAGAGACAAACAGTGGTAGGTGCAATAACAATAATTTGTGGAATAAAGACATATTTATTTAAATATAAGGACATAAAATATACAGACCTATTAAAAACTATGAATATAATAATACATACATACCTTATTTTAAAATAATTATAAGCACAAATACATACGGAGGTCAAGAGAACATATTATCATTAAAAAAAACCCAGTACAAGCAAAAAACAACCATCACGACATAAATATACAAGTAACCAATACAAAAAACCTGTAACAAAAATATAGTTGCTCGTATATTTGGCAGCAGTTTGCAACTTACGCTTTTTCCCCCACTTCCTACACTGCCGATTCGTATGAAATGCAAATGAGACGGTCGTTGCTTGTTTGTCATTTTGTTTATACAAAAAATACTGGAGAACGAGTGGCTACGAGTATGTAGAATAAACATTCGTTCTGTGTTTCTGCGAAAATGTGGAGTTGTTTTAAACTATGGCATTGTAATTGGGGGTGTAGAATTGAGTTTATGTTTGATATTGACTTTCTTGGTGACCAAGTTAACTGAAGCTTCATTTTGAAAGTGTATGTGAATCATCTGCCTAGCCTTTTCCCAACTATGTTGGGGTCGGCTTCCAGTCTTACCGGATGCAGCTGAATACGAGTATTTTACATGGAGCGACTGCCTATCTGACCTCCACAACCCAGTAACTGGGTAATACGATACCTTGGTAAGACTGGTTGTCAGCCTTTCGAGCTTCTGACGACCCGTAACGACTGTCAAAGATCCAAAAATGACAACCGGGACCATTTGACGTGCTTTCCGAAGCACGGAGGAGTCTCGGTATGTAAAGATGGTCACCCATCCACGGGCCAACCCCGCCAAGCGTAGCTTAATCTGAACGATCGACCTGTGCGGCTGTAATTACTTAGCCACGAGCTCCTCTGAAAGTGTAGGTGAATATGGCTAACTTATTTCCTTAGAATTTCCACCAAAAACCACTAAGGGTGAATTCGACCAAACTTTTATCTCTAGTATAAGTCTAATCCAGCGAATAAATCATTTTTGACAGATTTTCTATACAAAAACTGTCAGGCGTCAATTTTATTCTCCGAATAAAAGATTTTTATATCAGCCCTTAGGGCAAATTTCACCAAACTTTTATACCGAGTATAAGTCTTATCCTGCGAATAAATTTAGAATTTTTGACAGTTTTTCCGTAGAAAAACTGTCAGACGAGAATTTTATTCAACGGATAAAGGATATCTGACTTTGATAAAACCAGCCTTTAGTAGGCAAAAGATACAATACTTTGCCAAACTTCGTTTAAAAAGTGTTAACCAAAACCTAAAAAATCACTCGCATCGGTATTCAAACTCACAAAAAATAATCCATAAAAGCAACGAAATATTATTATTCCTCGATTCGATAATGCTGTTGAGATTACTGTTGTCTTCACAATTAATAAGACTATCTAACATGTATTTATGAACAGTTATATTCACTATTTGCTTAGATGGGAACCATCCAGCCTCTACTAGAGATTCAAGTAAAACAACAAATAATTCTAAATAGCCGCTCGACTGAATCCTAAGTTACGGTTGACGGCGCCCGCCCGCACGTTACACTGCAGTAGACACCACAAATCGATGCTTAGTTGTCAGTTCAGTTCTTTGATGTCTATCTTAGCTCGCCGTCTCATGCCAGTCAAGCGGACACGGAAACTTTAAGAGCGTTTATTCTTAAAATTCATAATCAATATTTTAGCCGTCTAGCCATATTCTCTCTAGCCATAATCAGTGGTACCAAATTAATCCAAAAAGCGAAATATTTGACATCTATTTACTACGACGTTGCCCACTTTCAGAATCAACGCTCTTAAGCTATGAATGGTTTTTATGATAGGTAGAAAATTTGGTACTGTTGAGTTGGTGATTGGAGTTTCTTTAAATTATGGAATACCGAAAGGTTTTGTTAATTAATTTTGTCAGTAAAACAATGTTATTTACATTAACCGATCTTGTCAATCTCGGCTTGCCTTGTTGTCACTTTTTCAATTCATATTATAATACTTCCAGTTTTAGTTTCATTTTAGTTTGTTTAACATAACTGACATCGGTGACGGATAAACATCGTGAGGAAACCTGGACTTATAGTTAACTAGCTTCTGCCAGCGGCTTTGCCCGCGCGGTATGTCGATAAAAGTAGCCTATGTCTTTCCCCAGGGTGCTTTTCGAAATCCGTTCAGTGGTGAGGCGTGAAAAGGTAACATACAGATAGACAGACAGACAGACAGAGTTTCTTTCGAATTTATAATATTAGTATGGAAGTATGGATAGTAAGTTTGAAATCGCAAACACATCAATGCTCATGGTTTCTCTATTATGAAAAAAGGCAACAATTCAATATTGTCGAAAATCAATGTTTTAATGTAATTTAAATAATAGCCGAGCACAAAGCTTGCCTAAGCTTACAATATAATTTCAGTAGTTTCCTGAGCAAGTATTTTTTCAAGTTCCAACAACCCGTTCCCCTTTTTCCCATCACTAAAACTTAAAGAAAAACTTATTCAAGATTACTTACTACTTACCCTACGATTTTCCATAAGAAACTGCATTTCATAATAAAGAATCTTCTAAGTTCCTAAGAACTTGTGCTTAAGTTTTAACTCCTTCCTTTTAGTTTTAATCCTTGATACCCTGTTCGTGTTCAGGCTTGCTGTTGATTGAGTCTTCTCTAAAGATGGCTATAATGAGCGTTCTAACGAACATAATGTCTTAATCAACATGCTTTGCAGGAGGCTTAGTATCGCAGTACAATATCATGAGTGGGGCGCTGTTTATCTCGTCTGTTTGTCTGTCGGTTATCCATCTCGTTCGTAATCCTTTAAGCTTGGTTATACTTAGCAACCTGCTTAAACCATGTAGTAATGTTTATCATGTAATATTAGTCTCTCAATGTGTGTATCTAAATTTGATTGATAAGTACGAGTAAATCATTTCTATTCAAACCAATCATTCATATTGAAAGCTAGGACAATGTGACGTTGAGATTTTTTTTTATGTAAAAAAAGTAGACAGATTTTTTTTTTTCTCATTAGGTTTTTAAATAAATAGTGAGTTTTTTGGAATATTTTAACATGAATAAAGAAAAAAAAATGTGCGGCTTGATTCTTTGGCATGGTCTCATTAATATCCTACAGTTATGGGATATCAAAAAACACGTTGTTTATGATGATATTTTGTAAAAATACAGTTTGTAGAGGTTAGGTTTGACTTTCAAAAGTGCCTTTTATGTGTGTATAAATTATTTGACTTTGACTTTGTTATCATCTTCCTGCCCTTGTCTCATGTTACTTGGGCTTGGACACGTTTCCTCTTACTATGCTCCCCTGTCAACCGTCACGCTATCATTCACTCCCCTCTCTTTCATAATTATAATTCCTCACACAATCCATCCATCTTTTCTTCGGTCTTCCTCTATAAAAGTATGGAAGTAAAAGACATGTTGTGCTAAAGCGCAAATAAAGGCAAGAAGAATGAAGATGTAAAAAGCCAGTTTGTTATGGATTACTTAGAATTACTATCATTCAGTTTGAAGATACAAAAACTATAATTAAAATCAACCCTTTTGCTTCAGCTGAAAAACTCACATAGAAAATAATATAAGCTTTTTATTTCATGAAGCTTAAGTTCCATATAGAAAGAAAGATATAAGCTTTTTTTTGGGACACGCACAAGAAAATAAACAATAAAAACAAACAACAAAATCAATAAAACAAGTAATAAAAAATAAAAAAAACAAGGTGTTAAAGGAGAAGAAAACCTGTGCGAGCCCAAATAGCTCAGCATAATGCTACGACACAACACACGCCGAACACAAACTAACACTAACAACACTTTCTTCATAACTTCATGTAAACACGTAGCCGCGAATAGTTTTATTATTCAACTACTTCGGCGAATATCTTATGAGGTGGCGTTACTAAGTTAGCCTAACAAGGTTTCTTGAATTACATTTTATAATTCATAGTTTGAGGCCCATTGAACTAAATATGCTAATGGATAAGAGAATTATGAGGGTTGGATGAGAAATGTTACCATTTGCGGTAGTATGATTAATTATGATTAACTGTCTTTTGGTTTATGGTCTTGTGGTAGTTTAATAATAGGATTATCAAAATTAGTAGTGGTATGCCTCTAATAATTTACTGTTGATAACCCCGTGTCTGTCCGATGATTCAACAGTAATTTTCATCCTTTTAATTTAATTTTTTAATCATTTCGAATGAGACTTGAATAATATTTTGAGTTCCAAGTGGAGTCGTGGCCCAATGGTATTAGCCCCGAATTACGAATTTCGAACCTAGATAGGCGCTTTACTTTATGTAAATAATTTCATCACCACTGCTTTCAACACGGTGAAGGAAAACAGCGTGAGGGAACTGGCATGTCCTAGACCCAAAAATGAGAGGAAACCTGTGTCGCAGCAGTACAGAACAATCAGCCTACAATGTTCCCAACATTGTAGGCTGATTGTGATGAATATTTTAAATATTCATCAATTAAGTTCCCTATAAGTGATCTAACAACGATAACATTACAGGCAGTGGCTCAAGAATGCTAAGTCACCCAAGGTAAATGTAACGTAGTTATTACAGAATGTATTCTGACGAAATACTAACACACTTTCCACACAGCCATAAAACAGAAATAGTAAATCACATACACACTCCTAAATACAGTAACGTTAATTAACCCTAACTAAGACACCTTGACATCACAACTTTCAAGGCCTCATACCGAGGTGCCAAAGGTCAGGCAGCTTGATCCGTAAATAGTAAACTTTGATTAGATTTGTTGTACCCAGTCCCAGCCTGTCCATTAGAATGCAAGCCAGGGACAGTTGTGTAATTGAATTTTTCCAAGTCATTGAGCATGAATATTCCTCTTTTTTTGTACCATTCGTACCCGCCACCTCTTTTATAGTTCGCGTCTGTGATGCGTGGAATATAAAAATCGAAATGGATTCATTTTTTATGAATGTACCACGTTCGCAATTTATGGTTCATATTTAATGCAGTCCATGAGTGGTCTGGTAACACCTTGCTCGATTGGGATGTTTACCTGTAGGATTGATCAATATTGATCCTGATATTTTTAGTGGAGGAATGATGCGAAATGTTTGGTGCAAATCGGAATCGGTTTTATTTTCTTATTTGCGTGGATTTTTTTAGTATCAAAGTTTGAAAAACATAATTTAAGTTTTTCCATTGCTGCGTATTTAATCCAACTGTTAGATAAATAACTAGCTGCATGAAAAAAAAAGTTATCCTTAAATAAAAAAGAAAAAAAGACACGTCGATAAAACAGAAAAAAAAACTAAAATACCCGATAAAAATCGTATGGCTATTAAACCTAAAATGAACACGAACTGAATTGCAGTTAAAACTAGCACTTTACACACTACGTACAACATTTTAATTGGCATCATAAAAAGTACGCAGTTAGTACTCCAATTTTATTTTGACACGAGTCTCAAATAAAATTGCTATCCGCGCTAAAACCAAGCTTCGTACGAAAAAAGGGATTTCGTTCGTTTCGTGTTCACAAAGGTTTCAGTATGTAAGCGGATTTACTGGAAGATTAAGAAATATAAGCGAAAATATAAAGTAGGCACAATATTCTTAACAATATCAGTGGATTTTGGTTTAGTAGATTTATGCATAAAAGGTAATCTCAAGAAATTGAATATTCCCTTAGATAAGTAAGATTACTTTTTTTCACTCACTTAATAAAATCTTGTTTCTTTTTTATGTTTCACAAGTAACTGACTGGGTTCTTCCAACATAAGAGTCGTTTGCATTAAAAGTTATGTACTCCAGTTAAGCTTGACTTTTTCACTCTGTTTCGACGGTCAGAACATTTCCATTCGTGTAAATTACTATCAAAGTATATTTTATAAACGTATTTCAATAATATATGTAAATTACTTTTGAATTAATTACAGGGGGGCCAAGTTATTTCCTTGTGGCACACCACAAACCAAATAACCACATAACAACCCATATCATTCAAAATTTAATGACCTAATAATTCCATTGATACAATCTAAAAACTGTCACAATCAACGACCTTTATCAGGGCATTATCTTCTATTTTTCCCGAAAATATACTATGGCATACTTTATCAAATGCATAAGGTAAGTCACGCTAAGTGGGGTGGGCACTGAAAATAGCTTGTATTTTCTATCGGCACGTTGCTACCACGGCTGTGAATAACCAAACAGACCTGTTCAAGTAGAATTTAATCAACTTAGACACGCGACCTCTCACGCGAGCGCTTTCCTCGTTGCCAGCAATTATCATGTCGATTTTATACTGATTGTGTTTTTGTGAGCCTTGAGTGGCAGACTTTCCCTTGACTTTTTTTGTAGCGTGTAAAGCTTATTGATTTTGGAATGTGTTATTTTTTATGCCTACAAAAGGATCTATCAACTATTTGAAAATGCACGATCAAAATGGTTGCGCTTTAAAAACAAATAAAAATGCGGACTTGCAGATGATGGTACAAGATTTATAGGTGAAAAGTATTTCAAATAGTCATAAAAACCAGTGTTCTCCAATACGTTGTAAATCTATGTTCGAATGGACTATCCGTGGCTTTTTTCTTTATTGCGCGGCTCGCAGATGTCACATCGCATTGATATACTGCCTATGCAGCCATTAGAACATCATAAAACGGGATATTCCTATTATTTCTGATGGTGGAAATAAAAATACTCAAATAATTGCTCCATGCCCTAGTTGGAACAAAATAACAGATGTGTAAATGAAATGTATTTTTTTTTATAGTTTTGTTATATGAATGTTTTTGTGGTTCAGTTGCTGCAGCAATTACGGCTATGCTACCTATGGTCCAGGTTAAAATAACAAATAATTGACAGTTATGAATAAAGTTTTCCTAAATTAAGCTATCGGTGCACAAGATTTTTATAACACAAACGTCAGTGTAGGAGTTTCTGTTACTAAAGTAAAAACTACTTCTAATAGACTAAAACTTTTCCAAACCTTTCCCAAAATATCGTAGAAACTAAAACCAAAAAATTGTACGTCAAAAGCTTTTTCTAACTAAGTTGTAAATCTATGTTCAAATGGAATCCCGCGGCGCCTCCCGCTTTTTTCTTTATTGCTCGGCTCACAGATGTCATATCGCATTGATATACAGCGTGTGCCTCTATTGGGATACCATAAAACACGTCAATAGATGGAACAGAATCTGTGAAATGTCGATTCTTGATGAGAATCGTTGTTATAATCTCTTTGCGATTGATTTTAACCGTTTTTAGTTTTTAATGGAATGCTTTAACACTTTTTGGGACACTAAATACCCATAGACGTCATAACAATAACCCTTCAATTGTATCTCGTTCAAGTGTTAATACATGTTCCGGACAGTATTCAGTTGATAATAAGCCTCCGTCCGTATCACAACGCGACTTCTTCTTCCATACATTTCTATTAGCCGTATCATCTGAGTAGCACCTCCTGTCAAGTCAACTAATTAATTATAGTTAGTTTTTTGTAAGTCGTCACATCATACTTTGAAGTGAAACCATTGGTTTCATTTCAAAGTATTTTTTGGTTAAAACGTTTACGGTCAACCATTTTGTAATTAGAATTACCTACTTCTAAAAATAGTGTTGTTATAACTCTGATGTAACCTTCGCTTTTATTCTTGTGACGGATTAATATCGAGATGTTTTGGGAATATTTCGTATTAATCTTGTTAATACGAGTACATGCCCACTTGGCCCAAAATGCCTCGGCCCAAACCCTCTATACTCCTTCGTGTAGGCGTTTCATACAAAGTAAATCATTATAACGAAATTATCTTTCATTGACCTTTTCCGTTGATTTGTATAAGTGTTCTCACAACTTCAATACTATTCCACCTATTAACAGTACAAACAATTAACACAATTACATAAATCTGATTTAGTATTTTTTTAGCATAATCAGCCTATAATGTTCCCACTGCTAGGAAAGACCTCCTCTCGGTGAGAGGGAGTGGGCCGTAATCCACGAGGCTCAATGCGGGTTGGTGGGTGTCACATGTCTTGGAATTTTTGGTTCTAGGACTTGCTGGTTTTTTCACGATGTTTTCCTTCATCGTTTTGAGAGCAGTAGTGATAATTTATATAAAGTGTCTGTCTGGGTTCGAACCTACGATGTAAAACTTGTCGCGGCCGATTCCACTGCTCCTCCTTCCATTTTTTACGTAGTTAATTAAACGAACTCTAAATTTTACAGAACCCTGATTAATACACATCCATTTCACAATTTTCATTAACAAAGTAAAACCAAACAATTAATTCACTAATTACAATCTCATTTACTTTGCTTTAATCTTACATTATCGTTACAGCAAAGTACGCTTGATTAGTCTCTGCTCAAGTACCCATGTATCCATTAAACAAATTGAAAATTAAACTTCTCAAATGATTTTGTAATAATGCGAGTGAAATGTGAGACGCCCACAAAGGTTTGAACTTAGCGTAAACTTTGTAGACTACAATGAGTAAAGTACGAACAAAAGACGCTTTCCCATCGTATTTGATATTATTTATTAATACTTTGGAAGTTGACATCCAAGAATTTTGCCTGGAGTTTGTGGAAGGTAAGTAACTTCAACGCTAATTTGGATTGTACACTCATAGCAAAATACGTTTGTCACTTTAAGGGGGATGCGCTAGGGTGGCTCGCGAAATTCGAATTTTCTTACGTTTTTTGCAATTTGCAGGTCAGTATCAGGGTGTATGTTAATATAAATATAATTCGCGCTCGTAACAAATATGGATTTACAGAATTATAAACATTAAAATCAGCAATACAACTCTCTAAGCTCATGTAAGTGTATTGATTGACTATTTCATGAAATCATGACATTTGGCACTTTCATGAACTTAGAGAGTTGTATTGCTAATTCTTATATATTATTCAACATACAACCTGATACTGACCTGCAAATTGCAAAAAACGTAAGAAAATTTGAATTTCGCGGGCTACCTTAGCGCATCAACCTTAAGTGCTATTTTTGTCTGCTAATTCCATGATAAAATCTGCTTTACCGATTCAGCATTACATGTATTACGTCGTAATGTCGATACCGGAGAAAGACATTCAGCCATCTTCTTTATTTACATGTCAGTCCGAATTAAAATATGTGACACGGACAAAATCTGATTAAATTAAAATCAAATTGATTTATAGGTTATGAAATGATAAAGCTATTAAAAAGGTTTTATGTTGATGCTAACTCGACATTGATCAAATGAGTGTCCTATTTTGATTTGATTTTTACGGGGTGTCCTGCGTGAACGACGAATATGACGCGACGCGACGCTGCGAACGCGACGGACGCGATCAACTCAACGGCATACCCTGCTTGCAGCCTATACGGTCAGCCAGCTGCGAGACGCGACGTTACATGTACTTGTTTTGATAGCGACCAGACGCGACACCACGAACTACGAACATACATCCATGATTCGAGAAGTAATTACCAAAATCACGTAGGACATTTGTCGCGTGTAGCATCGTGTCGCGTCGCGTCGCATCGTAGTCGTCGCTCACGCAGGACACCGTTACTATCAAGTAGTCAAAATAAAATTTATATACAATAGTCTGTTCAGTCGTAGCTTCAAATGGTATTGAGTGTCCTGACTTGATAAATAAAGGAAAGAATTTGAAAACTGACGAAGATATAAAAGTCTTGACTTCGAAGTACTAACTGAATTAGCGTAGCAGCTGTTGAATATTCCTCCATTTCTTATTATCAATTGAAAGAAGTGTGTATTCATTCATGTTAAGAAGCAAGCTCCTTGTGCAACTGGAAGCCTAGTTCAATGTATGTCACTGTGAACGGAACGGTATTGCAATTAGTATTCCATCCATTTCAACATCTGTGATCAGAGATATAACATCCAGAGGTATTATAACCACGTACCTATGTATCACGTTCAAGACTCAAACTTAGTTAATTATTCAAGTTAAAGTGACAATGCTAAAAGTCTGAAATGTTTGAAGTCTGAAGTATCAAATTGATATTAGGGTCATCAAAATAATTAAGTACGGCACTCAGACTAAGGATCCTTAATTCTAGGAATACGTTTGATTAAATTGGGTTGGAGTTTTTGTTGCTACGCACGAAAACGATCGTTGTAATGCGCACAATTTACTACTAATGAATCGTGTATTTTTTTGTGGTTAACTTAGAGCAAATAAAATCACTACAATTTACTAATCGAATCGCCATACTAGCGTAGATAGGTTAAATTATTTTACTACGCGCCGAGCTACGGCGGCGGCGTAGCGTACCTACCTACGACGCTACGCCAAATGCTACGACACTATTGTCTCCGTGTCTATATATCTATTTAATTTGGCCCATATTGTTCCATTGCTGGGCAAAGGCCTCCTTTCTACACACGTCTGTCTACTGTCATTATAATATTTGCGAAGCGATTTTTTTTCCCGTCAATAACGAGTCACAGATCTACAGCGTAGCGTACCAACGCTACGCTGTAGAGCGGCGCATAGCAGTGCTACGACAGCATGTTGTCTCCATAATATTGGACAAGTTAAACCTGTAATGCCTAGTGTGTCCATATGGAATCGTAATTAGTAGCATTTTTTTTGTTTTTGCGACAGCAAAACCCATGGATTGAATTTAACATTTTCACAAAAACGCCCAAAGTTACTACAGTTCCACACCCAAAACAATTCAAAACAGAAAAAAAAAATCGTGTCAAAACCCTCGTACACACTTGCCTGTAATGACAAGCCATCAGGCTGTTCAATGGTGGCGCCATTAATATTAACTACAATAGTCTGTCACTCACAAGCGCGGCTTGTTAACATTTCGTGTATTGTGTCAATCACGCGAGAATGTGCGCTGTATGTGTAGTCGAGACTTTATTTGTGGGTAGGCAGATCTCGTATTATTAACATTTTATGTATCTACCCATCATGCGAATAAAATTTTTGATTATGTAAGGATCGTAGCAGGCTGGTGGCATTCTGTAGTTTCTGTCTACCCCATATGAAGATGGCGTGAGTTTATGTGTATGTGTATGTATGTCACTCAGCGCACTATGGAGCGCTTATGCTCGGAGTTTTTTTTAAGGATAAAATCAGGAATGAAATTTTGCAGAAAGAACAGGAGTTACCGACATAGCTTGCAGCGTAAGCAAGCCGAAATGGTCTGGACATGTTTGTCGAAGGACTGATGGCCGGTGGAACAGTCCAGTCTTGAAGAGAGACGCCCCCCAGCTAGATGGACCGTCAACCTTTAAAAGGTGGCTGGGACAGTCTGAATGCGAAAGGCGGAGAACAAGTGTTAAGGTTTGCCTATGGCATTAAGTCTGTACATTTGTGTGCTTAAAGTATTAAATAAATAAATAAGTGTTATGGCGCAGCCTAGGAGAGGCCAATCTGCAGCAGTGGACTGCGATAGGCTGAGTTGAATGACTACCACCTAGTAAGAGGTTCAAATCCAACTCCTGAAAACATACCTTCGTTACTTCTAGTTTCTATTCATCTGCCTAGCCTTTTCCCCACTATGTTGGGGTCGGCTTTCAGTCTAACCGGATACAGCTGAATACCAGTTTTTTACATGGAGCGACTGCCTATCTGACCTCCACAACCCAGTAACTGGGTAATACGATACCACTTGGTAAGACTGGTTGTCAGAATTTCGGGCTTCTGACGACTCGTAACGATTGTCAAAGATACACATAATAATATGACAGCCGGGACCAACGGCTTAACGTGCTTTCGGCACGGAGGAGTCTCGGTATGTGAGGTCACCCATCCACATACCAACCTCGGCAAGTGTAG
The DNA here is from genome assembly GCA_947363905.1 of Lithophane semibrunnea. Classification (NCBI taxonomy): domain Eukaryota; kingdom Metazoa; phylum Arthropoda; class Insecta; order Lepidoptera; family Noctuidae; genus Lithophane; species Lithophane semibrunnea. The sequence goes on from OX376194.1 coordinate 16,006,936, forward strand.
CTTAACCTGATGGATCGTCTCGTGCGGCTGTTATTACGAAGCAACGAGCTCCTTCTAGTTTCTATTGTCAGTGGTTTTCAGCCTTAATTTATCTTTCAGCTTTATGTTTAACAAAATTAATGTTTTAAAGGATTAACCAACACCTACCGGTTTCTGATCTGACGCATCTAATTAAATTAGTTCGTTATCCGAATAAGGGTCTACATAGTTTTATGAAATACACCGAGGATCAAATTTTGAACGCAGGCAGAGCGTGCAGTGTTATCGTTCACTTCAAATTTATTCAAACTGAGTTTAAATATTTCAATTAAAACTAGGAAAAGTTTAGGAGAAGCTTAAATTAACATGTAGATTTTGATGTCTATTCATAATCTTCGTCGTCTAATTGGCATGGGGTGGTAGTCTGGTTGTCTTCTCTGTAATGATAATGCGATGAGAATATTTTTAACGAATTAATTTAATTTTTCTGTAATCATAATCAGCCTATAACATTCCCACGCGGGCCCAGTGCGGGTCGGTAGATGTCACATGTCTTCGAATTTTTGGTTCTAGGACATGCCGGTTTTCTTACCATGTTTTCCTTTACCGTTTTGAGAGATTAAATAATTTACACAAAGCGCCTGTCAGGGTTCGAACATACGACCCACAACTCGTAATCACGGCCGTTACCACTGGGTCACCACGGGTCACTTAATTTTACTGTACTTACTGATAAACTTCTTGCAGGTTTTAGGCATGATATTTAAACACGTGATAGTTTAAGTCTCAAGATTGACTGGACCGTTCCTGAAGGTACCCATCAAATCACATGAAACAGAAATTCTATTACGGAAAATTAGAACACGATGTACTTAATGTGATGAAAAAAGAAAAAAGTATTATAATAATCAACTTAATACAAATGAACTCCCAAACAGCAACACAAAACAGTTGCGTGCTACAAAAAGAAAAATGCTCAAGAATTCCTGAGTGACGTGAGGTAACAAATAATAATCATAAGTTGGCCTTATCGCGCCCTTCATAAAACCATCAGGCCGTATCTTCATGCAAAGTCGAATTTAATGGAAAATATCAAAGTAAGAAGTGGGGAAAAATAGTCCTTTATGACATTTGGTAAATGGTTGAATTTCTGTGATTCTTGTTTGAAGAGATACTCGTTTCGAGAAACTCATTGTGGTCATTGTTCCAAACAATAAATGTGGCCTGTAGCCTCTATCCTACTAATATTATAAATGTGAAAGTTTGTGTGTTTGTTTGTTTGGATGTTTGTTCAAAAACAGGTAAATGGATTTGGATGAAATTTGGCAAACAGATAGTTTATAACCTGGATCAACACATAGAATACTTTTTATCCCGATATTCTCACGGGATCGAAACTTACGCGGGTGAAACCGCGGGGCGCAACTAGTAGTCGATATAGCTAGGTACAGTATACAGGCTGTAAGGGTAAACAGTCTTGTCATTCAAACCATGGGTAGTTGACTTAAATATAAAAATAAACCACGAAAACAACAAAAAAAAAACGTTATTTTCATTAAAACATTTAAAAAAGTTTCTACCCGACACCGTGCTCGCTAGCGAAACAGCTGACTAACTGAGGGAGGGGTCGCGCTCGCGGCCGGTCAGGTCACGTCCCGCACCCCCCGCCCGTGTTGAGACGGAAGTTCGTTGCCCTAGCGCATAGAGCAACGAACTTGCGTCTTTGGTGGAAAAATGTAGTTTAAAAAAAAAGAAAAAAATAGTTGTAATTTTCCATTGATTTTACGTTTTATAAATGAAACCAAACCACTGGTTGCAAGGATAACGGTGTTTACCCTAACACCCTGTATTATGTCCTAATTGTCCTAATGAATATCTGGGGATAACATTTTAACAGACATGACAAAAAGGCTGAACAATCGTAAGATACATAATCATAAATCATAGTAAAGTATAGGAAAATAACGGAAAGAAAATCGTTACTGGCACATTACACGTGGGGGTTTTGAGAAATCACACAAATACGTCATGAATTTTGCTCTCACCAAGCTTTTTAATAATGTGACTACTCACATTAACTCGAATACGACAACCTTTACCTTCATTACCTAACATACGTAAATACACTCAACATTTCCATTACGCTATATCTCACTTAATAATTAATCAGGCTACGAGGTTACCTGTCAAAATGACTTTTTAACATCTCAAAAACATCGGGCAAAAATGGGAACAGCTAAGTTTTTGTTTGGACACAAAACACCTCGAATTTTAATGAAGGTGAGACGAGAGGACAATTAAAAGTTTTACATAATTCAGTTGTGTGTCTGAAACGGGGGTGGGGGGGACACCCTTGGCATCCAGCCCCCCACATCTGAGCCTGAGTTGATTACGAGATACGACTTTTTGAAAATTTAATTTGCCAAATTCTGTTGGAGTTTTGGCATGATCGCTTTGTGGTTTCTGGTTATTATTTCGGGAATGTTGTTGTTGAATTGTGTTGAACCCTACTGTGTTTCCCGTCTCTATAATTATGTTATGTCATGATTGTGGCTAGCAACCTCACTTCACTCACTTGAATAATTATATTACAGCTCCAATCATTGGCTACAATGCAGTGCGTGGTTACGGTACAATGTACTTTTTTGTCAAATGTTTTCTCGAAGCGATTGTTAAGTATGCTCAAATTCAACAATCTGCCCTCCCAACTCTGTTGGGGTCGGCTTCCAGTCTAACCGGATGCAGTTGAATACATACAATAGTATTTTACATGGAGCGACTGCCTATCTGACCTCCACAATCCAGTAACTGGGTAATACGATACCCCAAATACTGGTTGTCAGACTTTTGGGCTTCTGACAACCCGTAACGACTGTCAAATATCTACGAATGACATCCGGGGCCAACGGCTTAACGTGCTTTCCGAGGCACAGAGGAGTATGTAAAGATGGCCACCCATCCATGGTCCAACCCCGAGATTACCCTGATGGATCATGAGCTTTTTAGTCAAAATATGAATTGCTATGGGAAGCAACAGCATGGTAACTACATAGCATCTTGTTACCGAGTCCACAATTTCAAAGGCGAAAAAATTGTTTCACTTTTTAGGATTTTTAGGTCATTACTTGGTCCTTTAGTCATTTTTTAGGACATTACTTGGTCCTTTAGTCCGCATAATGATATAACAACAAATTAAAAGGACCAAGTACAAAACCCAGCTGGTCCTTTTCCACGCCCTTTAGTGTCAATTATAACGTAAAGCTGCGTATATTTACACACGCCATAATCGCGTGACTAACACGATGGTTATTTAGCTATAATAAGGCTATACTGGGTCCGTAGGAAAATATTATTGTTTGCAGTAAGGGCTTGAAAGTAGTAAAAATATTGTTAACACTCCTTGCTTGACGACTGGGGATCGATACCTGTAATTACTTTCATTAGGGATTAAAAGTTACTAAGATTACCTACCTTAGTACTATTATGAAGAAGTATAGTAGTTAGTATCTTTATACATCTAAGTTGAGTCATACTGTAACACGAATGAAAACCACATTGAAATAAATTCATGAAAATTTCCATTAAAGAATGGAAATTTTCATGAATTTATTTCAATTTTACGGATGTATTTGGTTATATGACTTTACAAGTTAAAAAATTATATCGATGTGTTGGAACATGCAAATCTGATACCTATTGGTTCAAAACAGGTTTTATTCGTTTCAAAATATTCGTATCACTGTTTGTCAGTTCTGTTTTGTTTTTAAATTTCATTTAATATCACAATAACTATTGCAATATTCGTTATTGATATCTTACACTAATTTATTTTATAAATAATACATACACATATTGCAATATAATACATTACATCCGTCACCTCATACCTCAGGTCCAGTTGAAAACCACCGTCAGGCACTAGTTGTCTGGCATATTTGCTGAACTTGGCCTGTTTGGTGCAGCCGTGAGGCACACTTTCCTGCAAACCCTTTTTTTTTTTTTTAATTTCTTTTTTACTTGTAGTATAATAACTTGTGTTGAGTGCCTTTCAGTCTTTGCTAAATACATGCATTTTCTTCTTTCTTTCTACACACTAGTGATGTGTAAGTCCCATGTAATAGGGGGACAAACCTATTGCCACTCCAGGAGCTCGGAGTTTAGATTTGTGCCCGGGTGGCACAAATCTAAACTCCGAGCTCCGGGAAATTCCTGATGGAAAAACCTAGCAACAATTTGCACGATCTAGGAATCGAACTCAGGGTCTCATGCTTAACAGCCGATAGCGACCACTAGAAGGTTGTTCATTTAAAAGTAAAGAAACCTAGAAACTCACACCAAATTAAAAACCAAGACAGAGCGCTGCAAACAAATACAGTGAAGCATGCCAAAACTACACCTCCGCTTTATGCATACACGCTCACACGCACACATTTACAACCATTTACAATAGAACTACAATCAAACTACACCACACTAAGTGCACACATATTTACGAAACCGGCCTCACGTCACTGTTGACAGTGCTCTGTCTTGATTTTTTATTTTGGTCTGAGCCTAGACAATCAAGCATGACGATTTTTAACTTCATTAGTTATTAATCAATTCCATTGACCATTTTCTTCATTCTTCAAAGCACCTATAACTATAAAACCATATAAGTGCTCTAGATATTAACTTCAATGAAGCCTTGAGGGCCCTTCATGAAAGAAGGCACACTTAAGCTGTCGTTTGATGATACCTGTCCCCTTGAAACGATATAAATCGAACTTCATTTTTTCTTCATAACGTAGATAATATGAAACTTCATATTTTTTTCCTGTAATCTGTTTCTTTATAATCAATAAATAGTACATTGTGATACGAGTGTGCTCTTTTGGATATTACGGTCGAGGCGGTATTTTAAGCGATAAGGTAGCCGAGAGTGTAATAATCAATGCACACGCGTTTCATACGACGTTTTTCAACACACTTACGAGAAAAAAAAAACAGACTTGTTGTAAGAACTTATGCTACAATAACGTACCTAACAATAGAGATGATAGATGTATAAAGTTTAACTGACCTTTGTTGCCAGGTACTGACTATCAGGAGTTTCTTTACAAACTTTTATGGTGGTTGGTGGCAATACTTTACATTTTGTATTTTTGATAGGTAATAAAACCACACAACGAAAACGATAATAAATATTCATGGAAAATGGCGCGCTGGCCGCTGGCTGGCTTTGTTTTTTCATAGGTGTAAATAAAGGCACTGGCAAAACCGTTAGACAGCCTATACAAAAAAAAATTATATGATTAAGAAAAAAGAATTACAAAAAAAAATATTATCACTAAACGTACCATGGCGGAGTCAAATCTATTTATTATTATTTACGCTCTTTTCCCCTATGTGAAATCGACATTTTTAATAAAATTACAAAAATGTTAACAAATATTTATTATGATTAATATTTGGCGGCTGGTTTTGTTTTTTCCGCTAGCGATACGCGCGCGGGTGTAAATAAAGGCACTGGTAATACCGCTGAACAGCCTACATAAAAATATAATAATGTTAATAATACATATTACGCAAATGGGGTTAGGGTAGTGAACAATATAGACTGAAATTGCCACAGACGATATAAACCCTTATTTAATAGTACAGATAGAGTTTTACTCCGCGCGAACGCACACGGGCAGGCCAGCGCGATTCGTCTAGGCTGGTCAAGTAGCCTGGGGGCCAAGTCTACTAATTTACAAACGGCCAATGCGCGCGTGCCACCCGCGGTCTTACTGGAAAAAAGCGCAAGTCTCTGCTCGGGTGTTCATACTAATTCAATGTATAGTAAGTCCCATGGGTATGCATGGGATTTTTTTTTACCATAACTAAACGCCACTGATTTGCTTGGTTCTTTTTTTTAAATAAAAACTTGCTTTTAAGCGCTTATCTTTGGTAAAAACCTTCACCAAAACCAATTTCTATTGGATACTAATTCCATGCAGGCATGATTGTACTTACTAATTCCATACTGCCATGTCTTTACTCCGACTAGTAAATAGTTATCTGTGGCGCACATTAAAGTAAAGTAAAAAGCACGCTTCCATAATACACTGAATTATGAACCTAAAAGCGGTTCAATAAGAGCCACTTTACGAGCAAGTGTGTTGAAAAACTTTTTATAAAATAAAAACCAACCGACTTTGTAAAAAGTTCAATTTTTAGTTGTGGTACATACCTGCTATGTAATTAACAGTGACGGAGTCAAATAAAATATCGTCTACATAGACTAAGTGGGAAAAATACGTAATTATTGGAGCTAACTCAAAAACTACGCGAGCAAAGTTTATAAAATTTATATGGGACCACTTCTGAAGTATAACCTACAAAAAAAAAGAATCATCAATTTTTTAAAAAAAATTATTGTATTTAGATATACTCGTATTGTGGTTAATATTGCTGATTACTGTTATCGTTTTGTATGCACGAGTTTCTGTGACAATTAAACCTATTTTTCTTTCTTTCTTTCTAGGTGATTACAAAATAGACTGGCATCTTAGTTTGAAAATAGATTGATTAAAAAAAGGTGCCTTGGAGTTTCTTGCCCGTTCTTCTCTAAAATACAATAGACGTAAATATATTTAGTAACCTATTCCGCTTAAATATTCTTCAAAAGTCAACAAACCCTGTAAGAAATCGACACGTGTTTCACCTCTCAACGAGGCATCCTCAGGATGACGATTGACCAATTGCAAACCAGAACTCGACGTGTTGCCACACCGAGCGCTTAGGGATTTTTATGACTCTTGAAGAATAGTTAAGCGGAATAGGTTAATAAATATATGCGTCTATTGTATTTTATAATGGATTACCGCAAAGTCACGCCTGAATCAATTAATTATCGTTCTTCTCTATACAGATCTACGTTTTGGAATAGGCAACTAGCTTCAACTTTCTGACTAACTAACAGGCTCCTTGAAAATTCAAAAAATTGAAAATTGAAATTGTTTATTGGAAAAAAAAGCTTTGTGTTTGATAATAATAATGGAAAGAAAGAGTTCCTTTTAAAATGCACCGACCTTTCCAAATATTATATTCTAAAGAAATTATACATTATCTATGTTATCATTCGTATGACATCATGAATGACTAACGTACGATTCATAGAGGCATACAATGGGCAGGCCCCACCAAATACATGTTTATGTCATAACCAGCCCAAAACCGTGCTTTGTAGCCACACAACTCAACAACGAGTTTAGGCTCTATTTTTTGTTCTGTAAAGTTTATATTTGTGTGAAAAGGCAGCAAAAAGGCTTAGTTTCATTTCATGTTCATTTATCTTTGTGACTCAAGCGTCGCATAGTCAATTAAACACTGACGGATAAAAAAAACGTTGGTTTTTGCCGCTTGTGCGATGTGTCGCCTGAAGTGGATGAGGAAATGGTGTTATGGTTGCCATGGAAACGGGTTTTTTTGTGTTTTTTGGAATTTCCAAGGTTCGTGAAAAATATACGACCGTCATTTTTTTTTTAAACTTTATTTAGAGAACTTTTCGGCCCAGCCTGCAAGGCTTGCAATTGACAAGTCACTTTTCCTTACTTTTACCTTTTACTACCGGAATTAAGTAGGGGAGAGCGTAATTAAAATGTCATACTGTCTGTGTCAACTTGAAATGATTGGCGTAAAGACAATGATGTTTTAATTTATGTTTAGCTGTAATTGAATGGGGAGTCTTCTTGCATTTGTGGGTTTAGTATAAAACCAATGTAGTTTTTGACTTGAAACAGTTTTAGATTATTATTTACTGGTCCTTTTAATAAACATTTTTAATCAAGAAAACATTACATCAGTTTCCTTATGTTAACCTTAGGTTATAAAACAAAATAACATAATAAATATTGTAAAAAATCATATTAAAACAGAGTTATTACCCAATTTAAATCTCCCCTCGTAGCTGCATTATTAAGATTTATAAATTAAAACTGTGATTCACACAGTTTTAAATCATTAATTAAAATATTATTATGAATGGAAGATCGCCGATTTAATTAGTCTTCCTGTGAATAAGAAAAGGCTTGCAGAACGTCAATCATCAGACATGCCGCAATTTTTAGTGAACATTTAGAAGTGAACTAATAGAGTATTTTTTTGCAATTTAATGGTCAATTAAAATAATAGCTATTTACCGAAGATTGTATAGAGTATGGTCTTTTAGTAAACATCAACCATTCTAATAAAAATATACGTTGTCAATCCTGCTTTTCATTTAATTGAAAGTCGCCCTATATTTATCTTGAAAACGTTGTCAATCCTGCTTTTCATTTCATTGAAAGTCGCCCTATATTTTTTAAAGCCGCACTCATCTCTCTTTCATCTAATTTTCCCTATCAAAAGCCAATTCGATGGTTACCTTTGATTCTGCTCCTCAAGTTGATTACAAAAAGAGGCAGCCCTAACGAATAATTTTACACCCTATTAATCTTTAGTACACCGGAATTTCTGAACAGCCTACTTTTCCCGCTTTAATCGCTACTCTCAATCAATACATTCACGCTTATTATAAGAGTACCAAAAACCTTCTAAAATGTCCCCAGATTTATAAAAATTGAGGTAAAGTTGTCCAACTTTTAGTGGTATTTTTTTAGGAGCTCAAATAATATTTTTTTAGGGTTCGTACGTATTTTTCAAATGGATTTCGTTGGTGGTTTCAGTTCCAATTGGCTGTTACGAAAATGGAAACTTAAATTGACATACGAATTGTTTCACTGTCCACTCACTTTTACTACTGAAAATAGGATTATGAACCCGTATTGTGATTACTTTATTTTCTAAGCGAGAGTTACGACATAATGACTCGCGGTTCGAATTTCAAATTTTCGAATAGCTACGCAATGTCACTTAATTGGAAAGCATTAATCGTTGCTAAAAACACTTTCTAGATTCTAGTATATCCTAATTCCTAATCCTAACTAATATTATAAATGCGAAAGTTGTTGTTTGTTTATTTATTTTTATGTTACGTTTTCACTTTAACACGGCTTAACGGATTTGGATGAAATTTGGCACATGGGACACCAAGACCTGGAATAGGTCAAAGTCAAAGTCAAAGTTTTATTAATGCAATTTTTGGTGACACAACAGGGTCTTAAAAATATTGTATAGTAGCTCAAAAATCTACCCTATAAGGCATGCATTGTTATGTGACAATATTAGAAATTAAGTTAAACATTACATGAAACACAATGAAGTAATCAGTAGGACATAGTATATTTTTTATCCCGATATTCCCACGGGATCAAGACTTACGCGGGTCAAACCGCGGGGCGCAGCTAGTCCTAACTAATATTATAAATCCAAAAGTGAGTTTTTTTGTTTCTAACGCTTTCACACTATACCTAACGGCTAAATGGATTTGAATAGAATTTGGCACAGGTGTAAACCATAACCTGGAGATAGGAGTTTCATCTTGGATCGCAGACGAGTCGTAGGCAACAGCTAGTTGGAAATATATATACATTTACTATGGCCACGTGTCCACTGCACGTCCGTCACCCGCCCGCCGGGATCCCAGGGTATGAATTTTCGAGTAGTTCGGCGCGACCGCTTGAACTCGGCCAAAGATTATGTGATTGTGATGGCAAAAATAACGGTGGTTTTAAATGTGCAATTTTGCCCAATTATGCCCTTTAGCAACAACAGACACAATAGCACACAACACAATATTTGAAAAAAGGAATTGTTAAATAATGAATGCAACATTGTTCATTGTAATTATGTATAATAGCAACATTCTAAGACATACGTCAAAATGTTTAATGACAGTTGTGTATTTCCCCCTCTCACCGTTTTTGCCGCGCTTTCCAATAGACAGTGTTTTTTTTACCACTCAGTTGTTTTATTGTATTAAATAATCTCAGCTACACTAAACCACAAAAATCTTCAGGGATTCTCCGAAAAGACAACAGTATATACCAACCAACATCTAGAAAATCAACCTTTTCACCATTATAACTCACCCCTCAAACTTCCTTACACGTAAAAATAATATTCTATTTCATGCCGGCGGAACATAATATAATCCTTTTTTCGCTCGCAAAGCTTTTACATAGCAAAAAAAAACACGGTAATTCATTTGTCGTTGAATAATTGAATAAATCACGGTAATGGAACGGGTTTCAGCGAATGGATCTGTTTCCAAAATGGCTTTCGTTGTTGGATCATCTGTGAGAGTGGCGGTGACAGCGGTGTGGTGGAGTTAAGTTATTTAGTAAGAGTGTAGTATTAGTAACTAAGTGGTAGCTTTTACGACTAGGTATTTAAAGAAAATAAAATTTTGATCAATTTATTTATCACATTTTTTATTTATTTTGCAATTTTAAAACGGAACAAGACTGGTTTCATAATCAGAAGTTTTTGAAGAGAAGAACAGAGTTGCCAACTTATAATTAAAACAATAATTTTATTTTTGATATGCCAAGCAGTACCGATGTCAACAATTATTCTGCCAATGACAGAAATGAAATGGAAAAACAAAAATCTAAGCAACTCTCATCCAGCTAATATCGTCGCTCCACCTAGCCTGAGGGCGTCCTACCTTACGTTTGCCAATTCGCAGTCCCCACTAGAATACGTCTACCGCAACGATCATCGGTTCTACGGCTAATATGGCCGGCCCATTGCCACTTCAAGCTACTTATTCTGAGAGCTATATCGATAACTTTCATTCTCTGCCGAATCATCTGGTTACGGATTCGATCCTTCAGAGAGACTCCAAACATAGCCCGTTCCTTAGCTTGCTGACCGACCTTGAATTTATGGAGCAGTCGTATCGTGTCGTGAGTCTCCAAGAGTTGAGTTAAAAATATAGGAAAAGAGTTGTGTTACGAATTGAGAACCCGACTATTCATTTTTATCTAACTAATATTATAAACGCGAAAGTTTGTAAGTATGGATGGATGGATGGATGGATGGATGTTTGGTTGTTAGTCTTTCACGTAAAAACTACTGAATAGATGTGGATGAAATTTGGCAAACGGATAGTTTATTACCTGGATTAACTTTTTATCCCGTTAATCCCACGGGATCGAGACTAACGCGGGTGAAACCGTGGGGCGCAGCTAAATACTTTATAAATAAAAAAATTACATTATAAACTTGAAAGTTTATGAAGTTTTCCGATTGTTGCAACTACGGTTGATATTATTTATCAAAAGTCTATGAAATAATAATTTATCAACCGCCAGCAAAGAGTCCCCACAACATCTATCACTCACTAATTCCATAGGCGAGCCGTATCTCGTTACGTGCCAATACTCAGACATATCACTATTAATAAACTTCTGAATAATATTATTATTTTGACAGAAGACACATCTTTAAATGAACGATCTATCTTTATATCAATGGTACTCATATTCTTTTAAGCACTTTCAAGAAAATCATAGAGATTTTTGGAGAATAATTTAATAGACAATTAGCATTAAACGTTTGCTTTTTTTGATTGCTGAATGCCTGAAACCCTAGACAAAGTGACATTCTATCAGCGATAACGATGACGGAAAAGGCAAAAATGTATAGAATAGACATAAGCTATCGAAAAGCTTATGTCAATCTGTTGAAAGCCGTTGTAGAAATACGAAAGGCTTTCGAAGCGATTGTCACTTGTCTAGGCCCTCTGCTCTTGTCATCGATATCGCTCTTGGTGGAAAGCGATAGATGAGGTCTATGATGGAGCGAGCGTCCCCAGAAGATGCCTGTTCACTTTTACTTTATGCCTGTTTCTTTTTCCTCTATCATGACAATTTTGTAGAGTTCATGAGGTCCTATAAATAGCCTCCTAATCAAGTGATATACATAAATAATTATATTAGGCTTACTATTTTTGGCAAACATTGGCTTATGAATGAATATTTTCATCGCAAGATGAGAATGTTAACAAATAAAGATCCTGATTCTGATTCTGAATATTCTGTCTACTTTTGTGGGAGCAAGTCATCTGTAAGTCAACATAAATTCTTTTAAAATACAATAGACGCTGATATATTTAGTAACCTATTCCGCTTGACTATTCTTCAAGAGTCATAAAATGCGCTGGACGCAGAGAGACTCTGCGTCCAGCGCTCGGTGTGGTAGCACGTCGCGTTCTAGTTTGCAATTGGTCAATCGTCATCCTGAAGATGACTCGTTGAGAGGTGAAGAAACACGTGTCGATTTCTTACAGGGTTTTTATGACTCTTGAAGAATAGTCAAGCGGAATAGGTTACTAAATATATCAGCGTCTATTGTATTTTATAATGGATTTCCGCAAAGTCACGCCTGAATCAATTAACTATCATTAATTCTTTTGTTACAATAAAGGCAGTAAATTATTTAAACAAAATACGAAATGACCACATCAATACCAGCACGCCCCTAAAGCCACCCATACATCACACTAAAGTACCCCAATTCTTGACACATCAGTTAATAAGCAATCGCGAAAACAATTAACTGTTAGCGATATCCACCGGTATATTAATCCTAGAGAAATAAATACGGACAACGAGGCGTTAGGTATTAATATCTACTATCTGCTGTCCGTATAAATTAATCCGAGCCGTCAGTGGAGAATGTCGAACAATGCCGGAGGCGAATGTAGGACTAGAGTAAACTACCTACCAGTTTATGTTGACACATCGATGGGGTTTGTTTTTAGAAGTTATTTTAATTTTATTTACACTGATGAGAAACATAGTGAATAATAATGACACTTTACATTAAGTATGCATTACAAATAGTGAAAAATACAATATTAGCAACACATTAAATATAATAAATCCTTTATTCCATTTTTATACATCTATAGTACATTTCTAAATATTATCATTTAAAAAAATAAAATTAAAAATTATTATTAACCCTGTCACACAGTCTTCTCGCAAATCGCCTGACATTCCAACAGTATCACAGATGTCGGTGTTGATTATTTTGTTCATTAATAAGTAAATGGGGTTGTAATACCGAAATCCCACGATCCGCGATTTTGCGGACGGACACCGATGAGTCCGGACGACGGACCGTGGAAAGGTGTACGTGCGGGGTATTGCAGACTTCGGAAGTTCCTCGGTGCGCGGTGCGTGGCGGTCTGTGGTCGTCTGCCGTTGCCGATCCTCGGATTCCACCATTAGAGCTACAGACTGTTAAGCGTTGAGATCTTAGGTCTCCAATCCCTAGGTCGGAAAAAGTGTTATTGGGTTTTCCATAAAGTATTTTTCAGTAGCAACCTGAGGGCCAATTCTCTTACTTAAAAAAAGTTCACATTCAAGTCGCAATCTGTCCAACTTGTTAAAAAATTTGGTAAATTGATGGTTTTTTTTGACAGATTGCGAATGAGATGCAAATGTGAACGTTTTTAAAAATAAGGCAATTTCCCCGCAGGACTCTGAACATTGGATTTCAATACAACCGGCTAAATGTGTGTAAACCTCTAACTTGAAAAAGTTATGCCAAACTGAAAAAAACACCTCTGTATTGCGTTTCATGTAGTACATTTGCCGTAATGTTGGCTCCACTGTAAAATTAAAAAACGGACCTTTTATGTAGCTCCACTGCGGCGTAGCGTATTCGTATTGGTCCTAGAACAGTGGAGCCATCATTACGGCATAGAAACTATTTGATGAAACGCACTCTAAAAATGTATGGTTTATCTGTTTATATTGGTTGTCACTTTACTTGGCGTTCATGGGAATATTAGACGTGATTCTTTGTATTGAGATAGAAATATCCGATACTAAGCCTAGCTGATCATCAGAATCAGGGTCAATATGTCTTTATTTGAATTTATTTCCCTAATTTGTTGGGTGTCCAAATATGTTGGTCGCTTCGTATGTATTGATAGGTAGAGTTAGGTGGAAGGATAAAGGCTGAAATTAGTTTGGTAGTTGTAAAATTTGATACGAGGCTAAGTGTAGTTTGTGGGAAAGTGATATTGTGGATATTATAATGCCTTTGGAGTGCTCTCTCTTTTCGTGCAGTTAGTGACTAACCTGGTGTCAGAGTTTTAAAGCCGCAGAAGGGCCTCTGACTTGACTACACATGCCATCGAGAAATATCTCTCTCGTTTTTAAAGCAAGTGATACTATATTATAAAACCAAGTCCTCCGCCACATCTGTCTGTCGTCCTGTTTGCGATAAACTCAAAAACGACTATACTGATTTTCATGCTTTTTTCATCAATGTGGTTCTCGAGGAAGGTTTTAGTGTATAATTTGGCTGGTGAAGCCGCAGGCATCAGCTAGTATATTATATTATTGAGGTGCTGCAAACTAATAAAGTCCGATGTGAATTGAAATTGCGTAATATAATAAGATTTGAGTATTCAATGGAATTTATTTTGATTCGTGTGAAAGTTGGAGTAAGATTGAGTAATAAATTTGTCCGATGTAGAAACTAATAGCAAACCCAAACATAGTTGGGAAAAGGCTAGGCAGATGATGATGCCACACAGTTGTTATAAAGACGACTTTACCTCAAATATGAGTTTTCAAACAAAGACTTAACTTACGTATTCACCCAAATCTCTCCCCAAGACACAGCCGAAGGTATCCACTTAATTTGTTGACCATCTCCCTTAATACCGGGGCATAAACATCAAATATCTGGGCAGACGGCCCCATAACCCGTGAAATTAAGCCCAACACCCCTGCCAGCCTCTAATTCTTATCGTCGTTAAGTTTTATCAGTTTATGACTTTATGGAGTGTGTCAAAGTGTTAAATTTGATTGAGAATCGATTTTATGGGTTATCTCACTGTGTGTTTGATTACTTTCAGTTTATAGGCTTCATAATCAGGGGTTTTAATGCTGAAAATAACTTTGTTTGGAGAAAATGAAGTGCGTAATTCGATTTTAAAGAGCTATTAATTCAATTTTATTTTTCAGTAGCTGTTGCTCGCGACTTCGTCTGCAATTCAGGATGAAAAGTAGTCTTTGTTCTTTTCCAGGTCAATGTTTAACACTGTGCCAAATTTCATCCAAATCCGTCCAGCCGTTTTAGCGTGAAAGCGAAACAAACTCACTTTCACATTTATAATATTAGTTAGGATTACGATTTTAGTTGAATGTCTTAATCTTATTGTTTTGTTTTGGATTACTAAGACTCATAAATAGCAAATAAAGCTTGCAATAGGATTTGGATTTAAGTTTTATTATAGAACATAAAACGTAATTGAACTGCAAATTACAAAACTTTTTATTAAATGAAAACAGTAATGTACAGTCGACTGCACGTCAGTGACAGCAGAACCAGAGGGCCTAGACAAGTGACAATCGCTTCAAAAGCGTTTCGTATTTCTACGACATTCAACAGAATTGACATAAGCTTTTCAATTGCTTATGTCAGTCCTATAAATTTTTACCTTTCCATCATCGTTATCGATGATAGAATGTCACTTTGTCTAGGGCCTCAGTACAAGCTGGCCTCTTATTCTATTGAAACTGTGTAGCTGTACCACGCTAGGCCAGCCCAAGGTCAAAGTGTTACCACAGACGTGGATTCCCCAGTACGTTAAACCCTAGACTGCAAAAATGACTTTTCAATGATAAATGCTATCTAATTGCATAACACATTTTCGTAAACGATTCAGACTGCTGTTTCATTTTGACAGTTCAACAACATTAATTGCCTTATACGTTAGTGAGCAGATTTTTTTTTCGAACTTATGATGCAATGGATCTGTTTCAAAACGATTCAGAATGTTGTTAAAAAAACCATTTTTACACGTCAAAATTAAATTATGTTTTAAAACTAGACGAGTTTGGCGTTTCCTAACCAACTACTTTGAGAAGTAAGACCGAAACAAACTCTGAGTAATAGTAGTAATAGTTTCTTAAGCAAACGTCAACAAATGCTGGAACGATAATTCCTCAGTTATACAAAATAGAGCGAAAATAGAGTATGACGATGTATGCATAACTATGTGAGCATATCGTACAGATTATCATTGTCTCTACATCAAAAACGATTTCAGTAACACGTGTTCAACGTCAGTAGATACGTCTTTCTATGTCTTAAGCCATAAAAAAATACGTGCAACACATGAAAATCACTCATAAATTTACTTAACACTTCCGTGCTCACCGAGATTTGGTATTCGGTAGAAAATCATAAAGTTACAATAATATAAGTCAAAGCAAACTCGCGAACAAAGTTTGTGGTACACCTAAAATGTTTCTTTTTTCATGTGCATATTTTATTGGAATTTCATATTCAAATCTCCCTTGAAACGGTGTAAAAAGGTTTTTACAACTGAACGGTTTAGCATAAATTCAAGTGAGTTGGAGAGTGAGAAAGTAATGCAAAGTGAATAAATGTGATTTATAGGTATAAAATCTAGTGTATTGATCGAGAAATTGAAAGTATGTGTTTTGTTTGATGATCACATTGAGAGAGTTGGTTCTCCTACATTTACCTCTATCAATCTGCCTAGCCTTTTCCCAACTATGTTGGGGTCGGCTTCCAGTCTAACCGGATGCAGCTGAATACCAGTATTTTACATGGAGCGACTGCCTATCTGACCTCCACAACCAGTAACCGGGTAATACGATACCCCTTGGTAAGACTGGTTGTCAGACTTTCGACCCGTAACGACTGTCAAAGATCCTCGAATGACAGCCGGGACCAACGGCTTAACGTGCTTTTCGAGGCACGGAGGAGTCTCGATATGTAAAGATGGTCACCCATCCACAAACCAACCCTGGCAAGCGTAGCTTAACCTGATGGATCGACCCGTGCGGCTGTTATTACTTAGCCACGAGCTCCTCCATTTACCGGTATATAGACCTAAAAATCCTATCTATACCTAAAATGGGCAGTGAAACATCGGTATTCATCTATGGTTTTACTATGAAGTCGTACCCAAAAGCATTTTGAACAAAAAGTTTAATAAAATTGTTAAGATTATTAGTAGACATTGTGAAGAAAATTAGTAGCAACGTCAAGGAACTGTGATCAACGATACATTTTTACCAAGAGATTTAGTAAATGATTAAAGGGATTAATTGAAACAGACATTAATTTGTTTCAATAAAATCCCTTTGATCTTGTACTCTTACATTATTAACAAATTAATAACATATTGACGATACTTAATTATTTTGGTTTTATAAAAATAAAATAAATCAAAGGATTTGATTGAAACAAAATCAAGCAAGTCGCAAAGCGGACAGTGTACTTTGTATTTTTAACCGACTTCTTCAAAAAGGAGGAGGTGCTCAATTCGTTTGTATGTTTTTATTTTTATGTATGTAACGCGATTACTCCGCCAATTATGAATCGATTTTGATGATTCTTTTTTTGTTTGGTAGGTCATGCTTCAGAAGTGGTCCCATATAAATTTGATTAATTTTACTTGCGTAGTTTTTGAGTTAGCTTCAATAATTACGTATTTTTCCCACTTTGCGTATGTAGACGATATAATTATTTCACTCCGTCACTGTTATTTACATAGCAGATAACGGTATACGAATTTGTGTGAAGTAGGTACCACAACTAAAAAGTGAAAAATAAAATAGTTTTACAAAAAAAAAAACAACCGACTTCAAAAAACAAACACAAAAAAAGTGAAAAATAACTTTAATTTTCGGAAGTCGGTGGCAAAAAACGAAAATTGAAAAGCAGGCACCGACTTCCGAAATCAAAGTTATTTTTCACTTTTTTGAAGTCGGTTGTTTTTTTTTTGTAAAAAGTTTTTATCATCATGCATTTTTAAGGAGACGTTGATGGTAAAGGATGATTATTTTAAAAGACTTATTTGGTCGATTGTTTTTTACTATAAATAAATTCATTTATTTCAGTTTAACACCACCCATTGCCAAACATAAACTAATAGAAAACAAAGTATAATCAAATAAAATAAAATTAAACTAAAACAAATAAAATCAAAATATTATCAAATTGAATTAAATAAATTGAATACAATTAAATCTCTGTTTCAATCAAATCCCTTTAATCTCCTACTCTAACAGTATTTACAAATAACATAGTCACGATATTTTTTTTTTCTTAAAAAAAAAAATATAAACACGTAAAAATACGTAATCCCATCGCCAAAAGTAATAAATTCGCAGCAAGACTTACAGAATTGAACTACAAAGTTGGAGTTTCCAAGTAGGACTGGGCCAGTGGACTTAAATTAAAATGTAACAATTTATGGTAAGACGCCTGCCATAAATTTAAGCTTCTAATTGGCTTTGCAGAGTTGCCGTAAACTCTTTTACAGCTCAATAGCTTGCTTTATTAAATACAGTGATCCGTTGCGGGTTTGCTTGAGATTTTTTTCGTGAATTATACAGCTTAATACTGGTGTAGCTATTTTTTATTGATTAAAAAAATGATAATCTTAATGAATATTTAAATTACTTTTTTTTTTAAATTAATTGCTGGGTGTCATAATTTTTGTAATGAATCTCACCGTGAAATTTAAGAGTGTGCTGTCTCATTCCACCCGATGCTAGGGATTGCCACTATTGACAGCTTACTTCACGTTACTTCACCAAAGTTTTCACGGAGAGTTACAGAGTAGATCGGCAGTTTTTCAATCTTGATAGGTTTGGTTAGCATATCTTTTTTAACTGGTTGAATTCGATAAACGAAATAAACAAGTTTAGATCGTGTTCTGGAAAAAGTAAAAATCATGTAATAAAAACTAAAACCCAACTACGACTTAAAAGGTATAAACAAGACACCACAGACAGACAAATTAAAAATCCGGAGCCACACGTGTTAGGGCATAAATCGAACAGATTACGTGTGACTCCGGATTTTTAATTTGTCTGTCTGTGGTGTCTTGTTTATACCTTTTAAGTCGTAGTTGGGTTTTAGTTTTTATTACATGATTTTTTTTTAATTCTTTTGGGGTTATAATATATATATTTTTGAAATGTGCTCATTAAGCCCTTTCATTTGATACTCAACATGGTACGATTAAACCATTTTTTTTTTAAGTTCCTCACTTTATGTCCTCTAGAGGGCGCCATTTTTAATTTAATATGACTTCACATAGCCTATAACCAGCGGACAATCACGACGCTTCTAACGATACCTCATTTGTCAAATTGTGATAAGTGGTTTGGAAGATAGGAGGGAACAGATGAACATACATACATACATACATACATACATATATACATACATACATACCGGTCAAAATCATAACCCTCCTTTTTTCTTCGCCGTGGTCGGGTAATAAATGGGCAAAGATTTTCAATACCTACTGCAGAATGAACTGTGAATATTGTTAATTCCATAGTTTCAGGAACAAATACTGTTTCAAATATCCGATACACAGAACTTTTTATAAAAATCGCAATTTTGTTTTGTTTTTATTTCGTTGTCGATGCAATCAAACAATTTTTATTGTCTAGTGACCACTTGCATGAGGATATTATTATCAATTTATCTTTTCTACGTTAGGCTGGATGTGAGAAAGAACATAGTATTTACCATCCTCTTGTCCTGTGCGTATCATAAATGTGAGCAAATTAGTGCTTCTTATATACAGTCAGAGAAATTATTTTTTACGCAATTTGACATCCGACGTCAATGTGCGTTATCGTCTACGTCAATGTGCGATTTCATACCTTAAGCTTGATTTACATGTATCAGTGAAGCCACCGTTCCGACACAGTTCCGGCACAGTGCAAAATATTCTTTCATACATTCTCATGCCGGTGTCGGCACTGACACTGAGACACTGACACTGACAAGTGGGGGTTCATAGAGAATTTATGAAAGAATATTTTGCACTGTGCCGGTACTGTGTCGGAATGGTGGCTTGTGCTTGACTGATATAAATGTGAATCGACCTTTACAGCTGCCAAAGAATAACGATATCGATTAGAATCATCATCTGCTTAGCCTTTTCCCAAAGCTGTTATGGTTGGCTCCCAGTCTAACCGGATGTAGCTGAATACCAGTATTTTCACATGGAGCGACTGCCTATCTGATCTCCACTTCACAACAAAGTTACTGGGTAATACGATACTCCTTGGTGACGCTGGTTTTAAAAACTTTTGGGCTTTTGACTTCCCGTAACGACTGTAAAAGATCTACAAATGACAGGCGGGACAAACCCAACGGTTTAACGTGCTTTCCGAGGTACGGAGGGGTCTCGGTAATTATTTGATCACCCATCCACGGACCAACCTTTGCAAGCGTAGTTTAACCGTTGGTCAACCCATGTGGCTATTATTATTTAGCCGTAAGCCGTCCATTTGAATATACGGACTATTTCAAAATTGCATCAGCTTTAAATTACAGTACAGTGCCTTTCAATTAAAAGGAAACATCTCATATTAAGATACGTTGCACAAACAAACAAACTCACTATCCTTTACTGTGTACTCAAAACTACATAGTGACAGTTACACGGGCGAGCCCAACTTTATGCTTCATACTTACCTTCTGAAATACCTGTAATTAAGTTGTTATGAAAAGGTTGAAAGCAAGTCGCAAAGCGGACAGTGTACTTTGTATTTAATTGTTATCATGCATTTATAAGGAGACTAGCTGCGCCCCGCGGTTTCACCAGCGTAAGACTCGATCCCGCGGGAATATCGGGATAAAAAGTATCCTATGTCCTATTCCAGGTCATGGTCTATCCTTTTGCCAAATTTCATCCAAATTCGTTCAGCCGTTTTAGCGTGAAAGCATAACAAACAAACTCACTTTCGCATTTATAATATTAGTTAGGATGTTAAAGGTAAAGGATGAACTCTAAAATCATCACATTTTTCTACCAAAGTAGTATATAAATAAATATTTTATAATGCTCTTATCGCAATTTATTTAGGATTACTTATTTCTCTCGGCTTCCAGTACTTTTTTTGCAAAAATCTTTAATGTACAGACACGGAACGTTTACGATTTTATTATATGTATAGATCAGGCCAACATTTTTTTTCTGCCTTACTACTGTATTAGGGTCAGTACACACCGAGACGCGACGCGACGCGCACTTTTTTATGACTCGATACAATATCGAATTTATTTACTACACAATAAGGTCGCGCGCTGCGCAACACCGCGAATCTCAGCGTATTTTGACACGTGCCGACCCTCGCACTGAAATTATACCTTTTCGTAAAGAAAACAAGTTCGATAATTGTTAAAAAGTGCGCGCAGTGTCGGGTCCCTTCACGTCACGGTCTGAACTGACCCTAAGTCGCCAACTTGGTAGTCACCCCTACGGGTTATCGATCTTTATACGTCAAAATAGTATAAATGGTGGAGAAATTGCATGACTCTGGTATAAAACCTAAGAGTTAATCGAGGGTAAAAGTTATTAGTAAAAGTTTGACCGCTCTACCTTTAGAGAAAAACGAGTTTTTTGCAATGCCTACTAATAGTTATTTATGTAACTGTTATATAATAAGGGGTATTAAAACACGAATGTGGGTTTAATAGTAATAGTAATAGTATCACATGAGTGTTCTAATACCTAATTATTTACAGTTGCATACAAGATTTTATCTACACCCATGATATGAATCTTCTGTAAAAGTTTATTTGCAATAAATACGACGTGAATTCGAATTTTTCGAATTCGAATGTGTTTTGTTTTTAAATTACGGTGCTTTGTTAGTGAAACGCTCGTGAATGATAGTGTTCTTTTTTTAATTGAGTTGTATTATGAAACTCAGTACAACATTATAACACCCGTTTGGATGATATTATGGTTACTATGACACTGGTTGGTTTAATGTTGGCAATAAGCTAACTGTTTTAGAAACTTTTATAAAGGATTTATAGCATGGGTGTAGATAAAATCATTTTCTCATCCTGTTCAAGTTTTAGTGCTTATAAAATCTAAAGAAAATCTTCTCATGTATATAACATCTCATATACAACGAGTAAATGGCTCATATATTACACCTATATAAACTATGTAGGTCATTCCCATGAGAGACATAAGCATTACAAGTTTTACAGCCAAGCTTTACGTCTACGTATCGAAAGATTTTATACCCCTATTGTTAGTACTAAAATTTTATAGAAACTCACCGATACCCCTATTTTCCATGTTATCAAAGGCTGGTAATAAATAAGCCGGGAATGCCTCTTTTCCTTAAGGGGGATGCACTAAGGTAGCCCACGAAATTCAAATTTTCTTACATTTTTTGCAATTTGCAGGTCAGGTTGTATGTTAATCTAAATAATAATGCGGCCGTAACAGATATGGGTTTACAGAATTATTAACATTAGAATCAGCAATACAACTCTGTAAGTTCATGTAAGTGCATTGAATAACTATTTCATGAAATCATGACATTTGGCACTTTCATGAACTTAGAGAGTTGTATTAGCGGTTCTAATGTTTATAATTCTGTAAACGCATATGTGTTACGGTCGCAAATAATATTTCGATCAATACACGACCTGACACTGACCTGCAAATTGCAAAAAACGTAAGAAAATTTGAATTTCGCGTGCTACCCTAGCGCATCCCCCTTAAAGCTGTGGCATGCACAGACACGCTCGTACGTCAGCGTGGTTGATCCATATGGATATGGGTTATCCGCTGTATCGAGGCCTCAATTTTAGTATCAAGTTTTTTTTAGGGGAAGCCACTTTATTGATCTATTTTATGAACCTAGAAAATCATAAACGAATTCACAAATTAAAAGGTAATGAGGTGCATAAAATATTTCCAGCAAAAATGAATGGATTAATGTAATGAAATTAGGTTTAATAAGTGGTAGATACGGGTCTTCAGAAGCCTGAAAGTCTGACAACCAGTCTTACCAAGGGGTATGTATTACTCAGTTACTGGGTTGTGGAGGTCAGATAGGCAGTCGCTCCATATAAAATACTGGTATTCAGCTGCATCCAGTTAGACTGGAAACCGACCCCAACATAGTTGGGAAAAGGCTAGGCAGATTGATTGAAGTGATTGTAGATACTGATTAAGAATAATTACTTGTGAAATGAGCAGATTCTTTATTCTATTACTATACTACATTATACATTGAAATCGCTTTTCATGTCTGTCTATGCGACCACGCTGTTTTACTAAACTACGCAACAGATTTTGATGTTGTTTTTACCATCTTTAATAGAATTTAATCTGGGAGGTTTATGTGTATATTTCAATATTATTAAACTTACATGAAGAAATCTCGAAGTTTTGTCAAGGCGCAAAAATCATGCGAAGCATGAGTAGGTCGCTAGTATAATATAAAAGCATAAGGGAAGCTCTTTGAGTAGTACCTACGAGTACAAACAAGATGGTTGTATGTACCTAAAAATTAACATAGTATTTGCACAAAACACAGTACAATTTCCTAAATGAAACACGTACCACGATATTTAAATCGATCAAGATATTTGTAATTCATTACACACAGCTGCTGCAGCGCTGCATGCTAACCACTCGGTTGGACTAAATACGCTTTGCCTGGAATAGTTTCAGTAAGATATTTCAATATCTACAACGTTGCTTGCAAAGGTTTGGAACCTGGTTCCTTACAGGGTAGTCTGTGTCTCGTTAGCTTTGTTTATCGGTAAAAGATCTTTATTGTTTGAAATATTGGTACGGTCTAAGAGGTTTATTTTTTTCCCTTTAATTACTACATAGGTCCTGGAATATTTGTGGCTGCTTTGTTCTTAAATAAAAAGAAAATACCTGTCTTTTGTTTTTTTTTTTCGTATAATCCCAGAGAGACATTCTGAGGAAGAGGTCTTATGTCGAAAGTTTAAGCACTAATTAACAGCAAGAGTGTACGTACGTCATTAGTTCGTCAAACAAGTGTGCGACGTCATTGGGTTCACAGATCGTTGTATCGACAGGTCTGAAATTCGACAGGGCGTGAATTATGTAACAGAAATTGGCAGGACAAAAATAATCTGCGAAAAGTGAGCAATTAACAATAATGTAATTAATTTATGTACAGATGACGATCAACATTTTAGAGCAGTTTATAATTAATTTTATTTTGTTGAATTTTAAGGGTTTTATGTTTTATGTTATTTAATTTAGAGCGATTTTAATGTAGTTTCACAAGATTTTAAAATCTACTTAGCGATCACGTCTGCAACTTATTAAAAACAACGTAACGATAAAAAAACACCTTCCCAACAATCTTGTTTATTGCAAACATAAAATATCAAAGAACTAAATCCGAAGATTACTTACAGCAGTATTACATTTTTAATTAAATTTTTAATAAACAGTTCTGTGGCCTTTCTGTTTTACTATCGTTACGGGACGTTGGTGCTAGGGCTGTGGTACGAAAAGGATTACCTTATTTAAAATTACGGCTCATCATTTTAAAGCTGATTTTGGGAATTAAATGTAATCAAGTTGTGTTGAGGAGAGCAGTGGGTGGCCCAGTGGTAACGGTCGGGACTTACTAGTTGTAGGTCGTAGGTTCGAACCCAGCCAGGCGCTTTACTTTGTGTAAATAATTTCATCACCACTGCTCTCAAAACGGTGAAGGAAAACATCGTGAGGAAACCGGCATGTCCTAGAACCAAAAATTCGAACACATGTGACATCTACCAACCCGCAGCACTGGGCCCGCGTGGTGGATTACGGCCCACTCCCTCTCACTAAGAGGAGGCCTGTGTCCCAGCAGTGGGAACATTATAAGCTGATTATGCAAGTTGTGTTGAAGAAAAACATCGTGAGGAAACCATGCATGGCATGTTGAATAGAACCAACAATTCAAAGACATGTCATTGTGTGACATCTGCCAACACGCACTGGGCCCGCGTGGTAGGTTACAGCCCACTCCCTTTTGAAGAGAAGAGGCCTGTGTCCCAGCAGTGTGAACATTATAGGCTGATTATGCTATTCCGTACAGCTTCCTTCAGTGTACAAAACGTTGTTTACTTCTATAAAACACACTAAAGTATCGTGTACCTATACCTTTTTACGCGAAATAATCAGGCATGTAACATCGCAAGGCGCATGTATCAATAGTAAGATCTTTTTTACAACACGCGTAGAATTTATTAGATATAATTTTCAATAAAACATTGGATATGTTTATTATAAAACAACCAACATGCAATGGATCCCATACCAATGGTTTATGATTTATTTTAACTTAACACTTCGATTAGTTTATAGGATCTTTGATCTTATAATATTAATATTATAACGAGGTAACAGTGTCAAAGGAAAGAATTCGAGGTCGAATTCGCAGTAAGAAGCTATTACTTCATAAAAATCATATGACCTATGTGGAGAGCTTTAAGAGTGCGCTGCTTTTAAAGGGACATCGCCCACGATAAATATTGCTGTGTCTACCAAAGCCGTTGTTTATAGAAAAAGAAAGAAAGAATGACATTTATTTGGACACAGTTCGTGAAACACAGTACAAAAAAAAAAGTGAAAATAATGTTTTAACAATAAAAAAAAATCGAAACACACCGCACACATCGTTGTTTTATGAAATCGGTCCGCGTAAAGAAGTTAAAATAAAAGAAAATTCCTGCTATTGACTTTCAGTATAAAAGGATTGCAACATTATCCTCATGTTGTGACCGTTAATTCCTGTAGCAGTTCACTCTGAAGATAGGCCTCTGCAATCGCAATCCATTCATCTTTATTTAATTCATTGCAACTGTTATCCAGCTGTTACCAGCCCCCTGCAAAGGTATTGTCGTTCCACCTAGCCTGAGGGCGTCCAACCTTACATTTGCCGAATCGCGGTCTCCAGTCAACTCACTCGACATCCCAGTCATCATGTCATGTACGTTAATTACAACCCAGAAAAATTACGTCATTAATTTGCCATAAAATAGCAAAATTTTGAAATAGGAAGAATTATCGAGAAAAGTACGAGAAACTACCAGGAAAAGAAAGGAGCACTTTCATTCATTTTTCGCATTCGTTGACGAAAACAAATAGTACTAAGCAGAGATGTAGAAACAAATAGGATCGTAAAAGCATGTAACGCGCATTTTACGAGAGCGCCGAATAATTCGGTATAATTCACTACGAGTGGCTTCGTGTCGAGTTACGACCTGTATTCCGGTGTCAAAACGACTACCTGTATCGAAATAAGGGATGGTATTTATTAAGGTGTACCGTGTTTTTGGTAAAGAATACAAGACATTCTAAAACACACATGCAACAGTTTTTTTTTTTCATCTTTACACTGTTCCGGTACCGGTTTCGGTTTCCGAAGGTTATTTCGGGTCACCACAAAAAAAAATCTGCGCTTTGCTTTTTGTCCCCCATAGCATAGCATAATGCTTAGCTGAAGCCTTCTTGTCACAGTCACGAAGTTCCGGTGCCGACTATTTCTGTTTTGTGCTCGTGATTATAGATTTTTTTTTAAAGTTTTTTTTTTTCTATCCCTGCACGTTTTTCTATAACAGCCGTGCCAGCTTCCAGTCTCACCGGATGCAGCTGAATACCAGTATTTTACATGGAGCGAATACCTATCGGACCTCCACAACCCAGTTATTGGTTAAACCAATACCCCTTGGTTGTCAGACTTTCGGGCTTCTCACGACCCGTAACGACTGTCAAAGTTCCACGAATGACGGCCGGGACCAACGGCTTAAGGTGCTTTCCAAGGCACGGAGGAGTCTCGGTATGTAAAGATGGTCAATTGGTCACCCATCCACGGACCAAGGCAAACGTAACTTAACCTGATGAATTGAACTGAAATGAACTCATAAGATCCGACCATGTGTTTGACAAATAAACCTATTTATCTTTCTTCCTATTTTCCCTAGGTATCCCCAGATATCTTAAAAGTTGAGGGGTAGTGACAAGAAATAATTTTTAAAGTGTTCGTGCGGGAAATTTTACCTCCATTCATAATAATATTTTTCCGTCGCCTATCTTTTATTGCCAACAAGTACCATTCTTGTATTTGCTATGTCCAAATACTTTTTGCTAATTCAAATGTCGGAATAATAACTATCTCTGTTATAAGTCTTTGTTAGTTTTTAAATTATGTAATAAAAGACTATTTGGTTAAAAAAAGAAAAAAAAAAAAAAAAAAAAAAAAAAACTATCTCTGTTTGCCAATCATTCACAGAAAGTAAGGGTAAGAATAATTCTTATCTCTTCTTTCTTTTCTTTCTTGAATATTCTTACTTTTCTTCTCTTATCCTTACCAAGGGGTATTGTATTGCCCAGTTACTTGGTTGTGGAGGTATTCTGTAAGGACACTCATAAGTACTTGCTTTTAAAGTAAAAAAATAGCTTTGTTGTCGGTAGATCTTATCTAAATATAATGTTTCTGCTCAGCTTTGTTTTTCGTCTACAGAATATCGCCGTAAGAGCAAAAATCCATACTAATATTATAAATTCGAAAATAACTCTGTCTGTCTGTTTGTATGTTACTGTTTCACGCCTGAACCACTGAACGGATTTCGATAAAATTTGGCAAGGAGATAGATGGCATCCCGGGGAAGGACACATGCTACTTTTTATTGACATAACACGCGAGTGAAGCCGCGGGCGGAAGCTAGTTCAAAATAAAAAATATAATGAAGTTTGTTGATAAGCACATCACATGAGAACGGCTGGACCAATTTGGGTAATTTTGGTTATAAAATGTTCATAATAGTTCGAATTATGTGGGTTCTTGTGAAAACCTACCATATACCTACTTAGAAATAAATTATTCTTATTCTTATTCTTAAAGAAAAACTGAAAAAGGTTCCCGGATTTTTCTAAAATTATTGAAATTTTGACAGGACGTCTCTTACTGGGTCAGCTAGGTAGTTTTAAATACTTTTATCTTTTCAAATATTAAACATAAAACTCATATAAATATTTAACAAGCTTTAACTAACGACACACAGTTGATGATTGATGTTGATGATACCCGAGGATCAATACTAGATAACAAGGGTGGGTTTTTTAGTTTATCAAATGAATGTCTTTCCCTGTTTTTCTTACATAATAAAGGGTGGCCCATTTATAATAGTGGTCATATATTTTTTTTTGTGTCTAGCGAACCCCATACTATTCTCACAAAAATAATTCAACACATATAGGTAATATGTTCTACGAAAATCAGTAGTTTAAAAGTAGATTTTTTAAATTTATTTTAGTAAAATCTTTACTTTAGTCAAGTAAACCTCTCTAGATTGAAATTGATTGCACTAAATCGAATCAGGTAAGTACTATAGACCATGTAGCTTGCAAGCAATGAGATTTTCTTGATGAGACTTTCTATTTTTGAGATTCCCACGGTTTAATCACTAGGTGGTAATCACACACCTGACGGTAATCGATGATGTGATCGACGATGGAGCTCGCTTGTTCTCCGAAAATGTAGTTATCGTAAAAAAATCCGTACCACGAATTTGAAACGCACTAGAACAGTCATGAATAATTCTTCCTGTCAGTGTGCCGTCCGTCAACAAACTCGTTAGTGTTATCTCATTAGAGGGGAAACGTCACGGACAATCTAATTCTGAGGCTGTCAACGACTCGTGGTAGAAGAGCGATGTGTGATGGACACGCATAATGTGGTCGGTGGGTGCGGAATTATATGGTTTTATGGTTATGGTACTCCTTGACAATTCAAAAGTGCCTGTAAATGGTTTAATTGAAATAAATGCTTTGAGTTTGAGTTTGAGTTTAGTAAAGGTTTTGAGTGTAATTTTATTAAGCTAACTACATTATCCTCACTTATATCCTAATCCTAACTAATTATTATAAATGCGAAACTGAGTTTGTTTATTTCTAGCGCTTTAACGCTAAAACGGCTAAACAGATTTGAATGAAGTTAGGCACATGGGTAGACCATGACCTGGATTAGGACATAGGATACTTTTTATCAACTCCACCCCTGAGACGACCCACTGATATTTTATCCCGATATTCCTACGGGATCGAGAATTATGCGGGTGAGACCGCAGGGCGCATGTTCAGAGTTTCACTGTTCAGTATTACTCTGTTGCGTTAATCGATCTTCAAGCTATAGCCGATGATGACTAACTACATGACTACATGCCTCAAGCAATGTTTTTTATTCAAATAAACGTCTTGAAGGAGAACTAAGTACCTATGGCAAAGAAGACTTTTAAAATGAGACGAAAACATGTGTGGCTCCGCTGAAACAAATACTTAGTAGCATCTAGAAAGATTCGTGATCAACATTCTTAGTTGCCCAACAACTTCAACAATATTGTGGCGGCATCTACATCGCCACATGCAAACTCCACATGAACGACCTGACGTCACACAAAAATCTTGACGTCACACAAAATCCTGCATCGCGCAATTAGAGTTTACCGCGCGATGGACATAAATATAAAAAAACCCGACATCAATCTTTAGGCAGTTGCCCGCCAGACACGACACCCGTCTGGTCGAAGAATCCTCCCTTTTCTATAGAAAATGAGTGAATTTTACACCCTGTTCCTCATACCTCTAAAATATTACATTCAATGATATCTACAATGTTTTCCAACATCCCACGCTATAGATAAAGCACCTATTTTTGGTTCGGTGGTACAGAGTCTCATCGTAAAGCTTCACTATCCAAAAGTCCACAAATAAATACTAAAATACTTCACATTTTAGTACCTATTTAACATTCTTTTGCCTTACTCGAAACTCGTTGGCTTTTTCCATTGTTTTTTACTACTCGACTCTTTACCGACACTACTTTTGTTTCGCAATTTGCCGATACCAGAGTGCTATTTTTTTGTAGTGGGCTATATATTTTTTTTTGTTACATTTTACCCCGTCACAGGCCGCAGTCATTCATTTTGTTCGCGCGCCGCGGCTGTTCTATTAAACTCGAAGTATGAATACAGGTGGGTGTAGAAGTTAGTTTTTTTTTGTATTGAAAGTTGGCGATACTTGTGTTGGGTTGAAAAAATTAGTTCGGGACTGTTGATGTCGCTGATGTCGTACATTAGCAAAGAATCTGGTTTTCTGAAATGGATTACATTCAAGTAACAATTTTTTGGGTTACTACAGCTAGTTTTAAGTTCTGAAGAATTTAATCAGTAAAGTAATATACTGTCACATCCCATGTTAGCCCTTGTGATTAGTTTGACGGCGCAGCAAGTGGCGCCGCCTCGTTTTGTTACGAAGTTACTGGAATCTCCGAAAAGGTCGGATTAAAGTGACACTGGCTGATAACTGTCACTCTAGCAGGCCATCGCATCGATGGTTGCGTGACTGCTGTCTTCTGATGACAGGAGATCACTCAGGGAACATAATAATTATGTACTCTACCTTAGCAGGAGATAAAATGAAATGAAATTGTTTATTCTGTAAATAGGATATTAGAATCACTTTTACACGTCATATTATAAAATAGTAAAAATAAGCTAGATGAGATCGGCG
The DNA here is from genome assembly GCA_947363905.1 of Lithophane semibrunnea. Classification (NCBI taxonomy): domain Eukaryota; kingdom Metazoa; phylum Arthropoda; class Insecta; order Lepidoptera; family Noctuidae; genus Lithophane; species Lithophane semibrunnea. The sequence continues at coordinate 16,037,207 of OX376194.1, forward strand.
TTTCCTATCTGACTACTCTGAGAAGAAAGGCCGCAACAAACTCAGAGGTCGCAGTCTCTTTTTTTTAAGTTGATCATAATGTACCACGACGAACTGCTATATTCCGGCACAAACTTGATAATATTGAAGCTGCTGAAACACTAATACGATGACCACTTTTGCTAAAGGCTATCCTCCGAAATTAGGGTAATTAAACTGCTATTATATACTCGTACGTATGTAGGTACACGATGCCGTTACAAAACAGAAATTAACGTAGCATATTTTAAATGCTGATTACTCTTTTAAAACGAAAAAGGTCCTGCGGTCAAAAATACATACATGCATAAACTCACGCCTTCTTCCCATGGGGGCAAGCAGAAACTACAGGATGCCACCTGATACGATCCTTAAGTATTCCTTTTGCTTCGTTTACGGTCAAACACGTACGCCGGTCATCCACACATTAACAATGTTTTGTTACTTGCGATACTAAGCTCAACCACAAAACTAATTTAAATGTAATAAACATATGTAAAGAGGATCTAATTACAAAAGGAGCGTAATTATGCATGTAATTAGTGTTTATATTAATACAATCCAATTACCGGAGCTCTATATGCAATAAATACTGCGATAGTTCATAACATAAAATAATTAATATTTTACCATCCAAATTAGTAAATTATTCAGAGTTAGTTAATTCATATTCATTATGTACATGACCACAATATTGAGGTATATAAAATTATGTTTATAGTTTTATTAATAATTATTACCTACACAAAAGTAAACACAGTCCATATCTAATGAAAAGCATATCCAATTCAATAAATTGTTTACTTATTAACATCCAGACTATACCATAATATTAATTATAAACATCTTTTATCTCAAATTATATTACCTATAGTTAATTGCTAACTCACTTAATTGTTTTAAAATTAAGTAGTCATTTTATTGGGTATTTATGTCTAGTCTAGACAGATCACAATTATCCAATCATCCCATTTGGGTTCGAATAAATTCAATACAAACCAACTCCGAATTGCAACTCCACCGAATTGCAAATAATTTCATACATTAATAATATTGCAGCTAATATTTCTTTTTTATGAATCCCTCTAGTTATTCAAAAATTGACTTGAATTGTTTTGTCTTACAGAGCGAAGCTCTCATTTTCATATAAAATAATAAAATCCCCTTATAAAAAGTTTCGCACATCCACGTCAAGCTGAATGTTTTTTAAATGTGCGTTTCAGTCGGCTATTCGGCCAGTGTGAATGGCAAAAATGCCAGTGCAATCGTTTCTAGTTCCTCTGTTGTCCGGTACCCACACGTGTCGCAGTAGGGTTGCCACAAAAAAAAAACTTAACGCGGATTTTTGAATATGACTTTTCGAATGGCAGCAACTTTTTGCAGTGATTTGAAAGTTTTTGGTTCGAATGTGGTTGGAGTTAATATTTTTATTGAGATTTTACGGTAAATTATTATATTTTATAGACTAAAGGATGTGTGTGTAGGTACTACCATACCACTTGCTTTAAAAACAAGACTTACTCACGTTTGGTAAACATAATTATTAATTTTTACCGACTTCAAAAAAGGAGGAGGTACTACGTTCGGATGATTGTTTTTTTTTTTTTTTTTTTTATGTATGTTCACCGATTACTCCGCCGTTTGTGAACCGATTTTGAAAATTCTTTTTTAGTTCGAAAGGGTATACTCCCGAAATGGTCCCATATAAATTTTATTAAGTTTGCTTGCGTAGTTTTTGAGCTAGCTTCAATATTACGTATTTTTCCCACAGTCTATGTAGACAATATAATTATTAGACTCCTTCACTGTTATTTACATAGCAGGTAGTAACTTGTGTGGGGTAGGTACCACCACTAAAAAGTGAAAAATTAAAACTTTTTACAAAAAAAAACAACCGACTTCAAAAAAAACCCTAAAAAAGTGAAAAATAACTTTAATTTCGGAAGTCGGTGGCAAAAAACGAAAATTAAAAAGCAAAGACACCGACTTCCGAAATTAAAGTTATTTTTCACTTTTTTAGGGTTTTTTTTGAAGTCGGTTGTTTTTTTTTGTAAAAAGTTTTCTATTCATTTATTTTAAAATTTATTCACGGGATACTCGTATGAGGGTATTTTCTTTGGCAGAACACCAGCAACAGGACATGGGTTTCATAAGAGAGTCAATATTAACAGTGCGAATATGAAGACAAGCCAAATTATATGCAAGGTCGCTTGAACATTGGACCAAGAACCTTTTTATAATCAGCTTACAATAAAATTATTACGCTGTCCCTATTTTGTATACAGATTAAAATTTATGATGAGGGACCGTTAAATATGGGTCGCAGCCTTGATTTTATTTGTTGAGTTTGAATGGTGATATAATGTGGCATAATATACTAAATTAACCCAAAAATATTTTGTGCATAAATAATTTTCGTTCGTCTGGTAACAATAAACTAACCAATTACTTTGCCAAGCGTTGTCATTTTTGCAATTTCTCATAAATAAATACATGCGTTATACATTAACCGATGGCCATTATTACAAACGGCCGATGGGCCGAAAGATTCTGGAGTGGCGACCGCGTACCAAAAGACGTAGCGTTGGAAGACCCAGAAGGTGGACCGATAATCTGGTGAAGGCCGCGGGAATGCGCTGGATGCGAGAAGCACAGAACCGGTCGAAGTGACGGTGCTTGGGGGAGGCACGTGACCAGCAGTGAACGTCTTTCAGCTGAAATGATGATTATGATACATTAACCCACGCTTTTTCCCATCAGGGTAGGCAGAAACTACAGGTCACTTGCTACGATCCTTACATATTCCTTTTGTTTCGTTTATGCTCATAGATTTGGTCATACACGCATGCCGGCAATGTCTCATTGATTACTATAATTTTTTCTAACGGTTCCGACTAAAAGAAGACCCATGATCTCCATAAAGGTTTTTATACGATAACTTTAATATGGATGGTATCTATAAACAGTTAAAAAATACTGCATCTTTACAACAGTACTTTTTCTGCTGGAAACTGTTCTCTATGCAAAAGGTAAAATAGTATCTACCGAAGTGCAAATCTACGACGTTCCATTTTACTTGTTCGTTTATTATTTTGATGCAGACAGTCTTTGTTATTTTAAAAACCTTAGTATCTCGACTTTCATTAAAACGTTTGTCATTTTCTTAGCAATCTTTTCTTCTATAACAGGGCAAATAAAGTGACGCGCGAATGTATAATATTTTAATGATTTAGAAGAAATTCTTACCTATGCCTGTTGGTGAGAATGCTAAGAGGGATTTGTAGTACTATGCGAATGGATTTGAGTATAAATGTGGCTCAGACAAAATAAAAAACTAAGATAGAGTGCTGTAAACAATACACAGTGAAACATGCTCAAACTACACCTCCACTCTGTACATACACGCTCACATGCACACATTTACAATCAAACTACACCTCACTAAGTGAGAAACCGGCCTCACGTCACTATTGACAGCGCTCTGTCTTTGTTTTTTATTTGGTTTGAGGTGGATGGCTATAAGTGTAGGGGAAGACCAGAGAACCGATGGATGGATTGTGTGGAAGATAATATGACTAGAAAGGGGGTGACTACCGAGATGACGACTGATAGAGAAGTATGGAAGAAAAAAATATATATTGCGCTGACCCCATGTAAATTGGGATATTGGCAAGTGAGTGATGATGATGAGGCATCAGCACTCTGCAAGCTGATAAACAACTATGCTGCATTGTTGTAGAAATAAGATTTTTCGTATGAGTTCTTTCTCACCATGACATCTAATACAATATAAGTAACTTACCATTCTCTCATCATAATTTCCTTGTAACTTTAATACCTATAAACTCTGGTCGCTGACTAACAGTGATTTACAGACTTGTGTAAACCTGTTATTTTCCACAAAAAATAATTTACTCATAATAATTAAACTGCCTCGTTGTCTAGTGCTCGCAATCGGGAAACAAACCCAGGACTTTATGCTTAGTAGCGACTAAGCATAAAGTCCTGGGTTCGTTTCCCGGGTCGGGCAAAGTTTTATCGGATTTATTCATCTGAAATGTTGGCCGCCCCCTGTTACCTAAGACTTAACTAGCGAAATGTAGGTGTACTATAGATAGACCTCTGCCTAATTCTTCGTGTACAGGCGTGTAGTTATGTAATAATTGTAACGCAACTTAAAAACTTGTTTTGTCTAATAAATTGGAAATGTTTATTCTACAGAATAACATCCCCGCTACCTCTTGAAACCCACCTTTATCCTTGCTAATCCAACACAAAAGTAGCTTTAAAGTAATCCGATTTGTAACCGTACTGCACCGCTCCCGTGATTGGAACTACACCCCTTTAAACTGCTCTCTACTGCTTCTTTTTCTTTACGGCTCTAGTCCTTTTAAAATTCTGTGGTTTCTTTACGAAAGATATCATTTTAAACTGGTTTAAGTGCACTCTTTAAGTGTAAAAAAATAAACGTAAGCCTCGTTGTAGAGAGAGCAGATCATATAAAGACAATTGCAATTGTTATTACAACGCAATTATCCTTATACATAATCAGCCTATAATGTTCCCACTGCTGGGACACAAGCCTCCTCTCTTCGAGAGGGAGTTGGCCGTAACCCACCACGCGGGCCCAGTGCGGTTTGGTAGATGTCACATGTCTTCGAATTTTTGGTTCTAGGACATGCCGGTTTTCTCACGATATTTTTCCTTCACCGTTTTGAAAGTTTTATCCTTATAAATTAACATGAATAGAAAATCATTCCGTTGTTCCAAAACCGAAAAATAACTTTTTCTTCACACCTCGTTACTTTAATCGCAGCAATATTTTCCACGAAAACGAACCATGGAAATAATAGCTTCACACGTTAACAGTTCCCGGTACCTATAATTAAATTCAACACGTTTTTTCTTTGGTAATTAACTAAAAGATCGATAAAAGTAATCGATAATCGATGACTGGTTTGTTTGATGACAGAACATCGCAGTCCCAAGGTTTTAAGTTTTTCATATTAAAGTTTTTACATCATTTTGTACCTCTTTCGTTGGCGTTTCTTTTTAACCCCCGACAGAAAAAGAGGGGTATTATAAGTTTAACGTGTGTATCTGTCTGTGCCATCGTAGCTGCCAAACGGCTGAACCGATTTTGATTTATTTGGTTTTGTTTGAAAGGTGACTTGATCGAGTGTTGTAATTTATTAAAAAAAAAATGTTTAGTAGATGCTTTGTTTCTGTCGGGGTTTCTTTAATTTTTTTAAATTTAACTTAACTTGTTACACAAAGGTTGACTGGTAGATAAGGCCTTGTATCATTAAGTCCACAATATGTAACTATTGTGCGTGCATTCAAGTGAAAATAAATACCTGAGCCGTTTCAGAAGAGATTGTTGTCTATCACGTAAGTTGAAATACCAAAGAGTTTCCATTTAGGTATTGTAGGTACCAATAAAATAAAAAACAATCTGCCTAGCTTTTTCTCAACTATTTTGGGGGTCGGCTTCCAGTCTATCCGTATACAGCTGAATACCAGTATTTTACATAGAGCGACTGCCTATCTGACCTCCACAACCCAATTACTGGATAACGCGATATCCCTTGGTAAGACTGGTTGTCAGAATTTTGGGCGTCTGACTATCCGTCGCGTCAAAGATCTACGAATGACAGCCGGGACCAACGGCTTAACGTGCTTTCACGCACGTTTGTTTTGCACGGAGGGTCACCCATTCACGAACCGGCCGGGGTAAGCGTAGCTTTTACATTTATCATGGACCAAAAACCTCTATCTCTTGATCAATATGTTCCCCAAAGCTAAAGATTTTTATTTATGACTTTCAGAAACATTTCAATACCAAAATAGACCTTTCTCAACTTTTTCCAAGACAAATACTGTCTACAAACAAATCCAAGACGATTATTAAGGCACGTCTCGATATAATTATAAGGTAGTATGACAGTGTCAAGAATATTCGCGTTATTAATATTCCAGTCATCGGCGTCCCCAGTCGGGACTGCGACTCGAATGTCACCAATTAGAGAGCGCGGGAGCGACAGCAACGCAACGAAGATAATAATTATAATTAGTAAAGTAATTATAATACTATTTTTTGATTTAGAAAAGGTTTTATGAATGTGGTTTAGAAACATTATTTATTTTTTATAGTGTGCCTGATATTTAACGCATGTATTTTGTGGGTGAACTTAGGTAATTGAATTGATTTTCAACACAGTTATAATATTATCGCATTCAAAAGAATTGACAAAAAATATTGCTTACATGCAAGATTAAGTATTTATTATAATAACAAAACAATTTATGACATCATAAAAAAATCCCATTGCAATAATACGGCACACTACCGTATTTGTGAGAAAAATCAAGCAGTGTGCACTATGACGACGAAAAATTTTTTACCTATTGCTAAATATTCCGTTGTGCTTTTAACCCTAAAAATATCTTTTCTTTGTTCGAAATATTTGCAGTATTTCCAAGAAACACTTCTGCCTACGCTACATTTACAATAATTACACGTCTAGTCTGTGCCTAACGAGTGCCGTCACTCGTGGCGTGGCGTATACTTACTGTACTATATTAGGAGTGGGTACATAATGTAAATGAAAGCTGTTTTGTTAGTGTTCCTTGTTGTTTAGTGGACAAGCATAACTGGAGGGTGATTTGGTGTTATTTGAAGGAAGCCTACGTATCGGTACCTTTGGCAAATAAAAAGTATGATGTCATCGGGGTCAAGTCGTATAGTTCTATAAACAGTTTAGAGAGAGTAAGTAAACTGTTTGCTTGCGAAGAACAGTGACCAGTGGCAACGGCCCCTACTTGTGAGTGTAGGTCGTAGGTTTGAACCCAGACAGACGCTTTACTTTGTGTAAATAATTTCATCACCACTGCTCTCAAACGGTGAAGGAAGACGGCCTGAAGAAACCGGCACGTCCAGGAACCAAAAATTCGAAGACACCGGTAGATTGGTCAGTCTTTCAGTTGAAATGAGGATGAATAGAAATACAAAATACTAGTTGCACCCTGCAGTTTCAGTCGCGTAAGTATCGATCCCGTGGGAATATCGGGATAAAAAGTATCTTATGTCCTATTCCAGGTCATGGTCTACCCCTGTGCCCAATTTCATCTAAATCCGTTCAGCCGTTTAAGTGTGAAAGCGTAACAAAACACACTCAAAGTCAAAAAGTCAAAGTCAAATAATTTATTTCAAGTAGGCACATTTAAGGCACTTTTGAACGTCAAATACATAGAAATAGAACTGATTCTAGTTGCCCCTTCCAAAAGGTAGTTTTGTATGGAGAAGAATGAGCAAGAAACTACACCGTTACTGTTAAAAAAAAAATGTTTTTCAATATTTGGTATACATAAATTATATAATTACATGTGAAGACGATGGCACCGAGAATACAATTACTGTACCGCAATAGGGAAAACAGAATTAAAAATGGAGCAATGACAAATAAATAAATTAAGTATGTGATAGATACGAGTACATGGTGCTCACATATTTACAAACATTGTAAAAGTATACGATATCACAATATTCCTACAAACTTACAAGAAATACTAATAGGACAGTGTGTGAGTTTAATAGTCATAAAATGTAAAAAATCTATGATATACAAATAATAAATTTTACCTACAACTAGATTAGCAACCGTTTGATTTTGTCCATACTCGAATTTGTCCTATGAAGCAACTCACTTTCGCAGTTATAATATTAGTTAGGATAAATAAATAAAATACCTCTTCTGGGAATAAAGGCGTAAGTGACATTATGTTAAAACGTAGAACACAATCAGATAAACTGCCAAACATACCTAGAACAGAATAAATCCCATCAAAAAGTCAACCTCATACTGAGCGTTAGAAAAAAACATTAAAACGTTTAATACCCAGCTGTTAAAATCGCGGGAAGGTTGCGGAAGTTTTCTCATTTGCGACCAGCGACCAGCGCTGCCTGGTGGCCGGTTGCAAAAACTTGTGCAATCATGTTGCGACCGACTTGCGGGAGAGGTTAGCACACATTATGTAAGGATCGAGGTGTTGAATAAAAAGGCTATGTACTTATTTTTTTTGTTAATGTGAATTAATAATAATTACATTCTAAAAATGTATTTTTAGTGACTCAAGTTATTTCCCTTGTTTAATGAAATTAGTAATACCAGCTGAGAAACTCATTGACTCATTTAAAAGTGTCGGCTAATAGTCGCACCATATAAATAACTAGGCATTTAAAATAATTGATGGAAATAATTTTGTGCATGTGTAAGTACTTCTTTTAAACGAAAAATTATCACACTTATGTACCACAATAATATCTTAGAATCTTTTCTTTTAAGCTGAAGACAGTCCACGTACTGTTTTTTAAGAATAACTAGAAAATGTAATATTTCTCGGAAAGAATTCTATTTAACAAGCTTTTTGGTATACAGGCAGATAACTTGCCACTACTTTAAACAATTGTGTGAGTGTTTTCAGAAGTCAACAATCCTTTTACGTCACTCTCCTAAGCCATAAGCTCAAACTGTTAAATTACACACACAATCAAAACGAATTTTGGCAGTGTAGCGGAAAATGAATATATTTTGCCTGTATACCAAATAGCTTGTTCGACTACATGTTTAATGTCAAACTAGGCTGAGAATCAGCACTTTTCGAAAATCAAAATTACATAAGACAGTCTCCTAAAACCACCACACCACTTCCCAGTGCTTTAGCTGGGAAGAAGAAATGATGAAACAAACTCCCCAGCAGCACAGCTGTCTGTTTAGTTAGAAAAACTTGATTCTATAAAATATACTTTAGATTATGCAACACAAAACATTAAATTAAATTATTCGCCATCTCTGTCAGCTAGCACACGCCATTATACCGACAAAAAACATCGAATAACCATACTCAAGCAGATTTTTTTTTTCGTTTTCTTTTTCAACAATAAGTTGGACCCTAATCTTATTACAATCTAGCCATAAACTAACAAGTTATTTAATTATAACCTAAGCTATTAAATTGTCTTACTAAAAATATTGTGTCCAATATCACTTTTCTTATTGTCTCTATTAAGTGAATACACTTCGTTCTTGTCTATCTACTATCTTCGTTTTCCTTTATAAATTGTAAACACAAGTTGTTCCAAATAATCTTTATTTTATATTTTTTTTTTTTTTTTTTTTGTTTGTCAAGCAGAAATAAAAATGTGAAAACACAAAACACCCACAAACAAGTATAAAAAGATGCGTCACATAATACAATAGTAACGGACAGCCATCAAAGCTGCGGTTGTACGTAACTTTTCTCATTTGAAACCGCTGCAAGATGAGATAACTTCAGAGTCACTGTTATATAACGCGGTTTTTATTTCTAACTGGCTTCTGCCCCCGACTTTGTTCACGTGGAAGTCGTAAGACACCATAATATAATACAATAACAGCTACATTTTGCATACTACGTAGGTACCAACGTTTGTAGTTTTGTTCTCAGCAGCCATAAAAAACTATTTACAAAAAAAAAACAACCGACTTCCAAAAAAAACACTCAATAGTGAAAATTTAGGAAAAACGAACAAAAAATTGTCGGTGGAATAAAAACACCGACTTCCGAAATTGAAGTTATTTTTCACTTTTGAGTGTTTTTTTTGGAAGTCTGTTTTTTTTTTGCAAAAATATTTACTTTTCACTTTTTACTTTTGGTACCTACCCCACACAAATTCGAATACCACTGCCACCTGCTAAGTAAATAACAGTGACGGATTCACATAGAACATCATCTACATAAACGAAGTGGGAAAAATACGTAATATTGATGCTTACTCAAAAACTACGCAAGCAAAATAAATGGTGGATGGAATGGTCAGAGGTGGTCCACCTCTGAAGCATGACCTACTAAAAAAAGCCAAATATGAATCATTTCATATTTGGCGGAGTAATCGCGTAACAAACACCCAAAAAAACGGTCGAATTGAGAATCTCCTCCTTTTTAAAGTAGTCGGTTAAAAATACACAGAGTCAAGACGGTGACGCGAGAGCAAGCGATGTACATTTGTCCATGTGAGAAGCAGTACAGCAGCACATATACGTACAGCAAGTACCTTCTACTTGACTTGATTATCGTTCAGGATAAGTGATGTATCCTTGCGTTAAAAGATTTATTTTATTTTATCCTACGTATAAAAATGATTGCGAGATCCGTAGAACACAATAAAATGCTTAGAGTCTGTGTGAAAGTGACTAAAATATTGACATCTCAGTTATACAAAGCAGTATCATTAAACAACAATATCAGTCACAATATACCCCACTCACAACAACACAGTTCACCCACTCAGTAAAGTGGCAACAATTAAAAACTTGCCCATCACCGTGCGGTGACGACTCGCAACTTTGCCCGTGTAATCTCCATTTGTGGTGGTCATGTTGTTATAAACAAACTTCATGTTTTTAGCTCTCGTGTTTTGGGTATTTGACAACGTTTTGTACGGAGGTGGGAAATAAGTGGGTGCATTAGTACTGAAAGATGTTAGTTTGATCTATAGAATTATATTAATTTAGTGTCTGGACAAAATCAAACTGATAGCTAATTTAGTTTTTTATTTATTATTTGTATGTCATAGACTTTTACACTCTGTCATTACTTAAACTCACGCACCGACTTATTAGTACTACTTGTAACAATGTTAGGACTATTGTAATATCGTATACTTTTACAATCTTTGTAAATATGTGAGCACCATGTATCTGGTAATTAATTTATTCATTATTGCTCCATTTATAATTCTTTTTACCTTTTGTAGTACAGTAATCTTATTGTAGGTGCATCGTCTTCACATATAATTATATAATTAATGTATACAAAATATTGTAAAACATTTTTAAAAGAGTAACGGTGGAGTTTCTTGCCCATTCTTCTCCATACGAAAACTACCTTTTGGAAGGGGCAACTAGAATCAATTCTATTTCTTTGTTTGACGTTCAAAAGTGCCATATATGTGCCTATTTGAAATAAATTATTTGACTTTTAGAAATGGCACGAAAAGTAGGTAATGAAAATGACACGACCAAAATTGTAGTTTAGCGAATACGACTCGTAGGCAACTGCTACGCCGTAGCAAATGGCTACGCGCGCGTAGCAAATGCGTAGTATTGTTCAGAGTGTCCGTAACTTATAAGATGATCAGAAACAGAGTAACCCTTTTCTTCGGTCATGTAATAACAAATTTAACCACATACATCAATTCATTTACAGGCAATTAATCAATTACATTAATTACTAGCACATTACCCAACAACATATTTAACCGAAATACGGTAACCATTTAATCCGATAACCCAAATTCCCTCAAACCAACAGGGAGTGAAACAGTAACGAAATTCTAAATTCAAACGCACGCCCGCCATATTGTTAATACGGTTCTAATTTCAAAATTTCAAATTCGACAAACATCGGCTATTCCCAGGCGACCGTTGAATAGTTTGGCTACACAGATGATTAATACGTAGATATTAATCAAAGCATTATTCTGGGCAAGGGATTATATTACGGAGACCGTTTTGTCCAGTTGGTTTCGGTCGAGTGCTTGGCATGGTGTTTAGTAAATGCCACGGTTAAATGAGAGATGTACGTGAATGCTCTACTATTGGTAGAAAAAAGATGAAAGAAGAAAATTGAATTCTAAAATTAGGTGAATAATATAATATTTTCGGTGCGCCAAGATTGATGAGAATTTGTAATATGGTATTCATGGTTATCAAGAATTCTGAATATAATCACTAAATATAGCTTTTCAATTTACTAGTATTTGATTGGATTTAGTTCTGAAAAGAGATCCGAGAATCGGTATTCATTAAGTTCGTCAATAAACTCAGAAAATTGGGTTGCAGTTTCAGAATATTATGATAGTAATAGACAACTAAGTTTTGAAAACACGTTGGTTCGTTACGATTGATACATATTGAATTAAGTATACTGTAGGGCCCTTGATTTTCTCATCAACCTCTGTAGTTCTAAAAAAAATAAAGTAATATAAACTAAAACCCAACTACGACAAAAAAGTCAATCAATTAAAAAGGTATAAACAAGACACCACAGACAGACAAATTAAAAATCCGGAGTCACACGTGTTAGGGCATAAATCGATTGCGGGAAAATCCTAAAGGGATATCGGGACCTTGGCAACAGGCAACTGAAGGAACACGGGCGTGTCAGTAAAAGTCTGACGCGCCCTTCTGCTCCACCCAGAGCGGAAAAAAATAAAAAGGTATGAATCGAACAGATTACGTATGACTCCGGATTTTCCGGACATACCGGTCAAAATCATAACCCTCCTTTTTTCTTCGCCGTAGTCGGGTAAAAAAGAACAAAAGTCAAACGCCTCCCAAAAATTCAGCAGCTCCTTCAACAGAAAACGTGCGATCACAAATTGGCAAATAACAATAAAAGAAAAGAGACGGTGTTGCTAGGGAAATTTTTCGATTTTGTCAATGGGCCACGTGGTCATAACGGGCCTCCTAATATTTTGACTGAACGTTATTAAGATAGAGGCCACAAGTTAAGGTAAGGGTATAAACGTCCCGTATTTGGGCCAGCCCTGTTCTGCGAGCGGCGAATACAAATAGGACGGGGCCGGGACGGACTTAGGACTACCTGCCTATTTTTATTTCAGAGCAACGTCGTGTGTATTTTAAGATGTTCGGTTTAGAAAATTGGTGGCTAAGCAGGAACTTGTGGCTAAGTAATAACAGCCGCACGGGTCGATCCATTAGGTAAAACTACTCTTTCTAGGTTTGATCCTTGGGTATGTGACCATCTTTACATACCGAGACTCCTCCGTACCTCGGAAAGCACGTTAAGCCGTTGGTCCCGGCTGTCATTTGTGGATCTTTGACAGTCGTTACGGGTCGTCACAAGCCCGAAAGTCTGACAACCAGTCTAACCTAGGGGTATCGTATTACCCAGTGGGTTGTGGAGGTCAGAAAGGCAGTAGCTCCATGTAAAATACTGGTATTCAGTTGCATCCGGTTTCAGAGACTGGAAGCCGACCCCAACATAGTTGGGAAAAGGCTTGGCAGATTGATTGGTTTAGAGATTCGTTAAACCTGTCAATTCGACCAGCTTGCAATCAAATTGAATGATAATACATTATGTATTGTGTAAATGGCAGCTGAAATTTTGCTATCTTCAAAGTCAAGATACGTAAAGCTACTAATGGACACTGTGTAATCTGCCAAAAATAGCTGTTATTCCTGATTTTCATTAAAAAATCTTAACGTTTAGTTTTTGTGCTTTAGTTATTTGGAATCTTCAATTTTCAATATCTTTATTGCTTACAAAACTCATACCAGCAGTGTCAACCAAGAAATACATAATGTCAACCCTTTCACATTTCAAAAGCTTCCTAAAAACAATCACAAAAGATACTTCAGTCGCACACATAAAAAATATACTTATTCAGGCACTCAAATCCGACCCTGCTATAAGCCGACCGAGTCACGCGTATGTATGTAATATGACCCTAATAAATATCACTCGGTACACATATTTATATCACCCTGTATAAAGCTCCTACTGACGTATGTTGTCGATTCAATATACTGTAATGTTTAAATTAACTTGAACGGCTTTAGTGTAATCACCGCATGTTCAGGCTAATTCTGGGTTGTAAATACAAAATTGAGATCTGTCTATACCAAAAACTACTTTATTGGTCTTGTGGTCGCAAACGCTACTGCTGGTCATGAGACCCTGGGTTCGATTCTCGGATGGTGCAAAGTGATATTGGGTTTTCCTATCTGGAAACTATAAGTAGCAGCCTGGAATCTGGATTTGTGCCCGGTTGATGGCAATAGGCTAGCCCCATATAATTGCTATCATTTTTACATGGGACTCAAACATAACTGGCGAAATGTGGGTTTACTATACACCTCTGGCCTCTGGATTCGTGCCCGGTTGATGGCAAGGGCTAGCCCCATATAATTATTACATGGGACTCAAACATAACTGGCGAAATGTGGGTTTACTATACACCTCTGGCCTCTGGATTTGTGCCCGATTGAGGGCTATAGGCTCGCTCCTTATAATTATTACATGGGACTCAAACTTATCTGGTGAAACGTGGGTTTACTATAATACACCTCTACCCTCTGGGAATACAACCTTGATGTTATGATAATTATGTTGGTAACTGAATAATGTCACTTTCATTTGTTTTCAGAAAGTTTGACAGCATAAGACCCTGAAAGACGTTTTGTCGTGACCAAACAAGGCTTTGTTTCAAAATTTGTATTTGCACGAAGTACTTAAAATTTACCCGTTTTTTTTTAATGTCGCTGTTGTTTTGCGACTGGTCAAGCTAGTATAATGTACATAATATGCTCATGACTTCTCACATATTTTTTGTTGATTATTTTATGCAACACAAAAGGAGTAAAGGCAAACGTATAGAAGGTTCAATCGCTTCTTGAACGAAGGGAACTTTTATGTTATGCAGTAGTTTTTTACGGTATGAAAAATAAATAACCGTCATAACTTTTTTTCGAAAATGGAGCCCCTGTCTTTTGTGCACTACAATAGTGCGGGACATATATTGTATTTGACACGGGTAATCAAATTATCGTGTGCGGCGCGTGCAACGCTCACAAGTTTGTGATGCGCGCGTCGACAGCTGAGTCGCGTAACTGAATAACAGGAGCGTACGTTACCAGACGAGGCAGCTTTTGGATGCTAAAATTGGGTATGATTCCGAAAAATTTGGCCTCTAATAACGAATCCTAACTGCAAAAGGGAAAGTTTGTTTGTTTGTTTGTAGCAATAAACGTTTTTGAATTTGAATTTGAATTTGTTACGCTTTCACGCTAAAACGGCTGGACGGATTTTAATGAAATTCGGCACAGGAGTAGACCATGACCTGGAGAAGGACAAAGGCTACGTTTCATCCTGGGTCGCAGACGAAGTAGCGTGTAACAGCTAGTAGTCCTATAACTTTCCCATGGAATAAGCGCAAGAAAATCATGAGTCCTATATCCCAGTAGGTAAAGGTAGTACGCAACTATCTGAAGAAAAGGCTGTTCTTTATATTCTTGTGAAATCTATGGCAAGTACTAACTTGTTTAGTATACACTCGGGCCATGTCAAATGAAACTAAACGCTGGATCAGCGAAGTTCTTTTTATCCGGTAGAGGTTGCTGTCTTCCAGAATGTTTTAAGACCCCAATGGGGCCTTGTTTTAATGGTAACTAATTAGAAGTAATGAGGCTGGTGAATATTTAAGTAAAACTGTATCCGCTTACTCTTACTCGCTGTGAAATTCACAGCCTGTGAAAATATTGGAAATATCCCAGAAAAAAAAATCCCTAAAAGTCGGATATTCAGCAATCATGAATACATTTTCGGCTTACCCAACTTTTATGAGATATCAAAAATAACACTCATGTACTACTAATATAAAGCCTTGAAAAATCCAACGCGCCTGGGTCTACTAATTCGTTTTTTATGACGATCGTTAGACCCTTGGAACATAAAATAAAAAACCAATAGCATACAAAATTTTCGCTTGTCAAGAGGTCCTTAATGGTCCGTTATAATGACAGGGACTGATTATACCCAGGTATTATGTCCGGGAAGTAACTCCGAAACGATTGGAATACGTAATTATGCTGTAAAAAATTAACCAGGAAGGAGTCTTATGTGATTTATAATAATTGGGAGCATCCTTTTAAGTGAATTTATTTGGCTTCATTTTGGTTCCGAAGAAGTCCATTTTTGACAACGGCAAGCCAATTCATGCAATTCATCTGCGTCCGGTTAGATTGGAAGGGAACCCCAACAGTAGGAAAAAGGCTAGGCAGATGATGGTAAGCAGGTGGATAGCACAAGGGCAATTATATATAAACATTAGAAACAACGAATAATGAAGGTAAACAATGAAAATATTTTCTAAAATAACTACTGCAGGAAGTCTACTTCGAAAAGAACCATACAATACGAGCGGATGTAACTATAATAGAAAAAAAAAACTTCCACAAATACTAACGAAGGTTCAAAAATAGAAAGTCGTTGACCCAAGAACGTCGATAATCCCATCTCCTCTACTCCATCTAACAATTTTTTTTATTTCTACGACGCTTCATTCCATGGCTTATTCTATTTCCTCCATTTTTACAATTCAATCGTGTTCTGTTTTTAGAGATGTTCAATTTGGATGGGTTTATAGGATGTGAATGCAATATATACCTATTGTATATTTTGTTTATTAAACTTTTGCTGTGCCACGGTGTACAGTGTGCTAAATTATTTCTCACTTAAAATTTAAATCTAATATTAGTCTGTTTATATGTCTTTTAATGTTTTCAGCCTTCAGCCACGTTTAGATTGGATTTGGACCATTTTTGAAATTCTTATAATAATATAAGAATTTCAAAAATGGTCCTTCGAGCCGGATTTCACTTTTGGCTAAGAACAGTCTTCAAAGTCAGCAAAGAGTCTTCGGCTCAGCAAAATATTCTAATAGGTCTATCGGAAAAATCTTTAAGGACACCTTCCTCGGAGAATAAGGTCTTATTAAGTTACTGCTCCTTAATAGAACAGCCGTCGAATAGATATTGCAGTACAAATCCAATTTTGTATCTCATTCGGGTTCGAAATACCATAGCATAGAAACAGATTGGAGATTTAATCGAATACCAATTAATTGGTACCGTCTTACGAAGATACGGGTGAAATTGGCTCTCTGGATATCAAATTTGTTACTGAAATTGCATGCAGGAGAGACTTTAAGAATATTTGTATTGTTCGGTGCAATTGGTTACCAATTTACGGTACGGGTTTTGTATAGTTGAAGTTTGGTGATTGGATCTTTGGTTTCGTTTTTAGTAAGCTTAATATTATTGATATTATGGTTTAGAGATACCGGGTACGAACCCATGTCCCCCATTACCTTATGGATGACAAGATGGATGATGATTGACAGTCAAGTAATGTATTCTCATTTTTCTTGTGGACTATAACATAATTTTCCATATAGCACTATACATACAGGTTTCTTACCCTTTTTTGGATTATAATTAGCTATTATAGGTTTTTTTTTAAGATAAGTTATGCGCTTAATTGCCATCAAATATATTGTTAAGATATTTGTCTTATTTTCTCATTTGTACCCCATAATTCGTTCTAAGGAGGTAATTTCGAGCAATACCCAGGTCCCAGAGTACCCAAATCTATTATAACAGTAACGTGTCGGGTTTAATAATCACAACAGTCCCCGAAGTGACAAGTTGCTTGCACCTGTTTCACTTAATTGGTTTTGGAGGTGATAAACACTAATAAGTAGCCAATATACCCCGACAGAGGCCTAGGGACGAAGAAAACAATGTTTTCTTCTTAAGGCTTGGGTACACATTAAAATTTGTGACGGATTTTATGTAATTGAACATAGATTTAACCATCTTATTGATCAGCAGTATGGTAATCGAGTCATGGAATCGGGCCAATAAGCAGGCTGAAGTGGCAATGACCGTTGGTGTAGACGTGTTCTTGAGTGGAGACCGAAAATCGGCATACGTAAGGTAGGACACCCCCAGGCTAGGAGGAGCGACGGTCTTCGCAGGGTGGCTGGTAGCAACTGGATGAGAGTTGCCGAGAATCCAGCTAAATGGCGTGCAATTGGAGAGGCCAGACATATTGGACTGCTGTAGGTGATGATGATGAATCGGGTCATGTGATGCGGAGGAATGAAAGTCATGTGGCATTATGAGTATTATTTTATTTTTTCAGGGCAAAGGCCTCCCTTTCTCCTTTCCACTCCTCTCTGTCTTGAGCTAGTGTGGACCAATCGTAGGCGTCAAGCTCGTCTTGCCATCTTCTCCTGGGTATAATAATAAGTAATAAGAGTAGGGGAAGACTAAAGAAACGATGATAGATTATGTCTAAAATGTTAGTGTGATGGCTGTTGATAGAGATGATTGGAAGAACAGGACGTGCTGCGCTGACCCTGAATTAATTGAGATAAGGGCAGAAAGAGCCGAGCGGAGCGGAGAGAGGTGTTTGAGCAGCCCTAGTAGCAAGCGAGATATTTTGAAGCCGGACAACGTGGGTAGGTGGGTAGTGAGGAAAGCTACTCACAATTTCCGTCCGTGTTTCATTAAGATCCGTTTTTAAATGCAATTATTCTACTTCGGTTCATGGCAAAAAAATATTTTTAGATATTTCTAAGACCTTTTCTTTGCATTGCTTACAGTGTGACCGAAAAAATTTCGCGTCAAGGTCACGCACCATGTGACGTGACATTAATTCAAACAAAGCCACCGATGTCTGTTCCAGCTATTAGTTATGTGAGCCTCTCCCATATTGCGACGACTCAGTTACATTATCCCTTTTTCGCGGACGCTACATTGTACGTAGCCGTCATTTTGTTTCTAGCTTCATTCACTGTTTGTTCTTCTGACGAGGGTCAGTTCATTAGATGTGCGCAGATTAATTATATCACGTATTGTTCGTTTGTGTGGTGTGTTTAATTCGTTAGAGCGAAATTAAATTTAAAAGAATTAGATGAGCGGTCTTCTAATTATGAATGGGTGTATTTTAGATTCCATTTAGCTTTGTGTTTTATTTTAACACTCTTATTAAAACGTGGCTATGGCTACTATGGTGAAAGTAACGTATAACTTTAGAATCCTAACTAATATTATAAATGGGAAAGTGAGTCTGTTTCTTTGTTTATTTATTATGCTTTCACGCTAAAACGGCTGAACGGATTTGGATGAAATTGGTCACATGGTTAGATCATAACCTAGAGAAGGACATAGGCTACTTATTATCTTGGATCGCAAACAAAGTCGCGGGCATAAGATAAGTTTGCCATTTTTTCACAATCTGCTTGTTTTGAATTGATTTTTATTGCAGTGCTAGCCATTTTAATGAATTTGGTTGATAATGAGCACGTCTTGAGCGATTAAATAAAGTCGGTGAAGTGCATATAAAGTCTTATTTTACACGTAACATAGAATAGTTTATTTTACTTTTCAGAAGCAATATTTAATGAACAGTTACACTATCCTTAAAAAATCTAAGCCTAAAAATCGGCACTCACATACCATAAAGCCGCAACCACACCCTCCTACTCGCAATAAATCCAACGTTGTCGCGGACAGAAAAAGCTACCGCTGAACATTGTGTTATAATGGATTTATTAATTTCACGCCCCACGCCCCCATTTTATTGCTCGACTGTGCTTCTTGCTTGATTAATAGATTATTATTTGTTTTTATTGCTCAGGAAACGGTTGAGATCACGTTGGGGAATTATTGTTATTGGGTTTCGGAAATCAGGGCAATTACAAACTGCGTACAATGTAAGCCTGTAGAAATCCACTGAACAAATTAATACGTTGCTGAGCTAAATATGTAAAGTTACTTTTATTATTAATAATAATATACCATTTATTTCAGGCGACACAGGCCCTTAGAAAAATACCTTAACCTAGACATACATACTTTTATGAAAACTTGTGTTAATAAATAAAGCTTAAGATTATGTTAGTAGCACTTCACTTTGCACTAGCTTATCTTTGTGCTGTCCTGTGGTACTTGTCCACGGAAGCGACGGAACACCACGTCCTGCGGCCAAAAGTCTTCTTCCATGAAGAGGGGCAGATAACAATTTGGTACACGCACCACGAACGCCTTGAAGTTGACGTTCAGGTGCGATTCCAGCAACTGCACCCTCGGCGTTATTATGTGATCGTTTTATGTAATGAAGACATCAGTATCATCCTTTTTCAGATTTTATCTGTTTACAGTGTTGTTTTGTAGAGTTGAGACCCTAGACAAGTGACCATCGCTTCGAAAGCGTTTCGTATTTCTACAACGACTTTCAACAGGATTGACATAATCTTTTCGATAGCTTAAGTCAGTCCTATATATTTTTGCCTTTTCCATCTTCGTTATCGCTGATAGAATGAAACTTTGTCTAGGGCCTTTGTCTAAGAAGTAAAATTCTTACCACATCTTTCTAACAATACAAGAGAGACTACGACAGAGGCTGCAAGAGAGGGGCTTGTGGTTAAGTAAATAACAGCCGCACGGGTCAATAGGTCCGGTTAAGCTATGCTTGCCGCGGTTAGTACGTGGATGGGCATCTTTACATATCAACACCCCTCCGTGTCTCGGAAATCACGTTAAGCTGTTGGTCCCGGCTGTCATTTGTAGATCTTTGATAGTTTTTACGGGTCGTCAGAAGCCCGAAAGTCTGACAACCAGTCTTACCAAGGCCCTACTGAGTAACTGGGTTGTGGAGACCAGACAAGCAGTCGCTCCATGTAAAATACTGGTATTCAGCTGCATCCGGTTAGACTAGAAGCCGACCCCAACATAGTTAGTTGGGAAAAGGCTATGCAGATGACGGTCTTTGTGTTACAAAAATCTCAGTAATATAACTCGTTCTAAATGATCTACATTAGCCATGAATGATACAAAACATTAAGCACCCACTCTTAACAAAAACAAAATTAAAACTCTCACATTAAACCCTTTTATTCCTCGTTTCAGCATTACTTACCATGCGAGTAACCCATGAGATAAAACCTAACAAAACATTAAGCAGGTCCTTTATCTAACAAAATCCCCTAGCCATCTCATAACGGGTCATAATCACCCTGACGCAATAATATCTGTCTCTCAGTCCCCTGGCTAGCAGGGGAATGACAGGAGACGACACAACGTTCATCTCAGAACGAATTACTGTGTGGCGAGCGGAATATGAATGTCGAGGGTTATTTGTAATATTTATGTGTGCCGCTGTGTTATGGTGTGAGTTTCTGTAAAAGGTTGATTAAAACTGTTTCAGGGTGTCGGTTAGAGCTTGCTCAAGTTGGGATATGAGAGAAGTTTTGTGTTTTAGGAGTTTGGGAATTTTAGTAGGTGAGGTTTATTCTGCGATGGGGTAGAATACGTCATTATGTACCTACTTATCTTTGAGTTTCTAACTTAAACACCTTTTACTGATTGTTCTACTTTTTTTTTTTTAATCATCAGAGGAAATAAAAGCATTACGTGATTATTAATCATATGAAACATTTAGAAATGGAGCGGCTTTTGAAATGTTATGGATTACGTAAAATGTTAGAGACTGCGAAGTCACGAAAGCAATTTGCAATTTTTGACATCTTCTAACTAATAAACGCGAAAGTTTGTAAGTATGGATAGATGGATGGATGGATGGATGGATGGATGAATGAATGGATTAATGGATGGATGGATGGATGGATGGATGTTTGTTACTCTTTCACGTAAAAACGGCTTAATGGATTTGGATGAAATTTGGCAAACAGATAGTTTATAACCTGGATTAAAACTTATGATACTTTTTATCCCGTAATTTCCACGGGATGGAGACTTACGCGGGTGAAACCGCGGGGCGCAGCTAGTTATAAATAATGCAATGAAAGTTGATCACAATTCAATGCTTTAATTTATGGGATTAAATATTTATATCTAATGGGAAGATTTTTTTTTTACTCACATTAAAAAAGACACAGAAAAGCAAGTACTAACAAAGGATATACCTAATATGAAAATATGCGTGTTACCAAACTATAGCACCAAACTTGGCCTTAGTTTGGTCCTTTTTCGTGCACCAAAGATAACGATCAAAATCGTTTTAGGCTCGAATATATTAGACATTTTTACATCGCAAAAACGTGAGTGAGTTTTCCACGAACCTTAATTCAGACCTTTCAATATCGAAACTCAAAGCCTTTTATCTTTTCCAGGCCTGAAAATAAACTCATTACAAAGTGACATGAGAACCCGATTATAGAATTCACACGTGCAGAACCCATTGTGACATTTTCCCCTTATTTTTGTAAGGTTTTATTGAATTTATTGGGAATGAGGTAATGGGGAGAGATGCTTCGTTGTGCCTTTATTTTATTTATTCTTTATGAACTGAACTTTATTAAGGACATCATACGATATTTTTTTCGGTTCGTATTGAAAGTAAAGGATGGAATAAAGTAATTGGCAAAACGAGTTAGAACTTTTTTAGAATGTTATGTGTTTTTTTAATGTCTCGTAGAGAATACGTAGGTAGCGATGTACCTCTTACAAAAACCTGCTTATTATTATACCGTTGTAGATGACAAGGATAATATCTTCACGTAAAAATAGTTCTAGGTAACCTACCTCAATCAGAAGCATAAAAGTCTGAAAACCGGTCTGAAGATCCTCTGACCTCTGAGTTTATTTCGGCCTTTCTTCTCAGAGTAGTCAGATAGGAAACACCGACCTCACCTAGTTTAAAAATGTGATTGACGTGTAATAGTGTTTGTACAAAGCCGCTTACAAAAAATAAATCATTTTATCATGTATCATTTATCATAATAATTATATCATCTACTATCGTTATCTTACCAAGAAAGCTGCCGTGTGGGAAAACTGTGTAAAATATTGATACTAACCACATCTGCTTCTACTAAGCTGACCCCAACATAATTAATTACCTATGCCATAATAAACTTTAACTTGATAAAAAAGATACCATCGCTTATAACTATTTAATGGAGGCTGTCAAGCTACACTGCTGCCTCGGGTCTCAAGTAAAGTTAAACTGTCAAGGGACAACTAAGTAACAAGCTTAATTACAATCAAATAAGAAGAGCTCTGAGAAAAATACCTTTTAAAAAGCGTCCAGCAAGTAATGTAAAACATAGTAACAAGTTAATATTCATTGAACCTAGTCCCTAGGCTCTCAGTTGAAATTTTTTTTTGCCTTTAGGTTTTCTCGTTGTCACTTCAGACCTGTATGGCGTATGGAACAATAAAGCCATAAAAATTGTTTAATGGTGGCAAAAACTTATTTGCGTTCCTAATATGTAGCTTTATGACAAGCACGGCTGTAAAGTCAGCATTCTAGTACAAGTCAAAAATTTCAAGGTTTATCATAATTATTAATTCCTAGCTGCCCGCCCCGGCTTCGCACGGCTAGCACTCAGTACCTACTCTACCCACCTACCCTACCCTACCTACCTACCTACCCTACCCTACCTACCTACCCTACCTACATACCTACCTACATACCTACCTACCTACCCTACCTACACCAAACCACCAACCTGACGTACAAATCTTGCCTTGAGAATAACGAACACAACAAAAAAAGAATTATCCAATTCGTCCAGCCGTTCTCGAGTTTTAGCGAGACTAACGAACAGAAATTCATTTTTATTATAATTATAGATTATAGAAGAAAGAAAGAAGATAGACTAGCTGATGCCCGCGACTTTGTCAGCCATCCACGATGTCAGCCTATGTCCTTTTCCGGGTCATGGTCTACCCATGTGCAAAATTTTATCCACTTCCGTTCAGCAGTTTTAGCGTGAAAGTGTAACAAACAAAAAACAAACTCACTTTCTTTTATATAATTATTATAGTTAGGATTAACGATTTTTTTTTTGTACAACGAACCGGTTAAAAACTGCACGTTACTGCTTCATTTTTCGTTCGAGAATTCTTCAGCACATGATATAGTCACAGCGACCATTGGTTTTCTTGACAATAAACGCCTTTGATACCAAATTGTATTAAGGTCCATTCGTATCTTTTGAACCCTTCACGTTTTTATTTATCCTGTATGACTTAGTCCCTTTGAATTTTCAAAAAATAAAGTCATTGAATCATGACAAGGGACGATAAAGCGATCGCTAAGCGTTCCCCGTCACGCCACCCATGTTCCTCCTTCATTATCATACAAATTACAATTTGTTGTCTTTCCGTCTGGTTTCATTCAAAACGACTTGTTGGCTCGCTGGTATTTTTAAAGCATTTGGTGAAGCTTTGTGCTGTGATGAATATCGTTTTAGGTCTATTAGTTGGCTTTGATATGAATGCGGATCGGAGGACCAGATATTTCAATCTTATGGCTGAATATAAAACAACGTATCTACGTGAGTATGTAGAAACTTTAAGTGATTTGCAAGACCACGTGTTCTTGTATTTGAATCAAATATAGTTGGTGTTGAAAAGAGTTTTGACTATTAACCATAAGATTAGTGCTAACACAAAAAAAAAACAATAGCTAGTAATTGTGTATCATACATAAAATTACATTTGATCGCATTTTTACAGTTCAGCTACGTCCATTGCGTTATTTACATTGTTGAGTAGACGAATTTATAAAATTTGTTAGAAATATACTTCAAAACTCTCGTATTGTCATTGAAACTGTATTACACAATTTTAGGGTGATGATAAATTATGAATGTCAATTCAAAAGTGCCTGTAATTGGTTTATTTGAAATAAATGCTTTGAGTTTGAAAGCAAAAGGAGTATGTAAGGATCGTAGCAGGTGGCATTTTGTAGTTTCTACTTACCCCCATGGGAAAAAAAATGCGAGTTTACATATATATATTGTGTGTAAATTAACAATATGTAGGCTTTGCAAATTGATGAATGAATGATTAATTACTTTTCAATTAAAATCAAATTCATCATAGTCATAATAAAATGAAAATCCAGAACATCAACGGACGTATTAAAACTGTTTTATTTGTTCAAAAATGGTCCTTACAGTCATTAAGCGCTACTGGCCTCAATTTGCAAAGTGGTGTCAATTCACAAAATTGACACTCAAGTCGTAATGTTTATAACGAGTATTGCCATGCGTAAACGTAAAACTCGTAATTTGGGAGTCGAGTCGTAAATTGTAAGAAAAGTTGACCATCAGTAGGTTTTATGTGTTATTTATTCTTTTTGGTGATGCGCAACTGGATTGGAAGATAAATTACGATGTTATTTTTCATTTACCATAAGAATAATTTAAACAAAATGCACTTATCCTAAGCTACATGAAAACCTATAATTGAGGCACTTTATGAGGCCTTTCGCCATTCAAAGCTTATGAGAGAAAGTTTTAACTAATAACAAGATAAACTCAACATACAATAATTATGAGTACATGATGAGAAAAACGACGAAATTACGATGAAATTATAGTTAAAAAACTAATTGAGAAAAGGTACTAATATTTTTGTCCATCTACTAACATAACAATTTACGAAGCCGATGAAATAATAATGATGATGCTGATTTAGGCTGAGGCCTGGGACGTGCAAAAGTGAGGCGGAGACATAAGCTTAACCTGAACGACAAAGAGGAGTATGAGTGGAGTATTACACACACACTATAAAACTGATTTACATCCGTAAAGCTTGATTCACACATATCAGTGAAGCCACCGTTCCGACACAGTTCCGGCACAGTGCAAAATATTCTTTCATACATTCTCATGCCGGTGTCGGCACTGACACTGAGACACAGTCACTGACAAGTGGGGATGCGTTCATAGAGAATGTATGAAAGAATATTTTGCATACTAACTGTTTCAGATACTTTTATAGAGGATTTATAGCATGGGTGTAGATAAATTTTATTATGTATCTACGGAACATCCTTATACAAATCCTGTTTGTGTTTGACCCAATTTCGATTATACGGAATCAAATTATTGTGAAAGCCGAAGCCTTTTATTTATCCGCCCGGGGAAGTTATAAAGGATTATGATTTTAGACGATACCCTCCTTGCTTTCTTGGTGTTATTATGTATTTTATTTCTTGCGTCATGCTAAAAATATTACACATTTCTTCTCGAATTTAGAGTAATTCTGAAAACGTCGGAGCGATTACTTGCATTAACCACGGATAAGTAAGTGTTAGGGCGCCTCGTTATGCCCCGCGATTTTCACGAGGTCTGAAGATGGCTGCTTGGCGTCCTATTGGTATTTTGTTTAAAAACTCGTAGGTTTATGCGACGTAAGGTGGAGGAGAAATGAATACGGCCACACTGAGAGATATACGTAGTCAATTTGTATTGAAATATTAACAGGTTTACAAACTTTGTGACGACAATAATCTTAAACTATCTAGTTGCACCGTTTTTATAATAGTTCCGTACCACCATTGTAATTTTCTTCTATTGTTCGAAACCTAACGCACTTCACTCCGCACACACTTCCCGGTGGTCCGTCCGCCGAGGAGGGCGCCACCATCACCGCTATTCCGGTCGGTCGGAACCGGGTGATGTCCGGTCTCCTTCGCTAGATGGCGTTGGCCGATCAATGAACAGTAAGATTCAAAAGCGATTTTCTTCTGAAGTATTGATAGATTTGAAAAGTGTATGCAACAAGCAGTTGAGGTACGTGCAATTTTATAGTAAACGATCTATATTATCATGGAAACCTAAACTATTATGAAATAGTTCTTTTCTTAAAGTTGCTGTTGTTATTTTGAGAAAAAATCGCTTTTGAGTTTTGTGTAACTGTAAGGTTTTATTTTGCGTATTTATGCTCGTGACTGTGCAGTTTCTTAACAAGGTGACGTATGACATAAAGATAAGTTTTTGAAACATTGTTAGAATCTGAATAAATAATTTTACTAATTGCTTGATGACTGTATTGCATTCTTTATTAATTAAAAAAAAATCAAGTAACAAAAACTAAAACCCAACTACGACTTAAAAGGTATAAACAAGACACCACAGACAGACAAATTAAAAATCTGGAGTCACACGTGTTAGGGCATAAATCGAACAGATTACGTGTGACTCCGGATTTTTAATTTGTCTGTCTGTGGTGTCTTGTTTATACCTTTTAAGTCGTAGATGGGTTTTAGTTTTTGTTACTTGATTTTTTTTTAAATTCTTTTGGGGTTATAATATGTCGGAGATACGTCAGGATTTATTCTATTAGAATCATCAGAAAACATCATGTGGGCAGAAGGTGGGTTTCGTGCAATGAAAACACACTGGGTGCGATACACATTGTTTATTAAAATCACAATTAATCACAATAACTGAGCACAACGAATCGAGTACAGTTCCGCGACGTCTTAACTCCGATGCGATCAGACATTGACTGTCCGCCTCGCCGTGGACTTAAAACATCACGACTCTGTAAAGCGCGCTTGTGGTGTGGGTAGATCACGTGATGCCTCAGATCACGCGATGCCGCCAGTGGCGCGCTTGCGATTCGTTTCGTGTCCGTACTATTGACCGGTTCCGACACGGCCATCCTGCGATACACACGTCCTCGTGTGTTAGCCCGTTAAAACAAACGCTTGTTTGTTTGAGGATGGGAAATCATCAAATAACTTCTCCCGCTTTGGGCGGAGCGGGAGGGCGTGTCAGACTTTTACTGACTAAAACCCACCCTTGTTCCTTCAGTTGCCTGTTGCCAAGGACCCCGTATCCCTTTACTTGCCCGCAGCCCTGGCAGATGCTTGTTTGTCCTGGTGAGTCTCTCGTTCAGAAAGAAGCGACGTGGGGGTGCGAGGAGTCCAAGATCTTCGTTAGTGGCACCGCGTCGTACGCGCACGGTCGTCGCGCAGTGCGCGCCGCGTCAGGCGCACCAGGATGCGCTGCCCGCGCGCAGCCGCTGCCACTTCTCCCACTGTACTCGTTCCGCTAGCTTGAATCGCGCCGCCCGCAGAGGTTCTCCGTACCTCTCGCTCAGCTCGCAGGCCCAACCGTTGCGCGAACACTATAAAGAAACAAACTCGCAAAGTATCACATAGTTCGGTCACTCCTGACCAACAAGTATCACATAGCTCGGTCACTCCTGACCAACAAGTATCACATAGGTCGGTCACTCCTGACCTAAACCGTAAAATCAGTTTGTGAACGTCTGATTTATCAGAATTTAATAAAGTCGCATTTTAACAGAACTCTTTAGTTTAATTTTCAACTGAACTACCTTTTTACCTACCTACCTTTTTACTAACAATCAATGACAAGTTATAAGAAAATTAACATCTTATCAATAATCAGGAAATTCAAAGTACAACTGACTACACATTTTCATCGCGCATCTCGCGAAAGACAATCAAACCAAATAAATCAACAAATTTAAGCTCTGCATGTGATCTCTGGCTACGCATAGCCCAGTAACCTCCAGTTACTATCTTTACTTTATGCGAACCCCCACGGGAACGCCAAACGTCTAATCATTATGCAAACTTAAATACACTCCTCATTGTTACAACTACTACTTTGCTCTACCTCAGTTTCGTCAGGTATACTTTGATTTATCATAACAAAAATCATCAACCAGAGTCATGTACCATTATTTTCCACATTAACAATTTTTCACAAAGCCTTAGACACTTGGAAACCCACACACGAGTAAACCACTCTAACGCCACGGCTCTCCAGCCGACTAGCAATCGCATTGCTCTCACACATCCAGCGCATGGATCAAAACTTCGGTATGCATATCCATCAAGTGGATCGCCCGTGTGCATCACCCACTGACTACACACTACGGTCTCTCCAGACCACGACCTCCGCCAGAGTTAAACGCGCATCGCGCACCCACGGACTACTTGAGTTGCCTCAAGAGACACCGATTTCTACCGGGCTACGACTACGTAATAACAACTGGTACGGTCGAACACAATACGGCCGATAGAGAACCCTACTCGCGTGGCTTCCCTAACTTACACTTGCTCATCACCACTATGATCACCATCTACTTTGACTGGTACATGACCTAGGTACTGGCATCTTTCTTAAGCTATCGTAAGCGTATTTGTAAGAACGGCTAAAATTTAAACCTTTTAACGTATAGCATGCACCACCCAAAACTCCCGCTACATTAAACAAACGTCTGAACTTCCGATCTAACTTAGGCTGATGTGATAATTAAGAGGGACTCGACTCTTAAAAATCTGTTTTAATTTTCCAGCAATTTGAAACTAAACATTTGAAATTGAAAACTTAGGCTAACCTACGAATTTAAACTGTATAGCTTCGAGATTACCGAGATCAAGCTGGCCGGGTCTAATTATTTTAGCTTCCAACAATTCGTTAACTTTATCGCGCATGATTCGACGTTCGTCCGGAGACAGTCTGTAAGGACGTCTTTGCACTGTACGATTAGGGTCGATCAATCAAACTTAACACCACACGAAAGTCAAAGTCAAATTTACAGTCGTCAGCAACCACGTCACATAAGTATCTGAACTAATCGAATCTTTTTAAATCTTAATTTATCTGATGACATAAGAACTGCTAAGCCCAGCGCTATCTTTCAAAAATATTTTCATCAACTTCAATAATAGTCAAAATACTGTACAGTCTACCTGACAGGAGTTTCTCCGATTCCAGTCAACGCAACAACGTTATTAACTCATTTGCCACTTAATTTGGCTGCACAACTCTCGTTTACTAACGAGCATTCAGCACCAGAATCGTAAATAAAACAATACAGCTCACCTTTATGTTCTAACGTGCCTGAGGGTAGTTCGACAATGCAAAAGTCGACTCGATTCCCGGCCGGTACAGCGTGTGGCCCGGCGTGCCGTACTTGAAGCACACCAGTGAGCTGCTGCTGGCTTGTTGTCGCTGCCCGACACACGTAACAGCCGGCACAGGCAACGGTTTCTTGACGTCGGTCATCTTTTTGCAATAATCCGCTTCGCTTGGCTTGGTTTTTAGAGTTTATAACAGCGCATGCCAAAACAAATGCACGCATTGTTTTGCAATTCAAAAAGTAACCGCCACTGATTGTTATTGACGAGTTCCCGCGTGTGATCTTTAGCATGATTTTATCCCACTTCTGATGTCGGAGATACGTCAGGATTTATTCTATTAGAATCATCAGAAAACATCATGTGGGCAGAAGGTGGGTTTCGTGCAATGAAAACACACTGGGTGCGATACACATTGTTTATTAAAATCACAATTAATCACAATAACTGAGCACAACGAATCGAGTACAGTTCCGCGACGTCTTAACTCCGATGCGATCAGACATTGACTGTCCGCCTCGCCGTGGACTTAAAACATCACGACTCTGTAAAGCGCGCTTGTGGTGTGGGTAGATCACGTGATGCCTCAGATCACGCGATGCCGCCAGTGGCGCGCTTGCGATTCGTTTCGTGTCCGTACTATTGACCGGCTCCGACATATATATTTTTTAAATGTGCTCATTAAGCGTTTGTGCTCATTTGATACCCAACATGGTGCGATTAAACCATATTTTTTTTTAAGTTCCTCACTTTATGTCCTCTAGAGGGCGCCATTTTTAATTTAATGTGACTTCACATAGCCTATAACCAGCGGACAATCACGACGCTTCTAACGATACCTCATTTGTCAAATTGTGATAAGTGCTTTGGAAGATAGGAGGGAACAGATGAACATACATACATACATACATACCGGTCAAAATCATAACCCTCCTTTTTTCTTCGCCGTAGTCGGGTAAAAATTAGGCACAATCCAAAAATAGTAGTCATTCATAATCCAGTAATAGATTCATTAATTATAACATAACATACCAAATACAACCCAAAATACACTCTATTTTCACAAACTATATTACAGGGCATATTTAAAACAGACTGTTAGTAATTAAAATTGCACATTATTATATTCCCGATACATTGCCGACTAAATACTTTGTAATTACTTACACTGGCTCACGATTTCAATTGAAACCCCATGATATCTCATTCATGAAGCATACAAAAGTCGCAGCAATCAATTGGTGCATTTACATATTAAAATACTTAGTGTTATGAAGGATGGACAGCATACATTAAATATTTAAAAACATTACCTTCCTTCTGGGGCAGTCGGTTAAAAAATCGTGGAATAAAGAGAGCAGGTGCTAGGTGTTTGTTTTCTAAGGTTTCAATTTTAAAGGCAAGGCTACCTTGAACCTACAATATTTTACCATGGCGAGTGATCTAGCCACCCAATTTCGGCTCAGCATGATTCGGCAAAGTCAAATATAAAATATGATACAAATGTTTGGGAAAAAGCCGCTCGGCTTAGCTCATATTATGCCGAGCCGATCCGAACATGATCAGTGTTGGTAGATGCCAAACGGAGTTTTTCAATCTGCACGAGCCGAATGAATATGATGTGTAGTAATTGCTTCCGGTCAACTTTGTTGTTCAACTCCCAAATATAATGTGGCCGATCCGAAAGAGTGTGTCCTTCATGGCAAGAATACTCTAGTGCAATGTGCACGTTGTGGTGTTGCATCCGGATTGATAAATACCGGATAGCGATGTCTGGCGCAACGGGATATTTAGACCTTAATGTCACATTTGGCCAAATATCAATACTAACCCTTGTAGTGTAAACGTGTCTATACAAATCAACATAGCATGATTGTGGTGTTTTCGTAAAACTGGAGCAAAAACATGGCAGATGACCAACATTCCAACAAGTTAGCCAACACGCTGGCTCATCGAGTTTACTATGTATGTGTCAAAAGTGCAGTCAATCGCCAATATTAAAAATGGTGGAGCTAATAACTCGTAGTGATTAACTTGTCTGTAATAAGCTGGCACGCTCGATTACACTACCGCTCTTGTTTTTTTACGCATGATGACGCCATTATGGTTGATCTATATGTATGTACCTATTAGAGGGTTAGTCGTGATATTTGTGTATAATTTTCCGATTAAAAACTTCTTGTTTATTAGTTTATCAACCTCTACGAATGTTGGAAAATGTGGCTTTAAGAAAAATGTATGTTTAGAACACGAGTTTGAAAATAAATTATAAATGCAACTAGAATCAATTCTATATCTTTTTTTTTGACATTCAAAAGTGCCTTTTATGTGCCTAATTCAAATAAATTATTTGACTTTGACTTTGAAATCTAATATTATTCATCTATCGCTGGTTCTCTGAAACTGAATAAAAATAATAATATTCAAATTACCTTCTCACCCTCTTGTACAATTACTGCAGTAAATAAATTGTATCTAAAAAAATTGCGGTTACATCTATTTGGCTTCTTTTCCTGAGAGTCGCAAGAGAGAGGTGATAACTCCATCTTCTTGACATAATCCCTATTATGTCAAGAAGACAGAATTATCAGCTCTCTCTTTCATTTCTGTCTTTAGTCATATTGCTACTTATTGTATTTTTAACAATATTAAATGTGTCCCTGGAGTGTCCCTGGAATGTTTAATGGGTAGGCTGAAGAAAAAGCATAGATTAAGAGGAAAAGAAAAAAAAACAAAGCTCACTAAGTTTTTTCTCATAATGGATAGTTCATGATAATATAAAAACCACGTCTTTCGAAACATATCCGCTGCTTGAAGCCTGAAACCCCACCTACCAGCCTTTTAATGCACCTTCAATAAAAATACCCATTTAATATCTTGCACACAACATAAAATCACACATCACCGTCGTTGTACGCCTAGCATGAACATCGACAGTGATCGGAAGTCGTCACAGCCGTGAACCAGGCAATATCCGGCGAGCGCGCTTTGACGGGCGGAACGGAGCCGAGTCGTACGACGTACTACGACGACGCGACGAGGTATTTGTGCTAACAGCCAATATGTGAATAAGTTTTTGGTAAAAATGACGTTAGTTTGACCGAGATTGTCGACGCTTAGTAACTTCTGGAAATTCTAGCCAACGTGAGGATTTTGACAAATTCTCATTGGTATGTTATGTCTGGGCAAGGGAGAATTGCTGCCCTGCCAAATGCCACTTAGTTTGGCAATACTTCGGGCTATGTCGGTTGCCTTGGTTCTCCTACAGATCTCTTCATTTCTGATTCGATCACGTAGGGAAACTCCGAGCATAGCCCTCTCCATTGCCCTTTGGGTGCTTTTCAGCCTTCTAATGAGGCCCATTGTGAGCGACCACGTTTCAGTGCCATAGGTTATCACTGGCACCACACACTTTGACTTGGTTTGACTTTATCGTGTTAAAAAACGCTCTCTAGGGAAATAAAAACTTACGTTCATAAATAACATTTCAGTGACGTCATTCGACGGTTAATTTCGGACGCTATGTGACGGCTCTCGCAGTCTTAGGATATCATAGCTTTGGAGGCAACAAGTACGTGCCTTCTTCTTCATTCCTCAATGCTGACGATCGCGATGATATACGACGCTTCTCCAAGTAAAGCTTGACTCACACATATCAGTGAAGCACCGTTCCGACACAGTTCCGGCACAGTGCAAAATATTATTTCATACATTCTCATGCCAGTGTCGGCACTGACACTGAGACACTGACACTGACAAGTGGGGATGCGTTCATAGAGAATGTATGAAAGAATATTTTGCACTGTGCCGGTACTGTGTCGGAACGGTGGCTTCACTGATGTGTGAATCGACCTTTACGCGGTGTTCTGCAGTGTGGACCGCTCGGTTAATGCTGCCTTTAGGTACTGGGACCTTGGCAACAGGCAACTGAAGGAACACGGGTGGGTTTTATTTAGTAAAAGTCTGACACGCTCTTCCGCTCCGCCCAGAGCGGGAGAAGTCATTGGATGCTATACTAACCTCAAAAAAAAAAAAAAGTTACGATCTTACAGATATTTCAATCTAGAGGTTTCAATCTAGGATCAAATGCGCCGCACTAAAATGTGGTACAGATTAAACTTTTCAAACCAAAACATTCGCCAAATAGAACTGTCAGTTATTGATATTAACCCTAAAATGTTATTGCTATTCGTAAACTGTTTACTTTGCCCAGTTCACTGTCGATGGTCAGTCGCAATATCGTGGATTCCAAATTCATAAACCGGGATTAACTGTGTTTAGGGACTGTCCGGTACACTATGTTGGCAAGTGTGGGTAACTATTCAGCCACCATATATGTATGCAAACAGGATCGTGACTGATATATTTTTGAAGTTCTGTTGATAGAGGCTTTGAGACGGGTCAGTTTTGTGTTTCATACCTGCGTGAGGGTTTGCATATTGCTGGTATCAATTTTGTAGATTCTTTCTCTACGTGTCATTTTTATGATGAGACGCCACTAAACATAAAAACAATCCAATATGCCTTTTTTTAGCGTAGAAATTAATTCTTTATCGAATTGCCACATTACGTCAATTTTCGGATGTAAAAATGAATGGAAATATATGAAGACGCTTTGAAAGGAGATCATTCATCCAAACAAAAAAAAGCTAAATTCCGAAAGATTAAGTTTTTCCCTTCATTTTTTAGTACTACAATCTATTACTTTAATTAGATTAAAGTAATAAAATAATAAAAATACTATTTTCAGTAGGTATATTATACTGAAAACAGTATTTTTCTAAATCGTATAACAGCTCGGGGAATTGCCGTACAGGTTTGGCCCAATAGTGAAAAGTGAAGAAAATGGAGCAGCGATGGCTCAGTGGTAACGGCCGCGACTTACGAGTTTAGGTCGTAGGTTCGAACCCCCCCAGGCGCTTTACTTTGTGTAAATAATTTCATCACCACTGCTCTCAAAACGGTGAAGGAAAACATCGTGAGGAAACCGGCATGTCTTAGAACCAAAAATTCGAAGACATGTGACATCTACCAACCCGTACTGGGCCCGCGTGGTGGATTACGGCCCACTCCCTCTCATAGAGAGGAGGCCTGTGTCCCAGCAGTGGGAACATTATAGGCTGATTATGTTATGTTATGTTATGAAGAAAATAGCATGTTCTAACGGAACATATCATTTTTTTTATTTGGACGAACGAACGGAACATATAATTTTTTTGTTAATTTTTTTTTTTTTGTTTTTTTTTTTCAAAATTTTGCTCAAATTGAATGATCTTCTTTCCGTTCACGATAATGTTATAAAGTGCACGTATTTCTATACACTTTATGGACGCACGATAGAAAATAAGCTTCTTAATTAAAAGTTGCCATAGTAAATAGATTGGTTACAAGATTAGCTGTCAAGCGCCCAATGTTATTTGACAGTGTTGTTTCATGAATTTGTTTACTCAACTGCAACCAGCACAGGGTTAACTGACAGTTTAATTTAACGTTAGTTTAGTGGCAGCTTTTATTGGGTTTTTTATTGACCAAAAAAAAGAATTATTAAACTATGTTATTTTTATGATGAACTAAAGGTACGTTTTTTTGTAATTTGATGATAATTATCATCTAAGTCCATAAAAATGTATGGAAATACGTGCTCATTGTAACGTTATTAAAAGTGTCTTCATATATATTTTCATGCATTTTATTTTCCTGTCTTATCTCGATTTTGTGACGAGGATCGTCACGTTAAAAATGATAAAAGCTCACATTAAGACATGGTCAATTATAAACTTACGACGCTTTCAGAAATTGATGACAGATAAAGTTTATTTTACTAAAAATAACACGGCTCAAGTCAGACTATTAACCCAATTTTTTATACAAGAAGCTTCCCTTACCATGGACAATCTGAACACCACCAAACAATTTTCAACACTTAAAATACAGTGGCTGCATGTTAAGTGTTAAAAACTTTTGAAATAAAACCAGACAAGTACGAGTCGGACTCGCGCACGAAGGGTTCCGTACATTATCTATAAAAACGGCAAAAAAATCACGTTTATTGTATTGAAGCCCCCTTCAATATTTATTTTATTCTGTTTTTTAATATTTTTTGTTATAGCGGCAACAGAAATACATCTGTGAAAATTTCAACTGGCTAACCATCACGGTTCATGAGATACAGCCAGGTGACAGACGAACGGACGGACGGAAGGACGGGCGGACGGACGGACGGACAGCGGAGCCTTAATAATAGGGTCCCATTTTACACTTTGGGTACGGAACTCTAAAAAGAGAATGGGCTGCCCATTCTCCACTTCTTCAACATGACAAAAGAATTGTCGCATTGCTGTAAAATACGACCGAACGACCTTCACTCCTATATTCCATCTTGACACCACATTTCCATATCTCCAATGTTGCCAACGTTAAAAACTCACGTTCACAAGGTAATTTATATCAAGCACTAATATAAAACAGAATAGCTTTAAAGGCTTAAGCAACATTACTGAAACAGTTATTACCCTATAAATAAACGGTCCTTTGCTTTGTCGACGCGCAGAGAAAGATTATGGTGGTAGGTATTCGAGCTAATTTAGTAGGTGTAGTATGTGTTAAATTGTTTTTAAAGCAGGTGCCTTGCTTTTTTAATAAGTAGTGTTTACAGCACTTAGAACGAACTCCAAATGATAAGGGTTTTTATTTTATTTTAACTAAACTTTGTATTTTCATCTCGTAGACTAATTTGACAGATGCAAAAGTCAATTTAATCTCGTAAATTAGTCAATTTGGCAGGTGCAAATGTCAAACTCCAAATTGAAAAAAACACATTATTTGAACTGTGTCCAATGACAAATTAGTCTACGGGATTAGAAAACGAACTAAGTGCCTTAAAACTTTTGCAGGAAATCAGGAGAGTTTGGGACAAGAAAACGAGTAGCGCCTCTGAACAACCGGCCGGAGCGCATAACATAACATAACATAATCAGCCTATAATTTTCCCACTGTTGGGACACAGGCCTCCTCTCTATGAGTGTGGGCCATAATCCACCACGCGGGCCCAGTGCGGGTTAGTAGATGTCACATGTCTTCGAATTTTTTGGTTCTAAGACATGCCGGTTTCCTCACGATGTTTTCCTTCACCGTTTTGAGAGCAGTGGTAATGGTAATTATTTACACAAAGTAAAGCGCCTGTCGGGGTTCAAACCTACGACCTACAACTCGTAAGTCGCGGCCGTTAACACTGGGCCATCACTGCTCGTAGCGCGCGCGCAACCAATTAACTAATCAGGTAGTTATTGAACAAAGCTGTTTACCGGTTAAAGCTCTTTTATTTTACGTGGAACTAACTTTAAAATGCACTGAAATGTCATGTGTTTTTTATACGTCTACATCTAAAAACTGTACAAAGGTATTATTTGTATGTGGCGTATAAAACATCTTAAAATATGCGTCTTATTTGTGTAAAATAATCAATTTACATTTTCAATACTATCCCTTCATAATATTTATTCTAATAGTTTTTCTTTCACGTTTTCCTCTCATTATTTCCTTCACGCGGTGTCAGCGTGATCAAGCGATCACGGTGGTCGGTGGTCGCGTGATGCCGTGTTTCACGTTGCGTGCCGTGTTTTCACTTCGGTTTCAACCTTTTCTTGAGTGCTCAATAAGTACCGTAGGTTTATTTGGTTGCTAGATGTGGCGCTAAAATGTAGGTTGGTAAATTTGTATTTTTTGGAGGAATAGGTAGAATTCTGTTACTTATTATGTTCTTCTTCTTAGAATATCTAGAGCAAAAAATTCAAATTATTCGGCCCAAAATTCAGTTGCGCGAACACCGCTCACTGACGCAGTTATAATCATATAACTGCGTCAGTGAGCAGTGTTCGCGCAACTGAATTTGGGCAATTTAGTCAATTTCTATGTTTATAATATGCACTTGATAATCATATCAAGTGCATATTATAAACATAGAAATTGACTCCCTTTGTAATAAGATAGATTATGATGAACATTGTTGAAATATGGTATGTTACTCATTTTAACGAAATTTTAAAGAAAAATACACGATTAGTCCTACAATAGACGAAGAAAATACGGACTATTTTGTTACTGAACACAACAAAACGTGGAAAAACAGACTCAAGAAGAATTTTGGCAATTAGAGACTTTTATTAAAAAAGTTATGCCCTTTCTTCAACAAGATTAACTAATTCTACTTCTGAAATACAACACTGATTGTTCGAAAGTCGAAAGTCGAGTCGGAGAAATATTCCTTTGTCCCTTCTAGATGGACTAGCAACAGTAATTCTCTGACAGAAGTACATTAAACGCTTATATTACTTTACACATAAAACGAATTAAGAGATGAAAGAGTTTGTTTAACGATATAACTTCCTTTTCCCATTATTAAAGGGAATTCTATAGTCATTAAATTGACCCTTATTTCAACGACAAAAGATCTTGGAAACGATTGCTTATGTGGTTGAAAATTATGTAACATTTAAGAAGTTTTTTTTCAAATTAGGTAAGTGTACGTTATTGGATTTTGTCATTTAAATGTAATTGAAGTACAAATAAGTAAATAAATAAATATATTTGTAGACCTCAACCATAGATATAAGAAGTTTTTTTTATATTTCTATTACCTCAACACTTTACCGCCTGGTCACGGGACGGGCGGCACGAACGGCGGTGCGGCGGGCGGTGCGGCGGACGTGTCATGATTATAGTACATTTCTATTCATTTGTTTTAGTCGAAAGATGCTTGGCCGTTCGCTCAGCGCGAAAATTCGCTGCAACGAATCTCCCGTGGCCAGGCGGTTAGTCATCTAGAGAGGTCTTTGCCAACAATGGGATGATACAGGCTAACAGTAACAGTAAACCTATCAATACTTTATGATATACAGAGGTATTTATATTCTGCATAATACTATTTGTATCTTTTTGAGGATAGCACAATCAGGTGCGGCCGTCATGACGTCATCTTGGACATCTGAAAGTCTAGGACTCGCTGGTAATAGGAAGCATAATAGTGGCTGACGACGTGACTTAAGGGGGATTTATGATTTTTATGATTATAATTCTATAAATGAATACTTGATACGGCCGCGAATCATATTTAGATCAACATAAAACCTGATACTAACCTGCAAATAGCAAAAAAACGTAAGAAAAATTAAATTTTGTTCGCCTTAATATTCTGACTGGCATACTCCTAAACGGTTGATGAACATTAGAACCAATTTTTTAGAATTAAGTAATGTGTTTACAGTGCGTTCATTATAACTTGACCCGTGACCCGTGACGCGATTGGTAGCACTGAATTTTGCAGTCTGTGATTGGTGGTAACCGTTCACAGTCACCATTTTGAACTTTATTATATCGAAACTCAGTGCCATGAATTACTAAGTTACTGTTATCATTAACATTTCCTCGCTGATCATCACTGAAGCGGTCTGAGCTCTATCTTAACAAATCTACATAGTAAAACAATTTCTCCGACTCAATTCTAACGTGGTAACATTAGCAACATAATGTGTGCTACGGGCAGCAATATCTCAAAATATTCCGACTCACTGCGCGTGCATTGAACATAAACAGAGATAACAGACAACGGACCCCGCCAATATATTAGAAGATATCGTTAGGTAAGGAAACTTGTGGATGTGACTCAGGCCTGATATGCTTTGGAAATGTCAACAGTTAAACTGAACGCTATCAGAATATCTAAACTGCGTTCTGCCGTTCCTCATCTAAAGTGCTGTCAGTGTAAAAAATCTATAACAATAATGACAGTGACAGCTTTGAAGGTCAATTCTCTTGCTTAATAAAAAACGTTCACATTCAAGTCGCAATCTGTCAAACTTGTCAAAAATGTTGGTAAATTGATAGTAGTTTTGACGGATTGTGAATGAGA
Organism: Lithophane semibrunnea; assembly: GCA_947363905.1. Taxonomy (NCBI): domain Eukaryota; kingdom Metazoa; phylum Arthropoda; class Insecta; order Lepidoptera; family Noctuidae; genus Lithophane; species Lithophane semibrunnea. Next base: position 16,076,424 of record OX376194.1, read on the forward strand.
TGCGGATGCGAACGTTCTTAATTTCGGGAATTGCCCCGCGCTGGAACCCAGTTTAGTTGTTTTGACAGTTTCATAGTCGAAATCCACCTTAAGAAAGCGGTAAACGGTCACACAATGGGCTATCTGGGCTATCCAAGTACGCGTTTTTACCTTATGCCCGTTTTCACTAACGTTAAGTTTTGTAGATGCCTTACGACAGTCACTAATCAATCACTCCTGTTTCTCCATTCGTTTCTCAGTAGGCAACTCGTAAATCTATTATTTTTGACACTTTTCAAGTTCGGAACTTTATAAGAAATCTGTTGCTAGGCAATCCGCAAGAGTTGTCTAAGCATAACGGTGTCGTAACTTTAGTTATCGCTTAGTAGTTGGTGAAATGTTTTATTGCGCTAAGTAAAGATCACTTTTGACCGCCAATCGTGTCACCCTATGTATTTATTTGTTCATTTACATCAGTAATTCACAATTATGGTGTACATATTAAATTTTCTATTCTATTTTATATCTTTTAACCCCACTACATTCTTCTTTTTGGCGAATGACTGCGTCAATTACTCGATTGCAAAATCACACTCAGATTGCTAACATCAAAGCGACTATTTTCCCCACACGTTTTTTAGCTTGTGCAGGAGTTGTGTCAGAATTCACTATTGTGCGCACTTCTGTTCCCGTAGTGAACTCAGAGTGACTGACAACTGACACTGCGCATATTTGAGTAACCTTACTGCAGCTTTGTAAAATGATAAACAATTTTTATTGTAAAAAAGAGCATGATATTTCCTGGATACAGTCTAGTTGAATTCTAGTACCTATAAAATGGTGAAGGAAAACATCGTGAGGAAAACCGCATGTACTAGAACGAAAAATTTAGAGACATGTCATATACACCAACTCACACTGGGCCCGTGTGGTGGTTTACACTATAAACAGTAGTCTATGGTTTACACACCCTCTTAAAGAGAAAAAGCCTGTGTCTCAGCAGTAAGAACATTATAGGCTGACTACGCTCACTAGAAACCGCTACAATGAAGGTTTTCTGACATGAAATTCACTGGATGGCATCACTGAGACGTCAGGTTCGGGCACCTGTCAAAAGTGTCAAAGTGCCTATATTTTCATTACGCTTACTAGAAAACGCTAAAATCAAGGTTTTCTGACATGACGTTCACTAGATGGCAGCACTGGGATGTCAGGTTCGGGCACCTGTCAAAAGTGTCAAAGCGCCTTTATTTTCTTTAGTCGTGACTGAATGATGAACGAAAAAATGAAACTAATGATGAACGTCATCATATATTTTACATTCATTGTCGAAATGAAAGACCTTTTGTCAAAATGACACCAACATAATATGGCGTGAATTTACATGAAAAATCTAACTTTGAAGGAAACTCCAACGAAAAAAAACAACTCTCTCAGTCTCATCCACTATCGCCTACCGTAGCACTAGAGGACGTCTTCAATACGGAACTATTCAAATCACAACCACGCACAGCTATTAATATCGAAGCTAGAACTCAGTTTAAACAAGTATAAACTAGACTGGACTGAAATATATACTTGGACTAACAGTTGGGATGCTCAGATATTAAATTCTGTTATTGGAGGAACAAGTATTTACTTATTTCTTTACTTAAAATTGAACGGGGATTATTAGATTTCTTGTTGACGTAGGACGAATTAATTTCGGCAAAAGTAATACAGAGGTGTGTAAATAAAGAACGGAATTATTCGTTTTGTATTAATTTATGTCGAAATAGAGATATGTGTAATTTCTCCTTTATTGTAGTTACTATCTATTTTTACAAGTTTCCTATGTATCAGAGGTCCCTTTTTTTTTTTGAGGGTGGTAAATCATCCAATAACTTCTCCCGCTGTGGGCGGAGCGGAAGGGCGTATCAGACTTTTACTGACTAAAACTCACCCGTGTTCCTTCAGTTGCCTGTTGCCAAGGTCCCGGTATCCCTTTCGGACTTTCCCGTAACCCTGATGTACCAGAGGTCCCAAGATCGATTCCCAGCTGGGGCAATATATTTTCTGCTCGGTTTGGTTGGTGGTAGGGCTTGTTCTAAGTCCGCCTGGCTAGCTACCACCATCTTATCTAAGTCTGTCGCAATAGCAACAATGTTAACAGCATGGTTGTGTTTCGGCAGTTGGAGGTAAGATAGTCAGTTCCTCTGTGATTGAGGATTCCGTGTGCATCTCGCTTCCACTTTCGGCCTGATCATTACGTATCATCAGATGAGATGCAGGACAAGAGCATCAGGTTGTGGTTAAAAATAAAATGGTTTGTTTGAGTTTTGTATTTTTGTAAATTATCTATATATATAAAACAAAGTCGGGTTTGTTCAAGCACTTATAACTCGAGAACTGCTGGACCGATTTTGATGATCTTTGATTTGTTGGATTTGTCTCCGCCCAGAATAGCAGAATAACTATTCAAAAATTGGAAAAAATCACGAAAAAAAAATATGAAGAAAAATCGTTTTCTCATACATTCTGTATAGAATGGGTCTTTTGATAATGTCTCGGTAGGTAGGTGTAGGTAAGGTAGGTAGGTAGGTAGGTAGGTAGGTAGGTAGGTATGTAGAGTAGGTAGGTAGGGTAGGGTAGGGTAGGTCGGGTAGTGTAGGGTAGGGTAGGTAGGGTAGGTAGGGTAGGTAGGGTAGGTAGGGTAGGTAGGGTAGGTAGGGTAGGTAGGGTAGGTAGGGTAGGTAGGGTAGGTAGGGTAGGTAGGGTAGGTAGGGTAGGTAGGGTAGGTAGGGTAGGTAGGGTAGGTAGGGTAGGTAGGGTAGGTAGGGTAGGTAGGGTAGGTAGGGTAGGTAGGTAGGGTAGGTAGGGTAGGTAGGGTAGGTAGGGTAGGTAGGGTAGGTAGGGTAGGTAGGGTAGGTAGGGTAGGTAGGGTAGGTAGGGTAGGTAGGGTAGGTAGGGTAGGTAGGGTAGGTAGGGTAGGTAGGGTAGGTAGGGTAGGTAGGATAGGTAGGGTAGGTAGGGTAGGTAGGGTAGGTAGGGTAGGTAGGGTAGGTAGGGTAGGTAGGGTAGGTAGGGTAGGTAGGGTAGGTAGGGTAGGTAGGGTAGGTAGGGTAGGTAGGTAGGGTAGGTAGGGTAGGTAGGGTAGGTAGGGTAGGTAGGGTAGGTAGGGTAGGTAGGGTAGGTAGGGTAGGTAGGGTAGGTAGGGTAGGTAGGGTAGGTAGGGTAGGTAGGGTAGGTAGGGTAGGTAGGTAGGGTAGGTAGGGTAGGTAGGGTAGGTAGGGTAGGTAGGGTAGGTAGGGTAGGTAGGGTAGGTAGGGTAGGTAGGGTAGGTAGGGTAGGTAGGGTAGGTAGGGTAGGTAGGGTAGGTAGGGTAGGTAGGGTAGGTAGGGTAGGTAGGTAGGGTAGGTAGGGTAGGTAGGGTAGGTAGGGTAGGTAGGGTAGGTAGGGTAGGTAGGGTAGGTAGGGTAGGTAGGGTAGGTAGGGTAGGTAGGGTAGGTAGGGTAGGTAGGGTAGGTAGGGTAGGTAGGGTAGGTAGGGTAGGTAGGGTAGGTAGGGTAGGTAGGGTAGGTAGGGTAGGTAGGGTAGGTAGGGTAGGTAGGGTAGGTAGGGTAGGTAGGGTAGGTAGGGTAGGTAGGGTAGGTAGGGTAGGTAGGGTAGGTAGGGTAGGTAGGGTAGGTAGGGTAGGTAGGGTAGGTAGGTAGGGTAGGTAGGGTAGGTAGGGTAGGTAGGGTAGGTAGGGTAGGTAGGGTAGGTAGGGTAGGTAGGGTAGGTAGGGTAGGTAGGGTAGGTAGGGTAGGTAGGGTAGGTAGGGTAGGTAGGGTAGGTAGGTAGGGTAGGTAGGGTAGGTAGGGTAGGTAGGGTAGGTAGGGTAGGTAGGGTAGGTAGGGTAGGTAGGGTAGGTAGGGTAGGTAGGGTAGGTAGGGTAGGTAGGGTAGGTAGGGTAGGTAGGTAGGGTAGGTAGGGTAGGTAGGGTAGGTAGGGTAGGTAGGGTAGGTAGGGTAGGTAGGGTAGGTAGGGTAGGTAGGGTAGGTAGGGTAGGTAGGGTAGGTAGGGTAGGTAGGGTAGGTAGGGTAGGTAGGGTAGGTAGGGTAGGTAGGGTAGGTAGGGTAGGTAGGGTAGGTAGGGTAGGTAGGGTAGGTAGGGTAGGTAGGGTAGGTAGGGTAGGTAGGGTAGGTAGGGTAGGTAGGGTAGGTAGGGTAGGTAGGGTAGGTAGGGTAGGTAGGGTAGGTAGGGTAGGTAGGGTAGGTAGGGTAGGTAGGGTAGGTAGGGTAGGTAGGGTAGGTAGGGTAGGTAGGGTAGGTAGGGTAGGTAGGGTAGGTAGGGTAGGTAGGGTAGGTAGGTAGGGTAGGTAGGTAGGGTAGGTGCGCCGTAGATAACTACTTGCTACCCGTGCGAAGCCGGGGCGAGCAGCTAGTAATAAATATTAACATGTTACGCATTTAGCTTGGCAACTGTCTTTTCACTTGTGACAAACAATAAATTAATTGATTTGAATATAAATGCATTATCTCAACATTGAGATAGCAACTATGCATAAGTGTCGTTGAAAAAAAATGGTTCGATTATTTTTTTATGGCATTTTCATGATCCTCTTACGCTTACCCTTGCGTAAAGGTAAACAAAAACCAATGTAAATAAAGGCCTTTCTAGAAAACATTATTCCATTTTGTATTATTTCTGGTACGACAGTCTGATACAATCTCCCCAATTCCCTTCACAAAATTACCATTACGCTTCAGAGCCTTCCTTGCTCTATAGCTAGACAAGCTTAACGTTTAGAAGCGAACGAAACAACCCTTAATTAAACACCTACAATAAATATAAACAAAATTCTCGCATTATCTAAGGAGGAAGGCAGGCTGCCTATTATAGCGGAGGGTTTGACGATACAAAAGAGGAACGGTGCATGAGCGACAAGACGTTCGAAGTGAGAATCTGAACGGACAAAGCTCGATCATAGATTCCACGGTTGAAATAATAATGTAATATAAAGGGCTTACCATAAATAAAAAATTGAGTAAATATGGAAAGATCAAACGGAACACTTGAATCGAATACGCTCGGTTTGACCGGTGGCAATCAGTTTATCTGACTGTTTATTAGTTCAGCAAACGAGAGAATGGTCTTTATACCATGCCCCCTCTAAAAAGCTTATTTTATTCACTGAAAACAGTGAATAAAAAGCACTTTTAATCACTGTTTTGGTGTTTGAATTTAGAACACCAATTTGTTCGAACTCCATCTCAATGATATACAAACTCCTATTTGATTTGATTTTCGAACAGGAGTTTAGCATTAGAATTAAAACTGGTTTGTGTTCTTTGCTGTCATTAGTAAATGGGCGCTATTTTAAATATTGTAAGTTGTACGAACAAAAGTTTAGGGTTACTTAAAAATCGATTGAAAATGTTTTCAAGTGATGAAGATGTGTTAACACCTGAGTTTATGAAAGAGAGGGCGGCCGATATAGTAGAAAGCTTGCTAACCAACAAATCACGGCTGGTTTACATCAAAGCCTACGATGAGTTTGAGTGTGAGTTTGTTTATTTGTTTGTTTGAGTAAATGGAAAAATGAAAATCAAGCTGACCACATTTTCAGAGTCTGTTTTCCTAACTTATTTTAATGAGTTGTGGAAGAAAAAGAAGTCATCGACCTTATGGAGTATGTATTCTATGCTACGGTGTAGGTACTATAAAAACAAGGCATAAAATTGATATAAAAACATACTCGAAGTTGCATGTTCTTTTTCTCGTAGTCATGGTATAAAGTATAGTATGCAACTCTTGAATAAAACGGATTTATATCGAGGGCCATGAATCGCTCGCGTCGTTCAGGATTCTAACACTTGAATCACTCCCTACGGTCGTGATTCAATCATCATGAATCACTCCCTACGGTCGTGATTCAGTCGTTAGAATCCTTCACTTGCTCGTGATTCACCTATGGCCCTCGCTTTAAATCCGTCCTTTATTCACTAATTGCATAATATACTATTAAAATAAAAACAAAAAAAGAAAATGGCCTCCGTTGTAAATAAAACAGGAATATTATTTACCTCACGACTGCACCAAATAGGCCCAGTTTAGCAAAAAATTGCATACATCTAGAGCCAGAATGTTCAGTCGGTTCTGTAAGTAAGTAGACCCTGATCTTTGTTTTCATAACTCTCGTCTTCTCCGTTCCTTCCACCAATGTATAGACAGCCTAAGAAGCTCAAAAACATTGCCAGCTTGTAACGAATATTTGCGAACGAAAGTGGCCGACCCGTGTCGGGTGCGTGAATACACTGCTTACAAACAAAACGGAGCCAATTTAATATTTGCCCAGCTTAACGTCGTAAGGGTATGTCAATAGGGTACTACGTGTAGTAACAATGGACCGGGTTCACGAGTGTCCCAAATAAACATCGATCTTGTGCGCTATTTATCTTAGAGTGAGCTACAAACACTGTTTGGTTGTTGGAGATAGACGAGCAACTTTTTGTGGTCATAAAATTCAAAGGATACTGTAATAAACCGGCCAAGTGCGAATCGAACTCGCGCACGAAGGGTTCCGTACTATTACCTATCTATAAAAACGGCAAAAAAATCACGTTTGTTGTATGGGAGCCCCTTTTAATATTTATTTTATTTTGTTTTTTTGTATTTGTTGTTTAATTTCAACCGTCTAACTATCACGGTTCATGAGATACAGCCTGGTGACAGACGGACAGACGGACAGACAGACAGACGGACGGACAGCGGAGTCTTAGTAATAGCCGTACGCAAAATACGCGCTTTGACGTGGAGTTGCGGATACCAGCCCGTATTATTACCTAGGATCCCGTTTTACCCTTTGGGTACGGAACCTTAAAACGAACTTTGTTAGAACACATAATTATGTAAAAAATATTTTCTATACTTATTAAAAGACTGGGTGACTTTGAAATATTTTTCTAAAGAACATTAACTTTTTTATAGTAACTTGGAAGATTGAATATTTTAATGAATGATTATTTTATCTAAGGAGAAATTATAAATATGTATGTTAGCAAAGGTTAGGAAAAAATGTTCAATTTCTAATATTCTTTATGTACTTCTATTTTTATTCGATTAAGAGTCGCTTGATAATAACTCCATGTTACTAAAATGATTTATCTTTTTTTATACTATTTAACTTTTATTTTTTCATTGCTATTGCAAAACAAAACAAATAAAATACGATAGTAAACATTATATCTAAGAAGAGAATAAGCGATTTTTAAACTGTATTTCCACTTGTTTTAAAATGACTGCAAAAAAAATTGAAACAATACGAGGAATCACCTCGGAATTACTATCTTGCAAACTTCGTAACAGAAAAGTTGCTCACAGCAGCCCGTCTGTACATTCAAGGCAATTTAAAGTCAAGTACACAGGGGCAAACAGCAGCGACCAGCAACAACTACTCAGTCACTCAATCAAGGAGTCGAGATGTTTCTTTGTTCCCCTTTGAGGAGTAAGATGGCGGGTCAGCCGTTGTGTTGATACGAATCTAGTATTCAGTCTAAGACACTACATGGTTATTGCAAGGTAAATTATGGTCTGTCCCAAAAATAATTGATGAAATTGTAAACAAATAGATCAGAAAAGGTGCTTAAGGATACCAATTTGTTGTGCCATTTACAAATTGAGTACTTACATTTTAATTTTTGGAATATATAAAATTCAAAATATTTATTCGCATGACCTTAAAGATTGATTTGAGGTTAATTTTATAACTTTAATTTTGTTGTTGCTTTTTTTCAATTACCATATTTTATATTAATGTTATTAAAACAATAGTTGTTGGACAAAGTGGTGAGATATAAAATTTAAACCTTCTAAATTACAGATGAATGTTTTACTCATTTCGTTTTGTGAGTGTAAGAATATAACCTGAACAGGGTTTGTTTACACTTTTATCGAATAGTTTTGGAGCAGGGTCTAGATATAAAATTACACATGAATTTTGTTACATTTAATTTTGGAGAAACAGTGATCGTACAGGTACCTATGAATTGGAAATATTCAACACAAGTTTCTAAGGAAAATCTAATGACACTTTTCTTAATTGATACATTTAGTCTTCATTAGGTATTAGTTTGTATACAGGGTTATTGGTAAAACACCAACAACCTCTTAAGGAGTCAAGGTACTCATCATTATGAACAACTTTTACTATGGGAACAAATATGAAATCGTGAAAAAAAAATAGCTATTCCGTACATGTATGTTCGCATAACTCGTCAAAATGTACGGAACAGCTGATTTTTTTAACCCTGTATATTATCTTGCCATGGCAATTTTGAACAGTCGATATGATCTTTACAAAATCATATCGACTATTCAAAATTAATTGCATCAAAGACGTTACAGTAAAAAATGGCATGATAGGATTGAGTTTTTACAAACGTTATTTTGAAAATCATGTCCATTGACCAATGGGTTATGTTGCCACAACAAGAAATGGAGGAATCAGTTGATACTATCCTACAAAAACACATATCCTAGAAAATCTGTCCAAAATACTGCACTGCATCAATTGGGGTCTTACAAGGTAACCCGTAAACTTGGAATCCTCGTTAAATGCGAGAAACACATATAATATTATAACACGGCCGACCCAGTAATGTGTCGGTTTATACGCGCGTGATTGCAAATTCCATTACGTCTCATATGCTTTTCCCGTACCGTTGTATATCAAGTCACTTTGTAATCGTCTTTGTTTATTTGTCTTGGAGTATCCACGGCTCACTCACACGAATTCACACGATGCTATAGCTAGTTTAGATCCAGAATACGTTATTATCTATAGTATGTAAGATGTAAATACTATGAATAAATGAATACGACTCATTTTTTTATGGTCGTATGATTGCCTAGAAATCTGACCATGTGTAGTCAGATCTTTGTGTGAGCTGTAAGAGCATACTGTGATCGTGAATTCGCTTTCCAAATGTTGCGTCCAGATAGTACGAAACGCGTGTTTCGAATGGTAATCGAAGCATGTAACACAAATGCCTGAAGCATCTGAAATATAAAAAAAGGCATTTGCGGCGCATTCCTGGCACTGTCTGGGGCGCTTATAGGTTTAAAGGTAGTAATTGGTGGCACTGTCCATTCCAAGGTTGCCTGGAATGCTACGGCTACGGCGCGAACTTTTCTTCGTGCGCTCTCTCTCGCACACCCCTCGATTACTCGCTGAGCAACAGAGAGCGCACGAAGAAAAGTTCGCGATAACGCGAAGTGTAGCCGTAGCAGAAGAGATCGCGGAAAGCGATAAGGCCGCCCATTGTATATTTTGTAGTGTTTGTTTTTTCTTTTTGTTATATGTTTTTGTGGTGCACAATAAAGTATATATAAATAAATATATAGCAAAAAAATCGTCTTTCATGCAAAATTATTCAATTGAAAAGCGGATTTTTTTATATATTTCTTCGAACTATACATATGCATTGCTAAGAATAAAGACAAATGGTTATGGCCACCACTACAAACCTACATTAATATTATTTTAGGATACCCTTTCATGACAGACACTGAAGCCGATCCTAAGCTCATCTTCAACACATAGTAAGGTATCCTCTACTACGATTTGCATTGACAAAATTGCAATTCCAATTGTGTTGACAATACCTACATGATAGAGTAATCTGAGGACCGACATCACGTGATTATGTCGCGGAATTAGATGCAGATTGGATATTAGACCACAGTGTGATTATGAGCGGCAACTTGGTTTTAATGTTAGATGCAGTTGTGACAAAATTGGGCAAGATAGGTGGAAAATGACATGATAAAGTTGATCTATTAAGGGCAAACTGATGATAGTGAGATGTCTTAGGTAATTAAAGTCAAGAACAACACGAAGACTACAAATTATTTATTTTTTATTAACTTTACTGTCTTATTGATGGGCAAATCATAATTCGCCATTCATATTCGCCTGCTGCCTTTTTTATCTACTTAATCTTAATAATAACTATGTAGATTAATCAACATCTTAAATACATTCACTGACAACGCACAGTCAACGCACAGTCTAAACTTCTATGTCTCATAGCTTGAAAGTTTGCACAAGAGTTCCTTAAATAATGAAAGGGAGCAATATAGAATGATTATTGAAACTTCATCCCCTAAAGGGGTTAAAAAGGGGATGGAAGTTCGACCTTTTTGCGGATGGATAATCCTACCGTGATCACACCGCTTGTAATCTTATAATTTGCCAAGAAACGGCATCTGCATTTCAAACAGGGTGTTGTGTTTCCGTTGTGTCTGTCTTTGCCGTACTGCGTCCCGTACATAATTAGTTACTTTGCACATGCATGACCCTGCAGGGTGAGCGCGGCCTTGTGACTTGGCACACAGTTTAGTCATAATTATAAAAATGTGCTGAAATGTGACTCGAGCCATAATATGTCACAGTAGGACTCGCCCCGCTGCTTAAAAATTCAAGTCTTATAGCGCATAACCACACCTGTAGAAATTGAAACTTTTTGTATATACCTACTTAGTAAAAATTTACAAACGTGTCAGTGGTCTCACAATGATCAGTTTTTGACAGATTTAGTATGGTGTAGCTGTCAAAAACTGATCATTGTGAGACCACTGACACGTTTGTAAATTAGTAGACTTGGCCCCCTTGTTAGTCACACCACACGAAAAAGAAGCAGAAAGAACGAAAACTTTTACCATAGATTTACTTCTATATTCAAGAGCCCACAAAGCCAAAAATGTTAGTCGGTTAAAAAAAAATTGCTGCACCAGGCATTTTGATTGTGTAGGTATTTCACTGTTTTTGGAAGCAGCTGTTTTTTTATTGTACATACTAGATCCATGGTAACAGTTTTCGTTTCGATGTCGATCGAGTATGAAGCAAGTACCTACACATAAAGGCAAAGTATAATTTCTTTATCTATCTGGTAAAATAACTAGCCAATCTGAAAGCTAAACAAAACACCACATTCCAGAATATCTCGGCAAATAAATAATAAGCCGTTGGTCCCGGCTGTCATTTGTGGATCTTTGACAGTCGTTACGGGTCGTCACAAGCCCGAAAGTCTGACAACCAGTCTTGCCAAGGGGTATCGTATTTCCCAGTTACTGGGTTGTGGAGGTCAGATAGGCAGTCGCTTGATGTAAAATACTGGTATTCAGCTGCATCCGGTTAGACTGTAAGCCGACCCCAACAAAATCAATCAATCAAGCTGCCTAGCCTTTTCCCAACTATGCTGGGGTCGGCTTCCACTCTAACCGGATGCAGCTGAAGCAGTATTTTACATGAAGCGACTGCCTATCTGACCTTTTGGGGAAGCCGACCCCAACATAGCTGGGAAAAGGCTAGGCAGGTGATGATTCCAGAATATATCGCAAACATTCAATAAAACAGCAAATAAACAAAGTTGACTGTGGGCGTTTTCGGTCTTCAACCACAAAAACCAATTCTGCGAGACTGATACAGGTCGCAACATTTCCCGTAAGAAAAAAGAGACCTTCTAAAAATAGCAACGAAATATACATGAAACAAAAACGTACGTGACTTGGAGTCAGTCATTGACGAATGGAACAAGAAGATGGATCGGTCGGCTGACAAACGATAGCAGTGTTTCTACGTGCGTCCCCGCGTAGAAACACTGCTCTTATTGAGTGGTTTGTTTAACTTTTGATTGCATGAAACGAGAGTAGAAAGTAAAGTATTATTACTTTTTTTTACATTCAGGAAGTTACGAACCCATCTGGGTAACCACTTGCTACTTAACATGATAAGCTTAACTTAGGCCACAAGTCCATATTATTTTCTATTTTATTGATGAACTTCTTAATTAACATGATAAGCTTAACTTAGGCCACAAGTCATATTACTTTCTATTTTATTGATGAACTTTTTAACAATGTAATTTTTTGTAGCGGTCAATTTTATTACTACCCCATCCACCCTACTATAATGCCCCATCAATCACTAATAGAATAGCCGTCGCCCTGACGGTAACGTCATCTTTTACAACTGCCACGGGGATAAAACGAATCTTATTTCTTGCTTGTGTATTTGTGACAACACTAAAATGTCGAATACTTTGTCCTAAGAAAATACTTAATTAAAGTCTAACAGTAAATACCTATTTCTGAACTACCCAAGCAAATAATTTCAGTTTAGGTACCAGGAGAGCATAGTTGCCATGTAGTTCCGATATCTAAACCTCGTGTTCAATTGCCGACTCACGAATGACACGGCTGCACACAATCTCAGGTATCTGTTACCGAATTTATAGGTTTAGTCGAAATCCTTGCGGTATTAAGACGTACGGCCCTGATTCGTCTTGATTCGGCTTGAATCGGTTCATTTCGTGTAGAAGCCTTAGCTGTGTCTTGCATTGGGTAGCAGTGCAGTATCTTGGACTAATAGCGGGCTTCAATAAATTGTCTAGTCTGTGTATTTTCCACGTAGCATGATATTATTTTATATTTTAATGGATATACAGTAATATTTTCCAAGTATTTTAGACAGTCTAAGTTGTCTTCAACGCCATTATTTTTAAACGCTGGTAGCCGGTGCCGATATGCCAGCGTTGACAACCGGCGCTTGTCAGGCTGACAAACGCTATCATACCGGCGCCGGTTACCAGCTTTCTATGTAAATATACCTATATAAGATCTGGGTCCTACTTAGATTGCTGGTAAGAAAGTAATAACGTTAAAAATATATCGCTTAAACTAACAATTTGTAAGTTTTTCTTTCATTCCTCGCATAGAGGCCCTCAAGTTGCCCTTATAAACACTAACGGCGGTTTTTGGGTCAAGAAAAAAGGTACAGTTAACACGCAAAGTGCGGGCAGTCCTTGAAAACTACTAGGTTTTATATAAGAGCACCTCAACACGATATGTTGTAAAAATATTATTGAATAAAATAACGTTCTTGATAAAAGTGCGAAGGAATTTTTAAACAAAAATGTACGATTAAAATTGGAATTTGAAGTACGTAACAAATATCCTAGGAATAATTACTATACTTACAAGAAATAAAACCCTAACTAATATTATAAATACTTCCTATTAGGTACAAAAAATAAAACCCTTTCTTATATTGTAAATGCGAAAGTAAGTTAGCTTTCACGGTAAAACTGAACGGATTTATAGAAAAAATATAGAATAGAATAAATTTATTCAGTATAAAATTGGTAAAATATTAACATACAATCTTAGAAATAATTTACAAAGGTATATATTGGATGATATCTGGCACAGGGGTAGACCTGCAGGCGTAGCATGGCGCTTTCTATCTCTACGAAGAATAGACATAGCTTTTTCCATACAAACTGACACTTCGTTTCTTCATTTTTGACATCGCACCACAGAAATCCTTCTACAATCTGTCATTTTGTCTTTCATTTCTAACGATCTTTGTCTAGGTCTTTTTGTGGGTAGACTATTTCCGAAGAAAGTAATCACACTGACAACTGATAAATCCTATGAAAAAACAAAGAATTCTGAGTCGAATTATGTAAAAGAGTGAATTTCGTAAAAAGTGCAGTTGACTCTTTCTACTTTGCTGCCGTCGTACTGTCTACAGGAAACGTCACTTTTGTCTACTCTTCCGTCGACAAAATGGTGCTCATGCTACGCCTGCATGACCTTGAATATAACATAGAATACTTTTTATCCCGATATTCCCACGGGATTGGGACTTACGCGGGTGAAACCGCGTGGTCTAGCTAGTAATGTAATAAAAATGTGAATATTTTGGACAGTCATTTTGTCTGCCTTGAAAGTTTTGAAAAAATTAGACTTGTTGTTTGACCATTACTCGTCCGGAGGACGTAACGTACGCGACTTGAGTCTGAAACCGTAAAGCCTAAAGGCATGCTAAACAAAGGTCATCCAATAGGAATCATACGCACTACTGCTGAAGTTAGGCCCAACAAATGGTAAAATTTGTTTCAAAATCACCACAATTCACATAATATTATAATATTATAACTGACAAATCCAGTATTGGCCATTAGTAGATGAAGAACTAATTCATTCAATTCAACTAATTCTCAAATCAATTCAACTAATTCTCAATTCAATTCAACTAATTCACTAAATACTTCACATGGAAAAGAAAGAGTTGCTAAGTTGTTGCTGGTACCGCAAAGTTAAGCAAAATATATTTCCTGATTATATTATTTCCTTATCAATATAGAAGTAAACTTTATTCTTGTAAAATGTTTGTAAAAACAGTCTCTCCATCGCCATTCGTCAAAATGATTGATTATATCGGAACGTTAAAATAATGATCAGGTTTTTTTCGTTATTTTCGCTCGAGGAGAAAGGTATCTGTGTTATTGTAAGTGGTCTTGGAAAATAAATAAGTGGGTAATTAATTTTCTAAATTGTGCATAGTTTGAATGATTGTGAGTTTATGAGGCAGACATATTTCAGTGTTATAGAACCAAAAGAACATTGGCAAGAAAATTGTTTAAAGAAATACATAAGTCACCGTGATTTATACCGTAAATGTCAACAAAAAGGAGGATTTTTGGCTAAATAATAAAAGTGGCAAACAAAAAAAAATGATAATACAGGGGAACAAATATGAAATCGCGAAAAAAAAAACAGCTGTTCCGTACATTTTGACGAGTTATGCGAACATAAATGTACGGAACAGCTGTTTTTTTTTCTCGCGATTTCATATTTGTTCCCATAGTAAAAGTTATTCATAATGATGAGTACAATGACTACTTAAGAGGTTGTTGGTGTTTTACCAATAACCCTGTATATTCCGTTAGAACATGTTATTCTCTTTACTTTTCACCAAATCTGTAAGGCAATTTCCTGCGCTGTTATACGATTTTGAAAAATACTGTTTTTAGTGTATGTTTCTTAAAATAAATTAGTAATCTAATAGGACTTACTAACTATACCAATAAATATAAAAACAACCGGACCCTCAGGCGTCGAAGTATTCGTCCGCATCGCGGTCATCCGGAAATGTGCCCAGAAGACTGGCAGCATTGCCACGTTGAATGGCAATGCTAATTCTTTGGCCAAAGAACGAGCCAGCCCTCTGGTCACGTGAAGTATCGACCAGTCAGTGAAAAATTTCCTTTTTTTTTGTTAATTTAAGTAGCATAATAATTTACCGTTAATAAATTTTATGTATTTTATAAATTGAATAATAAGGTAATCTAATTATAGTAACAGCTTGTAGTAATGAAAAATGAAGAGAAGAACGTAATCTTTCGGAATATAACTTTTTTTGTTGTTTGGCTGGCACCTTCACATTTAGCCCAAAAATGTAGGAATAGTTGGTGAATGATTTCCACTACACACCTACTCTTCATAATCAACAGTTAATAACAGAATTAATAATGGATGCATTATAATTGATGCAAGTGTTATCAGTGTTACTATAACGTGCTTAATGAAACAATGCGTCTGATTGGATATGCCTCAAGATAATACGGTAACCTAAGGCATGGTCATACTGAAGTATATAATTATTTTAATTGAATAGTTGTTGTAGCCTTCGTTTATGATTATTAAACATTGGAACATCACGCCTGTATTCCCCGAAGGGTTAGGCAGAAGTTTACCTATAGTAACAAAATTAACAAATGAATTTGAAATTGAAATTTGAATTTGAATTTAGTACACCCACATTTCCTCAGTTATGTTTAAGTCCAATGTTATAGAGGGTGGGCCTATTGCCAACAACCTGGCACAAATCCAGAACCTTTCTCATAGGATTCCATACACATAAGGAAACATTCTGGCAAAAATTATAGCCAACAGTGAAAAAAAAAAAAGTTTTATATCACTTAAATTTCGGAAGTCAGTGTCTTTGCTTTTCAATTTTCGTTTTTTGCCACCGACTTCCGAAATTAAAGTTATTTTTCACTTTTTTGGAAGACGGTTGTTTTTTTTTTTGGAAAAAGTTTTTATTTTTCACTTTTTAGTTGTGGTACTTACCCCACACAAATTCGTATACCGTTATCTGCTATGTAAGTAACAGTGACGGAGTGAAATAATTATATCGTCTACATACGCAGTGGGAAAAATACGTAATTATCGAAGCTAACTTAAAAACTACGCAAGTAAAATTAATAAAATTTATATGGGACCTCTGGAGCATGACCTACCAAACAAAAACAGAATCATCAAAATCGATTCGTATTTGGCGGAGTAATCGCGTAGCAAACATACAAAAAAAAAAAAACATACAGACGAATTGAGAACCTCCTTTTTGAAGAAGTCGGTTAAAAACCACATGAACAATATGGGCTGCTCCAATTTTACTTGAGCCTAAAGATAATTGCAACCATATCCTCATTAAGTTTCTACATTATGCGGGCACTATTGTCCCAAATAAATCTGTCTCGTTTTAGAGATTAGACCAACTGATACCCTATGATGGCATGTGTATTTCTTGAAAAAAAAAATAGTTTGTACCACAGAGAACCAAAGAACACGTATAATAAGATTCGTAGTGACGAAAGTGCGTTGAGCGCACAATTTCTGTCACGGAACTCCTTTAAAGCCGTAATTTTCTATACGTCATTGTTTTGTGTCAGAGTAAACGATGTCACGCTTGAATTGTATGGAAAAGGTTGAGAATACAGCGGCCGCCGAGGCATCTCCGTGCTTTGTGTTCCTACAATCTGTGAATTACAAATGACGTATACTTTCTTATTTGTAGCGAGGAGCTCGTGGCTAAGTAATAACAGCCGCGTTGGTCGATCCATCAGGTTAAGCTACGCTTGCCGGGGTTGGTCCGTAGATGGGTGACCATCTTTACGTGCCGAGACTCCTCCGTGCCTCGGAAAGCACGTTAAGCCGTTGGTCCCGGCTGTCATTCGTGGATCTTTGACATTCGTTACGGGTCGTCAGAAGCCCGAAAGTCTGACAACCAGTCTTACCAAGGGGTAACGTATTACTCGGTTACTGGATTTTGGAGATCTAGGCAGTCGCTCCATGAAAAATACTGTTACTCAGCTGCATCCGGTTAGACTGGAAGCCGACCCCAACATAGTTGGGAAAAAGCTAGGCAGATTGATTTTATTATTTGTAGCTCTGGGCTGAAATGATCACCATTTTAGGTGCTCCCACAATAGAGTGAACGTGAATGCTCTGACCACCATTCAGGCAGTACAACACGCTAACTTCCATTCAATTTCATGCTCATTTGATCGTATTTCTAACCGCTACAATGTGGCCATACCTTTGTATCGAGGGTCGAGATAAGCTTTCAATTATTCAATGCCTCTGACTGCATATTAATGTCAACGGACGTTCAGGTGGAGATCCGTGCCGAGATTGTCATTGTATTGATTCATGTGCCTAGTAGGAGAGATATCTGTATCTGTGATGCAAATAGGGATTGCAAATATTGGCGGATATTTGGATAATCTGCTAAATTATTTATTTTACTAACTGTTCGTGAATCATTGACAAAGAGAAGCCTGGAGAAATTGCTAAAGCTAAGGTAGGTACATGATTATTGATATTGTACATGATTATTTACAGAGCTGTAAGAGATTGATGTTTAATAACCCCATAAATAGAAATAGCTTGCACATAGAAAGGTTTACATTGTTACTAACAATTATGGAAAATATTCAAAGTCAAAGTCAAATAATTTATTTCAAATAGGCACATATATGGCACTTTTGAACGTCAAAACAAAGAAATAGAATTGATTCTAGTTGCCCCCTCCAAAAGGTAGTTTTCGTATGGAAAGAATGGGCAAGAAACTCCACCGTTACTCTTTTTAAAAATGTTTTACAATATTTTGTATAGGTACATCAATTATATAATTTATATGTGAAGACGATGCACCTACAATAAGATTACTGTACCACAAAAGGTAAAAAGAATTATTAATGGAGCAATAATTAATAAATTAATTACCACATACATGGTGCTCACATATTTACAAAGATTGTAAAAGTATACGATATTACAATAGTCCTAACATTGTTACAAGTAGTACTAATAAGTCAGTGCGTGAGTTTACTTAAACTGACAGAGTGTAAAAGTCTATGACATACAAATAATAAAATAAAAAAACTAAATTAGCTATCAGTTTGATTTTGTCCAGATTAGCTATCAATTTGATTTTGTCTATTCTGAAATAAATGTTGATTTATATATGCAGAAAGTAGTGGAAAGTATTTTAAGTGTCGATTTTCCTGGCTATTTTAAAGATTAAAACGGCTGTATGTAGGCGTGCTATTGTTGATCGAGAAGTTGATTTGAAAATTGCTCACTTTTTTGTATTAGGTCTGTCTGCTATATCGATAAAATGAACTCCCCTCACAGAGAGGAGCCTGGGGTCCCAGCAGTGGGAACATTATAGTCTGATTATGCTTATGCTAAATCGATAGTATTGTCTAGAAGCGCGGATATTGGCATGTAACATCCCTATCAAGCACAGGCTAATGCTAAGATTGATACAGCCGTGATCGTTTTGTGAATAGAGCAAATCTGTTACCGTAATTATAATAGACTGGCAATTCTTCTTCTTCTTCTTCACCCACTACTTCCCTAGTATTTATTAAATGGCAAACAGATAGTTTATAACCTGGATTAACACATAGGATACTTTTTATCCCGATACTCCCACGGGATCTAGACTTACGCGGGTGAAACCGCGAGGGGCAGGTACTAAATTAAAACCCCCGACGGAAAAAGAGGGGTGTTATAAGACCCCTCTTTTTCCGTCGGGGGTTAAAAATCTAGGATTTCTAATAAATAAGAAAATATTAAAAAAAAAAATTTTTTAAACCGTTCACAATTAGCGAAAATATCGATGAACATACACAAAATAATAATAATAATTGATACGGACGAACATAGAACCCTTTCTGAAGAAGTCGGTTATTAAAAGGTGTCTTACACGGGAAATTAATTACCACACCTCGTTAAACAATTCTGGTTATAAAAGGGACAATTACCCATCATTCTGTTAGGTACGTGGATCAAAATTCTTTAATTATCTATGATCTTCATTCATTTGAAAATTCCTACATAATATCGTATAATTATGCAGAATTGCTGCGTAATTATAAATATATTTATGACACGTCGCACCATTTTCGTCCAGCCAATGAATTGCTAACACGCGCCCGATCTTAGATGGGATTGGTGGATAATTAACGTTTCAATTATCATCGAGATTATCGGACATTACACCCTGAATAGCGTGTTAGAGCAGGGATTGTGCCGTGACAGATCGTCTACTGTGGTGGGTCAGCGTGTTAAGCGTGTCATCATCATAATTACTAGTTAGGCGATGAAATAGTACAGGAAAGGTTTCTTATTATCGATTTCATTGAAAAACCACGAACTTGCGTTTTGAAACATGAATTACTTAAATTGCGGCATCTATAAAGCGTCATAAGAACTGTACATTACACCCAAACGTCATGCAAAGTCCTACATCGCGCAAGCAAAGTTCTCCGCGCGACAAACATTAGAAATCCAACAACAATCGTCGGGCAGTAGCCCCCCAGACACAACAAACGCCTGAAGTTCCCCTTTCTAAGGAGGATGGGGAACTTTCAATCTGAAGAGGGTTGAAAGTTCTTCATCCCTCCAAGAAGGGCTCATACCTTTGAATTTAAAAAGTACTTGATTTTAAAGTAAGTATTTGTATGTCCTTAGGTTGGATGACATTTGTATTACGGCAAACTGGTATAGCGCCGTAGCAGCTTAAATTCTTAAAATGACAAGTACTTTTTTTAAATAAACAAACGTAATAAAAAAATATATGAACCGTTTAATCTTTAATATCACCCACAATCTAAATGAAAAACCCCAATTTTAATTTACTTTCAAACCACGAACAAAGCAACCTATTTACGTATTAAAACAAAAAAAAACCTAATCCATACAGCCAGTTACAAAAGCACCCACGAGTCAAATTAAAAACTCACCACAAAATATAATGAACTGGCTGGAAACAAAACAAAATAAAGTTTTTCAATACAAATATCGGAAATTCAGAACGGGATAGCGAATACGAATATCCAATTACACCCACACTTCTGTAAGTGAGCCACGGAACTAAATTCAATTTTAAAATTAGACACGTCCTTTTTAATTTAGAGAGTATTTTTGTGTTTGAACTTTTTATTATTTTTAAGGTAAATGGAAGTGTGGTTTCTGGCTTAAACAAAAGGAATATTTGTTATAATTTGTTATTTCAATAACTTTTTTACTTTTCTTTAAAATGAGAGTTTGACTTTATCATAATCAGCCTATAATGTTCCCACTGCTGGGACACAGGCCTCCTCTCTGTGAGAGGGAGCGGGCAATAATCTTCCACGCGGGCCCATTGCGGGTTGGTAGATGTCACATGTCTTCGAATTTTTGGTTCTAGGACATGCCGGTTTCCTCACGATGTTTTCCTTCACCGTTTTAGAGCATTGGCGATGAAATAATTTACACAAAGTAAAGCGCCTGTCAAGATTCGAACCTATGACCTACAACTCGTAAGTCGTGGCCATTACCACCGGGCCACCACTGCTCTGAGTTTGACTTGAAGGCTAAAAGTAAAAGCATCCCCTGATGGCATGGGTATCTAAATAAAACAATTTTATCCGAGGTGGTAAGACGATCTTTAAGGAGCTGGCATGATAGACAGAACATGGCTGGCTATTTAAATCATCGTGTTATTGCAAAGTCTTAATGTCCAGCAGTTGACCGCTATATCTAACAAATGCAGTTTAACCTAGTTTCACTTAGTAATTTCGACCCCAACATGTTCAAGATAAACTTTAAAAAAAGTTAACTCCACCTTTAAATACAAAACTGGTCCTACGACCATTAAAAATAAAGTTAATTGAATACTAGAAAAGCAAAGCGTTCTCGGTTTTCTCTTACCACTTTCATCTGTTAATTGGATCCACATTCTGTGGCCGATTATAGAATAATTGTAAGAGCAGATGTCTGACATTGTTGTGTGTTACTTTGCAATTATGTCAATTTGTGGCCGAGTGTGGGAAGGTTAGCGGATTAGAAATATGACGGGATGGTAACGGGCTGTGTGAACCTAAAGATGGGATAAGAGGTGATATGAGGGATCGTATGTCTCGGCGATTAAAAAGTCGCTTTTGAAAAAGGAATACTGAGAGTTGGCAAAAGTCTCTCTCTATTAAGTATAACTTGCAATGTTTAAAAAAGTCATTTTTGGATTTTTTATTAATCATAGTCCGGCCAGAATTTTTTTTGCCAACCCACCGGTCACAGAGACGGACAGGAAAAGCGATTTCAATAAATAATAATTATTATTATTACAAATTAAATTCACTTTTCGTGTTTGTCTGTACTATGTCCGCGATCTCGTCTTGTCCATCATCGTTTAGAGAATTTATTCCGGAATAAAATCGTTTATTGACCAAATATAGAATTATTATTGTTTAAAAATTTAATGTTAATATTTAGTTACTTAAACCTAAGAAATCTCAATGTTTTGTCAAGTCGTAAAAAACGTGCGAAGCAGGAGCGGCTAATTAATTAATAATATTATGTAAAGAAAAAAATACATGCACCACCGTTTAACAGCACTGCGGTATCTGCGTCAATTTTAAACATTCACGAGAAATTAAAACATTCAGGGCGGGATGCAGTATTCATTATTAGTAGGTGTTCCGTGTTGTTGGTGTTCCGTGGTGTTAAGTGCTAATTAGCCTTAAAAGAGGCGATTATTACTTTATTCGTATATAACTGGTCTTTTTTTAGTACGTTGTAATCGTTTTGAGTATGCGGTTCATTTACAACGCTGCTGCGCCCCGCGGTTTTACCCGCGTAACTCTCGATGGAACATCGGAATAAAAAGTATCTCATGTCCTATTCCAGGTCATGGTCTACCCATGTGCCAAATTCCATCTAAATCTGTTCAGCCGTTTTAGCGTGAAAGCGTAATAAACAAAGTTACTTTCGTATTTATAATATTAGTTAAGATGTTCAACGTAGTAGGTAATGACTTACATACACATCTTACATGCTCAAACTTAGTGCTCTATGTCATAGTAAATTGGCATAACGGAACATTTTTTTAATGTGTTTATGGAAGGTTGGTACCTATTTACAATTAAACGTGTGTCACGCAAATTAAAACAACCTAATTTCCCCCATTTTACTCCCTCAGATAAATAACAGGAAAAAATATTCTTCAAACCCCAAACGCGGGTAACAGGAACAAATAACAGACAAAATTACACGAAACCAATTAAAATCGCCACTAAATGTCTGGCGTACTGTACGGTACGCAAAGATCTCAAACTCGCAGTTTTTGTCGTAGGAGGCCCTTGTAGGCCGTTATGTTCTCGAGGCCTTTCTCCGTGTCAGGAGCCCTTCACTAATGGACCCTTGCCTCTTTCAGCACTCCCGGTGCCCTTTTCAGAGGGAAAAGTCGGAGTAAAGAGTGTGTGTTAGATACTGAAAGATACGTGAAGATATGGTGATTTATTTATTCGTGATGAAGGAAAAAAAAAATCATTTATTATGATTTTATGGCTAACTAGCTGCCGCCAGCGGCTTCGTCCGCGTGTAATTTTTATAAATTATAGCCTATGTTACTCAGGGTGAATGTAGCTTTCTAATAGTGAAAGAATTTTTGAAATCGGCGCAGTCGTTTTTGAGTTTATTCATTACAAACATACACACAAAAATACAAATCTTTCCTCTTTATAATATTAGTGTAGAAGTAGATTACCAGAAAAGGTTAACTATGCCTACGTCCGTCCGATAACGTCGTAGTCAAATCGTTAATTTCGATTAGAACATTAAAAGGTACTTTTGAATAACAAAAAGAAGTAAAGGACCAGTTTCTATACATAGGTACTTTTTTATTATTTAAGCTAATAATAAGTACCTACGTGTGCAATAAAATTATGCAACGTGACTGGTAGATATTTATTTTCATTAGAAGACAGGAGCTCGTGGCTAAGTAATAACAGCCGCACGGGTCGATCCATCAGGTTAAGCTACGCTTGCCGGGGTTGGTCCGTGGATGGGTGACCATTTTCACATATCGAGACTCCTCCGTGCCTCGGAAAGCACGTTAAGCCGTTTGTCCCGGCTGTCATTTGTGGATCTTTGACAGTCGTTACGAGTCGTCGTCGTCGAGGGGTGTAAGGGGGCACACTTACCATCTCAGTGCCCCAAGTCAACCTCACCTGCTCGTGGTGCACCCTGCTGAATAACAAACGAGGCTCTGACAA
Organism: Lithophane semibrunnea; assembly: GCA_947363905.1. NCBI lineage: Eukaryota > Metazoa > Arthropoda > Insecta > Lepidoptera > Noctuidae > Lithophane > Lithophane semibrunnea. Next base: position 16,099,601 of record OX376194.1, read on the forward strand.
CCGACAAATGGCGGTATAACCATTTCTAAATAAAACTTCGCAACTAAATGGCGCAGACTAGTGACGGGCAGCAGCGTCACTAGTGCGAGAAGTTGTGATCTGCGATCGCCAACCCGCATGCCCAGCGTGGCGATTATGGGCATATCCTCCAATGGCAAGCCAAAATCAACCACGGCCCCCAGTTCCCGGCCGCTTTGCTATTCCTGATTTTGGCGGCGGTCACGGTAACGGCAAGGTAGGGGGTGCGAAGAATCTCCGGGTTACGAATGGCCGCCAAACCCAACTGACCTTGGCGACGTATAATGGACGCACGTTACGGCTTGACGAACACTTAGTGCAGCTAGAAGAAGAGCTCGGAAAAATAAGGTGGCACATTCTTGGGCTGAGTGAAGTCCGAAGACAGGGGGAGGACACAATAACCCTTGAATCGGGCCACCTTTTGTATTATCGAGAGGGAGACCAGCTATCCCAAGGCGGAGTCGGGTTCCTGGTAAACAAATCCCTTTGTGACAACGTTGTGGAAGTCTCCAGTGTCTCGAACAGGGTAGCATATCTCGTAGTGAAGCTAACCGAGAGGTATAGCCTCAAGGTTATTCAAGCTTACGCACCGACCTCGGCACACTCGGATGACAAAGTTGAGGAAATGTTTGAGGATATTTCCAAGGCCTTGCATTCCACCACTAAGGCCCACTACAACGTTCTCATGGGGGATTTTAACGCTAAAGTGGCAGTACAGAATTGCAGCGAATCGGTAGTAGGAGCCTACGGGCTTGGCAATAGGAATCATAGGGGGCAAATGCTTGTCAACTTCCTTGAGAAGGAGGGGCTTTTCTTAATGAATTCCTTCTTTAAGAAACAGCCCCAAAGAAAGTGGACGTGGCGAAGTCCCGACACTATGACTAAAAATGAGATAGACTTCATCATAACGGATAAAAAGCATATATTCAGGGATGTCTCGGTGATCAACAGGTTCAATACCGGCAGTGATCACAGACTTGTTCGAGGCTCTCTGAATATCAACTTCAAGCTCGAGCGAAATCGTTTGATGAAGTCTGGGCTCCGTCCAAATATGCTCCAAACTATGTTGGGATCTGAAGCGTTCCAGTCAGACCTGGAGAACCGATTTGCTGCCGTGGAATCCACAGATGACGTCAACCAGGCGCTCGACCAAATGGTGGAAGTCCTCAGGGAGGAAGGTACGCGATTTTGCAAAATGCGGCGTAAAGGCAAGAAGTCGAAACTTTCGGATGAGACTCTGAAGCTTATGACGGAACGACGTGAAAACCCACCTATCACTTCGTCAGAACAACGGGCACTCAACAAAAATATTAGAACATTGGTACGACGTGACCTCCGACGCTCCAATACACGCTCAATAGAGAAAGCGATTGAGCAAAATCGGGGGTCGAAAGTGTTCGTCCAATCACTCGGGAGGAGCCACCTGACGAAGTTGACCAAATCTAGTGGGGATACCGTCGTTTCGAAGCCGGAGATCCTTTCGGAAGTCGAAAACTTCTACGGCCAATTGTACGCATCGCATGCATCACGAGCTGATCCCGAAAATGAGGATTCCAGAGCCACCTTAACCCGCCATTTCACGGAAGACCTGCCAGAAGTCAGCCAAGATGAAATCGAGGCGGCTCTTAAACAGCTTAAAAATGGAAAAGCCCCTGGTGAGGACGGCATTACGACTGAGCTCCTGAAAGCGGGACGAAGTCCTGTACTGAAAGAGCTTCGGGAGCTCTTCAACTCTGTCCTGTTCTCTGGGAGAACTCCAGAAGCGTGGCGAAAGAGCGTGGTCGTTCTCTTCTTTAAAAAGGGTGATAAGACCCTTTTAAAGAATTACAGACCCATTTCGCTCCTAAGCCACGTATATAAGTTGTTTTCAAGAGTCGTCACGAATCGTCTAGCGCGAAGACTCGACGAGTTTCAGCCGCCGGAGCAGGCCGGGTTTCGAGGAGGTTACAGCACCATAGACCACATCCACACAGTGCGGCAAATTATACAGAAGTCCGAAGAGTATAATCGGCCCCTATGTCTTGCTTTTGTGGACTATGAGAAGGCTTTTGACTCTATCGAGACCTGGTCTGTTTTGGAGTCTATGCAGCGATGCCAAGTTGACTGGCGGCATCCAAGTGCTGAGATGTCTTTATGAAAACGCGACAATGACCGTCCAAACTCAGAACCAGCAAACTGAACATATCCCCCTGCGTCGAGGTGTGAGGCAAGGGGACGTTATTTCCCCGAAATTGTTCTCTAACGCTTTAGAGGATGTGTTTAAGACGCTGAACTGGGAAGGACGCGGCATTAACATCAACGGCGAGTACATCTCACACTTGAGATTTGCAGATGACATCGTCATAATGGCTGAGTCGCTGCATGACTTACAGCAGATGCTGGACGGCCTGGTTGATTCTTCTGTACGCATTGGTCTCCGGATGAACTTGGACAAAACCCAAGTTATGGTCAACGACCACGTTAGTCCGGGACCGATTGCTGTTAATGGCGATGCTCTCGAAGTTGTTCGTGAATACGTTTACCTCGGTCAAACTCTGCAGTTTGGTACGAACAACTTTGAGAAGGAGGCTAACAGAAGAATTCAGCTGGGCTGGGCAGCTTTTGGGAAGCTCCGTCGAGTCTTCTCGTCGCGTATCCCGCAGAGCCTAAAGACTAAAGTCTTCAATCAGTGCGTCCTGCCTGTGATGACCTATGGAGCCGAAACGTGGACACTCACGGTACGGCTGGTCCATAAATTCAAGGTCGCTCAGCGAGCTATGGAACGTGCTTTGCTTGGAGTATCTCTGAGAGATAGAATCCGGAATGAGGTAATCCGGCAGAGAACCAAAGTTGTCGACATAGCTCACAGAATAAGCAAGCTTAAGTGGCAATGGGCCGGCCATATTAGCCGTAGAACCGATGACCGCTGGGGTAGACGTGTTCTTGAGTGGAGACCGCGAATCGGAAAACGTAAGGTAGGACGCCCTCAGGCTAGGTGGAGCGACGATCTTCGCAGGGTGGCTGGTAGCAACTGGATGAGAGCTGCCGAGAATCGAGCTGAATGGCGTGCAATTGGAGAGGCCTATGTCCAGCAGTGGACTGCTATAGGCTGATGATGACGAGTCGTCAGAAGCACGAAAGTCTGACAACCAGTCTAACCAAGGGGTATCGTATTACCCAGTTACTGGGTTGTGGAGGTCAGATAGGCAGTCGCTACATGTAAAATTCTGGTATTCAGCTGCATCCGGTTAGACTGGAAGCCGACCCCAACATAGTTGGGAAAAGGCTAGGCAGATTGAGATTGGTAGATATATCTTCATTCAACATTTTATTTGAAAATGCTATGTAGAATGTTGCTCAGTTAAATTAATTTTAAACAATGAATGTGGGACCAATCTCCACTAATATTATAATAAGAAAAGATTTGTATTTTTGTTTCTAAAAACTCAAAAACCACTGGACCGATTTAAAAAAATCTTTCGCCAGTATAGTATTATGACTGAGTAACATAGGCTATAAACTTATAAAGATATTGCGCGGGCAACGCCGCTTGGTGGAAGCTAGTTGTTAATATAGGAAATAGTTTATGCTTGCAATTTCAAACAAGAGTTTATTATTTCTTTATTACTTTACTTATTCCATTATTTTGTATGCTGCGTAGTTTTAACTAAATACCTACAACTAAATTTTAAAAGAGCTTGCTCCGACGGCGAATGTAGGGCACTACTAAGCGTGACCGAGCGATAGCGGATCAGCCGTCTCACACCACGGCCGGCAGGTGCGCGGGCGCAGGCGGCGAGGTATACAGTCGACGCGCTAGGTTACAGTGCAACCTTCATGCGACCAATAAGTGTGCGTCTTTGTAGTTATCAGAGTTTGTAGTATCGCCACAGTACTAATTAAGTTATCAGAGTTTATTCATTTCTTCTTAATATTTATTGGAGTATCTCTTCTTTAAAAAACCAAAGAACACCAATTGCTATATTTTTAGCAAAATAAATAGCTAGATGAAAACTAATTATAATTAATTGAGTCCTACTCCTTCCTCAAAAGACTGACTTTCTAATAATGAATAAAAACCGGCCAAGTGCGAGTCGAACTCGCGCATGAAGGGCCGTACTACAAAAACGACAAAAAAAAACACGTTTGTTGTATTGGAGCCCCCCTTAAATATTTGTTTTATTTTAATTTAATTATTTATTTTTAAAGTGAATATGTAATAAAAAAATTCTGTGAATATTTCAAGACCTTTTCAATATCGAGCAAAAAAATCACGTTTGATGTATGGGAGCCCCCTTAAATATTTAATTTATTTTGTTTTTTAGTATTTGTTGTTATAGCGGCAACAGATATACATCATCTGTGAAATTTCAACTGTAGCTATCACGGTTCATGAGATACAGCCTGGTGCCAGACGGACAGACAGACAGACAGACAGACAGAAAGACAGACAGCGGAGCCTTAGTAATAGGGTCCCGTTTTACCCTTTGGTTACGGAACCCTAAAAATGAACCTGAACTTAAAATAGCACTGTCTTTCTTCACTGTCCAACTACAAGCCAGGTGTAAAAGAAACTTGTAACAAAAGACGTCTTCAGCAAAGGGTACAATTCAAAAAGACAACACCAAATAAAGTTTTAACAAAGTGAAATAACCTAATATATAGTGTTACAAAGCCTTTGCTACTGTGTCTACTTTTATGCTACCCCTACTAAGGGGTGAAGCTTACAGTTTTGTACTTTAGGGTAGAAAAAATCAATTCTGAATCTTCTTAAGTGCCCACGATGAGATTTTTGCTGTTGGTTGCACCACTTTGGTTGCATCGCTTACAACACTAGGAAGAGGTGAAGATTGGAGCAATCTTAAGACTACTCTTACAATCTCACCGCTTCCTACTTATTCATATTTGGACGTGGCATTCAAATATGTATATGAAGTATGTATACAACATTACTTTTTATTTATGCTAAACCCGAAAAGGTTTCATTGTACTCATCATTTTGAACAACTTTTTCTATGAGACCAACCTTGAAATCGCGAAAACAAATCAGCTGTTCCATACATTTTGTCGATTTAAGTGAACACAAATGTATGGAACGGCTGATTTTTTTTCGCGATTTCAATGTTGATCCCATAGAAAAGGTTGTTCAAAATGATGAGTACAATGACCCCTTTTCGGCTTTAGCATAATCAAAAAATAATGTTGTATAGTGTTTTAATATGTATGCTGCAGCTGCTGCTGATGCATGAGAGTTGCCAAGAATCCAGATAAATGGCCTGCGATTGCAGAGGCTGTTCAGCAGTGGACTGCTGGACATCGCAGGTAGGCTGATGATAATAAACATAAAAACACAGCACTTCTCGATAGGAACTCGATCAAACATTGTTCGAAAAAGCAAAACTGTTAACAAGCAAAGTCCAGTGGTACAGCCTCCGATATGTCCGCCCTCTACGCCGCGCCGGTGTAAAGTTACTTCCTCCGTCTCGACTCACTTTGATCTTTGAGAGCAGTAATTAAATCGGCTTTTGTAGGAACTTTCTACTTTTTCAGATAAACGTGTCTACAGGCGTTTTGGTTATGTTCCTTGTGTTTTGGCGTTAAGCTTCGAAGTTTTAAGGGATTTAAAGTTTGTAGTTAATTATGACAGAATTAATTTGATTTTGTTCCTATGACAACGTTAAGAAGGCTGGATGTAGAAGATGAAAGTACTTACAACCGCTTTCGGTATATATACTTTTTCTGATGATAAATCTTTGTTCAAATTAAATGATGGATGATATTTATTTCTGTAAAATGGCTCAAAAATCACATTTACACGTCATAAACAAATAGATGATTTGATAATAACGTTGTATGACTTTAACACGTAAGTTTGTTAAACTTACTGTTCTTCGTGCGGTTTCTTGTCGGCTCTTTAGGTGGAGGTTCTTGCCGGCTCTTCTCTATACGAAGCGACCAATTGGAACCGTGCACCTAGCTTCTGACGTTTCATAAGGGCACTTATATATGTAATTTTATTGGAAATTAAATATTTTGATTTTGCTCACGATGAGGTTTTTACCTACTAAGTAGGTACTTCCTCATTATCTTGATCAGTCTTTCTGAAATCGAAGATGGATTTTGTGGTGCTTCTTGAAAGGGTTTTAGGGCCTATATATTTATTTAAATTAGACTGAGAATCAGCACGTTTTGAACGTTCCCAAAAGGGCGCCCTTCATCACTTCCAAGTACTTTAGTTGGGAAGAAGAAGTGGCACAACAAACTCCCAAGCAGAATTAAATACCTACTAATTTATCATGATAACGTTACCTATTTTGACACCAATGAAATACGATAGACCGAGTTGTTCGTCATGAATTTAACGACATTAATACAAGTCAATTTATTTAGCGACCCTCCAAAAATATCTGGTCCCTAACAAATAAAATATCGGTGTCAAAGCTCCCGCGATAATATTATATAAATTGTTCTGTGTGATCAATTTTAGCATGACTGAAAGGATTAATTAATTTCGTTTCAAATTGTACGTGAAATATTACCTTTAGTAGGTAGGCTTCTATTTTTTTCTGGTAGGTAGCTTTTTATCTGTGGATGTGAGTTCAAATGGGAGGCCTTATAAATTGAAATGTGGGGAATTAATTATGATTAGAGCAATGGCAACCCAGTGGTCTTGAGTGGAGACCGCGAATCGGCAAATGAAGGTCCCTCCTGAAAGGCACTCAGACTAGGCGAGCAACGATCTTTGCCGGGTGGCTGGTAGCAGCTGAATGAGAGTTGCTGGGAATGGCGTGCAATTGGAGAGGCTTATATCCAGCAGTGAGCTTTTGTAGGCTGAAGATGACAATTTTTTTCATCACCTCATCACCTCTGCTCTAAAAATGGAAAAGATTGTTCCCAAAAATGTCGAACGACCACAATTAAGTTAAATTCAAACAGTAAAAACATAAAAATATTCCATTACATTATGATAGTTTACAAAGGTACCTACTTAATTTACTGAGTAAATATTTCAGACTTCCTTTCAATAATACATAATACACTAGTTAAGGTCCCGTACGGTCTGCAAAATAAAATTGCAATAATGATACTAAGTATGGCTAAAGGGTAAATACCGAGATAACGACTAATAGAGAAGTATGGAAGAAAAAGACATGTTGAGCCGACCCCAAACAAATTGGGTTAAGAGCAATGAACGAATGATGAAAATTATACTAACTACTAGCAAAAAATTATAGGACTTGTGCTCAAAGCTATACTAGGTAACATAAACTTCATCGATTTGCTAATTAAGCAAACCCAAATCTTAGCTTTACTTAAAAATTAAATGTAAAGTTACACACCCATTGTAAAAAATATAATTTTGAACCCACAAATCGAAACTATTTTCAATTTCTTGGCTTTATACAGGTATGAGGAACAGGGTGTAAAGTGCACTCATCCTCTATAGAAAAGGGAGGATCCTCCGACCAGATGGGTGTTGTGTCTGGTGGGCAACTGCCCTACGATTGCAGCTAGTTCTGCGCGACGTCAGCATTATTACTCTCTAAAGCTTTCAAGCGGCGAGTCACACAGCCAGCCAACACCCACGGTTTCAACGGGTATCCTGAACACCAGCATGCACTGGACGCCCTTACCTGGTCATCACCCTCAGCCTCACCAACAACCTTGGCACAGGACATTGTCCTTTCCACCGGAACAGGGTGTAAAGTTCACTCATCTATAGAGAACTTTACACCCAGCTTTCACGCGATGTGCTGTAGTTGGTGCTACTTTAGTGACGTCCATGTCCAGCACAAATATTGATGGCTCAAGTATCCCTGAGCTTTCCCTTTGCACATTCTCACATATTTTTCACATTTTAGTACAAACTTTTTGTTAACCCTCCTACTGACCCGAGCTATACAGGATATCGAATCCTACGAACCACAGTCACACGGACGTATAAATTCACCCCTACACCCCATAGATAACCCTTCCGTGCTCATAAATTTGGGATAAATAATCTTAGTTAGGTATTAAGGGGCGCAGTGAGTTACTGGTGGTTGCTGTCAAAATACTGGGTAAATAGATTTTTTTGGTCTGAAGAACGGCCATGGGGTAGGTTAGTCGGAGATGTCCGTTTAAATACCGGATGATGCCTTTAATAAATCATAATATTATTTTTCTTCGGTGTTTGCAAGAGCTCGGTTTGAAGATTAATCGTAGATAAAGTAAAAAGTACTCGCCTAGAATATGGTCATCATTACAATATATATAAATACTAGCTGTTACTCGTGTCGTCTGCGATCTAGAATGAAAAGAAGCCTATGTCCATCTCCAGGTCATGGTCTACCCATGTCCCAATCCAAATCCGTTCAGCCGTTTTAGGGTGAAAGCGTAACAAACAAACAAACAAACTCATTTTCGTATTTATAATATTAGTCAGGGTTCATCTTCAGCTGTCAGTGAAGCAGCTCAAAACTGTGAAGGAAAACATCGTGAGGAATCCGGCATGTCCTAGAACACAAAAATTCGACGTGACATTATTCGACAAATAATTTTATTAAGTTTACAATAACATTTTTAGATGTTACTTTAATTTTCGTCGTAAATAAATAATACATTCACGTTCCATTTCTCTCTCAAACAAAAACTCCTAAACATACAACACCAACATTAATATTATTAAACTTCTACCAATATTATTTGTAACAATCTTATAAATATACGTCGGTAAACAAACATAATACGTTTCAATATGTGAACGAACAAGACGTGAACTTATTGTAGGCACAGAGCAAATTGCTCGCAATAATGTGCTGCGCCATTGGCCCTATCATTTTGTACCAGTGTTTGTACATATTTGGTTATAGAATAGAATAGAATGTTTCTTTATTAGAGTATCATGACTCAAAAATGGTTAGTAAGACTTACAACTATGTTAGTAAGAACTGACAATTTACAAAACAAAACAAAAACAAACAAATAGGATCACCGTTGTGGCAACCCATGTGAGATGGCACAACAGTGACCCACGAAAACACAGTCTAGGCGACTCGAAATCATGCTTAGGATACTGTTGGAGCTGCTCCACACCTTGCGCACCATGGAAGCGCACCTTTTGCGCATAGTTGCGTAGAAACAATCTACATGCGCATCCGCGAACATCCCCGACGCACTACAGAAGCGGGGCAGCCCCACCAGCATCCTAAACGCGTTATTAAACTGAACGCGGAGAGCGTTGTACGATCTTTGCGTATATCTAGCCCACAGGCTGCTCGTGTAAAAAGACGTACAGTAGGCTCGAAAGAGCGTTATCTTTACCGGTATTGAGCATCGTGCAAACCTGCGAGCCAGCATGTTCGCTCTAACCGACAACGCTCTCCGCTCCCGCTCAATGTCGTCATCGTCTTTGAGATTGGGGGTTAATATATGAACTAGATACTTAAACTTATGGACCCTTTTTAAAGGCGTGCCATAGAGTAAAACAGGTGGTACCTTATTAGGGCTCCTACCCCCAGCCTCAAAGACCATGATCTCTGACTTCTTGACGTTATATGCCAGGGCATGTAACCTAGCATACGCCTCACACTGGGCAATCAGTTTTCTCAGACCACAGATTGACGCGCTCAGCAGCACCATGTCGTCCGCATAACTGATATTATAAACGGTTCTGTTATGAACGGAGTCACAGACGCCCGGTTTGTAGATCGAAAATCAAAACCATTTTTTTCTATCAAATTATCTAGCGCCCGTCATTGTTGTGATTGGTCGACTTAATTAACAACAGCTAATTGGTCACTTACGTTTAATTTATGACACGTCGTTGCTAATTTTTATTCCAGAATCCGAGTAAAAAATTACACTTAATTTTTTTCTTTCAAGTTTACGTTCAAATTCAATGTCATCATCTTTAACTAGTAAAAGCACATTTTTATCAACGAACTCTTGCTCTTGATGTACGACAATCCACGACATAAAAGTCAGTAAACATATCTACATGAACACATAGCTCAAAAAACAAGAAACTATATCCATAGCTCTTCCCAGCTATCATCACTTTCTTATTGTTACCTTGTGTCAACTCACTGAAGGCTTAGGTCGAAGTCAACATTCGTTATTTGCAGCTTTTATCAACTATCAATTAATGGTATAACGAGCCTCGACATTTTTCTACGTCAATCTTGTCGAACATCTTTTGAATGCTGCCCCAGTTTTACCATACAATATTATAAATAAAAAAATAACTACACAATCCAAAACCCCGACTGCAAAAACACGGACTTGACTGAAAAGAAATAAACAAGCATTACTATTTATAGAATTTTGGTATCGCAGGCGGGACAAACAGAAGTTACACCATATTTTAGGTTATTGGTATGTCCCGCCTTTTCTATGGAGATTCGTAAAATGGTCCACAAATTATGAACTGCTTTTATCGACACCTCCTAAGTACAACTAAGTAACTGACAAATACAAATTTTATAGGAGAACAAATTAAAGATTTAAATTTTTTTAAATCGCCGTAGCTAAGCCCCTATACGGAATTAAAGTATAATATTTGGTGAGCGGGTTTAAACTTAAGTGAAATTTATATTTAAGAGTATATTTTGTTTCTAAATCTTCAAGTTTTTGTTTTATCACACATGCATACTTTTACTGCGTTGTAAAAAACAATCAAAATATGCTAACTGGCACATACACATTTCTTCATTGGAATATTCAGGCTCCTTATTGCTTTAACTGCCAGATACGTACTTATAACTGGTAAAGTCAATTGAAATATCTTGTGTAACTGATACTTACATAATTTACCACCGTAAATATATTATTGTGCATACAAGTGTAACTGAATTCCAAACTTGTAAAAATCATCATGTTTTTTGGTATTTTGAAATAAAAGCAATTGATATATTTGTATTAACTAATGTTTATTTTCAAAACACAAAAATCACAAAAATTTCAAACGTTTCACGTGTCAAAAAGTAACATTAATATTAATTATAATATGTTGTATGTTAACACCGTTATAACACCGAAACTCTAATGGTTGTAACATTAATTAAAAATGGCATCTACCTACCTACTGGTAATCAGACTTTTCTCACTTGTTTTATTAGGTATAAGTTCTTACTGAACTGGAAATCACTTAAAACTATCCAATAATAAAAATATTCTTAAACTTTATAAAAAATCGCCTTAAAGGCAGTTTTTGTTCATTTCGTAAAAAGTATGGGGTTTGTCTCAAAATAAATTCTCAAAATAACGTAATGTTAATTCTAAATAGAATGAGTACCTATATAAAATTATTACTTATCAATTATATAAATCAGTCGTTTCATAAAGCTATTTGGACATGCTTGTACTGAGATCAAATTTAATATTATATTACGGAACTACCATTGTTTACTTACTTATAATGATTTTAACAAGGTTTTAGTCTATATTTTACTTATTGAGTAATAAAATTGCACGTTTTAATTTATCATTAATGACCTATGACCACAACAGTAATCAACTAATCAGTACAGAGATCACAAGATGACTTCTTCATTCCTATTCTTCGTCTTCTTCATCTTCATTGTCATGTTGGTTCTCATTGCTGCCCTCTATCAAACTCATGTAAAAGTCATGATAAACAGATGGTATAACATTATTTCGGCATAAGTACTTCAAATCCTGAAGTTTAGCCTCGGGTATTGGTAATTTCCCCTCGTAAGCTTGGGTCAATGTTCTTGCTAGAGGAGCTGGAAGTGGACTGTTGTCTAATCTTATGCGGTTCCTTGATCTAGTTTTGGGAGTCTCTAGTGCATTATTTACAATAATGCATTTGAACTCATGGTCACAAAAATCTGTTTTATACTGTATCCTGTCAGAGAATTGCGGCCATATTTCTAACTGTCTTAGTTGAGACCAGAAAACTCTTTCTCTGTTTGTATTTATAGTCCAGTTGCATCCAGGGAGCAGTGCTTTGAAATTCATAAAATTTAAAGTAGTCATTTCCTGGACTAAGTAAGGGTTTCCATCTTGTTTGGCCCACCTTATGAGGGCATACCATTGTTCGGGGGTGTACACCATTTTATTCTTGGCATTTCTTTCGATAAGGGCGTGTACACTATCACCCTCATTTTGTGTATGGCCTTTCTCAAAATATTTATGAGTTATAGTTACTTCAAAATCTTTTGCAGCTCGTAAATAGGCTGCAAAAACGATACGATTGCGGTTTTGTCCCCCGCAATTGTCGGACCAAAAGTTGAATGTTTTTATGCCTTTTTGGTGATGTTCTTTAATATAGTCATATAAACAGCTACTCACCTCGTTTGCTCCTCGGCTTGCAGTGCTTTCATCCCAAACATAGCACTTAGCAACTCTGCTTCCCATTTCGTATATTGTAAAATTGAACACAGTTAGTTTTCTCTTATAATAAAGAATACTAGTTTCTCCACAGGGCATTCCATGCACTTTTTGAAAATCATATACCGCTGTGAGTACTTCTTTTGATTTCATAGTGCTTTCTTTATCTTTGTTCTTTAGCTCTCGCGCTATAGTCTTGTTTCTCATGTGGGTATTGTATGTGTTAAGCTGCTCTTCAGTTACAGGACGTGGTAAGTTTTTATACACTTGACAAACATCACACTGATCTTTTTTGGGGACGTGGAACCCCAAATTTATATTCTTATTGACAATGTCTCGGTATTGTCTTGCTGTTTTAACTTTACTTTGATTTTGAGGATCATTCCAATCTTTATACAGCAGAAACATTCGAGCAAATGTAAGAGATCCATCTAGGTATACTTTATTCGTACGTTTTCGAACATAATGCGATTCCACAGGTGCAAAGCTGTTCACATGATCACAAACACTTGCAATCATCTCCTCAGTAATTGTCTTGGTATGTCTATGGATGCCTCTTTTGTCGTGGACAACAGTGCCTTGCAATGAAAGCTTTTTCAAAGCAGAATATACCAGGCCTTGTTGGATCCCAAAAGTGTTCAAAAACATGGTTTTACAAACCTGTATCTTCGTTATCTGTGTCTTTGGAGACACTGAATCAGTCTCATGTGCCTCGTTATCATCTTGTTTTTTATCTATTTTTGTTGGTAAATAATACCGCAAAGTAAATTCTCTTCTAGAGGCAGTTTCAGTAGTAACCCTACGTTTTGTAATTTTATCACAGTACTTATTGATAAAATCCCAATGACGAACTATATCTCCCATTGACCAAAATGCCACAAAAAGCAAATCTCTGTCAACATTAGTAATTTTTTGTGAACATTTTAACTTACATTTCTCTCCACAACATGGCCCCATCTCTTTCTTTTTCCTCATTTTACCATCCCTACTTTTGTACGCATTTCCTAAATTTTTATTTTTCTTACGCATAACATCCAACCATTGGTCTTGATGGACCATTCGTAATCTACCTTTATCTTTTTTTCTTGCGGATAGCCTGCGCCTCGGTGATGGTTCAATGTCAGAAAGAGTGTTTTCTCTTATTGGGGTTTGTATTGGCATAGGTGAGCTAACTGGCATGACAACGTTTGGCGTAGGAGCTGGTGATATATCACAATCTAACTGAGCAATTGCTTGAGCTATGACTGACGAGAAATTTGGCGACTCAATAGAAATATCATTTCGAATACCTGAACTGACATTGCTCATCATGGGTGATTGTGGCGTTATTGTTGCCAATATGGGGTCATGAGAGTTACTCGGCAAAATCACTGGAGCAGTATGACTTGTGACGGTTGGGGAATGTGTTCTGGAACATTCTGAGGGTTTAAGATAGTTTTGTGCAGCACTTGTTTCTTCGTCACTGTTTTCTATGAATTCCGTCATTAGTTGCAAGTCTTCATCAGTGAAATATTTTGAGAAGTGCACTGGAGTATCTGAAACAATCGAACCACAATAAAACATTCGATTTTATACGATAATCAACATCATTTCATAAATGTAAAACTATGTAAGTATACAGATAGATATTAATAATCAAGTTAAAATCCAATGTAAAACAATATATGTGTTAGTTAACTGATTTCATTTTAAACACATTCCGTAGAATACGTATGTAACTGCCTAGATACATTTTTCAATCAAACTAAATTCCGACGTAAAAATGTGTAACTGAGTAGTTACATACTTATGCATCGGGAATGAATAAATTGCAGTAATGTCGTCATGACGATAGATTTTCATTCTAAGACGTGTTCAAATATTTACAGTATAAGCAGAAATCTCAATTTATGGGTGCACTTAAAATACATACTTTAATAATTATAAAATATTTAGTTAATATTCCTTACCTTGCCTCGATGACGAGTCTATCTGGTCTGATGTTACGCTTATTATTTGGTTCACAGCATTTTTTGGTCTTTTAATTGCATCTTCCCTTAATGTAGTTAAAAATTTATAACGTTCACTCGACATGGTAAAAAACAACGCAACACTCGCGCGCACAACTCGCTGCCCGCCGGAGAACTGAGTGACCGGCAGTTACCCGCACCGCGCGCCCTTTTCCCCCCGCGTCAAAGTATGTAACCGGAACTTAAATGGTTGTACGCTGTGTTTATTTGTCAGCTTATGCAGATGAACAGTTATACGTTTGAGAAAAAAGTATGTTGGGTTAATTGAAAAAATAAAATAAACTTGTATATGGTAAATATAGGTATATAGATGCCAAAAATGCAATAAAAACCGTTTCGTGTATCTGGCAGATACATACGTATACTTAGCGGGTGTCGTTATGTCAAATTAGAGGAATTGCTAATGTGGCCGGTTTAGGCTCCCAGAACTCATAAGTCCAAATACAATGGTGCTATCTTGTTTGATTGAGGAATTCCTATAACCACCATTCGGGTCCATAACCGGACCCTGGATATTATCTTGCTATAGTCCTTGACAAAGCCAACGAGTCCAAACACGATGGTGTTATCTTGTGTTGTTGAGGAGTTCCTATGGCCACCTTCCGGCTCGATTATCGGAACCTGGATACAATCTGGTGTAATAGCAGTAGTCAATACAGAACAAATAAATCCAAATACGATGGTGTTATCTTGTTTGATTGAGGAATTCCTATGACCACCTCCCAGCTCCATTATCGGACCCTGGATATTATCTTGGGCTTGTCAAGATAAAGCCTGATACCAAAGTGCAAGGTTTCGCAGGCGATTTACGAAGTCCGACACAAACATGGGCCATTTTTACACTTTCAAAAACTTTTTTAAACCAATTTATTATTCCTAGACGAATATAACGATACTCTAACTGTCGAAATCCATCCAGCCGTTTGGAAGATACGAGGTAATAAAGAAATTTACAAACATACATACATACAAGATACGCACGAAAAACATAACCCTTCCTAGGCAGTCTGGGTAAAAAGAAAGAAACATTGTTTTTCTGCACAAATAAAACGCAAATTATAACGAAGATAAAATACACACACTAATAAAAAGAAGCCAAAAGCCTAGCATTATAATGTATTTACTCTGTGTCATTTCTGTAAACAGTAACCAAATCTGTACATGGTCCAACACGACACCAATGCTTGCCAAGTCCCACACATACACGGACATAATTTCCGATAGAGCTTGCAAATCGACGTCGAACATTTTTTATTCGAACAGACAGTCTTGCTGTTTCGTGTCTGTTTCATTCTACTGAATGTGTCCTTTAGGAGTATTAAACTCACTTTCCTACTTGTTTTTTTTTTTTTTGGGAAGTTCGAAATTTAATTTTTTTCTGTTGGTGTTATGACAGTTGGAGTCACTTATGGAGTACTTACATGGAGTTTTTTGCCCGTTCTTCTGCCTAGGTACCTACTACGCTTGGAATGGGCAACTAGCTTCATATTTCTGACTGACCGACTCCTTGGCAGTTTAAAAGTGCCTTGAAATAAATGCTCAGTTTATGTTACGATTTTACTAATGTATTGAGTTGTTATAACACCGCATTGATAATGACATGGTGTAGAAATATTAGCAGTGTGACTATTGGTACATGGTGTAGAAATATTAGCAGTGTGACTATGACGAAGACTACCAGGAAAATAATTCCTGTTAGTCACACTGGTGTTACAACCTGGTGTGACCACGAGTCCGCACCCGTTGATGATTTCATTTATATGAAGAATTCGAGCAAATGATGGACGTTAATATTCCGTTTGAACCTATTGATCTTTGATTTGTGCAATGTGCAATATTGTGTATTTAAGTTCGATTGAACCGATCATAATATTATTATCACTTCCAGAAATAGCCCTTAGTAAACTGATTTCCGTTCCAGCAGGATGATTTACCTATTACATAATAAAGGATAATAAAGGAAATCCTAATTCCCAGTAGATTCTGACTATCACACTGAAAAAGGTAAAACAGTACATTTAAGTAGGTAAGACGTCAGACCCCAAATTTTATTATAGGTTCTAGGAAACTTTGTATCTAGTACCTAACATAATTATAGGTATTAATTCAGTTTTCAATTTATCCAATACAATATAAGTAGTTACATAAAAAAAAACCTGCGCAACAAACGATGCCCCAATCATTTCTCACACAAACATAAAAATCGAATTACAAAACTATACATCGGTAAAATATCGAATAAACCGAAATCGAGTCACAAATCTTGTTAGGGACCACCGCAATCTAATACTTTGGACAAAATTTATGTTAACCGGATACCAATCACAGACATACCTTTGTAAAATATTAGATACCCGTGTCAAACCCAATGCGATCTTTTTATTAGCTAGTTTCCGAAATTGGCTTAGCATGGCCGTGGAAAATGAAAGGAATAAGTAATTCGAAGTAATTTCTCGTAAGAATCTGGACGGTAGAGGAAAAGTAAGGAATCTTTCTAAATTGTTGTATGTTTTTGTGAAATAAAGACTTTTAGAAAACTTTTTCTTTTCAAATTCGTCAGTTTCGGCGAATGTGGAGGGCTATAAGGCCCGTCGTACACAGCACCAGCAGCAGGGGAGCTAACCGCACTGTAGAGAAAACAAAACTCATAATGGCTGATTTGACAGTATCGATCGCCACTTTAATTCATACGACTGTATTATGTAAATACACTGTTCGGTTTTGCTTATTATGAAGTAACCAAAAATCTTGGAGATGTTCGACTGTGAACAAGCTATTTGGTACACAAGCAACTTGCAACTACTTTAAACAATTTTGTGTTTTCAGTAGTCAACAGTCCTTTTACGTCATTTTCCTGAGCCGTATGCTAAAAAATATTAAATTACACACAATTAAAACTAATTTTGGCAGTGTATTTCATTCATTCATTCATTCATTCAGTAGTCAACAGTCCTTTTACGTCATTTTCCTGAGCCGTATGCTCAAAAAAGTTAAATTACACACAATCAAAACGAATTTTGGCAGTGTAGCGCAAAGTGAATATATTTTGCCTGTATACCAAATAGATTGTTCGACTGTACACATAAAACTTTCTATGTTAGCCGCTGCCTTACTTTTATATTACCTTTAATTTAGTAACTAAATTACCTTATAACTTTAATTTTACAACCTTATTTTTGGAACGAAGTTCTTTAACGCGGCTTGCGGTAGGACTTGACTGCTAGAAATCGTCACGTAACGAAAAAACGTTACGCCCCGTCCATTCAACATGCTCTCTTTCTGCGTCTCTTTCTATTATATACGAGTGTGTGTGTGTGTGAGATTCGAGCAGACGAACATTGTGCGCGGCCGGTTGTATAACCTCAATACTGCACTGAACTTCATTCCTGACGGGAGGACCTCCGACCGAAAACGTTTTTAGGGTACCGTACCCAAAGGGTAAAACGGGACCCTATTACTAAGAGTCCGCTGCCCGTCCGTCTGTCTGTCTGTCGGTCTGTCTCTAGGCAGTATCTCATGAACCGTGATAGTTAGACAGTTGATATATTTTCACAGATGATGTATTTCTGTTGCCGCTATAACAAGAAATACTAGAACACAGAATAAAATAAATATTTAAGGGTTAATAGATAATATGGTAATAATAATGGTACGGAACCCTTCGTGCGCGGTTTTTCCGACTCGAACTTGACCGGTTTTTTTGCATTACCTATCTCTCCTTTTCTTTTACATTTCTACACAGTTAGGTCAATCGACACTCTCAAATTCACCTCAAAAGAGACAAACGCCGATCAACATTCAATATTTGCTTGCATGTTTTTCTTCAATTCTCGATATTGGCAACATTGTATGTAGTCCAACAAATTAGCATTCATATTGGAAGTGGTCCATTCTATAATTTATGCAATTACCCAATGAATATAACATGAATGAACGTGCGTGATGGGCGATGCTGTTCACAGAGGACTATTGGGTAAAACTATGGCTATTGTGCTCCTTAATTTAGTTAAAGGCGGTCAGTTTGGGATGGCGTTTAATGGGTTGTAACGATTTATGATTTTGAACTGTTTAATCAATGAGCAGTTCGTGCGGAAACTGCTGCTAGCCCAAAAGGCACTTCTGTACCCACATTGCTGTAGGTCATAAGTTGATAGGAATCGGCGACCACCACCTTAAGATACATGCAGAAAATATTTTCAACTAGCTCATGCCCGCGTGCATGTCGGTTATTATATACTTACACCTCCCTCGAGAATCACTCTATCCATTGGTGAAAACAGCATGAAAATCGGTGCAGTAGTTTTTGAGTTTATCGCGAACAGGACAACAGACATGACATCATCATGTCACGGGGAACATGACTGTGCTATAATTTGATGTAAAATCTTGCATGCCATGTGTGTGTATACCTACTTATGTTTTGGACAAATAAATCATCTTTCTTTCTTTCTTTGAGACATACGCGGCGGAGGAGTTTGTTTCATAATAGACCAAGTGGGAATAATCTCTTGTCCTTATAATTTCAGGCTCAAGGCACAATAATCAGGCCACGATTATAAAATATGAGGCCCGGGAGCTAGGTACCTAGCTTTGTAAGGCTCCAGGGGCAATACGATTAGACTCAACCTTAATAAGCACTATAAGCTTAGAAAAAATTAAGTCAGTTGAGTGCTTGCGCACTGATCTACACTCGAGCGCCCTCATTAATTAGATCAGGGTGACGACAACGTCTAATGCTGGTAAATAAAATCTTTAAGTTATTGATAACTTGCTGTAGCCTACGGTTTCACTTGTAACTATCCTAGAGAAACTACTTGATCTAAGTACCAGGATAAGTACAGTAACAGTGGTAACACTTTTACCTTGAGCTGGCTTTGCGTAGTAAAGCGTTTCGATATAATGCGAGGCCAGCTAAAACCAGCCAGCTAACTGGAACTGCGAGGCCAGCTAACTGGTTTTGTTACCTCTGACGTGCAGCCTACCTGTACCACCTGCACCTGTTCTATATCCTAACCCAGGACTAAGGGATCTCGCGCACTAGACGGCGAGGACTCCAGCCAGTCGTGGCCGTCTAGTGTTATTGTATGGTCTGCGGCTAGTTGGCCGTTGCGACCAAGTGCGCGAATCATATCGGTTTCTATAGTTTACCTGGTCGCTGCGACCTGGTCGTGGTCGTGGCCGTCATGTGCGCGAGAGAAAGATAGAATACTCCTTACAACGTCACCATCAAAATTATAGATATAAAAAATGTAGAAATTTTACATAGGGTGACACAATGGGCGGTCTTATCGCTTAAAGCGATCTTTTACAGACAGCCTTTGGATGGCTAAAAGGGAGTAGGACAGAGAATTAATACTGCAGATAGTCAGTGGTTTACCATTTTCATTATACATTAAAGTATAAACTTTATGCACTTTTGAGCACCAAAAAAGCAAACAAATTCACAAAATTTTCTCATAATTTTATACTGTTACACTTACAATGTTATTTTCTAGATGTAAGTAATAAACGTGTAAGTATAATAATAATACACATAAATAAATATATATTTTTAAATGTTTAATATATTTTTTTTATTCTAATATTTAAAAATATAATTTATATGTGTGAAAAATGAAATAAAGAATACACATAACTTTTACAATAACCAACTATATTTTCATTCAACTCCAAGATCAACAAGGGAATATGAACCATAAAACTCGTTCAATACACGAATAACATTTTAGTAATATTCAGCGCAGCTGCGGCGACGAACGAGTTCAAGATTTACATCTAAAACTTAAAATAAATAATGTTAACTCAAAGAGAACTCTTGAATGTCGGACTTAGTGAAAATTCACTAGAAACTGAAATATAGTGAGTTCCCACACTGTCCCAGTTCCGAGTATAAGCTTCTTGACTGCCTCCGCTGTTAGTAATATACGGGTTAGTGGTTGAAACGGAGCAGTCGTAGTACTTACTGTCATTTTAGATCCCTCAAAAATTTACTGCGCTCCTCCATCTAAATCACATTTCTCATTGAAAGCAACTACAGTATACATTTTCTCATAAAATAAGTAGATTACAAGATTGTTTCTAAAATTAAGAGCAACGTTTCAGGGCCTTAGCACACCTCCGACACGAAATTATTGATGCGAAATGGCTAAACGAATCGAATTCCGCCATTTTGTTGCGGTGCCGCGTGTGTTTCGTACTATATGTGGCAGTTTACAAGTTTATAAAGCGAAACATTTTTATAAAATAGTTTCTGTCATCAGAACACAGCCGCCACGCAACCATCGATGCAACGCTCTGCTATAGTGATAGAAATCAGCCAGTGTCACACTTAGGTATCGGAACTTTTCGGTGATTCCTAAATTCGTAAGAAAACTAGATGGCGCCACTTACTGCGCCGTCAAATGCATTTCTTTGTGATCTATAGCATCCTTTTTACGCACAACGGCACAACGGATCCTTGAGGATTTTCTATATTCTTTTTTTTTTTTAAGTAATTAATTTTTTGGAGCAAAGGTCCACCGTCCTACCGGTGACCGTCGCTCAACCGCTCCAACCCCGTATATTTCCTCACATATTCAAGGCTCGTGAGCTTGTTTGCTCGCATACTATAAGATATTTGCTACACTACTTTTGTTACCCTGTATGAAGACGCGTGTATTGAACGTAATATCTTGTTTGCTATTTTTATTTGAAATACAAAATGCTCAACATTTATAGAATTTTTATTACTGCTTGGGAGTTAGGGTGCTCTTGTAATTGTTCCGAGTAGGAAATAGGTAGACAGATGATATCTTGATGTTAAAGGGGAGTCGTTTGATGCAAAACATAGGCAAAGAGGGAAAATAACGATGGACTGACCAAGTGAAGCTATACTTATTCACCAAGATCTCCGAAAACTACAACACGGCCTACCACCACCGCTTACAGCAGTATTATTTTAATCTTACTTCGTGGGGGAAAGAGATGGCGCTATGGGCCCTATAGAGCTCCATCTCTTTCCTACACTGAAGTAATATAAAAAAAATACTGTTGTAAGCGGTGGTGTTAGCCCCCCAGTTCAACGACCACAAATGAAGGGAGACTGTCAAAAATAAAAATGTTGTTGAGCTCTGAAGTGCCCATCAAAATTTTGAACGAATGCGTGAACGACGCTCAGCAGCGAACAAATGACTGGAAAGGAGGAGGAGGGGGCATTGGATTTATAATTTGGCAGTAGAAGCTGATATAGACCAACAGTTAGGACGTAAGACTAACGTACGAAAGACCTTAAGACTCACTCCTAGTTTTAATCTGCACTTGAACCACTATACCTGAAAAATATTTACTTAGCTAAAACAAAAAAACAATACCTATTAGTGTGCATTTTAATAATGTTTTTATGTAGCCGATGGTGTACGGTAAAACTCTAATGAATTTATGTTTGCGTCATCTGAAATGTAAAACTGTATGTGAACTACAAAATAAATAAATAAATAATAATAAAGGTTGCTAGGAATCTAATTAAACTATGGAATGTGCGTTAGACTTCTAACCTCCCTGTACCTACTTACCATAGGCAGGTACCTAGTTAACCAAGGGCGAATTTCACCAAACTTTTATACTGAGTATAAGTCTTATCCTGGGAATAAATGAATTTTTGACAGTTTTTCCATACAAAAACTGTCAGACGACAATTTTATTCCACGGTTATAAGATATCTGACTTTGATAAAACCAGCCCTAAGTGCATTATCAGAGAGACACCAGAATTTATTTTCAGAATCGCAATACCGTAGTGTTAAGACAGCCAGATCATAAATTCTAGGTTTCGCCACGACGACGAGTCACCTATTTATTGAGTGAATTTTTATGTATGTCTCTTTCGTATGTTCAAAACAGCGCCACCTATGATTTATGCAATGAACTAACACTGTAGGCATTGAGCAAGATTTCCAGTCTTTCAAGTAATTTGGAGCAGCAATTTCAAAGTTCATTCTGAAATTCTAAGACATTTTAGCTACGATAAAAAATAATAACCAAGTAGTAAAAATAGTACCTACTTAATAGTAAGTCCTATCCAAACTAACCTATCTATCTTAAGTTTTACAAATTAGGTAATTTTATTTAAAAACATTGCATGTTGTTTTTTTTCAATAATGTCACCTATTTGTTCTAAATAAGATTAATAATATCACATTCGAAACAATAACTTCCCATAAGTACCTACTATGTTTAGAAACCTTTTTATTTTTAATATACTAAGTATTATCCTGAACGTACAATGCCCACTAATATTATAGTTATTAAAATACATAGGTATGTACTTACGCATTTTAGATAAAAGTAAATCCCAATTCAACAAAACGGTGTAATGTTTCATTGCCTTCCTTGGTTAAGTACAGGTCTTAATTTAGTACACTTTTTAGTAGAACCTACTTCTACTAAAAAGTGTACTAAATTAAGACCTCTAGCCATCTTTTAGATGGTGTTCTAGTAGGTAGGTACTCCCACAGAATCAAAATCGCTCAGACCACTAAAAAGGTATGTTAGACTACAAAAATACGCTTAATCTAAAAAGACTCAGACTAGGCGTTGTTATCGCTCCGAGTCTAATTAGTACACAAGTTAGAGTAGCGTGCATCGAGTCAGCGAACTGAAACAAGGTCAGTTGCCGCGCGGCCGCCGTCGCGAGCGTACGTGTGAGATATTATTATTCCCTCGAAGCGCGTCCACGCAATCACCACGGAACAAAAAAATGTCGTCGCCGAAAGAAAGACAAATCATGTTCGAAGTTTTAGATATGTACAAAAACATGCCCTATCTATGGAATAAGAACCACGCAGATTATAAGAATAAGTGTAAAAGAACTAGTGCCAAACAAATACTGCTTGAGGTTTACAAAAAACTTGACGAAAACGCTAACATGCATACGTTTACTAAAAAGATTCTTAATTTACGGACGAATTACTACAAAGAGCTACGTAAGGTTTGTTATTATAATTTGTTTGTTAACTATAACTATATATTTAAATACTATCTATACATATACACATAAATGTCTTTTTTTTATTACAGGTCAAAGAATCACAGGCAAATGATGCAGATGAGGGAGAAATATATGAACCCACAATATGGTACTACGACGCTTTAACTTTTCTTGGTGATAATACCAATGAATGTTGCCAGACTAAGGTGAAGGATCCTCTAAAAACAGAGGTGAGTTAGTTTTGTAATGACTTGATGACAGATAAAACAAATCTTATCAAAAAAAGTAATACCCGATGCATAACGTGGCGTTCACAGCACGCTTTGCTGCGCCGCCATTATCTTTGTTCTCCCCTCTTGCTCACACCTACATTTTGTCTCGGTCTCACATACTGGCCCGCTCTCGCATGACAGTTAACGGCACCTGTCCCACCGCTGACGAGGAAGCGACTAGGTATCAACGATTTTCTATCTCAAGAAACGTACAAAAGATTGAAGGTCCCGTGTAGGTAAAAGAGATAGGTATATAAAATAGTTGATCGTTGACTAATCATACCGGCGAGTACTCGTTTGTCTCAGTAACAAGAGCTATCAAAGACAGTACTCGCTCAGCGACGCTCGCTTGGCCGGCAGACCAGTAATCGCAGATTAGACTCAAACTTCGTACATCTGCATACCAGCCGTTCTGTTACCGCTGCTCGTTGCTCGCCGACTCGTTTTTAGTTCAAAAGTCAAATAATTATTTCAATTTGGCACATAAAAGGCACTTTTGAACGTCAAAAGTTGCTAGTACTGACTTCTCGTTAATTGATGGCGGTGGGACAGGTGCCTAAAGCGCTTATTCCACTAGATTCAGACGACTAAATTCAGCCAAGTGGAAAAGCCCCCTAAACAGATTGAACCAAAGATCTTGACTGAACCATAAACGAATTAAACATCATTCTAGCTTGGTCTGGGCACGCTTTTACCACAAATCACTTTATTGCAGGATTTTTTATCTCACAAAGCGATGCGCGCTTTATTTTAGGTTACCAAGTGTACAAATACGCTGTGAAGTGTGTATAAGCGCTGTTGCGCTATGCGTGTGTTGCCGTCCAAGACATTGGGGAAGCCTGAAGTGTGGGGGTGTGTGCGTGTGTGTGTTATGTACTGACGCTACAGACTCGTATCCAAAGCGCGCGTCATTTCGTGGGAGAAAAATACTGTAAACGCATTAAAACATCGTTCTATTTCTGTAAATCGTTGAAGATAAAAAACGTTTTAAATAATTTGTCTCTTACCTTCATGTATTTAGTAACTTATGGTGAGCCTTATATTATTTGAGCTTTTTCTTAGTGTAATTGACTACCTACCTAAGTTAGCAACAAACCCAACAAACAAATCAATTAAATTTTTACAATCCGTAAGTCTCATCGGCATTTTATTGACTTCTGCAAAAGTAATAAACTGAAGCCTTAAAAAGACATAAGCGGAGTACTTACCCATGACAATATTGGTGATCATAGTTTCTTGTTATTCTAACAGGAAAACTATAGGCGGGCGTGACGTTATTTTGAGTAGAACAATTATATATTTTTGTGTATATTATATATTTTTATTATTATAACTATACTTCTAATTGATTCCAGACTATTTCCCCCTCAACATCGGATGGAGAAGAAAGTTACCAAAACTCGGAACCATACAGCTCACCACCAATCAAAAGAAGGAAATTTACAAATCCAATCGTTTACAAAAATACTAGTGACCTACAAGTAGAAATAGCAGCTGCTGAGGAACCTCCACTTATGAAAAATGAGGAATGGGAGATATTCGGAAAGGCTATAGGCCTGCAATTACGAGATTTGGATAAGAAACAGTTGACGATAGCGCAGAAAATGATATCTGACGCTATTTATTACGCTAAGTTTGGGTTGTTGTCTCAACAGTCTTATATTAATCTTGGAACTTCTACCCCATGATATTTAAAGAATATTTTTGTTTAATAAACAAGTATTGTAAGAAAGGCATTTGTTTCATTTGTGTCAGCAGCCGCTGTTCCACCATTACATCAGTCAAACAGTCTGCATTATACATAGTGTACAGGTTTGGAATGTTAAAACTTCGAATACGGTGGCTCGCAATGCTCAACTGCATGTCTCAGTGGCCTTGACGGCGGCAGTGCATTATGATTGTTCGCAGTTTGTTTATACACGTCGATTATTACATCTGTAACATGTGATGCTCAACAACAAGCGTTTACAAATGCAAATTGTCCTCTGTCAGTACCCAGGCTACGTTAAGAAATACAAATCATTCATTTTCTAGCTGGCTTTTAGCGGGCATGAATTTTGTATTGCATGCGAAGGTAAGTACACTCCTGAAGAAATTTTGCTAATGATTCAGCCACAGATGGAGGAGCTCGTGGCTAAGTAATAACAGCCGCACAGGTCGATCCATCAGGTTAAGCTACACTTGCCGGGGTTGGTCTGTGGATGGGTGACCATCGTTACATAGCGAGACTCCTCCGTACCTCGGAAAACACGTTAAGCCGTAGGTCCCGGCTGTCGTTTGTAGTTCTTTGACAGTCGTTATGGGTCGTCAGAAGCCCGAAAGTCTGACAACCAGTCTTACCAAGGGGTGTCGTGTTACCCAGTAAGTAGTAAAAGGAATAAAATATGACTGTGAACTGTTCATTAAACCAACTTGGCCTATAACAGCTGTTGCATATTGGTTTATCTAACGTTCCTTCACAAAAGGCAGACTGGATGCGGAAGGTGGAGAACAACTCACTTGAACAAAGTTTGCTGATGATGCAGCCGCAGACATGTCTTTTAAGATGGATAAAAGGAAGGAAAGATGAAAGGAATAAGTTATATATGCCTTGACGGTTTCAACTGTCAATCAAATCGATTCAGCCAATGATAGTCATCTGTTGCACATACTCTCTCTAACGCTCTCCACAAAACCCGGGTCGCCGCCTTCCGCATCCAGTCTGTCCCAGCCACCTTCACCTAGCTGGACGGCATCCCACACTTTGCTTGCCAATCCATACAACATCGAAACAAACAAAAACTACTTACCTACTAAAGGATCGTTGTTAATTAAAACATCGATATGGGAAGTATAAGTTATATTATAATAAAAGTTTATATAATTAAATTACAGCGTAAATTTTTCAGTAGGTACATAATATCTAGCACAGTGTACGAAATACATTTTTCACAATGTGAGCATATTTTTATCATGTTTAAGTACAATAGCTTACAGTAATTATCTTTCCATAGTGAATGATCCAGTATCGGCCATACGTCAATTCTTCCCCTTAATTGAAGTATTACCCATACATATTAATGAAGATGATGTTATTTTTTTAATTTATATATTTTTCCTATACATTTT
Organism: Lithophane semibrunnea; assembly: GCA_947363905.1. Classification (NCBI taxonomy): domain Eukaryota; kingdom Metazoa; phylum Arthropoda; class Insecta; order Lepidoptera; family Noctuidae; genus Lithophane; species Lithophane semibrunnea. Next base: position 16,126,284 of record OX376194.1, read on the forward strand.
TCTTATGCTTTTCGCAGTTGTACATAGTTTATCGCAGAACCACTAAATGTACTCACATTTTGTGCGCATTGCATAAAATTTGGTCTAAGCATCAGAGGTGCAATGAAGTAACCTATGAAGTAGTTATTACTTTTTTACTCTGTGTAAATTTCCCCGGTTTACACAGTGACAAGACTAATGATACTAAAGAACTCAGTAAGTAATGAAATCTTAACTTCGATTCACAACTCTCTCTCATAGAAATGGTTTAAAGAAAAGCTATTATCGCTCTTACGCTAAAATTTAAAAGTCTTATAGTATAGAAAGCAGCATCGAAGCTTCTCACCATATAGTTAAAATATCCACCGTTCAAAATTCTGATCGCTCCCTTATGGAGGATGGTCCCCGTAAATAAATATTTAATTCTACGATGCTTAATTTGTAAGCTAAACTTTATTTCTAAGGCAGGGAGTAGAATCTAGCATATGTACTTACATGGGATACCGAAAAGAAGAAACCATTACGACTTATCTATTAATAATCGACAATTTAAAACTATTAAACTACAAAAATGTTTGCCAAAAAGCTTCCTTTTTTATTGCTAAAAAAGCTTTCATAAGTAGGTAAACCTAATTCTTTTAATCTATGAATTGTTGAACTGTGCTCTACCTCTATTAAACGTGACTTATATTGGGTTGTGAATGTGTTAAGTACTATTACTTTAACATTACTTACTAATTTTGTGTTATATATTATCTTATCATCAAAATTATAATCATGTGAGTCAAAACTTTATGCAATTTCTGAGGCACTTTCCAAGTGGCTGAATTAACGACAGATATAGTGCGTATTATTGCTATAAAATGGATGAATATAAGCCTAAATATTTGTTAAACCATCGGTATAATATATCACAAATAATTTAAACGATGGACTGGTTTTTACAGTACTTTTATAATTTTCCTGTCACTCTCAAATGGATGTTTAGCATCATCACTTACATCATTCTTTAATATAGCTCGTAGATCTTTGCGATCTTTATCTTTTGTATCATCATTCCGTTCTTTAATATCAATTTAATGATTGTCATGTTTATTTTACACTTCTGGTGCGCGAATTTCGACGGTGACTGAAGTCGGTCCGGGGGTTGTCGGGGATCTAAGAGTAGCTGAGCGCAGAGACGTGGCAGAGTGTCCACTGCTAGCTCTAGATCCACGCCGGGACCCTGCAAGCAAAATATAATCTATAAAGTCAATTTTGGAAACAAAAATGTTGAAGGCAAAGCATGCTTAGAGCATGATTTCGAAAAGGATCACATGCTGTGAAACGTATCCTTATTTAATGGAGTACCAGAATTTTATGAGTGAGAAGCTATACTTGAATCAATTTGAACTATTCTAATAGGACCTTTTGCTAGAATGTAGAACTAAAAATGTGTATATTTGGACTGTATTGCTTGGTTCCTCTTTTACTTTAACATGTTATTAAATAGTAACAGAAATTCATGCAAGAATAACTTACATGTTTCTACGTTTACTAATGTAAATTAATTCTACGTAACAGTTTATTGAATAAAATTAATGACCTAGTTAATGAGTTAGTTAATGTTTTGTTTATAAAGGCAACAGTAGCTTGGCCAAAGCAGTATTTTATTTTGTTAGTAATTCTAAGCAGCAACCCAATTTAACTGGGCTAAGAAAATTTTCTAAAGTTGAACGAAACGAAAAAATAATTACCTACCTAAAATTACCTACAACTTTAGATATAGGCAGGGAGTTTTAGAAAGTGGAAACATAAAATCCTAACATGGAACTGTGAAACTTAACTATGCAATTGCACATACAAATTCAAATGGTGTATTTGCTACATTTATTTTCTGGAGCCGCATTATAACCTGATAGAGTTATCATTTTCCAATGCAAGAGAGAGATGGACAGCTTTATCTCCTACAGACGAATATCACCATATCTTTCTCGCAACGAAAGAATGAAGGCTTTAGCACTTCATAATACGGCCTCTGGTTGCTTAAATGCTAAAACAACACACAGATACACAACATTGTGAGGTCACTATGTAGTTGGCGTGAGTATATATCATAAATATATTCTAGACTACATAATTTCAATTTGTATAGTGGAGGTGTGTGTCTATATAGTTTTAGTTGTAAAAGTTTTCTAAATTGGATATAATTTCAATAATGGTACTTGTTTCGCCATCGAATAACCAACAACAGGATACAAGATAAATACGATACAGAAAGTGAATGTCACAAACTAGACATTATAGTCAAAAGGCTCATACGAAAAATTATACAGCAGATTTCAAGGCAGACGAGTCAAATCTATTGTATTTAAACAGAAGTTTAATATATAAATATGTATCAGTACATACGAAACTATGGAGACAGAATTCCGAAAAGAAATTGCTGTCTTCTAGAATTAAATCTCTATGGAATTTCTTTAAAAAGACAACCCGATATTTAAAGAAGATATTAAGACTACGTGCGGTATACCTACGTTATCTGAAACTATAGATAATATAGAGCATAACAAGCAAAATGATAGTCGTATGTAACCTGAGGGTTTTCTGTGTAGCTGATGACTTTGATGGTGGCGTGCTGCTGATATATGAAATAATCATGATTAGCATTGTCAGTGAGCAGGGAAACGGGCAAGGTAAATTCAAAAAGGATATTATAAGAAATTTTCGAATCATCGTGTTTGGTGAAAAATATAAGAGAAATTAGATTCCCAAATAGTGTAAAATGTGTTTTTCATAATTTTGAGGTAATCGCATCATTTTGTAAGTTATCTAGATTTGGCTATTGAATAAAGTACCTAACGGTTATGAAGATAAAGTTGATTAATTGAATAACTATCAAAGGAAAGGTTAGAAGGCCTACAGTGTAAGCTAACTATCGAGGACTCCTTTCAGACGTTTATTGAGATACCTATAAAATATTTCGTGTAATAGAACTAAGCAAATAAAAAGAAAAATCTATAAAACAATTTGCCCGTTCCCCTCAAATTGTGTATCAAAAGGAGTTAAGAAAAATACACCACACTTAGATAGTCAAAAAACATTTATAATTGAAAGTCTATCACATCATATTTGGTGCAGTACATAAAATACAGTCTGCTGCAAAAATAAAAGGCGAGGCTGCTATTACAGAAAGTGCTAAAAATAATAATAATTCAAGCCTCGATACATTTCTATTACTTCTGCAACTTACTGTAGTTACTAATAACATTTCAGAAGAAAATAACAATCATAATTATAAGAGAAATGAAACACATCATGTTTATAAGGAACTACTGTTTATTCCAAGACACATAAACGTAAAATAGGTGCCGTCATCTGTAGCATCTTTACTTTCCATGAGCCACCTTACCCACGACAGCACATGTTACAAATAGTAGATTCTTCTACTTTTGTATCGTTTTGTTATTAAAATGGTGGCAACAGATTTTTATATTAAGTAGGTACAGTAGGTAGGTATAGGTAGGTATAGTTGCCCATGGAAAGTATAGATGCCACTGTTGACCGCAGCCAAGATGTATCTTGATGATCGGCTGTTTTTTATACTATCCTATAATCTGTTGATTTACCCTCCTTTCAAACAGCAACGAAGCAACAAATCAACACGAGTTAGGTTACGTTCCGGAGAGTGAAATACGATTTTTATTTCCGGGAAAATCCCGGGCACGGGAGTGAAGTCCCGGGGAAAAACTCTAGTAAGGAATAAAAAGTAGATCCTTCAAAGTTAAAAAAAAATTAAAACAATACATCTACGTTCTAAGGATTCAATCATGTGATCTGGTCGGGTTTAGTACCTGGACTTGGCGAATGAGGTCTAAGCTCCTGTTGGCTCGCCTGCCTCGAGGGGGGGCGAACACTGACGCGGGAGCCGCGGCGATCCTGGAAACGTCAGGGTTGAATTTTTATTCATTCATTCGCTTGGAGTAGGAACCGTCGCCACACATACAGAAATAATTTTAAAAATATGGTAGGTATTATATCAAAACTTAAAAAAATATATAAAAATTCCTCGCGTAGCATGACAACCATAGAAACGGGTTTTATCGACGGAAGAATAGACAAAATGACAATTAATTGTGATTGTTTATCTGTAATTTTGTATCTATTCTTCCGTCGACAAAACCCGCTTCTATTCTGGTCATGCTAAGTGCTGTATCGTCAGAATAACTTTGAACATTAATTGACGAGTTTAAGTAATCGGTCAAAGGTAAAAAAGTAAATAACTAAGGAGTCATTGAAAACTCTAACACACCATTTAAAATGTATGTACCTGTGAATGCAATAGCTTGGAGTCTCTCAGCAAGGACACGTTCATCAATCGAGGATTGGGCGTATTGAATATCGTGCGGTTTTCCCTCCATCTCGCTCTGAAATTATTTGTGTTCAAATTAGTTCATTTTGAAACTCGAGAACTAATGTCAATATTTTTTGGCAAAATAATTGGTTGTTTTCGTATTTTATTAAAATTCAATTTAAAAGGTACTTGTTTGAGTTAATTGATTTAACAATTTGTATTAAATTCTAACAGAAAGTCATAATAACCTGCTAAACAGCCGTAGGACGACACAAATGATGACAAACATTAGCGCCATACCAACCAGGACTCCGATCATTGCGGGATCTAGAGTCCTCGTCGACTCCTCTACCGGCTTCACCGCTGGAAATATTTGTTAAAATCTTTTAATACTTTTTTAAACTCAAGAACATAATACTGATATTAGTTGTCGATTTTTGGACCAAGTTGTGTTCCTTTGGGAACTCCATAACACAAATGATTGGTAAATACATCGATCAATAATAAATAGTAATTAGCTATTAACGAAATTATCTAAACACATCGAGTTTCTAATATGAATAGGCTCATTGATTGTGGCGTTACATTATTATAGTCTTTTATTAGATTAAGATGATGGTAAAGTTAATCGAATGCAGATTAAAAATCACCAAATCCTGTTAGATTTCGTATGCTTATAACATGAAATGGAAATGCTGCATGTTGTATGACGAAAGCAAAGTGATTTTATTATATTTTACATAATATTATAATAATTCATCTCCTAGAGAAAAGTATCAAACATTTTTTCTGAAACTACGCTTTGTTCTACCAAACCACAAGAATAAAGATGCTTAACCACAAAACACATCTAACATTCAAGAAGAAAAGCAAAATATAACGTGTCAAAACTCACAAGTGCAGATGACGGAGCCATCTACAGTCACCTCGGGAACCATCTCGAACTTGCAAGCACACCGCTCGTTCCTGCATTCTGTCTTGAAGTACACGTCCTCGCATTGTTCATTAAACATGCATGTTTCGTTGATGCTGGCAGCTGGAACGAGAAAATGTGGGCAAATGTGAGTTTCGTTGGACATTATTTGGATAATGTATGATGAAGCAGACGAACAGATGGGTGCAATGATGCTGGACTATGAACAGTTTGTTCAAACGTTCCTAAATAGATAAGTAATTTACTAAATTATGACTCCATGGAGGGTATCTTTTGATAATACCTAAAATAAAAAAAAAGTAAAAGGGAGAGAAGGTAATAGTTTTGTAAATATATAGCAAGCATCAAACTATTTCCTGCCTTTATAGAGGAATTACAGCCACAATTAATGCCTTAAGAGACTAACAACAGCTAATGCGCGGTCACTGTCGGACTGCATAAAAAAGAAAGAGAAGCGCGATGGTATAACGCTGGTAATTTATTGCAAAATATGAAGTAATTATTCATTTTAAAAAACCTATTGATTGGACTATTTAGACGATAATAATGTTGCTTGTAGAACAATTTGACAAAAGATCTGGAATTAATGTATGTATATTAATCGTTAAAAGAGAGATTAGACGTAGGTATCTTCATGATTTTTGTCTATCGTATCAAATTAGTTGTGTTTTGTTTTCAATGTTATTTAACTAACATTATATCCTAAAGAATAATAAATATTTTTCTAATTTTGTTTACTGCAGTGGATCATTATACTTTTAGGCATTATACAACTTGGTTTAAGTCCCCTTAAAAGATACAGCGGAAACTGCAAGGAAACCCGACGCTTGATACAGTACTGTATTTATGTATGTTTTAATATCTGTTGACAAATTAAACGATGCACTCGTAGGTACATTGACATAAATTTTATAATGAGCAGCAGCTTATTAGCCAAGTCAAAACCAAAAGTTCCAACAAAGAACTCGAAGTTTGAGCTCAAACCTCGCTCTAAGTTAACCGCAAACTAGCTTACCAAGCAGCCTTGTTGCTTAGTTAGCATAAATAATACCATCAGAATTCTGAACTTTATGGATCCAAATGCTTGCTGTTTTAAACAGATTTGACAACTTAGTTGGTCTAGAGGTCTCAAATGCGACTGCCATGCGCGTTGTTTTAGTAATCGCAAGCTTGAATGCTGAGCACACACACTGCTTGACTGCTTTGACAGTCGTTACGGGTCGTCAGAAGGCCGAAAGTCTGACCCCCAGACTTACGAAGGGGTATCGTATTACCCAGTTAATGGGTTGTTGAGGCCCGATAGGCAGTCGCTCCATGTAAAAGACTGGTATTCAGCTGCATACTAGAAGCCGACCCCAACATAGTTGGGAAATGGCTAGGGAGATAAATTTATATAAGCTTGAGCTGAGCATGAAGTCTTGTGTGCTTTTCCCAGACCGGGTAGTGTTATTTGGTTTTGTCATCAGGAATTTTTCCAGCCAACAGGATCAGGACAGATAAACATGGGTGAAATGGCGGTGATGGTGATAAACATCCTTGACTTTCGAGCAATGCAGGCGTGATGTTATTGTTATAACACTTCTTGATGGTACCTACCAATTTTAAACAGATATTCATCAGTCTTGATCGAAATCTCGATATGATTTTCTCATAATGGCCCACAATTCTAAGCTGCGTATGAAATAAAGTTAGTTTATTTTCTCATCAAGTTATGTTGAAGAAGGTCTAACAATCGTAATTAATTCTGCCGCATCTTCGTTCTACCGCAGTCATTAATGAGCCACATTATAGGCTTCGTATTTACATTTATTTGACTTTCAATTTTGTACTTCGTCTTGAGTTTCATTCAGTTAACAATATTTACTCAATATTCTGTGCAAACTAATTGATTTAGTTTATGACTAGACTGTGTATTAAATAGACTATCGCTCTACGGAAATAATGATGTCACGCATACTCACAATTTATCAGTCTGATAATAAAAATGCACTATAGAAACTATTTTGAAACAAGACTTATCTGCATATCTGTCTATAATTGACAAAACTACTTTATTTCTAGTGTTGGCACTGCCTAAGCATTAACTGTTAGAACACGTAACTGAAAACATTAACGATGTTACACTAACATAATTTTCTTCACCAAAACAAGTTTCGACGTTGACCGATTATTACTTTCTTGAACCCAAACAATGGTGACATATTGTCAAGGGAGAGGACACTGTGAAATAGCGACACTATTTTCATCGCCCTTAAGAAGCTGGTATGTAATTTTGTGTTGACATAACTGAGTCCCTTTTCTGGGCTGGAACGCTTTCGTTTTCATCTTGATGAAAACATTTCATGGAAGTCATCTAAAGAATTTAGGGAGCAAACCAAGGTCTTCACTCAGTTGACGTCTGATAACTGTAGCTTTATTGTTCATTATTTAAATGGGATAAGAAAAAACTAAGGATGATTCATAAATATAAATGTAGGATTTTGGTTCATTATAAATTAATGTTATCGTTTCTTTGTTTCGCTATTAATAATCTTTGTAAAAGGGAAAAAAATCAAAATGTTCATCAATTAATAAAGTGAAACATCATCTGCCTAGCCTTTTCCCAACAATGTTGGGGTAGGCTTCCAGTCTAACCGGATGCAGCTGAATACCAGTATTTTACATGGAGCGACTGCCTATCTGACCTCCACAACCCAGTTACTGGGTAACACGATACCCCTTGGTAAGACTGGTTGTCAGACTTTCGGGCTTCTGACGACCCGTAACGACTGTCAAAGATCTACAAATGACAGCCGGGACCTGCGGCTTAACATGCTTTCCGATGCACGGAGGAGTCTCGGTATGTAAAGATGGTCACCCATCCACAGACCAACCCCGGCAAGCGTAGCTTAACCTGATGGATCGATCCGTGCGGCTGTTATTACTTAGCCACGAGCTCGTCCAATTAATAAAGTGAAACAATTCCATCATTTATAAATAAAATAAAATAAAAATATTTTATTGACATAAAAAGGCTGCACATACATTTGAAGCCCTGACTCCTGAGCTAGGTGAGACCTGTGTTACAGGAGTCAGTGTCTTCACCCGCTTTTAGAACTAACAATTTTAATACAATAGGAAAATAAGAGATAAAATTTTAAAATGCTTTACTTAAAAATTAAACATACTTGCTCTTGTTTGTCGTGTGTGTGAGTTTGTGTGTAATGTGTGTGTGCGTGTGTGTGTGAATGAGTGTATGAGTGAATGATCGTGATTATTGGCTGGACTTAGGGTTTTAAATAGGAGTTGCTTTGCGTACATATCTATTTAATCATCCCGAGTACTGTTCCTAAATCCTTCATGTTAAAAACTAAAATATAATTCGATAAGCCGTTGCTTAGGTCACTTATAACAGCGACGACATTTGAATATTTTACCATCCAACAAACTAGACGACAATTTATATTCCGATAAAATGTATAATATTAGCTCCATTGTATTTCGTGATCCATTCATTCACAATAAAAGCAACCGCATTAAATTCAGCAGAATAGTTTTCGTCTGTGATAGTTGCTGATCCGATTATAGCGCGGTTTCCTTTGTGAGCTGACCGTATCACACATTCTGAGCTTAGCCAAACTATTTCATTTCAAATAAATGCTACCCCAAAATATATCTCAACTAAAAAAGGATTACAAATGTCGAATAATTTAACAAAATATCTTTTAATGACAAAAGTCAGGTAGCCCATCATTATTTGGAATAGCCTTTTCGAATCTCCGGCTTTCAGTCTTACCGGATGCAGCTGAATTATGGAGCGACTGCCAACCTGACCTCCATAGCTCGGTTACTGAGCAACACAATACCCCTTGGTAAAACGTTGTCTTGCGACAACTACTAAATTACAAAGGCAGGTAATATACTATTACTTTTTCTTGTTTTAACCATCTAATTCAAGGATTTAATTTAATTTAGGTCAAAGACAAATCATTTATTTCAATTAGGCACATAAAAAGTCTTGAAATTTTTGAACGTCAAAATTTACAAAATATAGATTTGATTCTAGTCGCCTTTTCCAAAAGGTAGTTTTCGAATGGAGAAGAATGGGTAAGAAAGAGAAGATGTGGCGTACTATGATCCATAAATTCCTTCAATTTATTGGTTGGCTAACTCAATATATTCCAAAGTGGAGGGTTAAACAGAAAAAGAATCGCTAGAGTTCCTTCCTATAATGAATAAAAGATTCGCCCCATCAGCTAATGGAATCCTTATCTGCTTCCTGCCGAGTTTTAAGATTATTTTCAATAATATAAATAAGTGATATTGCTGTACCTTGCCAATATCTCAACTACCGCGCAAGCCCTGTGCTGTGAGATCCACCCACCACTCGGATGTCACATGTCTTCTTTTCGATTTTTTTTTATTATTTCTATTACGTTTGTATTGTGACCCACGGTTTTATCTGCATAAGTCTCGAATCCTTAGGAATATCGGGATAAATTATTCTTTGTCATAATTTCAGGTCATGGTCTACCCGTGTGCCAAATTTCATCCAAATCCGTAGTCGTTTTAGGGTGAAAGCGTAACAAAGAAGCTCGCTTCCGCATTTATAATATTAGTTACGATAATTAATCTACTATTAACATAATATCCCTGATCCATGTTAACCTTAATCATAAATTCAGATTCTAAAGCTACAAAAACAGTTGCATCTAATACCTCTATTTCATTTCCCAGAACTTCGTTTTGATTTGGACTTCAATTTTCATCAGCAGAATCTACCGTTTGGATCTAAATGGAAATAGAACTTGCCAGCTTGAATATTAAATACTTTCCTTTCATTCCGTAGGTGATGAGCAGAATTCGAAGCAGTGTTGCCTTTACTGGCTCCGACAGTAATGTAAACAACATTATTAGTGGTACTGAGAACTAACTAAGTTACTAGTTGCAGTTTCAGTAAAAGATAAGTTGAGAGAGGCCGCGGAAACTTCATCTTACTAAGTTGAAGTGCTACTCTAAAGTGGCGTAGTTCAGTTTTCACCTTTGTTTTCAAGTTTGTTATTGTCTGAACAATGAGTTATTGGTACGTTGAGAACTTTGTTGTTTTCGATGGGCATGAATATAATGATGCTTATAGTTGGACCTTCTTTGTAATTACCTTTCTCTACTAGGACTTCTTGCTATTTATGAAAAATCCTGTCGTAATATACTTTTTTCACAGTGTTCTTATATTTTGAATTTAATTTTGTACGAATATTTTTACCCTGTCAAATGAAATTGACTGCAGCTTTTCCGCAAATGATAAAACAGACCATGACACAACAGTAGAGCTATTACGCAAATATTACAACGAAAATTAAAGCTCTGCGACTCCGCATCATGGCTCTTACGCCTAAAACTTTACAACCGTTCCGTCCTCATACTCCATAAATTAAGCCCATAATCGGTTACCATGGCAACAGTACGCGGGCTCCAAGAGCGTGACGCGCTTCACTTGACTGCGAATGACTCAGAACCATAACGTGGAAATTCAATGCCAGATCAATAGCCGTTAATGCTTTGCTGGTTTGACTTCGTCTAATAATAAGTTGTGGAATTTTATTTGTCAAAGATTTTGTAATAATATACTAAATTGTATGTATTGTAATCCTGTACAGATTTTTCAGAGAAAAAGGAATTATGTACAGATATTACTACGTATTAATTCGTTTGTTCCTAGAAGCACTTTTCATGCTTGGATTGCTATGAAACCGTGACCGTATTTAGAATTTGTACATCGCAGTCACGTGCTGCTTCTTTGTTTTCGCTGGGAAGCATTTGCGTGCTCTAATTGCGTGATCATCATCGATTAATACAAAAGAAGATAGGGATAGCCGTCTTCTTTTGCATTGAAATGTTTTAATCATAATAAATTCAAATAAAATATTCATATCAATAATCTCCCCACAGATCTATCTAAATATGCCAAGGCAACTTAAACTTTAAATTGAACATGCGAAGGACTAATCTTTTGTTAAAGCGTCCCATTAACCAAGCCAAGGACTTCAAACTAATGCATAATATTGGGAAGTGAACACGCGACGTGCATTAGGACTGCAACATTGATCTGGGTTTTTCAGTTTATGACCCGTTTTATTCAAGTGACATTTACCATTGATTAAAAAAAAATTGTTCATTTATTTGTCAAAATCGGAGCGAGAATCTTTATCAAGTGCACTGTTGACGTGAACTATCTATTACAAGAAGAGCTTGATAAACATAAAAACAATGACAATATAGAATAATTGCTATTGTGACACACATTAGATTAGATCACATATATTATCATTCTTCTTCTTTGTCGGTGCACTCTTGGCAGAGCAGTCGTGGTCATCAAGTTGCAGTGAGATTTCGGACAGCCGTGATTTGCCTGACGATGTGACGCCATCCCTCTCTGTCAGCTGTTACATGTGTACATTCGTGTAATGGGCCGCCCACTGCGGATTAAATCTGGTCGGTCCATCGCATGGGTGGACTACCGCGTGCTCTTGTTCCTTCGACCTTTCCCCGAATACAAGACGTTTTATGGAATTGTTTCGCCGTCGTGATACATGTCCAAATAATTGGAGTATTCGAGTATGTACTGTAGCCGATAGACGCTGCTGTTATAATTATCATTAGCAAAGGAGTAAAGAAGAAGTAGGATGTAAAGATTGTACCAGGTGGCGTTCCGTAGTTTCTGCCTAAAAAAAAACTCACGTCATGTGAGTTTTTTTTTTGTAGATCCTAGTTTAAATAAGTAAAATAATGGCTGGAAACAAAATACCGAAGAAAGCTAAAAGCCCCTATCAACGTACCACACTGCTAGTAATCCAGTTTTTAGAATAAGGATGAAAATTGGGTTTTGCAAGTTCAAATTTAATTGATAAAATTTTGCAAAGTCAAGGATCTTTCTCAATTACTCGTGATACACAAAAACAGATTACAAAGACGGATAATCCGTTTTCATTATTCGTCAAACAAAAGAAGAACAAGAATTTTCAACTGAAACAAACAATGAAATCACAATTGAAGGAGTACTTTATTGTCCTCGTGAAACGACTGTTTACTCTTTCCTGAAATCTTATGTTGTAATAAATTATTTATGAATTGCTTGTCATACATAGCAATATCTTGAAAGAATGGCACGATTCGAAATACGAAGTGGATTCATTTAATATTTTATTCCTATGTTTTTGGTAACGGAATTAGCTTTTTGGACCTGCACTATGATTCTCGTCCTCTTCAGTATTAGACAGCATCATCTGCTTAGCCTTTTCCTTGGGGTCGGCTTGTAGTCTACCCAGATGCAGTTTTACATGGATCAATTTCCTGTCTGACCTCTACAGTTAATGGTTTACAAAGCCCCTTGGTAAAACTGGTTTTCAAACTAAACAATGTAAAAGCGTTGCGTTGACTATTTTGTATTTCAACGTGGAAAGGAGAAAATCTCTTTCCATTGGATCAGGAATATTCCAACTAGAGCAATGAGACGCTTGGCGAGGCTTGCAATAATATCACGATCGCATAATCTTACGCTTGGGTTATGCAGGATTTGATGACGTCACATCGTAGATGTGATTTCTGTACATCTCGATCAAGTTCTGCACATAAGATTAATTTTACTAAACTATGGTTGGCTATGGTGGTATGGTTGTGTGGTTCGGAAAAAAGAAACGTGATTTCAAAAACCCATTAGCAAAAGCGTAATTTCCATAAAGTTAGCATTTGAAAGTGATTCATCTAGATTAGTTCTTGAAAATTCAATTTACGTGCAAATAACCAATTAATCACTTACATGAAAGGGTTTATAAATATTTTTTAGAAAAGGATTTTTTTATTGAGAATTATGACTTCATCGTCACATAGTGTGACCACGAAGAATTTTAGCATTTATATGAACCAACACGTTTGTAATATGATTAATGAAGAAAGTGTTGATTTCATTTTATTGTTCAAGTTTTTACAGAAGTAAAACGTCAATAAATATTGTTTTAACATTATAATATACACTGAGTAAAGCAATGTTGTAACTGTTATAGAAAACTTTTTACAAAGACATTGTGTTGGTTTTTGTTGTTGAACTTTAATTACGGAAGTCGGTGTCTTTACCTTTCAATTTTCGGTTTATGCCACCGACTTCCGAAATTAAAGTTATTTTTCACGTTTTTATTGTGGAACCTACCCAACACAAATTCGAATACCACTATCTGCTATGTAAATAACAGTGAAGGAGAGAATTAAGTTAGCGTCTAGATAAACTAAGCGGGAAAAATACGTAATATTGAAGCTAACTCAAAAACAACGCAAGGTAAGTTAATAAAATTTATATGGGAAGTATGACCTACCAAACAAAAACATGAATTGAGAACCTCCTCCTTTTTGAATAAGTCGGTTAAAAATCACTCCAAAATAGAAATAAAATTATAAATTATTTACAAAGAAAGTAACCTTATTGACATAATACCTACTATTTACGAAGAAAGTAACCTTATTGACATAATACCTACTATTTACGAAGAAAGTAACTTAATACAGAAATAATTCAGAAAACAATGTTATGAATTCATCGTAGTAAGTTTTCTACGTATTTGCTGTTCCAGGTAAACTTTGTCACCTTTCAAAGAGCAAAATTTCAAAGAAAAAGTTGAACTTTAATCTTTCGAGTGTTGCCTACATCAAAAAGAAGACTAACAAAGTACTTCCCATTTAAATTTCTTTGAACTAAAAAACTTTTTATTCTTGTAAGGAAATTCCCAATTGTGTATCCTCAGTTTCGGAAAAATGGATGAATGAAACATAACTGACAAAATGTGGGTGTACAAAGTCAAAGTCAAAGTCAAAGTCAAATAATTTATTTCAAATAGGCACATATATGGCACTTTTGAACGTCAAACAAAGAAATAGAATTGATTCTAGTTGCCCCTTCCAAAAGGTAGTTTTCGTATGGAGAAGAATGGGCAAGAAACTCCATCGTTACTCTTTTAAAAATGTTTTACAATATTTTGTATACATTAATTATATAATTATATGTGAAGACGATGCACCTACAATAAGATTACTGTACTACGAAAGGTAAAAAGAATTATAAATGGAGCAATAATGAATAAATTAATTACCAGATACATGGTGCTCACATATTTACAAAGATTGTAAAAGTATACGATATTACAATAGTCCTAACATTGTTACAAGTAGTACTAATAAGTCAGTGCGTGAGTTTAAGTAATGACAGAGTGTAAAAGTCTATGACATACAAATAATAAATAAAAAAAAAACTAAATTAGCTATCAGTTTGATTTTGTCCAGACACTAAATCGTCCTATGGAGCAAGACCAGCATGTTTCCAAGCATTCTTATCTTGGATATAATCCTCTAATTTGTAATAAGCTTGTTTACAAAGTGTACTTTTTATATGAGTTTTAAATTTTCTTTCATTTAATTGCAATATATCACAAGGTATTTTGTTATAGCATTTAACGCAGTACCCCATAAAAGATGTTTGTACTTTAGCTAATCTGAAAAATGTTTGATCTATTTTATCTTTATTTCTAGTATTAAAATTATGCCTATCACTTATTTTATTAAAAAGATTTAAGTTTTTTCTTACATACATAATATTCTCATAAATGAATTGGCAAGGTACCGTCATGATATTAATCTTTTTAAATAGTTCCCTGAGAGATTCGCGGTGACAAAGATTATAAATGGCTCTGACAGCTCTTTTTTGCAAAATAAAAATGGATTCAATATCAGCAGCCCGACCCCACAGTAAAATGCCATACGACATAATGCTGTGGAAGTAACTGAAATAGACCAAACGCGCGGTTTCTACATCTGTTAACTGTCTTATCTTTCTAACAGCATAAGCGGCCGAGCTTAACCGCCCCGCAAGAGATTTTATATGAGGTCCCCATTGTAATTTCTCGTCTAGCGTGATTCCCAAGAAAACTGTTTGATTAATAAACTCCAGTTTTTCTCCATTCAATATGATGTCACATTCACACAGTACTATAGGTAAACCTCTGCCGTACCCTTTGGGGAATACAGGCGTGATGTTTGCTAGTATATTTCATACAACTTTCAAAGAGTCAGTCAGTTGTGATTTAAATATGGACAATTTAAGTTGGTATTAATTTTGACAAACATTTATCTTCTCTGACCTGACTTAAATGATAATCCGTATAAAAAGTAAGACTAC
This sequence comes from Lithophane semibrunnea, assembly GCA_947363905.1. Lineage (NCBI taxonomy): Eukaryota > Metazoa > Arthropoda > Insecta > Lepidoptera > Noctuidae > Lithophane > Lithophane semibrunnea. The sequence continues at coordinate 16,141,728 of OX376194.1, forward strand.
TTTTCCGTATAAAAAAGTGGCTTTATTAAGGAGAACCTAAGTATTATTATTGCAGGTGCCTAAAACGTAAGGAAAATGAATAAAATCTTCAACAAAATATTAAATCTAGACAGCGAAAAGATTAATAATTCATTCTGGTGCAATAAAGAGCATGAATTTAAAATATTACACACACGAAATAGTTGATTTTGAAAAATATCTACAAGTTGTACTACCGTTTTATTTTTACCTACACTGTCAGCAATAATGGAAGCTTGGCAACAGAAAAACCGCGAAGTTATGCATATTTTATTCGAAAGACAATACTGAGCTTAAATATTCCACACAGTGTTTCCCATTACAGGGTACAGGAATAAACAATTGTATGAGCCTCCTGCGGCTGAATACTGACTCAGAAATGTACATGTTCATACCCTCATAGCGTTGGAAATATCAGTTTCTCTATTATACAGAAGAGCTGTGTAATATACTTGAATACGACATGTTTATTTTATGAATAAAATATGCTTTTGTTAAACACGTCTAGGGGATTTGTTCACAATATTTTGTAGACAACCAACTTTTTGTATTTTATTGTCTACTAGCTGCGCCCCGCGGTTTCACCTGCGGAAGTCTCGATCCCGAGGGAATATCGGGATAAAATGTATCCTATGTCCTATTCCAGGTCATGGTCTACCCATGTGCCAAATTTCATCTAAATCCGTTCAGCCGTTTTAGCGTGAAAGCGTAACAAACAGACTTACTTTCGCATTTATAATATTAGTTAGGATAGGTACACCTCTACCTAACCCATCGGGAATACAAGCCTGATGATAAGTTATTTTGTAGAGATAGTAAACCATCCTCCCAGGGAAACGATTACCTAACCTGATAAACCTGGTAGCAGTACACAAAATAAAATCATCACGAATTTTATTACAGTCGATGTAAAAAGTCGCATTGCCGTAAATCCTCCAGCTAGATGCACCGACGAAAGTTGCTGGGACAGATTGGATGCGGAAGGCGGAGGACAAGGTATTGTGGCGCAGCCTGGGAGAGGCCTATGTGCAGTGAACTGCGATAGGCTGAGTTAATTGCCGTAAATCTACGTAAGATGTTACAGAGATTCTTTTCGCAATACAAAAAACAATCAACTCTTTGCGACGTTGGTTTCTGAAAGCAAACTTTTATCTACCGACGGTTTATCTACCGACCGACACACGCACAGAGTGGTCAAATCAATATAGCCTTGTCTACCGCGTGCGGTTTCAATAGCAGAAACTTCAGACATCAGCTTTTCGTCTGAATAGAAATGTTGTTTTACTTCTACACTAGGCCCCTCGAGTCGATTGTTTATCAAGTTTTAATGAGTGCGGCCGCGCCAAGGTCAAGTGTCAAATGTCATGAGGAGGACCCTATTTTTTGCAATCGAGAGCAAGGGAGGCCCGCTCGCGATTGCGTGTAAGCACATGTAGGGCTAGCATAATCAGCCAGTAACGTTCCCACTGGGACACTGGCCTCCTCTCTGTGAGAGAGAGTGGGCAATAATACACCACACAGGCCATCACATTGATTGGATGTCACATGTCTTCGAATATTTTGGTTCTAGGACATGGTGGTTTCCCGAGGTTTTCCTTCACCGTTTTGAGAGCAGTGGTGACGAAAAAAATTACACAAAGAAAGTGAGTAAAGTGCTTACCTGGGTTCAAACCCACGACCTACGTCACTAAGTCGGGGGCGTTATCAATGGGCCACATCTGCTCATACAGTCTTAATTTATTAAAACACCGTTGAAATACTCACGTTTCCCACATTTGTCCTTGTAGTTGCTGATTGGCACGTCGGGGTGGCACTGGCACGTCTTCTGCACGTCGTCGCACACTGCCTCCAGGAAGTGGCAGTCCTCGACGGTGGAGCACAGGTCGCCGTACAGGCCCCGTCTTAGTGGGTCTGGAACGAGAAAGAGGAATAAAGTATTAGAATAGAGAGAAAACTAACATGGTCTTTGGAGGTTAGTTTATAAAAATGTTGCGTGATTTCCGAAGAAAATAATAATTGTATCTAAGTATTATGTAATACAGGGATGAGTCAGGAAAAAAATAACATCTCCACCTATATCTTCATCTCAATTCTAGATAATCCAGATAACAGCACAATCTAGGTGTGCTATCATTCTTAAATCACAATAAAGGCCTTGCAGCAGCAGAATGCTGATGCTGTGGCGTGCAGTCATTTAGCAGTAGTGCAAGGCGACCCTCCAGCCATCATAGTCTAACTTGTCTGATTGCTTTTCTAATTCATGCAAGAAGCATCAAACAACTACCTACGAATATTTTATACAAGCACAAAAACATTTTACCTATACCATAATGACGTGTCATCATCATCGTCAAAGCATCGAGATTAAAAAATCTTTATCGATTTAATTGATTAATTAAAAACCAAAGCTACGACTCAATCGTCCGACGGTCTACTAGGAAATAAGGCGTCAGTGTACACCGGCCTATTATTGAGGGCAATTGCGGTGCGTTCCGCGACTGCAGTGCGGTTCATTGCACCGCCATATTGATTACATAGTACCATGCCATGGCAGGTAAATCGACTCAATTGTCATTAGCCAAGGCAAATTATTTTGTGATAATTTGTCATAAAATAATTTTAATTTACTCCATTATTTTAATTTAATAAATTAAGTTGTTAAAGTTTTATTTATTCATGAATTAATTTTGAAAAGTTTTTTAAGGCTTTGCTTTTGTTAATCTCTAAAAAACTAATTAAAATTCGTCTGGCCATGTTGTAATTATGAAGTCACGATGTATGTAGTTAATTAGAAAGTTTGTCCGTAAAAGTGAAACAAAACCATCTCATTATTTTTATAATTATGTTAAGTACTACAGCAACGACATCAAGTCTAAGCTAAGTTCAATGCAAACGAGTAAAATGATAAACCTTGTTATCCTGGAATCGAAAAACTAAATTATTTGATAAAAAGTTACAATGAATTCCGTTCTGAACTCACAGATATTAAATAAAACTAATTTACAACAAAATATGAACAGAATCAACTTTTGTATCACGTAAAATAATAAACGTGAATATTTCATATTTATATTATTATTTATTATATTATATTTCCTCCGCAGCAGGAAAATTCAATGTCTATCTGTCGAGATGGACGATGTTATTCCATTTTTCCTTTGTAAATATTTAACTCAATCGAAGAAACACCGCGATACCATCAGAATAAAGACGTCAAAGTCAAACTTGTTATTTCTCAATATTATAATTTATGAACGAATAATAATAGTCCTCCAGACCGTATTTTCGGCGACGGCGGCCAATGTCAACGGAGACTAGCCTTTGGCGCGGGAGATATTATAGTGCACAAGTGTGTGCACAGACACAGGTGCACTCTCTCTGACCTCACTCTCATAGTCCGACGGGACGGCAATCCGACACGACCGGAGAGAGATCAGGCGCAGGACCAACGGCTTAACGTGCTTTCCAAGACACGGATGTATCACACCGCTAACTTCCAATTTCCGGGCTGTTACTACGAAATTCCTATTAGAAAAACCCAATAACACTGCTCGGCCCGGGAATCGAACCCAGGACCCCACGCTGAGCAGTCCCTCTTGCGACCACGAGACCAAAACGGGGCAGTAAATAACCTATTGGATGCCCACTCCCACCCGTAAAAACAAAAATGTTAGTGGTAATAAGTAATAAATGAAGGGTCTGTTTCACCACATGCAGTTAGCCATAACTTGAAACACAAGCAAAATATCTACCAGAATAATTTGGAACTTGGGGAGGTAAGATTGATGTTTTCAGAAAAGTCTGACCTTGACAAACAGTGGGATGGCTTTTCGGGAGAAATTATGCACCTACTTTTCAAATCACCACCAAAAAAAAAAAATGTTAAATAACTTTTTATAACTAATAACTTTCTATGAGATAAGAGATGTGAGATTTTGATGATCTATGAGATTTTCTCATGCCTCGAATTTTTTCTTACTTATGCTTTATATGACAAGATATTTTTTCATCTCCTCGAATCTTTTTCTTGTAAGCGTAAGTAGTGGTGTAGTGTTTCAGTCTTCTAGTAGGCGGCTCGGCAGTTAACGAAGCTCTTAAAAAGATTAAACGCAGTACTCAGTCATAAATTCAAATTGAACTGTTTGTAGCAATTACTATAAAACGAAGGACGAGGCTTTCGTTTAACTGAAGACGAGGCTTTCGATTTGACGGCCAGACAAAATTAATCTTCAGACGATTATTGCAAAAAAATGGAAATTCGGATTTAAAAAGGAACCAGGGCGTAATTATCTTTAAAATACGGCCTTTTTTGTTTTAATGGCGATTTAAAACCTTTCAATGTATCTACCAATTTAGTTGGATCAGATCCATAATCTAAAGTACTCGAAAAATTGGTAAAGAAAATCACCGAGAGGAACTTGAATAGTTTAAAATCGCTTATGAGCACTTTACCGGCAGTAGGATAGTTAGCGCGATCTTATTACGGCATAAAAAGAGCCCATTCAATCACGAATTACCTACTGTTACAGTATTTTTATCTCACGAAGCGACTCGTACTTTACTTGTGGTAACTAAGTGTACAAACACCCTGCCTGCCGGCCTGTTAAAGCTGCGTGCCGAAGCTGCTGCGTGAAGACGAGTAGCATCAGCATATAACACACACATGCATACACACACACACTCACTTCCTATTTTGCCATGTCTTGGACGGCAACGACCAATAGCTCCTGCGCTACACATACATTCACAGCGTCCTTGTACACTTAGTTACCACAAGTAAAGTCCGCGTTGTTCGTGAGATAATAATACTATAGTACTTAATGTGTAACGAGGGTAGTAGTGACGTGACAAAACATTTTGTTAGATCGAAGCACTTGAGTTTATGGTAAAGTTATCGAAATATTTTCTCTATAAATTATCACTTTTTTAAACAAATGTTTAAAAAAGATTCTGAAAACTTACTTTTAGAAGTTTCGTTTACTAAGTGACGCATTATTTGAGAAAGAGGCTCTTGCTTCACTGTGACAAAGCACAGTAAGTAGTTACCTTGTTCAGCTATCCATAAAAAGAGCCCATTCAATTCAAGGAGGAGTGAGTACTAGTGACGTGACAAGGCATTCTGTTTGATCGAAGTACTTCAGTTTATGATGGAGTTAGCAACGTGAGCCACTATCGTGATTACATTCGATCAAATGAGCAATGAAGTATACAACGTAAAGTTTGTACGTGTAAAAGTGTGTTGCGTTCGACATGTTTTCTCGATTGGGAATAGTATCCACGTGATTTACATATTATTATGTTAAAGCTGTACAGTAAACATTTGGCGCGTGGTAAAAATCGGAACTAACATCGCCATCTTGTTTTTCAATACATTTCTAGCATGGGACAAAATTAAATATCACGTAAAATTCCTCTTTTTTTTAGGCCTACCGATTATCCTTAAATACGTGCTAGTTATAAACATCGACTAAAACACACTGGTCACACTTAGGCGCTGAGAAGACGATGGACAATTTGTCCGCGACGATAGTACGTATGGAAATAATATTATATAATATATGCAAAACGCACACGTAGGACAAAATACTGCCAGGATTATCAAGCGCTCTATCGTCACGGATTAATAATGGTCCATCGCCTGCTCAGCGCCTTACGCTCAATACTTACACCAACTAACAGAGGATAATCAGGTTTATAAAAACTCGTATAAAGATCACGTAGGGCCCATTTGCGATCAAGAATTACGAGGCAGTACAACCCCTCCTACATACACTCCTTTTGATCCACTGGCACTATTGAAATAAATACATTTAAATTGCTGGTTTCTTAAAATATGTGATATGGAGGATGCTACAAAAACACCTAGATTCGATTAAAATAATACATAATATAAAATATACGATATACTTAATATAAAATATGTAAGTCATGTAAATAAACAACATTTATAATAAACGACATCCCTACTTAATATAAAAATATATAAATTCATAACAAATAATGCACATTGCTGAATACCTTTCCTGTTTTAATCAACATTGCACCGCCATCGTTTCGATATCGACTCGTATGGAATCCTTCATTACTTCTCATATAGAAAAACGTATCGCTACCTAAGCCGTGTTGGCACAAAGTGATCCCGAAGCTTTACTACTGACTCACGTGCCAACTCTGAAATTCTGTGTAATACGACATAATTCCCTTCAAAGCGTGATGCTATGTATACGATCACCTGTCAGGCTGGCAAAAGCGCTTCACATATTGAACATCATATTCAAAGTTATGTACACGTCACGTCTAAAACGTTAGTGTTTATAAAAATAATCTATCGCAAACGTTGAGAAAATACAGAGCTTTGTTGGATGAAAGATTGTCATGTTCACAAAATACAAAACAAGTGACAACGGCTAATGACTACGTGTAAATGTTGGTTGACGTAGCAAGGAGGCCGTTATCCAGCAGTGGAAGTCTTTCGGCTGAATGATGATGATGAACTAACCGGTGCATGTAAGTTCAGCCGAGCCGAGATGAGGCAAGCACAAAGCTCGGAGCGTTGTGAGCGCGGCGGCGGCGCTCGGCTTCGGGCGCTCGCCTCGCATACGACACACAGCACCCACGTCATCTGTCAATGTTTTATTATTATTGTTTACTAACCAGTGGATGTAAGCTCAGCCGAGCCGAGCTGTGGCAAGCAGAGCGCTAGGAGCGTCGCGAGCGCGGCGAGCGAGGCCGCCGCCCGCTTCGAGCGCTCGCCTCGCATGCCGCTCACAGCACCCGCGTCACATGCCAATGAAGTGCCTGGAAGCAAAACAAACGCTTAAATTAAAGATTCAGTATCAGATATAATATTTGTGGCTAAACTCATTACGAAAGGTTTCAGGAACCAGTTTAGAGTCAAGACTATAGACAAACTGCTTGCACGTGGTTTTACATAGGTATCATGTACAGAAACTATTTCGTAACAAGATACACGTGGCTTTCAGCTCGTACAAAAGGATTTAGTAATAAGTGTGAAGTCTAGACTTGCAGTCGTATACAAAGTTCAATAACCTGCATTGATTTGTTGATATTGTGTAATAGTTTTCACATTTGATAACGTTGGTTTATAGGATATCCTCAGACAACTGGAGATTCATTTCAAAGCGAGGATAATTGTTTTACGAGAGCGTTAAATATTGAAATTGAAGCAGTAAACAAGGTTTTTTATTTTTACGTTTTTTAACGCATTTCAGATACTTCGTATGAAAAGTCATTATCATTTTGATACTATCTTAATTCCACCCTACTAGCTGTTACGCATCTGACAAAATCTCATTTCTGTGCCAAACAACATACCCAAAAAACATCATTCTTGAAGCAGGTTATCGTGGTCTTAACAACACGCACCCAAACAAGATAATCAAAACGGAACCTTCAACCATCCGGAGAAAACTCTGAGATAAAAATACACCTTATTTTCAGAGTCCCAAGACACCTTTTTGTCCTAAAAAATCCTTAAAAGTTTTCTTTCAGGACAAAATGTCGCTAAACACAGCGAAATTGGGAAGGATTTCAAAAGGGTTCTACTGTCCTACATAATTGTATTGTCTCACTAAAGTAAGGATAATACAGCATCCCTTCGGTTCTCATGAAATAAGACCGTTGGCATTTTGTGAGGGTTCAAGAAAACTAATATTCTATCTTTGGGTTCGTTGGAAATTTTTGTATCGTTTTCTATTTTTCTTTTTGCTGTCTTATTATTAAAATGCGAGATATGAAAGGCTGTTCATCATCGTTTGTGTACGATATAGGTAAAATTAGTTTTTTGTTATCGAAATGAAGAATTTAGGAAAGTTTATTACAATAAAGCTGTAATAAAAACTCTCACAGGTAATTTCACTGAAAAGATTCGAATACCAATTTTTATCAAATGAAGAGGATAACCTTGACCTTGTCAATTTTCCTGATAATGTGTGTCACATGTTGATATGCCATCGCAAAAGCGGAACACACTGAACCAATATCCCGCTAATGGAGAGGTAATAAAATATAAAGTAAATTACCGGTACTTTGTTCTCGCCTGTCACATCGTGGAACCAAGACTTCAGAAGGAAATAGATTGCTGAGAGCTGTCGCAAATTATTACAGCGATCTATCATCATAGAGCTATGATGCATCTGCGTCGTTTTTCTTTTCTCGAACGACAAAATGACATTATTTATGTGAGAGCTGCGATGAAATTATAGACGTACGCTTGGATATGTCGTGTTATCGCGTCACGTTAAATTTTAACATCACTCGAGAGATGTTCAAATTGAACGTGTAAAGCGAACTCATTTGCAATTTTTTTTTACAATGATACATTATTCATCCATAGCTCAAAATGAGCCATCAGATACGTGACAAATCTATGCAATTACTAATGATAGTTTTAGGCAAATAATCAAATTAAACGTGTAAAATGAACTCATTTGCATTTTTTTTAACGTGATACTGCATGAGTCATCACATACGTGACAAATCTATGCATTTACTAATGATAGTTTTACGCTATTGAATATTATATTGTGTTATTTCATAACGGTCACGTCAAATGTTTAGATTTTGTCACGATTGTCACAACACCACGCCATAACAACATTTTATGGCTTAACACTACCGTGACTCTAGCTAGCTTTAAGAACAGACCGTTGACTTTTATTGATAGTAACATCTGAAACGTTTAATGCTAGTTGCCATGACAGAGTCACATCTGCCTTGCCTTCCGGACCGTGTGTACCTACCCGAATCGGATCAAAGCGGGCACGTTGCAGGAAAATGGACCTGACTTCTCACAGACGGTATCTTAAATGTACTGAAGAAAAATCATCTGAAAAAGGATTTGGTACTAAAATACTGCCACAAATTATTACTGCTATGTCCATCTTATTAGTTTTGCGTCATTTCTGGAGCAAGAGATTCGAATTATGAGGAAATTAGGTGAGGACAGCAGAGTTTTCAAGATTCAACAATTCGTTCGGCTGGCTTTGTATCCTTCCTAAGTTGTTGTTGTTGGTCGTGTCGGATTGCCATCCCATCGGACTATGAGAGTGAGGGAAGAGAGAGTGCATCTGTGTCAGCGCACACACTTGTTCACTATAATATCTCCCGCGCCGAAGGCTGGTCTCCGCTGGGATTGGTCGCATGGCCGAAATTCGGACTGGAGGACTATTATAAGTTGTAAAGATTATCCATTTGTTGTTATTTCATATTTTATGTCCTAAAGCCCTAGCGCGAACGCGCGGCGTGGTCGTTACGTAAATTCGATTTTTTTAATAAAAAAAATTAATGCTTTTTAGCATTTTGTTTTAAATTTTTTCGACCAGTACAATAAGTATCACCCATTGCACAGATATAAATTAATCAAGTTAAATTTAAACTAAGTAAATATTGTGCGCGAAATGAGTATTTTCAAATCTGAAATAGTTCGAACTATAATGAAACATCTGAAACGCGGATAACAAGTTGCCACAAGAAAGTAACATCCGTGTTTGCTTTCCGGATCGAGCTCACACGATACGTGTCGTCACTGCTTAAAGAAGTGATATAGTTCTGCCGCGAGCACTTCAAGGTTGAACGAATACGATTTAGATTTCACCGGGACGTGATAAATGGAGGATGTTATTTCATTTCCTTTTGAGACACGTTCAGTCGTTCATGCGTTATATAATGTACTAGCTTCCGCCCGCGGCTTCGCCCGCGTAGTCCTTTCTCAGGTTCTAGACTTTCTGGGTACCTCGTTTAAATTGGTTCAGTAGTTTTGGCGTGAAAGAGCGACATATAGATAGAGTTACTCTCGCATTTATAATAATATTAGAAGGGATTTCTAAGTTTTAAAGTACATAGGTGATACCGGTTTTTGCAAACGACTGATAGAAAGAGTCTCTTTAAATTATTAAGTGATTATATGTAACTAACATAGTAATGCAATATCTTGAACATCCTTGGAGGAAAATAATATAGCAACTTTGAGGAGCTGTTCAACGCGTAACCAAAAAAGTATACGAAGCTTGCCATGGGTGCGTCATGATCTCCATGTTCCTCATACGCAACTTTACCAAGCCGCGTTATGAGCATTATTTGCACACATCACTTCATGAACATGTCATCTTTCTTTTCGTGATCTAGATAGTCCCTAGCTCATGTAGATATTCTTTACTATAAATTACCCTGAAAGAACACAGGCAATCCAAGACAGGCCACCCAAATAGGGAAGTTATTGTAAGAAGAGGTATGGATCCACCCACCACTGCAAGACTTCGTACAGCCCCAAGAACACCTGCTTCCCTATCCCGAATTGCAGTGGCCTATTTAGAAAGCTCTGAATCGATTGCGTACTCAATTATGCCGCTGCAAACATAATCCGGGGAAATGGGGCATTATCGATTCACGCAACATCCAGTGCGGGTGCGGTGCTCCTGAATAGACTATATCTCATCTGATAGTGTCTCAATTGTCTGAACAACGCCTCTGATGCCGGAACTAATGTGGCCACCTACTGGGCCCAAACAGTATAAGCAACATACATAGATGTACCGTCGATACCATAAGAAGAAGACTAAAAGAAAGATCCACAGGACAAAATATCCATAAAACGGTAAATACTAACGGCGGTCACGTACCCAGTAAAATCTGCCTCGCCGTTTCCCAACTATGTTGCGGTCGGCTTCCAGTTTAACCAGATGCAGCTGAATACCAGTATTTTACATGGAGCGACTGTCTATCTGACCTCCACAGCCCAGTAACTGGGTACCTTTTTGGTAAGACTGGTTCTTAGACTTTCGGGTTTCTGAAGACCCGTAACGACTGTCAAAGATCCACGAATGACAGCCGGGACCAACTGCTTAATTCCGAGGCATGGAGGAGTCTCTGTATGTAAAGATCCACCCACGGACCAACCCCGGAAAGCGTAGTTTAACCTGATGGATCAACCCGTGCGGCTGCACTGCGGCAGTAATTATTTTACCTTTAATAAATTTTATAGTATTAAACTTTATCTAAAAGTATCAAAAACTATTCTGCATCTTACGCTAAAATATATAATTTTGAATTCTAAAAAGAAATGTTTCTTATAATTTTTTTTTTAATTTATTTCTAATAAGATACTTTTTCTTTTTATTTTATTTTTTAAACTTCTATTTCTATTTCTTCTAATTCATGATTAGGGTCTTGAACTTGCTACCCCTCTCTCTCTCTACACTCAGTGAATAATAATCCAATTAGAGTAGAGAGTGTAGTACACTCGACTAAATACCCCTTTTTTTTTTGAGGGGAAACAATCTTACTAAAAATTACTTCTCCGGCTCTGGTTGGAGCGGGAGGGTGTGTCAGACTTTTACTGACTAAAACCCACCCGTGTTCCTTCATTTGCCTGTTGCCAAGGGCCGGGGGGTATCCCATTCGGACTTTCCCGCAGCCCTGCGGCCCTGCCAGGATTAACAGCCTCTGACGAGCTTATAATGGATTAAGGCACATACGTAATATACAACATGGTTCTCATTCCTGACAAAACACTTAACTTCATGGTCAAAAGTGCATGCAGGGTATGCAATCCATTACCCAATTACGCTTTCATTAAACAAGGTACTATACCTAATTCCTTGGACATGTAGTAACGTAATTCTGGGAAGCTATCCGAGCGCAAAAGCCAGTAATTAAAAGCTGTGGTAAACAATTTAAACCATCCTTTTGTTTATTTACAGTAATTAAACAAATACTTGTTTGACTTTTGATAAATTACTAGCTCAGCATTCAGGTAAAGGTTTTAAGTTACATAAAGGTAAGTACTTTAAATATTAATTTACTGGAAAGTTTCTGGTAAATAGGATTTAGACTCAACGACATGATTTAGAAATTTATTTATTAACTAGCAGTGCCCCGCGGTTTTACCCGCGTAAGTCTCGATCCCGTGGGAATATCGGGATAAAAAGTATCCTATGTCCTATTCCAGGTTATGGTCTATTTATGTGTTAAATTTCATACAAATCCGTTCAGCCGTTTTAGAGTGAAAGCGTAACAAACAAACAAACTCACTTTCCCATTTATAATATTAGTTAGGATAGGATTTAGCCTAAGATGAAACCAAAAACACAATATGAATTAAATGACATACAAAATTCAAGTAGGTAAAATCGATTTCACGTCTCGCAACATTAATTAAAACGGCGAGTAAAATATAGCAACCCGTGCTCAGTTCAAAAGGCTTTCATTACTACAAGCTGCTTAAGTAGCGAGAAAAGCGTGTTTGTCCGAAATAAAAACTTTTCCCAAATCCTGCTTAAGGCCAAGTGCTCGATTACGCCTGTCAAATCGAGCAGCGGTCACCGTTTTAATAGTGTGGGTTCAGTAGTCGCACAGATAAAGATCGGTCGAGTTTTTATTTGTGGTTGCTACTCAATAATAGAAAAGGAAACAGAAATACCACTACTTAATTTTTCTATTCAATAGACCTGCTTTTTTTTGATTTTTTACGAATGCTTTTTTTTAATTGTAGTGCTGTACCAAGGTAACCGGCATAGGTCGAAGTATTGCCAAACTTAAGTGGCAGAAGCAGGGCACATTGCTCGCAGAACAGATGGCAGATGGGGCCGAAAAGTTCTGGAGTGGCAACCGCGTACCGGAAGACGTAGCGTTGGCAGTCCCCCACAAGGTGGACTGATGACCTGGTGAAGGCCGCGGGAATGCGCTGGATGCGCGAAGCACAGAACCGGTCGAAGCGGCGGTGCTTGGGCGAGGCCTATGTTCAGCTGTGGACGTCTTTCGGTTGAAATGATGATGATGATGAGGCTTCTAATTAAAACTAGTCTATTATTGCCCCATGCCAGGGCAAATACTACTTTTCAAAGGGGAAAGCACAAGCGTTGATCGGAGATCGCTACGCTTGGTTTAGGTCCTTAGAGTGTGCCTAACGATGTTTCCCTCCCCCGAATGTCAGTGATTTCTAAGAAAAACCTCGAACGGCATCTATAACTTGACAGAAATGATCCTTACTTACTTATTATAAAAAAAGTCCTCCGCCGCGTCTGTCTGTTTGCGATAAACTCAAAAACTACTGCACCGATTTTCATGCTGTTTTCATCAATGGATAGAGTGGTTCTTGAGAAAGGGTTTAGTATATAATAACTAAAATCCACGCGGGCGAAGCCGCGGGGGAAGCTGCGGGCATCAGCTAGTATAATATTATAAACACGAAAGTAAATTTGTTTGTTTCGCTTTCACGCTAAAACGGCTGAACGGATTAGGATGAAATTTGGTATAGGGATACTTTGAATCCCGGAGAAAGACATAGGCTACTTTTTATCGATATAGCACGCGGGCGAAGTCGCGGGGGGTAGTGTAAAATAAAAGGACCTGTACCTACCTAATAATAATAATAATAGTCCTCCAGACCGTATTATCGGTCACGGCGGCCAATCTCAACGGAGACTAGCCATCGGCGCAGGAGATATTATAGTACACAAGTGTTTGCGCAGACACAAGTGCACTCTCTCTTCCCTCACTCTCATAGTCCGATGGGACGGCAATCCGACACGACCGGAGAGAGATCAGGCGTAGGACCAACGGCTTAACGTGCTTTCCGAGGCACGGGGGTATCACACCGCCAACTTCCAAACTCCGGGCTGTTACTACGAAATTCCTAATGGAAAAATCCAATAACACTTTGCCCGACCCGGGAATCGAACCCAGGACCGTCGCGCTTGCGACCACGAGACCAACGGGGCAGTGTACCTACCTACCAAGGACCCAAAACCATTTTCTAAGCCAACTGGGTTTTCTGCCAATATTTTTGTATGACCAACAGTTTAAGGGTCGTTTGCCTGCCGAACGAGGGGTTATCGCTGCCGTCACCCTTACACCGACCGTCATACGCCAACCTACTCTTTTTGTGACAAAATACTCCCGACTAATAAGGTGGTCCTGGATTTACGTAAGTCTTTATTCCTGATTTTTTTGTTAGGGTTTACGTGAGGTTTACATTTACATAACAAAAGTATGTAGTGTCGGGAAATTTTGAAAGACTTTTGCTAGACTAGACTTTATTAATATTTTTGGGGCCCAAGCATTATATTGCTTGTTCTTTGTTCAAAATTACAACAGCACGTTCGTTCCTTATTTCTTTTGTTTTTGCTTTCTTTACAAAGTCGGTAGGTACACACGGCTACACATCAAGCTTTACATTTCCAGTATAAGCTGACCTCGCATTGTACGGAATTCCTATACAATGCTAGATCAGTATACACTGGAAATGTATAGCTTGATGTGTAGCCGTGTGTACGTGAAGGAAGATATTTTTGTTATTGTGCTTTTGTTTGAAGAGAATTGTTTTTTTTGGCATTATATATTTTAATGTTTGCAATATAACTTGTGAGGTTCCATAGTCGTGATTTGAGGGGCAATTGCTGTATTTTTATTTTAAGATCGTTTGCATTCTAATCTCAGTCCCAATCTGTAAAAAATGCAGACAATTAACTTTGACAAGTTTTTGACCTTGGTTTGTCGCAGAGATGAGATTACCAACCCGCACTGGGCCCGTGTGGTAGATTACAGCCCACTTCTGTGTCCCAGCAGTGGGAACCTTTTAGGCTGATTATTATTGTTTTATTATTAGATGAGATTGCGATTTGAATTTGAACGTTTACAAGTACGAGAAGTGGCCTTGAGATATCCATCGAAAGACACAGTAGATGAACTCAGACTGTTTAGATGGGCGTAGCGCAGCTCTTAATACTAGATGACTTTCTCCAATAACATACCTAGCGCAATGTACAATAAATAAACAAACCCAACGTTTCCCATACATTCCCCTCATGGGCTATAAAACACTCGAATCACGAACACAAACATACGATCATGTTCAAAAGCCGTGAGCCATAAAAATATTTTTCCCGATACGTGAATTGCGCCCGAGTTTTCATCCGAAATAAGGGTCATGCCCACGTTACCGCTCTATTTATTCCGTATAATTCAGGACGCGTTTAAAAATGCTTTTATTTCGTGATTTTCGTTTTGTCACAGAAATAATTCCGGTACTTTTACGAAATCGTTTGGTTAATCGAGTTTTGTTTAATCACAGAACAGATTACTTCCGCATTCATAATAACGTGGGGCTAGACTTTCGCTTATAATTTATTTTCACTGAATTGCTTTGTTTTTGATGGTAAGTTAGATAAACATGGTTTTATGATCGAAAATATTAATAAAATATACAAAGATAAGTATATTTTTTTATAGGTACAACAGCAAAACTCCAAAAAAAAGTTCCTAAAGTCAGTTTTTTAATCTCGTAGAATAATTTGACAGGTGCAAATGTCAAACTCCCAATTGAAAGAATAAACAACAATCAAGTGAAATATCAAATTAGTTTACGAGATTGAAAACCAGACTTTTAATCATATTTCGGAGCTGTTTGCTGTCTTCTAAAATTAACCCATAAACTGGGCTTTATTGTTTTGTACAAAGTATTCTTTAACTCTTCATAAATACCTGTAGATCAAAAATACACTCCAAAATAAATACTTAATTTCTCAGCATCGACGCTTGACGTTAATTTCACAATAACGACTTCATCCCGAACTGACAGCCAATTACCATAGCGCTTGCGTAAGCATCCCCAATCAGCATAAATCACCCCTAAGGCCTGGTGCACACTGGCGGAATGTTTAATGTTTCCATGAAACTAGGGTCACCTACCTCTCAAGGAAATTCTTAACACGTCCTATGTGTCACATAAATACTGAAGCTGGTGTTTGGTAGGAGTATGTTTACCCTAAAAGGGGAGTTGCCGAGGTCAATGACATTTTTGCAGATATTATATTCACTAATATTTATAGAAAAACGGGGAGCCTTCAGACCAGGAGCGGTCCGAGCGGGGGGGGATTCCTGGAGGTCATGACCCCTCCCAAAATCATTCAAGCTGTCGAGAGACTGAATGATTTACGTACTTTACTAACTATAAACTGTAGGTACTTGAGCCAGTTGAGCCACAGTGACCCCGATGGGCATATGCAAAAAAAAAATTTATAGAGTATCTTATCAATTAGGTAACCATTTCCCTAAAAATATTCCTCGGCACCAATGGTGACCCCCCAAAATCTTGGGCTGCGACCGCGCTTGCTTCAGATCAGATGTTTAAATATTATAAAATAAAATCAGTTTTTGTGTAAGTAAAATAGTAAGTTTTTTTTTTTTATAATCTTTCGTAGCTACCTAAGATTTTTATGAAAAAAATCGCATTTTTTACTGGCTCTCTGTCGGCATAGTCAATATTACAACAACAAATAACTGATAGAATTCATGTAAAATAATGTAAAAAAAAGTTAAATTTCTCTTAGGTACCTACTAAATGGTATTTTTTTTTAGAACGGCTATTAATTTAGATATAATGCTATTTCAAGGTTATCCATTCTTTACCGGACAGGTTGTCCTTCCTACGGGTATTAAATGTAGGTACTGCGGCACTCGTCACCCACTCAGCATTGTGACCGCATAGCTACAGTTTCAATGCCAACTACCACTGGGCCACATGCCAAGTGACGTCATCAAGTCTAGACGCGTACTACCATAACATGAGGAAAGTCCCTAGAGGAACTGACTTGGCCTATTTCTGACAAAGTACTGATTAAATTACGTAGACTACAAACGAGTGAAGTAAGCGTAACGTAAATTCGAGCGATTTTAGGATCCTATAGCAATAGCTGAGAGCAGTGGCCCAGTGGTAAAGGAACGCCACCGGAGGGGTTAAGATAATACAACACTGCAAAAAAAAACGGGTGGTTTTGATTTTTGTACATTATTGGTAATCATTTAGTTGTAAAGAGGTTTTAATAGCCAAACTATGTTACTGGCACTTAATAAAGAGTCTGGGTAAGAAAAAAACTTAATTGCAAATTCGAAACTTTTGTTGTCAATAATAATCCCGTTTTCCGTTTGTGACTTTTACTAACATTTTGCAGTTTTGCGGTTAGAAGGTTATCCTGGCAACTAAAACTAACTTCTCGTTATTTTTAGTAGAATAATATGTCTGTCGCATAATCCAAGCTTATTGTGACTTAAAATTGATATCTTTGTGTTGATTGTAATGACAGAAAAAGCAATAAGAGCTAGTAAAATTGTAGCGCTGCTGGAAGAGGGGTGTAGCCAAAAAACTATATTCTTATTGATTATAACAAATTACTAGTCATTTATGCTAAAGACATAGTGAAAATATTAATATTATTTATACAAAAGCCAATGACTGTTAGTTAAGGTGCCCGTTTTTTTTGCAAAGGGGTGTATATCGACTTCCTACATACAATATTATGCCTTTAATGTTGGCGTGAAAACATACTCGATGATTTTAAATTCACTGTTTACCTTTCAGGGCGTGAATGTACTCGGAGCAACTTTCACTATAAGACCAACTCTGAAATATCGAAAAAAATATCAGCTTTTTCATACAAAAATGTAATATTTCCCCGATGAAAATGTATGAAACGGATGTATTTTTTTATTGTATTTCATGTTTGTTCCCATAGTGGAAATTGTTTATAATCATGAGTACTTTCACCCCCTGAAAGGTTAACAGTGAATTAAAAATCACCGTGTATACTACTAAGAAAGGAGGATGCTACAAAAAACCCAGAGTCGATTAAAATAATTCATGCACGGCGAGGTAGGGCAAACATAGTATGCCACATATATGCTATTTGTTTTCGCTGAAACTATCCCCAAGAGATAGATCTCGGGGTTCTAGAATCATATTCACATCTATGTAACGGAATTTTTCGTTTATTCCCATCTGCCCCCTTCGAGCTTGCCACCGGGGTGGTGGCTGGCACTAAGTAGTGGCGTTTACCACCCCGTGGCAGATGACACTTATTTAGTGTCATCTGCCCCCTTCATGATGATTATAAGGTGGTCGATTCTCCACCGCGTTCTCATATTACGTACTGGACATTATCAATAGAAATTTAAATAAAACCATTGGATATCATTAGCAACAAAAATTAATCCTTCCACCGCCACAAACCGCTACAGTACTGTAGAGGCTTGTTTCTTCCTGCCTTTAGCAGAAAACTCTGGCCGGAGATAATTTCTTATTCTAACATTCAAACGTGTCAAATATATTTTATATTGTTGTTATTAAAAATAATGTTTCAGATCTAGTATGACAGTTGAATTGTGAATTTGTCTAAGAAAAAATATATTAGTTCCAAGTCCTCCGCGTTTCAATATAATTCCCCCTATTTCTAGTGCTCCCCTCTGGTAGAGATCCAAAGGAAAACCTCTAGAAATAGGGAGAATACCTAGTACCAGTACCTACTTAGTGCTTTACAGTATTTTTCCATAGATTACGGAAATTCCTTGTATGTCACAATTTGCAATAGATAATCAAGACTGCGTGGTGCGCGCGCGCAAATATACCAATATGGCGGAACCACTAGCAAGTGGAAGTTCCCAAGAGTCTGATACGATTTTTCATATTAATAAAAACAATGGTAAAGTGCTATTACTAGCGGGACATCAATATATTATAAAAAAACAATATAAAACCACTGGTCACGTGGTATGGGAGTGCTCAGGTAGAAGAAAAAATAAGTGTCGCGGTCTTTTAAGAATGAAAGTAAGTAGAAGTTTTTTTTATTACAGTTTAGTAAGTTTTTTAATCTGGTCTAGTTCAACAATTTATAACACTTAATATTATAAAGAGGAAAGATTTGTTTGTTTGTTTCTTTGTATTGAATAAACTCAAAAACTACTGAACCGATTTTCAAAATACTAACCGACAGAAAGCTACATTATCAGTGGGTAACATAGGCTATATTTTATTTTCAAAAAATGCTCTGCTATTGGGCTCCGGAATGGGTCGCTAGTTAGGTATAAGGTCAAAAATAACAAAGTTAGACATGAGTAACATAAGACATGTTGATCTAAACTGATCCAACGCGAGTCACAAATTAATAGATAAGTGCTAATATGCCAATCTGTATCTAAGTAAGTAGGTAGCTACTTATCTTTGACTTGCGTTGGGTCAGTCTTAAAGATATGTTCTTGTACTTCTTTTTATAGGGGAAGAATCTTGTAGATGAGAAGCCCCACAACTGTACACCAGATTTCCCAAAAAATGAGACTGCAATATTATTGCAAAGAATAAAGGAGAAAATAACAGAGCCAAACTTTCCCGCCGTGCCAACTATCTATAACAAAGCAATGGCAGAGACGAATAATTCCGACGTGAGTAATATTGTGCAACTTCCTCTATTTAATAAATCAAATCATCATTATATAGGCATAGAAATAAGACAGCAGAATTGCCAAAAATATCCTGTTGTGAAGCTGAAGAGGTGGAAATCCCAGCTAGATACCAAGAATTTTTGATGGCCGACTACAGACATGAAGGAGTACGTATCATTATATTCTGCTCCAAAAAATCTAGAGAATTAATTAGAAAGGTCACGGACTTCTTCAGCGATGGTACTTTTAAAAGTTGCCCAACATGTTTCAAACAATTTGTACGTAATTCATGGAGATTTGGGGAGCGATAGAGAAGCCACTAACATCGTGCCGTTGTTGTACTGTCTTATGAATAAAATGACATGTAAAGCCTACGTCACTCTATTCGATTTAATAAAATCGCAGATTTCTGATTGGGAACCATTGAAATTTAAGACAGACTTTGAAAACGCTGCGATCAAAGCTATAAAAAAATCTTTCCCAAATACATAAATTTCCGGCTGTTATTATCATTATAATAAAAGTATTTGGAAGAAAGCAAAAGAACTTGGACTGACACAAAGATACGAAAAAATTAAGAGACGAGAAATAGAACTTAGCGCAGTATTACCTTTATTGCCTCGTAATGAGTTATTAAATGGCTGGAAATATATAACGCGTCATGATACTGAAGACCCTCAATTACTGAAATTCAGGTCCTATATGAAAAAACAGTGGATAAAGTCTGATTCGCTAGAAATTTTGTCAGTGTATGGCCAACGCCACCGAACCAACAATTTTTTGGAAGGTTGGCACAACAAGCTAAACAAAGCTATGGGAAAAAAATCCAAATATTATGCATTTTTTGAATATCATTGAAGAAGACGCTTCGTTAGTCAACGTTAAAAAAACTCTAATACAAAACAAAATATTTAAAAAAAGGGATCAAAAATCTATGTCCAATAACGACTTCATTCAAGACGCTCAATTAGCGTTATTGGATGATCAAATAACAGTAGGCCACTTTTTGGAAATGGTGCGTACTTAATTTAAACTTTTCTTGAATTAATATGATTACATAAGCTTACAACTGTGATTTGAATCATTATTACTATTTTTTGTTACTAATGGGTACATTATTCTAATTTTAATAATATTGTGATTAAAACTGTAATCTTAGTTGGTAATTTAAAAAAACTTAATTTTTTTAAATAATCTTGGTTAAGTTTTCGTTAGTGTCGTTAGTTAAAAAAATATAAGTAAGCGATTGGTTTTCATGACACGTAGTCATGAAAACCAATCGCTTACTTATTTTTTTTTTTTGTATAAAAACTAGTCGATTATTGAATAGAATAGAATAGAATAGAATATATTTATTTGCATTTAAACATGGTACAATAATGGTCTTAATATTATGGTTATGATCTACATGTCTCGCCATGGACTGGCATACAAATATTTTAAAGAAACCATGTAAATTATACTGTGATTAAAACTGTGATTGTGGCAATAGAACATTATTTATAATTAAAAGATTATTTTTCTGTAGCATAAGTATTTGCTGATTATTCCATTTTGTGAAAATATTCATCACTTGTGTAAAAAAACTGTGACTATACCCAATAAAGAAACAGAAATGTATAAATATTGTTAAAATAATGTAATGATTTTACACCCATCTTAAATTGTTGTAAGAGTACTGTTATACCTACTAATAAAGGAATAGAGAATTTAAAATTATATTTATACAACATGTAAATTGTTTTTATAAATATAGAAAAGTTCCAAAATTATTTGCCATAATTAAAGTTAATTTTTATTGCTAATGATATCCAGTGGTTTTATTTAAATTTCTATTGATAATGTCCAGTACGTAATATGAGAACGCGGTGGAGAATCGACCACCTTACAATCATCATGAAGGGGGCAGATGAAACTAAATAAGTGTCATCTGCCACGGGGTGGTAAACGCCACTACTTAGTGCCAGCCACCACCCCGGTGGCAAGCTCAAAGGGGGCAGATGGGAATAAAGGGAATTTTTCAACGTACCTAATTTATCAACTTCTAAGTGTCGTATCGAAATGAAACTTTGCATTTATAATGTAGTTTGGATTGTAGCTCCCTTTTCAATATAGACACTTTTTCTTGTAACTGAGTACGGTGAGGGCAAATCTAACGATTTAAATCTTTGGAGGGCCGGGTTTGCTTTACGTTGTCAACAACGCTCTAACTTACTTTCATACTGGTTTACTAGCAGCCACCACAGAGTTTTACTATACAACTGGCTGGCTGGCCTGGCTTCATCATCAGACCCTCGACACCAAGTGCAATCTATTTGGACTCATTAAAACGAATCATATGAGCCCAAACTCGAGAGGTTTACTAGTAGCCACTGAAGAGTTCTACTGTCCACCTCCTGGCTCCATCATCAGACCCTCAACAACAAGTGCAATCTATTGGACTTATTAAAACGAATCATATGAGCCCAAACTCGAGGGGTTTACTAGTAGCCACTGAAGAGTTCCACTATCCACCTCCTGGCTCCATCATCAGATCAGCTCCAAGATTCCAAATTATAATATTGTTATCCAAACTACATATTTATGCAAAGTTTCATTTCAATACGACAGTTAGAAGTTGATGAAAAGATTCCATTCCGTAGATGTGAATGTGATTCTAGAACCCCGAGATCTGTCCTCTGGGAACCGTTTTAGCGAATTAAATGGTTAATAGGAGACGTACTATGATTGCCCTACCTCACTGTGCATGAATTATTTTAATCGACTCTGGGATTTTGGTCTATACATTCCGTAGCATTGTCCTTTCTAATGAAAAACCTAATAGTACTTCTTTGAGAATTGCTGTGCCTTCACCTGCCTTCACCCTTCACCTGAGAATCTGTTAATGTGTGTATGGCATCTCAAAGTGGCCACTACTAAGTCAATGCGCTAAACGTGTAAAGTAAAAACCTCTCACACGATCAGTCTAAATTAATCCTCTAAACTTAGCATATAAAATCCCACTTCGAAGGTTTGAATTGTATTCTTGCACCAATCGATCGTGACCTATATACAAGTTTCCCGCGATTCAGAAAATACAGGGTTTTTATTTAAACTAAAAGAAACTTCAACGATTGTGAGTGTACTACGATAAACAAGAATACCTTACCATTGAAGTTTAGACTAGGTTGGTCTAGTGGTCACAAGCGCTACTGCTGAGCATGAGGTCCTGGGTTCGATTCCCGGGTCGGGCAACGTGGTATTAGGTTCTTTCACCTGGAATTTTTCAGTAGCAGCCCAGGGTCTGGATTTGTGACCGGTTGATGGAAAAGGCTCGCTCCCTATTAAATGGGACTTAAACATAACTGGTGAAATGTGGGTGTACTGGGTACACCTCTGCCTAACCTTTCAGTGAATACAGGCGTGATGTTGTGCAGATAAAGTTTCTTGATCTAGACTTGAAATTTTATTAAAAGATTCTTTCAAAGGGGCTAAGGACTAACTTTTGTAATTAAAAACATTTGTAAGAATAATAAATTAAAAACCTTTTCAAAAGTGCAACAATGGCTTAGAGAATTCTAGAAGCTGTAGCTTTCAAATTCTTACAATCAAAGTACTAATGAAATGGATTTCAAAATTTATAAATAAATAATGGAACTACACACCATGCATACTACAAAACTGACATTACACACACGTTTTTCAACGCGTGTGTAATGTCAAAGTGTCTAAGTTTTTGTGGTATTGTCTTTAGACCTCTTGACAAACAAACAAATGATGACAAACAAACAACGTTTGTGTTATTTGCAAGTCCATAATCTAATACCATTATGGTAACCCTCGCTGACAAAGACCGGCTACCGACTGTCAATTGTCTGCATCCTATTTCAAACCAATATTAAGGCTCCCGCAGAGAGACGCGACGCGACTTTGGTGAAACAATTTCTATGAAAACTTCAGAAAACGGTTCATCTACGTTTATTCACTTTGATTGATAGGCGGAGGCATCAAGAGTTTTGCTGACACTGTATCTATCACTCTTAAGTTCAGAGGATTCCAAAAAGGCAACACTGAACCATCTAATTCCAGCCTTACATAAAATATTAATTCAACCTGTATATTATACAGGGTGTTAGGGTAAACACCGTTATCCTTGCAACCAGTGGTTTGGTTTCATTTATAGAACGTAAAATCAATGGAAAATTACAACTTTTTTTAAATTTTTTTTAGATCTAAATGTTACCACAAGAGACGCAAGTTCGTTGCCCTATGCGCTAGGGCAGCGAACTTGCGTCTCAACACGGGCGGGGGGTACGGGATGTGACCTAACCGGCAGCGATTGCGATCCATCCCTTAGTCAGTCAGCTGTTTCGCTCGCAAGCATGGTGTCAGATAAAAACTATTTAAAATCTTTTAATGAAAATAACGTTTTTTTTTTGTTGTGTTCCGTCATTTATTTTTGTATATAAGTCAACTACCCATGGTTTGAATGACAAGAGTGTTTACCCTTACATCCTGTATAAAATATTTTCTGAACTGAAAGTCTAAAGGAAAATGAAATCTCATAACTGTCATAGCAGATGCGATCTATAAACTATTGTCTCTGTTTCAATTTATATTCAGTACCAAAGATATCTTTTGATTGTAAAAATTTTGTTTGCCGAGAAATATTAGTATTGGTGATTTTTTAATTTAGCTGTAAAAACTGATTTAATTAGTGTAGTAGTGGGGACTTGTGTTAATTTAAAAGAAATCTTGATGGTTTTTGATATTACCAGAAAAACTTGGGACGTTTGTTTTCAATATTAATTTTAGGATGAAATGACTGAATGACTCATCCGATGATGAATTTTTCGACCTTTAGAATTATTGCACAATTAAACATTCACAACATTCACCTACTTAGGTACAATCAGCACTATTCTAAGTTTTCAAATAATTATTACGTAAAAAAAATAAGTTGGATTTAGATTATGATTAATCATTAATTATTGAACCTAATTATTAAGAATCTGGTGCTTTGTAATAAAGGAAAAAATAAATTTATTCTGTTACTAGTTGCGCCCCGCGGTTAAACTCGCGTAAGTCTCGATCCCGTGGGAATTTCGGGATAAAAGTATCCTATGTCCTATTTCAGGTCATGGCCTACCCATGTTCCAAATTTCATCCAAATCTGTTCATCCATCTTAGCGTGAAAGCGAAACAAACAAACAAAACAACTTTGTTTTACAGAAAAGGGCTGTTCGAGCCATTTACAATCTAGGTCCAAGAGATTCCCTTCGAGAAAAAATCAAAGAAATAGATATTCTGACTGTAGCCTCACAATATATATTTGAAAACATATTGTATGTACACAAAAACATATCAAAGTTTAAGAAAATGTCCGATATTCATGGTTTAAATACCAGGAATAAACACAATCTTGCTGTACATCGCACTCCACACAGTAGGCAACTCGGCAACTTCATGGGTCAATGTATACGCTTTTATAACAAACTTCCCATTGACATTCGAAACTTATCCATTAAACGATTTAAAAGCTGTATTAAAACCAAACTTTAAAAAAAAGGGTACTATAAAATTTCAGATTATTTAGATGACAAAAATGCATGGGATTGAGATGCTCGCTCTGCTAACCATTGTGACATTTTGAATATTATGGAAAACCATAAAAATATACCTACCAGTATTATATACAAATTGACATTATTGAATATTATATACAAAATGACATGATGATTACTTGTAAAGTATTGTTTTATTGTGAATGTGAGGACTACATTGTGGATATTTTTTTTTCGTTCTGTTAGTTTTAGCGAAGGTCTGGCAATTTGAGAACTTTATGCGACCTACCCAAATGTCCTTTCTTTGGTATTGTTCGTCGAGTCGTTGAGCTCCTTAAGTTCTGAGTTGAGCTCTACTATTACTGACAAATGCTTGCACTGACTGGACAGGTCCACTCAAATCTGTGTGGTTCTTTCCTCAAAATACCATTTCAGACTCTAATCTACATGGTCCTCATATGGCCTGACCAAGATTATGTCTGGACTTTAAAGGAGACGGTGACCTCCGAGTTTGTTTCGGCCTTTCTTCTCAGAGTAGTCAGATAGGAAACGCCGACCTCATCTAGCTTATTTTTACTACTTTTTAATATGACGTGTAAAAGAGATTCCAATATCCTATTTACAGAATATACAATTTCATTTCATTTCAAACAAACTCACTTTCGCATTTATAATATTAGGATTTACGCAAATACTTACACATTTTTATAAACCTAAAAAAATCTTGATTGAAAACCGCATAAGATATTAGATTAGAAGGCTACTTTGATGTTCCATCGTCAGAATGACGTCACTGTGTTAGCGTGTATGTTATGTTGTATTATGCAATTTATTTCATCTACAGAAAGTCTAAACATGAAAAACGCAATCGAAGTAAGTACGACGCACAAGAAAATTGTTGATTTGCACTAAATAAATTTCACACAGTCACACTATGTACTAGTAAATTAACAAAAACAGTATAAAAAGAGAGAAAAGAAACGATTGTAATAAAAATACAATTAAAAAGATATTTAACACCGACTTAACAACAGTTTTACTTAAACTGATAATACGAGTATCCGTGGGTAAATTCTGTGAAGCGAAAAGTCACAGCACACGCGTTATAAGTAACAATGCGAATGGTATCAGCCTGTCCGGAGCACAAACAATGTGATAAAATCTTTATAAATAAGTTCCTACAACGGTTAATCTGTTGTTTATAATAATTACAACTTGACATTTATAGCATCACGCCTGTTATCACCGACGGGTTAGGCAGAGGTGTTTCTATTTCGTCTTATTACCAACCTGGTATAAGATGTTTTATGCTACCCCATGGGGCTGTGACTTGGCTTCACATGCTGTCGAGAAATGTCTCTCAGGCATCGTTTCCTCACGATATATTCCTTCACTGTTTATGACATTGGCAAACCCCTGGGACTTTGCAAATTGCAAGTGTATATTTGTTTACCATGAATATACTTTTCAGAGACGTAAACAGAATTTCTCCTGATTAGAAAGTAAATATTACTAGTTGATGCCGGCGGCTTTGCCCGCGTGGATGTCGGTTATTATATATCAAAACCTTCCTCGAGAACCACTCTATCCATTGGTGAAAACAGCATGAAAATCGGTGCAGTACTTTTTGAGTTTATCGCAAGCAGGAAGATAGACGCGGCGGAGGACTTGGTTTTATAATATGTAGGGATAATAAAAATTGTTTCCATGAAAGTAATAGTGTATTAATAACTTTTATTATTATTATTATGTCACGATATATACCTTGAAAGTATATAAAGTAAGTAGGCCACTCTCATGACAATCCACAACTTTCAATTACGAACCATTTATGAATACGTGCGACATGAACTTTTCTTAGAGCGATAAGAAAAATCACGCGATACTTTCTTGCATGCCTATTTAAAGGTCTTATTATTTATATTGTATCTGATAACACATACATTGCATATAAAATAGACCTCAATGGCACATTTGTTGCTTATTTATAACATCAAACTGTAATTGTTTCATTGCAGGGCAACGGCCTCTTGCAGTGCTTTGTTACCCGTCTTTTTCTTCCGAGTAAGGGCGTTTGTCTACTGCAGCTGTCACCGGGACGTTACCGAGAGTGATGGCACCGAAGTACCGATACATACATTTACTATGGCCGCGATTCTACTGCACGTCCGTCACTCGAGCGCAGTTTCGACTAGTTCGGCATGATCGCTAAAACTCGGCCCAAGTTTGTGACGGGCCGATGCAATACAAAATACGTGTAATCTTGTCCACATAACATACTGAACCACCGAGTTCGGTTGCGGTGGACATACGATCACCGTCACCGAGACGTCACGTTCGGTTCGAATAATATCGTTTCTCGTTTCTCGGTGACGTCCCGGTGGACAAACTCCCTAACACTAGAAAATCGTTATCAGTGGGTATTTTGTGGGCTGTCGTTTATTTATTTATTTAACCATTTATGCACACACATATAAATACAGAAAAGAAGAAAGGAACAGAAAAATTCGTACAAAGGCAATGCTTATTTCTAAAGAAATCTCTTCCAGCATACCTGCGATAGGAAAGTAGATAAAAGAGATGTAGACAACGTGTGTAAGAGTAGAAGAGAAACAGAATACAAAAATCAAAAACAATTCAAAAATTAAATATAAACATACATTATGAGAATATACTTTCATACATACTTCTAAAATAAATATCACTTAAAAATATACAATTACAATATAATTTAAAATAACTATGCAACTATGACGAAATGGATAGGTAGTGTTCTTTCACTCTTCTTTTAAATACTGCAACAGTTTGGCAGTCCCTAATGTCAGGCGGAAGTGAATTCCACAACCGAACCGCGTGCACAGTGAAGGAGTAGGAGTAAAAGTCAGTCGAGTGGGGAGGGGATTTAAGGAGGTGTCTGAGATGCGACCTGCAAGGTGCATCAAAAGGACGGGCGTAGGAAAAGCGTTCCCGCAAATAGGATGGGGTTTTAGGGCTGTGAAGGACGTTAAAAAGCAAACACAATATCCGAGAGTTCCTGCGAAGTCGAATAGGGAGCCACTTGAGCATTTTGCGAAAGTTAGATACGTGATCATACTTTTTAAGATTAAAAACAAAACGAATACAGATATTTTGCAAAACAATATAAATAAAACAATATATTTTTTTTTTTTTTTTTTTCGTTTGTAACTATTTACGTTCAAATATTGCTGATTCTCAGCCATATTTATTTAAATTAATGTATTTTGAAGCTATTTTGGAAATAACGCCGATCACTGAGTTTTCTCACTGAGTGAGAAAACTCAGTGATCGGCGTTATTTCTCAGTGATCGCACATTGATATACTAAGCCAAGCAAGCTCTTGAAACCTAGCCAATCTTAGATACAAAACCTAATGAAGATTTCACCATCTCAAGCAAAGCCATAAGCCATCTTCCTATTGGGCACAGATTCAAGAAATGATTGTGGGATAACTGGCTTAATGGCTACACACGACTGGAATGGACCTTGGACAGTGGCCAACGGTATCTACTCTAGAGTATAAAAGACATTACGAATTTCGCCCGCTGGACCAGCGGAATATTTCTTGGCACCAAAATAATGCTTAGAATGCATAACACCACACATAGTCATTTTGAATATTTTAAGACATGAAAGGTAGAAAACGCTTGTAGCCAACTTTGGACTTTAAAAACCTGGAATTTGAGACAAAATTGTAATGGAATCTAGGATTCATCATCAATCACACCTACAGTATAACAACCAGGAACAGCAGCAGGAGCAGTGTGTGGAACAACCAGGGGGCCTTAAACAGTCACATTAGCAATTCTTCTAAAAGTAATTCATTTCCTGAATTTCCAGCTGTCATTAGCAATTCCTTTAATATGACCCAAAAGCAATTCTTAGTTGTGTGGACCATTTTACGAATCTCCATAGAAAACTGTCAAACAGATGTATTATTTCGTAATATGAATCGCACGCAGACCATGAATTGTCAGTTTGTGACGGTTTACGATGATTCATAATATTTTCCTATTATGATTCTGCCAAAGTGGCTGTTTTAAGCCTACAGGTAAGTATAGCAACGGCCTAGCGGGGAGACTCAGTTCGGCCGCTTACGCCGTCAGGACGTACGTCTGACGTTGATACTGCTCGGTTAGTCTATTTTAGTTATTTTCATAGTGTTAGGTATGTCCTACGGTATTCTGCTGTGGGGCAAAGCTGCTGACATTTAAAATATATTTGTCCTTCAAAAACGAGCTGTTCGAGCAATTTACCAGCTAGGTGCCAGAGTTTCTCTGAGAGATTTTCTTAAAGATATTGGTATTCTCACGGTGGCATCACAATTCATCTTCGCCAACATCTTATATATTAGGCAAAAAATTTTTTACAAAAAAAAAAACAACCGACTTCCAAAAAAAAAGTGAAAATTAACTTTAATTTCGGAAGTCGGTGTCTTTGCTTCTCAATTTTCGTTTTTTGCCACCGACTTCCGAAATTAAAGTTAATTTTCACTTTTTTTTTGGAAGTCGGTTGTTTTTTTTTTTGTAAAAAATTTTTATTTTTCACTTTTTAGTTGTGGTAACTACCCCACACAAATTCGTATACCGTTGTCTGCTATGTGACGGAGTCAATTAACATGTCATCAACATCGCAAAGTGGGAAAACTACGTAATTATTGAAGCTAACTCAAAAACTACGCAAGCAAAATTAATAAAATTTATATGGGACCACCTCTGAAGCATAACCTACCAAACAAAAAAAGAATCATCAAAATCGATTCATAATTGGCGGAGTAAACGGGTAACATACACACAAAAAAAAAAAAAAAAAAAAAAAAAAAAAAAACATACAGACGAATTGAGAACCTCCTCCTTTTTGAAGAAGTCGGTTAAAAATATACACTTATACACTAAAAACAGTGATATCCACAATGTTAACACTAGGAATAAGGACAAACTACGAGTTCCCTTTCACCGGCTTCATAAGGTTCATAACTCATTTGTCGGGCTTGGTATAGCATTTTATAACAAGCTACCCTCTTCTTTGCTAGATTTGCCTTATAATGCGTTTAAAGCTAAAGTAAAATGCGACCTTTGTTCAAAGGCGTACTACTCTATTAACGACTACTTAAATGATAAGAATAGTTGGTCGCTGTGATTAACTCAAGACAATGTTTATGTTCTTTCTCCAGCATTAGCTTACCCACTGTCAGGTTATATGAGTTCATATACGTATTTTTTTTTATTTGACTGTATAATCAATTTATTTTTAATGTTTTTCTAATTTAATTTATTATTGACATAATCTACTAATTACAATGTAATATTTGATAAATATTATTTATTTTACTTCAATGGTCCTAGTTTATCATTTATAACTTCCAGTTACATCTAAAAATAGCTATATGTAGGCGGGCACGCCCTTTGTGCCTGGAGGCTTTTATTTAGTTAATTTATGTTTACATTTACTTTTTATTTCTGCTCGAGTACATATTATGTACTCGAGCAGAAATAAAAACGACAAGAAAGAAAAACGAGAACTATATTATAGTTCTCGTTTTTTTTTTGGTTGGTATATTAGCGTGTGCTAGCTGACATATGGCTAATAATTAGATTTATGTTTTGTGTTGCATAATTAAATGATTTTGCATACTTTTGTATAGAATCATTTTTTTCTAACTGAACAGACAGCTGTGCTGCTGAGGAGTTTGTTGCGCCACTTCTTCTTCCCAGCTAAAGCACTAGGAAGTGGTGAAGGGTGGGCGTTATTGGGGGACTGTCTTATGTGATTTTGACGTTCGAAAAGTGCTGATTCTCAACCTAGTTTGAATAAATGTCTTTTGATTTTTATTGATTTTGAGCACAAAAAGGAAGACCCTTTTGTGCCATACTTCCCTGGTCTGTGTGAGTCTCATTCAGGCTATAATGTTCTCGTAGCTGCAAGATTTTCCTATCTTCTTCTTTTCGTGTGGTTCCTGACTAACCTGAGGGCTTAGACAAAGTGAAATTCTATCAGCGACAACGATGATAGAAAAGGCAAAAATGTATAGGACTGACACAAGCTATCGTAAAGCTTATGTCAATCCTGTTGAAAGTAGTTGCAGAACTACGAAAGGCTATCGAAGCGATTGTCACTTGTCTAGGCCCTCTGGTGTCAGAGTTTTAAAGCCGCCCCTGGCTTGGCTTCACATGCCGTCAAGAAATATCTCTCAGGCATGGCCGGTTTTCTCACGGTGTTTGCTTCACCGTTTTTAAAGCAAGTGATACTTAAACATTACGCACATGAATCCGAAAAAACAGAGGTGCGTGGCTTGGGTTCGAACTCGAGACCTATGACTTGGCAGTCCGACAGTCACACCACTAGGATATCACTGCTTATACTCACTTCTGAAATCATCTTACCAGTTGGAGGTTCTGATCGTTGAAATAAACAATGCCTTTATTACATATAGCAATCAGAACAAGAAACTTGATAGAAAAATGATTAACAAAGCTACGCGAAAATACAAATCAAAATATTGTACCTATACAGGGTGTTAGGGTAAACACCGTTATCCTTGCAATCAGTGGTTTGGTTTCATTTATAGAACGTAAAATCAATGGAAAATTAAAACTTTTTTTTTCTTTTTTTTAAATCTACATTTTACCACAAGAGACGCAAGTTCGTTGTCCTATGCGCTAGGGCAACGAACTTGCGTCTCAACACGGGCGGGGGGTGCGGGACGTGACCTGACCGGCCGTGAGCGCGACCCCTTAGCCAGTCACCTGTTTCGCTAGAGAGCACGGTGTCGGATAGAAACTTTTTAAAATCTTTTAATGAAAATGACGTTTTTTTTTTTGTGTTCGGTCATTTATTTTTATATCTAAGTCAACTACCCATGGTTTGAATGACAAAACTGTTTACCCTTACAGCCTGTATAAGTGTATATATTATATTATATAAAATCTCAGAATTCAATAAATAATGATTTATCATGAAAGCTGTTTCAGTTACCAATTAAAAGCAACGGTTTTGAAACCAATTAAAAGGCACTGGCGAAGTAAAACGAACAACACAGAGTTTATTTTAATGAATAAAGTTTTTAATAAGCAAAACGTCGAAATCCTGTTTTCGAATGACATTAAAATATTACTAATAACCTTGAAAACGCGTAACAAGAGTCGCTAAGCATTTCAAACGTCTTTGATAAAGGACAAGTCACTACATTGTTCTCCTAAAGATATTTACGAGTGCCTGCTGTTATTGTGAAGTCTAGAACGTAGCCATGATTTTCTGAATGTCTAAATTACATAATCATGCTGAAAATTGTTGCCTTAGTATTCGAATAATTTTGTAATTTTCTACTAAGTATATAGTTTGACCCCTAATAACTTTGCTCGGCCCAAGTAAAATTAAAAAACCTAATCCTTTCGGGTTGAGTTGATTTATTTTATAATATTATTTTCGCCAAACTTACTGTATCTACCTAGATTATAAAAGAATGTGTCTCCTTTATTTTCTGAATAAAGCACACTAGTTTTTATCCTTATCCTTTTAAACTTGTATGAAGTTGTTCATAATGATGAGTACAATGATCCCTTAAGAGGTTTTTGGGCCTCTGATATACATAACACATAATCAGCCTATAATGTTCCCACTGCTGGGACACAGGCCTCCTCTCTATGAGAGGGAGTGGGCCGTAATCCACCACGCGGGCCCAGTGCGGGTTGGTAGATGTCACACATGTCTTCGAATTTTTGGTTCTAAGACATGCCGGTTTCCTCACGATGTTTTCCTTCACCGTTTTGAGAGCAGTGGTGATGAAATTATTTACACAAAGTAAAGCGCCGGTCGGGGTTCGAACCTACGACCTACAACTCGTAAGTCGCGGCCGTTACCACTGGGCCACCACTGCTCTACCTCCTCTCTGATATGTAACAGTTTTATAAACTACTATTTTGAAATTCTGGTTTAAAAGGCCCTAGTTCCTAGTTCCTAGCGCCACACGCGCGTTCGATGCGCTTATTACGCGCGTCCTTGGACGTCAGCGCTTTATGTAATTCGTTACCTACATAGAAAATCAACCAATTTAATGAGCGCCCAAAACGCAGCATTCAAAGACGCGCAGCTCGGGCGCCTGTTATAACTCGGGTCTAATAGATAGAATATAACATTACAGTGCAATCCATCATTGCTTTTCGCATTCTCATCACAGTCGGACCCCGAAATATAATGTAAGTTAAGTTCCTGAAGATTTATGACCATTTAACTACAGTACTGTCAGTATCATTATTAAATAATAATCATTTTCAGGGTCGTTGCTTAATGTAGGGTGAAATGATTGATTGAAAAAGAAGTTAGGGATGATTGACTTTCTTTCCGCAACTTAGCATTTTCACTGATGTATTCAGAGAGAAAATACTAATCATCATGGTAACATCGCTGTTGTTTTTCGTGTAAAGCTCTGGCCACACTGAACCCGGATTTATGTGTGTTGGGTCGTGTCGTGGCGCTTTATGATGCAGTGTTAGCAAAACAAAACTTGTTGTGATTTGACGTAGTTCTGAACAGATTCGTTTGATTGGAGTTTCCCGCGTCACGACACAACACGACTCAATGTGTTGGCTTAATCGTTCCCTCGCGGGATGCGGGAATGCGACTAGGTGCGTTGATTGTCACAACAATTAGAAAGTTACTAGACTATTCATGCCAGTTTGAACACCTCCTGATACAAATAAGTTAAAACAATCGGCGCGGGCGAATTTTGTCCCGCATCCTGCGCAGGATCTGTTTCAGTTTGGCTAGAGCTATACTCATACGTCTTGATGAAGACAAGTGGGTGTGGGTGGTGGGTGGTAGGTAGATAAAGTGAACATTTTATTGTTTAAATATTCTGTTTAATTTTTATTATAGCATGGATTCATATTGCATAGGGATTACTTAGCCAGATAAAGTTAGCTCTAAAAAAGAATCGTCTTATTTCTTAAAAAGAATTTCACAGCTCATAAATCAGATTTTCTTGAAAATCTAGAGAACACGGTTTTAATTTTCAAGCATCTGCTCCTTCACTTGTTTTTATAAAATTGTCGGCTCTAAATTAAATCCATGATAAGTAGGTAGTCGCAGTATCAGCTTACTTTATAAGTACTACAAGGATCTTTTTCGCTTGAATGACATTGATAGCGCGTTGTTGATAAACATTTTTTTTAACATCACGCCTGTAATTTCTGAAAGGCATAGGTATAGGTAGAGGTGTACCTACAGTACATCCACCATTTCGCACGTTATGTTTAAGTTGCATGTAACAGGAGGCCAGCCTTTCGCCATCAACCGAGCACAAATCCAGACTCCGGTCTGCTACTGAGAAATTCCTAATGGAAAAACCTAATAACACTTTGGCCAACTTGGGAAACGAAACCCAGGACCTTGCGCTTGCGACCACTAGACCAAAGAGGCATGT
The DNA here is from genome assembly GCA_947363905.1 of Lithophane semibrunnea. Classification (NCBI taxonomy): domain Eukaryota; kingdom Metazoa; phylum Arthropoda; class Insecta; order Lepidoptera; family Noctuidae; genus Lithophane; species Lithophane semibrunnea. The sequence continues at coordinate 16,175,958 of OX376194.1, forward strand.
TTTGGCTACACGCCGAAAAATTCCTGAACAAGTTCCACCAACCAGTTAACCAGTGAACCAGTTAACAAGTTGTATTTTACTCGAATAAGGTATTATAATGGATCTTATACCTAACATAAACTGAAAACCAAAATTACTACTGAAAGTAATCATTAGTCATGAAAATAATCAGAGGTTATAAAAGGTCAATTTCTATGAATTTTAGAGGTGAAGAAGGTTATACCTTTACATAATTATGAGCTACTCGTCTTAGTCAAGGTAAGGGCTTGTAAAAATCGATTTTTTAGACGTGCAATACTGTGATTGGTAGATTAAGAAATCATCTAAATAATTACAGAGAAAGTGTGTAAAATATCTACTTTTTAGGGGTCCGTAACCGAAGCCCGTTAGATTGTTGGAATTGTCCACAGATTGTGTATTTCTATTGCCGCTGTAAAACAAATAATATAAATTAAATAAAGAAAAAAAATAAAGGAGGTCCTCATACAAGAAACGTGTTTTATTTTACTTAATTAAAAAAAAAATTGTTAATATTAGACGGTGGTGCGGACCCCTTCGTGTGCGAATCCGACTCTCACTTGGCCAATTTTTTAAACATGATATTACGAATCGAAATTATCTGATAGCGCCACATTTCAACAGTTTTTATAGAAATTCAATTAATGTTGATTCAACCCACAGTAATTCCAATAAGACAGCAATTCACAAAGTCTTCAACAAGCACAGATCACTACCAAAACAGTAATACAACTCCACAGAATCATTATAACATCTCACGTTTCCAAAAATACGTTTCATAAAAAGTAATGTCCTAGCTTATAAAATATTAAAAAGGTTTCGGAATTTACTTCGTTTCGCGCGGCCTGATATCGAATAGCCATTAGCTAAAACGATCTCGTCGAGTTTTTCTTCAGTACAGGTCTGCGAAAGTCAAATACCTTTTGGTACTATAGTAACGCTAAGCGAATTTTAATGGAAGCCTACGGTAATCATGTAGGTAAGTTTTTTTTCTTGGTACAACTTGATCTAATAATGAAGCATGAAAGTTTTAACCCTAGTTTTTTTATTCCAAGAAAGTTCGTCTTAGGTTTATAAATAAACATATTTCCAAAAAAAAAAAAAAACAGCCGACTTCCAAAAAAAACACTTAAAAGTGAAAAATAACTTCGAATACCTGCTATGTAAATAACAGTGAAGGAGCAAATTAAGATATCGTCTAGATAAACTAAGTGGGAAAAATACGTAATAATTATTGAAGCTAACTCAAAAACTACGCAAGCAAAGTTAATAAAAATTGATAACGTCCTCCTTTTTTTGAAGTCGGTTAATGATATTAAATGATAGGTATTAAAAAAGACGGAAAAAATATTTGTTCTTCACAAATAAAACACACATTACATATTGTCAAAAGTCCAGTATTGTTTAGTGAAGAAATTTTAGCCAAAGTTAGATTTTACTTAGTTTCAGGTTTATGTTTCAGATTAGGTTGGTACCTACATATACTTTTGCAAGTCCCAAGACGTTTTTAATGCTTTTATAGCTTCCTCAGACGTCTGGACTAGTAAAACTTAAGTCATTTAATGGACATCACGTTTGGACTAGCTCAAGTGAACGTAAAACTGTGACTTAGTTTTAAGGCAAGATGGAATGATCGACGGTAACGTAACGTAAATTCGAATTTCGATTTTCGTGCCAAATAAATTAAAATATAAATCGACCTGTTAGCAAAAATACAAATAACAGGAACGCAACCTACCGCCTATAACTGCGGGCTTCCTTGTCAAACATGATTAGCTTATTGGCCTCGTCAACGGTGAGGAGCTTTAGCGGGTGCTAAGGCGGGCGCAAAGTATCAAACTGTTGAACAAGAATGTTGCCAATTTAAATAATATTATATTTTGTACAGTTGCTATTATTGTTCTCTTATTTATTCATTTGTTTATCTAGGTGCGATCTATATAGATAAATACACTTTATATGCTGCACCTCCAGTCGGCATGATCAAGTCAACGGCAGCTGTCGTACATGAGTAGTTGCAGCATTATGCTAAGCGATGGTCGTTTTGCGCGGATGTGACGCATAGTTTCTCCATGTGTTTTTTTTTTATTTTTGTTATTTGGTAATTGTATGCGTGGATTTGGCGTAAATTGTCAGATTGTGACTGAGATTAGAATAGGGTTATTGGTCCTCTGATCGCGCCCACCACCGCGCTCGCTACCGCGCTCGCTACCGCCCCAGTGACCGCGCGTTCACCCTGGACGAGGCCAAACATAACCGCGTCAACTATAAGCATTGCAAAACATTACATTGATTTAATATTTCGTAGCTCCGCGGTTTGTGCGTGCCTCACGCACAAAATAATTATATAATTTCTTAGACCGTTTATTGCGTACGTGGGCCGCGAATTAAATTAGACCTTAATTTTGTGGGGTAGAGTTTAATTTTTAATGTGGCGGTTCCGGGTCTCGTTTTCATTTGTGTACGTAATTTGGGAGCTTGATTATGGCTTTAAAGCTACGAGTATATTATAATTCGTATATGCTTTTACTCAATGTGAGTTTCAAATTCCAACCCCAGAATAATGAATGCTACGTGCAAGTTACGTGTTATTTGATTTTCTTTTGTGCAAGGTCTCGTTGCAAGTGGATCTCTTTAATTTAAAAGCTAGAAAAATGTATTTTAGGTTAGCTGCTTCCTCTTTATTTTAATAACGAAGTCCTTGGTATTTTGAGCTCGTGGCTAAGTAATAACAGCCGCACGGGTCAATCCATCTGGCTAAACTACGCTTGTTTGGGTTGGTCGGTGGATGAGTGACCATCTGTACAAAGCGAGACTCTCCATGCCTTGGATAGCACGTAGAGCCGCTGGTCCCAGCTATCATTCGTGAATCTTTGACAGTCGTTTGAAGCCCGAAAGTCTTAACCAAAAATTCGACGACATGTGACATCTACGTGACTTGTGGCCCACTGCCTCTCACAGCGTGGAAGCCCGTGTCTCAGCAGTGGAAACATTATAGGCTGATTATGCTTGCTTAAGTTTCATCATCATCATCATCATTTCAGCCGAAAGACGTCCACTGCTAGACATAGGCCTCCCCCAAGCACCGCCACTTTGACCATTTCTGTGCGTCTCGCGTCCAGCATGTTAATGCTTATGTTATCAAAACGTACCGGAATACTATTGAAAGTCATTGTAGCAATGCGAAACGCTGTGAAAGCCACTTATCTCGGCTCTCTAGTCATTTTATTAGAATTCTCTGAACTAACGTTAGAGCTCTACAATATTGAAATTGTTGTACAACCAACTTCCTCAATTGACAAAGGTCAGTTCTAGCCTCGCACTTGTAAGGTCTATAAACAAATCGTGATTTGACTTAGAAATTTTCCCGTCTCGAACGACGATTTCTACCGTTCCACCCGGATCGTAACTGAATTAAGGGGGGACGCGCTAAGGTAGCCAGTGAATTTCAATTTTTCTTACGTTTTTTGCAATTTGCAGGTCAGTATTAGGTTGTATGTTGATCTAAATATGATTTGCGGCAGTGCAAAATGTCATGATTTCATGAAATAGTCATTCAATACACTTACATGAACTTAGAGAGTTGTATTGCTGATTCTAATGTTTATAATTCTGTAAATCCATATTTTTGTTACAACCGAAAATCATATTTAGAGGCTACCTTAGCGATTGAAGATTTCGTTCCGATAGATTTTCGTTATATTGCCAAGAAATTAGTTCATAAATGGTTACTGGAACTATATATAACGGTATAACGTAACGTTGTCGTACCCCTATTTTTAAGTAACGTTTCAAAACCCTGGAATAAAGTACGTGCTAAGTAACGTTTATAGAAGTTGACCTTAACTAAAACACTGCAAGCTAAGACAACTTACAAAGCTTATCTAACTGGGGTAATCCTGGCAGACAAGCATAAGCTCCATATATATGTCTGTCTCATACAGCTGTATATTATTTTAAGTAGGTGTGAGTGAGAAAGATAGCTGGAATTTCTCAGGCAAAGATCCTGCTTAAATGCAAGGCACTTTTTCAAAGCTCTCCTGCATCATTTATTTATTTTCAACTTTTCAACAAACATAATCATGTCTTGGTAGGCCGAAACATGTATGTCTTGATGATAACAGTTTTCTTTGACATTATTTACGTGTCGTGAAAAAGGAAAGAGAAAAATTGAGAAACACGAGTCTGCCTTGTTTGTCTAGTATTTGCAAGCGCCTCTGCTGAACATGAGGTCCTGGGTTCGAATCCTCGGTCGAGTAAAGTGGGTTTTTCCATCTGGAATTTCTGAGTCAGCCCCCGAAGTCTGAATTTGTGCCCGGTTGATGGCAATAGGCTCGCCCCTATGTGTGAGTGTGTGTGTGTGATTAAATATAAATATGACATTGTACGTAGAAAACTACAAGCCTGCTACTAGTAGCTTCTCAAAGAAAATACCATAGAGATTCAACGATAACTCAGTAGCTAAATACTTTATTAGGTACCTAGTAGTACTTTAGTGGCAAAACGTTGACTTTTATGTAACACACCTTTCCCGATAAGGCACCGCCTTGTAATATCGTTTTAATATACAAACAGAGTTTGAGCCATAAAAAATGAAAAACAAGGCTGCGCATGAATATGTAACAGTTTTCAGGAAAATAAAGTTGTAAGTAGGTACAACAAAAAAAAAATGAATGATGCCTTTTTAACCCCCGACGGAAAAAGAGGGGTGTTATAAGTTTAACGTGTGTATCTGTGTGTCTGTCTGCGCCATCGTAGCTGCCAAACGGCTGAACCGATTTTGGTTTTGTTTGAAAGGTGACTTAATCGAGAGTGTTCTTAGCTATGATTCAAGAAAATCGGTTCAGCCGTTTGAAAATTATCAGCTCTTTTCTAGTTGATGAATGGATGTAAGCATCTTCCACAGGTCTAATCGATTGGAAATTTAGAATTCTCTTATTTCAATGATATGAAAAGAATATATGTAGTAACCTTGAGCTGATGCTGCAGCATCACCTGGAATTTGCAGGATACTCAACTCCCTCACGAACTTACAGCGAGGTATAGTGTTTGGACTCATTGGAAAGGTCTCAACAAATAGGTTACAGATAGATGGTGATCAAAGTCTGATAATGGAGTAGGAAAGATAAATGAGAGTAAATTAGTAGGTAACAAGCTTCACTGTGGCAAAAAACGTACAGCTACGCAGATTTCGGCGAGCTGCGTGTTGATCGTAGCGTTTCTACTAGTAATATAATATAAAATTTAAAAATCTGGAAATAAAAATTAAATTTAAAATTTAAAAAACCACCGACAAAAACAAAGCGTCTAAAAAGTAAAAAAGTAATATCATAAAAGTTGTAGATAATATTTTGATCCAACCGTCGTCGTGTCGGGGGACGGCTAATGAAAATAGGAAGTTAACAGTAGCTATCCTTTCTACAACAGCATACATTCATTATGCCTAGTGTGTGTTGGTGTTTACATTAGCCGTCCCCCGACACGACGACGCTTGGATCAAAATATTACCTACAACTTTTATGATATTATTTTTTTACTTTTTAGACGCTTTGTTTTTGGGGATTTTTTAAATTTTAAATTTAATTTTTGTTAAAAGTAAACTTGAATATTATAGGGCTCATGAATATTTTATTAATGTTAGTATCCAGGCTATCTAATCATCATAGTATTTTTTTTTATTTATTATTTACTTACTATTTATTTCTCCTCACAATAACAAGCTTATTCTAAGTTTGACATAATATTATTTGTTTTATCAATGTGAGGAACTGGTGTCTGAGTTAGGCGTAAGATACCTGTATTACAAATCACCAGGTCCCCACCCCACGGAAGAACAGAAAGTTTTACAAAAAAAGAAAAAATATACTATCTAAGGATATAGTTAAGGAGATTTAAACTAAAAACTTAAGTTATTATAATTTTGGGGGGTAGAAGTAAAAAATAAAATATAAACAAAAAGCTAATAATCAGGGCGCCTGTGTCAGTGTGTATGTGTGTGTCTTTGAGAGTGTATAATGTTACTGTGTAGTGTAGAGTGTCAGGTGTAGTGTGCCGATGTGTACGTGCATGGGGTTTGGTGTAAGTTAAACTTATATCGTACTATTATATGTGTTTCCAGAACACACAGCATGGTTGAAGAGACGTTCGATAAATTAAGCCTAAAAGATCACACAATTTCATTTCATACCTGTTCCTCTTCATGTTACCTGTCTGTTTCACTCCTAGCAGAGCGTTGCAGTTTTCCTGAACTGGAACGCACCTGTCAATGTCAACTCATAGCGTTCATAAATTTTGCCGCGAAAACACGCAAAATTTTCTCATGAATATTATAGTAATAAATATCGTTTTGAAAGTGCAAATAAGTGATTGTTTAGATTATTATTAGTGACTTTAGTGAGTATGAGCACTCGGTCAGTGATTAATAGTGGCAAGGAGAATGGTATTGACGGTAAGGACAGGGGCGTTGGTGAACCTGGTAGTTCAGTTGTTGCTTCGGATGAGGAACAGACTTCTCGACGCCCGCGTCAACCAGTATCCTCCGGTGACGACTGCAATTCTTCCTCATTTTCGTAAGATGAGGAGGGCTATGCATCGCCTCCGCCAAACAAACGTCGTAAGTACAAACATATTTCTACTTCTGACCCGCGTATTGAAGGCCTGATAAGCCAAGTAGGTTACATTTCCGGGTATTTGCAACAGACTTTACCCTTCATTAATCATAGTCAGAGTACTGATGCTCTAACCCTTCCTGGTACTAGTAAGGGAACTGCACATTCAGAATTCCTTATAAACCCTTGCAACTCCAATAAGTTTACTTTAGGTGAACTAAGCACAGATTTTGATGATAGAAAAGTTGTTCCTCCTGCCAAAAAGGAAAGGTTGGAGAAACTAATCAAACTACAACATTTTGATACGCAGGCATGGAAAGGAATGAGGTACAAGTCCACTTTGCAGACTTACTTAGCAACTCCAGGTTTTGTACCATTAAAAATTAATAAAGAATTTTGTCACTTAAATAGGACAAAGGATTATTTAGCTTCTGCAGAGAATGTGTTAGCCGGATTGACCAATGCAGAATTAGAACAACAGGAATTGTTAAAACAGGGATTGCAGGACTTATTAAACTGGGCCGCAGTAAATCCTAAAGAGTTAAACCCTAATTCTCTTTTTGAAAAAATAACTTGTTTGCTGGGACCTGGTTCCCCTCTGCATAGATGTTCAGAGAACATCATGCAGATTATATGTGGTAGGAGGGGAGAATCAATTGAGATTAGGAGAGAAAGGATAATGAAGGAACTTAATAATCCCAATTTAAAAGTGACCTTGAGAGGGATTCCTCCAAGTAGTGAATATTAGTTTAGCCGTGAGGCTCTGCAGCCTGTCATTAAATCTTTAGGGGGAACTCAGTCATGGTTAAACAAGCCAGATTATGTTAAGGAAGGGAGAGCATACAATACCCCTAGAGGCAAACATGAAAAAAGAGGCCACAACACCTATAATAAAAATTCTAGATTTGACAACAAGCAGACGAAGCAAGATAGCACTCAGGCTCCCCAAAAGCGTCGTAACTTTCGTAGAAATCACTTTAAAAAGAAGAACTCAGATCAGAACTCAAAACAAAATTGACTATGTACAACGCTGCCAAGCCTTCCAGGGGGGCTGCATAAAGCGTCATGCACAAACATGGAAGGAACTTGGAGCAAACCAATTTATTATAAATATAGTTACCAGGGGCCGCCTACCTTTCAAGGTAAGACCACCTCTTCAACATTTAACACCAAATTTATTGAGAAAGTTCAGCACAAGAATTTCCCCAGAGATGACAGCTGTAATAAACGACTTAAAAGAAAAGAGAATTTTGGAAGTGCCGGCAGTTTTAAATTCCGGTTTCCTTTCAAAGATGTTTCTTGTAAAGAAGCAGGATGGGGGCATTCGCCCTATATTCGACCTCAGGGGTCTCAACAGACATATAGCAACCAAGCACTTTCAGTTAGTGTCTCAGACAGATGTCGCAGACTTCTTGCAAGAGAACGATTGGATGGCAAAAATAGATCTCCAACAAGCATATTTTCATTTGCCGATATCAGAACCCCATCGTCGTTTTCTAAGGGTTTGTTACAACAACCAAGTGCTTCAATTAACAGCACTACCGTTTGGCCTGTCTTCTGCCCCCCGAACATTTGCCACCCTGTCCAACTGGATAGCAGAGATCTTACGTGCTCGGGGAATAAGACTATTGGTCTACCTAGACGATTATATCCTAGTCAGTCAAGACAGAAACATGTTACAGAATCAGGTCTCGGAGAATTTAAAAATTCTGGAAAGTCTAGCCTGGTATGTAAATTACGAAAAGTCAGTGCTAGCACCCTCTCAAGAACTGGAGTATCTAGGTCTGTTATGGAACACCAAGAACAACACCATGACCTTACCACCGAAAAAGGTGACAAAAATAAAGACCGTTATAACAAGACTTCTACAGAAAGGTCGTTCCACTCTTCGGGAGAGTCAATGCTTACTAGGTCAATTGAATTTCGCAAATTTGACAACACTGAGAGGGCGCTTACATTGTCGACGAACACAAAGGTTCTTAAGAAGGTTCAATCGACTCAGAGGTTCCCAGAAGAAAGATCTTCCTCTTTGTGTGCAGCGAGAACTACGCTGGTGGCGGAACGCCATAGACCACAGTTCAGTGGTCTTGCACAAAAAAGAGGTGACCCACTTTTTGACCACAGACGCTGCAGATGTAGGCTGGGGCGCTCATCTAAACGAAAGGTATCTCACAGGCAGATGGACAGTGCACCAGAGGTCTTGGCATTCAAACATAAAAGAACTGTTTGCAGGGTACGGTGCCATAGTTCGTTGTCAAAAGTTCCTGCAGAATGCACACATTCTAATACAATCAGACAACACAACTCTCGTAGCTTATATCAGGAACGAGGGAGGGACGCGATCCCTAGCCCTACTAGAGCTGACGACCAAGCTTCTGGAGCTGACCGAGCACCTAAACGTCACGCTCTCGGCGGCTTACCTCCCGGGGAGGTACAACGGCATAGCCGACCGCCTATCCAGGAATCGACCAGTGCCGGAATGGCACTTGTTGCCCCCGGCCTCGGAGGCCGTATTCAGAATTTGGGGCCTACCAGACGTCGACTTATTCGCATCAAGGCGAAGCACGGTCGTAGACTCTTATGTAACATGGGACTCCAGAGATGGGTCAGCAATGTTTTACGACGCATTCAGTCGACCATGGAACTTCGATCTGGCGTGGGTATTCCCACCGCCGAATCTAATTCCTCGAGTGCTGCGCCACCTCAACACGGCAACCGGGACTTACGTCGTGATAGCGCCACATTGGACACAGTGCTTCTGGCTAGCAGATCTCAAGGCGCGAGCTCTATCGGAGCCAGTACCAATACGGGAGCTACACAACAACCTGATAGACTTGACAACGGGCAGGAGCCCTCCTCAAGTGCAGAAGTTGGAACTTCTAGCATGGAAAATTGGGGGTGGGCGAATAAAGTAGCTCACTGGTCTCCTGAGGAAAGAGAACTCCTAAACAAGAGCTGGAGAAGCTCTACATTATCGACTTACAGAGCTCCTATAAGGCGTTGGATTGCATGGTGTGTGCAAAACAACATCAATCCTAATTGTCCTCAGAGCAATGATTTTGCTCGTTTTTTGGCCAAGTTGTGCATCAAAGACAAACTTGCATATAGGACTATACTCCTACATAAATCTGCGATATCAACATATACAGCAGCAGGCGAAGCAATATCTAAGAATTTTTTTGTGCAACAGATCCTGAAGGCTGCTTCTTTAGTTAAACCGCCAGAAAGGAAAACACCTATCTGGGATACTGAGTTACTGTTCAAATGGCTCAACGATACCCCAAGGTCAGACACATTGTTCGACATATCTCGAAGAACTGCAATAATCTTATTACTAGCTTCAGGTCGAAGAATCCATGACTTGACACTTTTAGAGTTGTCTAGAGACAACCTTGTTATGGATAACGACAGACATGAGGTATCATTGTGGCCAAGCTTTGGCTCAAAAACAGATAATGCAAACAGTAGGCAATCCGGATGGTTATTGAAACAACATCCTAATGAAAACCTATGTCCAGTCAGACATATTATGGAATTAATTAAGACTACAGAAATTAGGCGTTCTGAAGTTGGTAGCTTGACGAGCCTATTTATATCAATCACAGGGAAAATTAGACCAGCTACTCGTACAATTATAGCTGGTTGGATAAGGAATGTGTTTAAAGAAGCTGGAATAAATGCATCACCAGGTAGTGTGAGATCAGCAGTGGCTTCAAGAAGTTTTTTGGAAAACAGGCCAGTAGAAGAAATTTTAGAGAGAGCAAATTGGAAGAGCTCTAACACTTTCAGGAAATTCTACTGTCGAACAGTAAAGAGAATTATTAGTAATGATAATAGTGATTATCTCACCAATAACTTCAAAATTATTTAGTGGTTAAGGTTGTGTTTATTAAAATACTAATGAACATAAGGTACTGTGTTGTACTGTAGTGATTCTTTTTTGATCTCATTTAAGTAATTACCTTACATAATATTTTATATGCTTGATAAAGTACTTGATTAGGTTAACGAGGTAGGAGTGCCTTGATAGATTGTTTTTAATTTTGTTTTTCTGTTATTGATTTTTATAGAGATTCATAAGTATGTTCTCTTTGAATTATTACTTAGTAGTGTTACTACTATACTTTATTCCTAAATTTGTTATAATCTGGAATATAGATGATTTCAAATTTATTAATGGATTTATTTATTTTCACATAGCGTTCATTATACCTGTACCCATTACAGGTTTTTTCCACCAGCAGATATCAAACAGGTCTTCAACCATGCTGTGTGTTCTGGAAACACATATAATAGGACTGTTTTGCATTAAAACAAAACAGTTATTATGTGTGTGGAAGAACACACAGCATGGCAGCAAGGTGCTTGCTGGTGGTTGTAGAAGACTATGAGTTGACATTGACAGGTGCGTTCCAGTTCAGGAAAACTGCAACGCTCTGCTAGGAGTGAAACAGAAAGGTAACATGAAGAAGAACAGGTATGAAATGAAATTGTGTGATCTTTTAGGCTTAATTTATCGAACGTCTCTTCAACCATGCTGTGTGTTCTTCCACACACATAATAACTGTTTTGTTTTAATGCAAAACAGTCCTAATTTAACTTGAATGAAGTAGACTTTCTGTAAAATTATATTACAATTTTTGTAACCAGTTTGAAACCAAAGACTTACATTTGGTTTTTGGCAAAGGATATAAGCATTAAGGCTCGATTTACCTTATTGTATAAATTTGAACCCTGGTAGCAGAAAAACCGATGTGCAAACTTAGTTTTGAATGACGATGAAGAACAGACTGTGTTTGCGACGTTTGTTTGTGATTCTTTCTGGTTCAAAAGTTGTTATGGCATGTTGTTTCATAACCGTTTTTAGGACGAAGAGCTGCCTCACAGTAAGTACCTCCCATTTTGAGTAGAGATCAGTAGTTGGGTGATAAAAAGGTAGAAACAAACTAACCTTTAGGAGCGCTCTTTGTGCTCTCTCAACTTTTAAGAGATGAGTTTTACATGCGCCACCCCATGTGGTGATACAGTATTCAAGCTGAGACTGACAAAGAGAAGAGTAGACCGATTTTATAACAGATTTTGGTGCAGTGCTTCTTAAGGCCTTAAATATTACAATAAGTCTACGCACCCTCGCTGATAGAAGGTTAATCATGAAATTTAAGATTTCTGTCAATAATTACTCCTAAGTACAGTCACGGACTTTAATTGATGAGCCACCTGGCACTGTTCGTATTTTAGCCGTGTAATGCAAATCGGGTTTATTCGGTTCCCGACACGCAAAGTCGTATGTCTTCGTATTAGAAGAAGAAAATTATATTTCATATCTTTACCGGTTGGCTAACCTGCCATGAGAGCAGAACTACAAACTTGACAGCAGTGACTATTCAAAGTCAACCAATTGCAGGTCTAGCAACAGTAACGTAGCAACGATAAACAATTGTTGCTAGGTTACTGTTGCGATAGTAACGTTAGCGTACGGAGAAATTCTCTGACATCGATATTTCAACTGTTACTGTCTTCAGTTAAGTTTTCAGAATTATTGACTTAATGAGGTATGATTCAAAGGAGGTCAGTATCAAATAGATTGGATAAACTTAATGCAACATTGTATTTATTTTTATCATTAAGAACTTATTAGTCAACCTCTATGGATAAGACTATTTCCGATTAAAAGTAATTTATTTGTCATCTAGATATTTCAACTGTCACTGTCTTCAGTTATGTTTTCATAATTATCGAGTTAATGAGCTATGATTCAAAGGAGGTCGGTATCAAATAGATTGGATAAACTTAATGCAACATTGTATTTATTTTTATCATTGAGAACTTATTAGTCAACCTCTATGGATATTTCCGATTAAAAGTAATTTATTTGTCATCTTGTTTACGAGCTTGCGATTTGAGTTCGTGTTTAATCGTGTAATCTCGTGAATGTATGAAACTGCAAAATTGAAAAGTTTGAAGGTGGCTCATCAATTAAAGTCCGTGACTGTACTTTGTGGATTCAGTATTTTTAAGGTTAGGACATTGACAAATTGTTTAATTTGCATTCGGGCACGAATGGGAGACAATACTTAAAGAGGGATCCGGTTTGTCATTGGTTTGAATGGAAAACGTGATAAAGGTCGTTTTTTCTACATTTAATGAAAGTAAATTCTTATTTAACCAACTGATCACAGTGTTCATGCCTATCTGAGCTTTCGCAAAAACTTCATGCCAGGAGTTACCATTGAAAATTAAAGCCGTATCATCAGCATACGCAACAATTTTCGAGTCCGGAAACATTAACTGACATATATCATTTATATAGACTAGGAACAGCGTCGGACCAAGAATACTGCCCTGTGGAACTCCAAAAGTCACTGGGACCTCTTCACTAGTTATACTACCGAGTTTAACACATTGTGTTCTGTCGGTTAGGTAATCTTTAAAAAGTTTTAATTGAATATCCCGGATACCCAGGCTTTCGAGTTTTGTTAACAGAATAGGGACAGAGACTGTGTCAAAGGCCTTTGCTAAATCTAAAAATATTCCAATGGTTTTCCTCTTTGAATCTATGTTGTTAACTATATAATTTGTTAGTTCTAACACAGCGTCGGCAGTAGATCTTTTGGCTCTGAAACCAAATTGTGCTTGTGAAAGAAGATTTTTAGTCTCCAAGTAGTTAACAAGTCTTTTGTTAATGATGCGCTCTCAAATTTTAGAAAGGGTAGGGAGAATTGAAATTGGCCTATAATTATTGACACAGTCTCTGTCACCACTCTTATGTATTGGGTGAACTCTTGACTTCTTATAGATCTTCGGAAATATACCGGTAGTGAGCGACAAATTACAGACGTATGTTATAGGTTTTGTTAGAATATCTATATTTGATTTCAAGATGTCACTAGATATCAAATCAAGGCCCACTGAACACTTACTCTTTAACCCTGTTATTAAAGACCTAACCTCATCTTCATCCGTAGGGAGCAGACAAAAATAATGGCTACACGAGTTAAGGGTGACGGATCCCGTTTCTACATTATTTTTAATTATTTTTTCTGCTAGCGTTTTACCAACATTTGCAATGTATTGATTAACATTATTTGCCGAGTTTTGAGGGTCATTGTTGCTTATAAGTTCAATCGGGCTGTCTTTGGGTTTAGTTGAGTGTGTTATCTTTTTTACTGTTTTCCAAATTTCTTTACTATTTTTCCCTGCGTGTTGGAATTGTAGCTTCTCTATTTATTAACTTGATATTATGAAATACTAGCTTCCGCGTGGTATGTCGATAAAAAATAGCCTATATCCTTCCCCGGGATGCCATCTATCTTCTTGCTAAATCCGTTCAGTGGTTTAGGCAAGAAAAGTAAAAAAAAACATACAGACAGACAGACAGAACGACAGACAGACAAAGTTACTTTCGAATTTATAATATAATAGTATGGATGGACTAGCTGTTGCCCGCGACTTCATCTGCGATTCAGGATGAAAAGTAGCCTATGTCCTTTTCCAGGTCATGGTCTACCCATGTGCCAAAGTTCATCCAAATCCGTTCAGCCGTTTTAGCGTGAAAGCGTAACAAACAAACCAACTCACTTCCACATAGTTTTCGCATTAATTTCTTCTTATTCTTCTCATTAAGTTTCTTCTAAAAAAACCTATATAATACGCTAAATAAGTTCCGTGTCTCGGAAAGTAGGTAAGTTAAGCCACTGCTCCCGGCTGTCATTCGTAGATCTTTGACAGTCGAGTACCCGTAAGGGTACTCAGAAACCCAAAAGTGTGACAACCAGTCTTACCAAGAGTTATCGTGTTACTCAGTAACTAGGTTGTGGAGGCCAGATAGGCAGTCGCTCCATGTAAAATACTGGTATTCAACTGCATCCCGTGAGACTGGAAGCCGACCCCAACACAGTTGGGAAAAGGCACGGCAGATTTATGACTACGCCAGGCCAGCTCAAGGTCAAAGTGCCGTTAACTGTAAGTTAAGTCGGGGTTATTGCCATCAAACCCTTCGCAACGTGGTTGTGTGAGGTCATCAGAATTTACGGCCTTTGACCTGCAGCAACGACTGAACTTAGCGACTAGAATTACTGAGAACAACATAATTAATCCTAACTAATATTATTAATGCGAAATTGAGTTTGTTTTAAATGCCATTTGGGACATGGGTAGACCATGACCTGGAATAGGACATAGGATACTTTTAATACTGATATTCCCACGAGATCGAAACTTACACAGGTGAAACCGCGGAGCGCAGCTAGTAAGTTAATAAACCTCTACAGTCTTTCATGTAGCTTGATTTATCAAATTCAATTAACTGGCAGAACTTCACAGATGCGATGGTTAAAGATGGGTAAAGGTACCTACATAATATGTCTGAAGTTTATTCAATTGTTTCCAATTGATGTCATTTCCACTTAAATGAATATCAACTTTATTCTAATTTAACTTTAGTTGACTTCAGAATGTCCTATTGAAAGCGAAGTTGTAGCGAAAACTGAAAGTTAGGTGTGACTATTATGGGCATGCCACAATTGCGGTGATAAGTCCCCTCTTTGAGGAGTGGCTAGAGAGGCGCCACGGCGTCCTCACCTTCCAACTGACGCCCTCACCGGACACGGTTGTTTCGGGAGGTTCCTGTTTCGGATAAGGCGGGAGGAAACGCCCGGGTGTCACCACTGTGTCACCGGAGGACACGGTGGAGCATACGGTGGAGGTCTGCCCTGCTTGGGCGGAGCCCCGCCGTGTCCTCTTGGAGGCGATTGGCGGCGGTGACCTCTCGCGTCCGGCTCTGGTCCAGGCCATGGTACGGAGCGAGAGGGCATGGGAAGCAGTCACCTCCTTCTGCGAAGCAGTAATGCTCGCGAAGGAGGAGGCGGAACGCGTGAGGGAGAGGCAAAGTTTGCGCCATCACGCCCCTAACCGCCGCCGTTGGAGACGCCCTGGGCGTCGGGAATCCCAGGCGGATTCCCGGCCACCAAAGGCGTGGGCTTGCGGACAGTGAGCAATGGGTAGCTCGCCGTCCCATTAGGACTAGGCCCGGGTCGAAGGCGCGTCGTGTTCCACGCGCGCCTCAAAGAGATGTCAGCACAATTGGCGGGGTCCGCTAGGACCGATGCCTGCCAGGGTTGCGGGTTAGTCCGAAAGGGATACCGGGACCTTGGCAACAGGCAACTGAAGGAACACGGGTGGGTTTTAGTCAGTAAAAGTCTGACAGGCCCTTCCGCTCCGCCCAGAGCGGGAGAAGTCATTGGATAATTTCCAAATTAAAAAAAAAAAAAAAAGGTGTGTCTATTAAAATTGTTTTTGCAAAAGCACATATTTATTTAGATATTTGGAAACTGCATCGTGAACTTGGTATAGATATGATAAAACAAAAAGAACTCATATTTTCTTGTAACTACCTGCGGACAATGACCCTGTGATTACAGGGTCAACATGTGACATTATGGTTTTAGAACAATGATCGATACCACTATAAGCGAGAACTTTCGCTTGTTTATACACATGCCCAACTTGTAGGTACCAGTTTACACAAATAACCAATATCACCACACATCTACACAGCACTTGATTAAATTTAAAGCCTTCAAACCACTTGTCAGCAAACAAAAATAAAATGTAACACGTAAAACAATTTGAAACGTGTTATATCCGAGCTCTGAATCCGTTATATTCTATCCCATTAAACAAACACGAGCAGACTAAGTAAAGCCAGCTCGATTGAGTTGTCCCAACTTTGTCAATATTGACACGGAACTGCATACAAGAACTATCCTTTATTTTACTGTGATACTTACATGGAATATTTACTTACGTAGTGCACAGGTGAATAAATCTCAATGTATTTTTTTTTGTAGAATGTTGTACAAAAAAAAACTCATGTTTTTTTTTATCATGTTTTGATATTGGTACCTACCACGAATGCGGCGTTTCGCTAGCTTATTTAATTTGACCCTGTATAAATATGACCACTCATCATCATCCTCATCATTTCAGCCGAAAGACGTCCACTGCTGGACATAGGCCTCCCCCAAGCACCGCCACTTCGACCAGTTCTGTGCTTCTCGCATCCAGCGAATCCCTGCGGCCTTCACCAGGTCATCGGTCCACCTTGTCGGGGGCCTTCCAATGCTATGCTACGTCGTCCGGTACGCGGTCGCCACTCCAGAACCTTTCACCCCCTTTAGCCATCTGTTCTGCGAGGAATGTGCGCTGCCCACTGCCACTTAAGTTTGGCAATACTTCGGGCTATGTCGGTTGGTTTGGTTCTCCTACGGATCTTTTCATTTCTGATTCGATTACTTATGGAAACTCCGAGCAAAGCCCTCTCCATTGCCCTTTGGGTGACTTTCAGCCTTCTAATGAGGCCCATTGAGACCGACCGCGTTTCCACCACCAGTGGCGGGTGGCAATTTCAATGCAAGCCTATCTATTTTCAGTTTTGGTTTAGCTTTGCTCGCCGTGGTCATATACGTAACCATTATTTCCCCTCCGTCCATTCGAAAGCACGTTCCGCCTGTCCCGGTTGTCAATAGGTATACGCAATATCTATCGAAAATCGTTACGAGCATTCGAAAGCTTGAAAATTTGACAATCGATATATACGAATCGGTATCCCCCAGTATCGAATTGTAATGTCGATGGCGCGCTGTAATATTCAACCGAATTTAATTGGTCTGAAAAACCGATCCCAAAATGCCATTAATAAAAAACTCGTTATAACAAGCCCCCTTAATACGTCCATTCCCGAATGTAGACCCCTACAATGCTCATAGTAAAACATGTCATAAACACAACGCTTCGCCAACGGATTAGTGGTCTTATTAAGGTCGAATTAAGGCATACAATTATGCTGTTTACATGTCCACATAATACCTTATTCCTTGATGAAAACCACAGGAATGAGGGAGTTTGCTAACAACATATTTTTAACAATTCTCTTTCACGTCATTTCAAAGGTTTGTAGGTATGCATGGTACATACAATCTCCCCAAGTTATCAAATTATTAATGAACGCCGTGTGTTAATGAGAACGTGAACAATTGAATTAAACCGACGAGGGTGACAATTAGCGGTTCCAAACAAAGGTTTTATTATTTTTGTAGCTCGTTAATTACTACAGTTATTTTTTTTTTTGGTTTTCAGGAAACTATTCAATCAATCTGCTTAGCCTTTTCCCAACTATGTTGAGGTCGCTTTACAATCTACTGGATGCAGCTGAATATCACTATTTTACATGGAGCGACTGCCTACTGCCTACACACACTTTGTGCACTATTATAATTATCTCCCGCGCCAAAGGTCTCCGCTGAGATTGGGCGCCATGGCCGAAATTCGATTCGGTGGACTATTATTTTGATTAGTATGTACCACGAAGTTTTGGTATAATGGCTGGTTTACACAGTGCGAGCTGCTGACTAAGCAGTAGACAGCCGCTCGCACTGTGTACTCGCATGTCAGTAGCTCGGTTTGCCTTGGCTGTATTCAGTATGAGAGTAGCTCTCAGTCACTCTCTTGCGAGTTATGTGTTGTATCTTGGAGATGTAGTACTGGGATGGTGCAATGTCTCGTGCAAGGATCCTCTTGCGACTGACCGGCGAGCTACTGCCGAAAGCGTCCGAACCATGCCAGTGATGTGCGAGCTGCTGCCATGCGAGTGATTGTCGAGCAGGCGAGTGAAATAAAAAAAGTTAAAGTTACTCGGCTGCGAGCTACTGTCCAACCCGCAAGTGCGAGTAACTCGTATGATACGTCCACATAGTGCGAGATGCTGCACTGCAGCTACTTGGTAAGCCGACTCGCACGCTATCTCGCACTGTGTAAACTAGCCATAAGGACCAAAATCCCTTAAATCTTGCTTTGCTTTGTAATGCCTAGTTCAATTATTGATATTATAGATTATAATAAATTACGTTATTCCATTAGCAATTGACACGGAATTTCCATCATATATTCTATGTAATAATTATATATTCATACCCAGTCACGGATATGAACGTATGTAGTATGAAAATATATGGACCGTGATTGTGCATATACCCGCTGCGGTTGAAGAAAGGCAGCGTTTTCACGCTAGAATAAATAAGTTGGGCTTTTATTGAATGAGCTTTCATTTTGTTGGTTTATTGAATAATCAGTAAAGCTTTGAATTTACAACCGTTTTGATGATGATTCATGCTGGAAAATCTGGTAATAGGCAAAATGTACCACAGGTTATTTTAATTGTACAGTCGAACAAGCTATTAGGTATACAGGCAGATAACTTGCAATTACTTTTTAACAATTATGTGAGTGTTTTCAGAAGTCAATAATCCTTTTACGCCACTCTCTTAAGCCATAATATTAAAAAGTTAAATTACACACCCAATCAAAAATAATTTTGGAAGTTTAGCGGAAAATGAATATATTTTGCCTGCATACCAAATAGCTTTACGACACGGCGCAGTGGCTGAGCGATGGACTGCTGCGCAACGTGTCGCGGGTTCGATCCCCGCACGGAACAAATATTTGTATGATCTGCAAGTAGTTGTTCCGGGTCTGGGTGTTAGTGTATGTGAGTTTCTATGTTTGTAAACGCACCCATGATACAGGAAGAAATTCTTAGTGTGGAGCAAAGTTTAAAAAAAAAGAGCTTTTGCTTCATTCCTTTTTTAAATGTTTTTAAACTTTTTAAATGTGTAGTTAGCGTAAACAATTTAAAATATTACATTGCATTGTACCCAGTAACATGAATAATGGGAATTCCATTAAAATTATTCAATAACCCACTTTATTTAAATTGGGTTACAAGCCTGTGTAAATACAAACGCTATAATCCTTATCATTTTTTGACTTCCACCATAAAGACAACAGTTAATTGACTTTATGTTTGTTGCTCGAATATTTATCAAATGAACAGCAAAGAGAGACGCCAAAATTATTTATCAACACGTATTAATGAACAAAATACCGTTTTATGAAGATGACAAAGTTCTTTGCGTTGAATAATGTTTTTACTACTTTATTAGATAGAGATTTGTATTTAAAAACATACGTTTTTTTAATTAAAAAACAAAAGAGCCAGTTAGTGGTAATATGATTGGCTGACAGTGTAGTGAGTAGGCAAGTGTTCGCACACGACTCAACTCAGCACAGGATCGTATGATCGCCTACGTCACATGAGGTGATTTGGTGACAATAACAAAATAGACCACGCCTCCGTGACGTGACCCTTTGTCCGAGCGGCGCGCGCGCAAGATGGCCGTCGATGATCCATTGTATTATGTCGACGCCCCCTCATTAGGAGCTCATTAGGAGAAACGGTCAAGTCCGAACCGTTTGTACAAAGGTGGCGTGATCCTTAATTATTATTAAATATGTTAGAGTATATAAACAGTGCTAATTAAAATTAAAAGGCATTCTTCTACTTACCTCGATGCGTGTTTCATTGCTCGTACCTATCCACATTACGAAGTGCACACATAATCACTTCAACAGTACCAACCTCTCGGAAAATGGGTTGGTTCCATCTGATGGCCAACTCTAGCACCGCACACGCTCATTGTTCAAATCAAATAACGCACGCTTCCCCAGCTTCCGGTTACACACTTCCGTCCCTTTTCACGAAATCACTCCCACAGACTGCAGGAAAGTGATTGCTTCCTCTCACCAAGAGGAGGCCTTTGTCCCAGCAGTGGAAACATTCTATGCTGATTATGCTTATTCTATGCTATAATGTGCTCAGATAATCATTTTATTCAATGATAGCAGACTATAACGCACAAGACGTCTTACCAAATGTAAATACAACAATGGCAAACTAAACAATTCTCAAATAAAACAGAATTGGATCCCACGGCAACATTGTTACTGGCCTATATCTTTGCCAGAAGCCACACAGTGACCTATATTCATCCGCATGTAACATTGTCCTTTCACTAACGCCATTATTAGTGGATTTGGCACTGGTGAGCGCTCTGTGCATCCCTGAACGAAATCAAGGTCGTATAGGTATGTATAAAAGAAAGTAATTTGTCTCATTAGTTGTAAAGCATACCTCCTAACTACCCCATTGTTAGTTTTTCATTTATACACTGCGTGAAATCACACTTTTTTCAATCACCTCTTATTCTTTGGAATTTCCACCCTGAAATTCTTCACGCACCAACTTAGAATAAACTTTAGCGCAATAAAAATAAAGTTGTTTATATCTTGAAAGCTCCACGCATGCGTAGTTTTGTTACCGCAGTGCGCGACGCCCGTAAGACCCGACGGCTGAGCGTGTGGACTCCCCATTACCTACAGAAAAAAATTGTCCAACCATGTTTGCACATACATTTGTTCAAAATGTATGGTCAATCGGAAACGGTTTAAGTATTTGGGCCAACGTTTGTCACGAAGTTTGACGTGTCGAAGTGTCATTGGACTCGACTGCAGTGTTTAGCGAAGGTATTTCTGAGTTATGTGACAGTGTATTTTCATAATGTAGGGTAACTACATCTGCCAGGGTTGCGGGTTAGTCCGAAAGGGATACCGGGACCTTGGCAACAGGCAACTGAAGGAACACGGGTGGGTTTTAGTCAGTAAAAGTCTGACACGCCCTTCCGCTCCACCCAGAGCGGGAGAAGTCATTGGATGATTTCCCACCCTCAAAAAAAAAAAAAAAAAGGGTAACTACATAATATTTATTTTACAATTATTTTGAAAAATCTTAAATAAAATAATACAATTTAACACTAACATTATGAACAAGTATACAAAGGGAAAATATATTAGAAATTATATCCACTTCATATTATTAGAAAATACAATTCATTTCATAATCTTTTATTGAATATATGAAAGGTTTTATTTAACTTGCTTTGTTTAAAAGTTGCCAGTTGTTGTAGATAAATAGATACCAAACCGACATTGTTGCATAAATAAGAGGTGACAAGGCGGATGTTGGGTTCAAATCCGGGTTGAGAAAAGTACTGTTAGCTTTCATTCTTTGTAAATTGCCAGTCTGGGATAGAGTTAGAAACTGTGTTCAAGCCTCCTTCGATTAATAATAATTAATCTAGGAAGGAAACGAAATGAAATTAAATTGTTTATTCTGTAAATAGGATAATATCGGAATCACTTTTACAAGTCATATTAAAAAAAAATTAAATAAGCTAGATGAAGTCGGCGTTTCCTATCTGACTACTCTGAGAAGAAAGGCCGAAACAAACTCAGAAGTTGCAGTCTCTTTTAAGGTCCAGACATAATCTTGATCAGGCCATATGAGAACCATGAGGCTTTCCATTTACCTGATAAGTGGAATCTTCATCATAAATTATTTATTGATTTATTGTACTCGCCGTAAAATACACAGAGATACAACATAACTATAATATGAGTACAAAGGTACTGCTTATTTCTTAGGAAATTGCTTCCAGCAGACCATGCTTTTTTTAAATTTTGTTTGTCATCACTCTTATTTTTTTAAATTCTCAGTCTTCGGATGATAACCCTAAATTAAAAGCTTTCGGAGGGCGAAGCAAATTGATCTTATTCATAATTGGAAACTAAATATTGAAACATCGAGCGTAGTTTAAATGGTTCAACGAAAAAGAAATAAGTACCATTTTTTTGTAGCACAGCAAACCGTAACATGATAGGTACTAAGAAAACGCTGAAAAATTAAGAACGCTTATAACAATACGTTGTTGAATCTAGAAAAGGAAATTATAATCACGAAGGCTTTCAATATTCAAAAAACTGCTGAAGATTATCTAAAAATAAACTCAATCTACTTTTCCTTCCGATCTCGACAATATTCTGTTAGGGATGCTACTTAAAGGTTCGGGTCGGCACATTCGATTCCTCAGTATTTATTGAACAACAAAGCCGACCCGAAGCAATTACCTACTACACATATTCGGCTTTCATTCGGCTCGTGCTGATTGGCAAACTTCGTTCCGGATCTACCCTCGCTTTAATCATGATCGGGTCGGCTCTACACAATTCGAGCTAAGGCGAGCGGCTTTTGCCCGAACATTATATATCTAGGATAAAAGAGTGTAATGAGAGTCACTTAAAAACAAGTTCGCTTAAAAACAAAATCTTTATTGTATCCGTACTTACTTATCTATCATATGAGATCATTTTTAGTCACTCTGGCAATCAACATTGGAAATAATAAATTTCAATAAAAGTTATAAAACTAAAATCCAACTACGACAAAAAAGTCCACTAAAAACAAGACATCACAGACAGAAAAAGTCCAGTAAAAAAAGGTACAGATTTGACCCATTTTGCACCGCTGCGCTGCCGCTGTGCCGAATTATGTCGAATATGTGTGTCACCCTTTACATTTTCTTTGGCAACTTGTTGAAATAACCTGCCATAATAATCAAGTTCAGAGATAATTGGAAGCGCTTTCGTTCAGAGCTTTGCCGCTTAAATATCAAATGCAAATGGAAGGCTTCTCATTGTCTAAAGATGTTAATGCTATTCTTGTGTGTTTATGCAAAACACGTATTTGACTGGCTAAAGGCAATCTAGCGCCTGCGACTTGATTGCTTTTAATTTTATTTAACGTGTTGAAGATGTGAAAACCAGTATCTGGTTTGATGTGTAACATTTATGGGACCTTATAAGAGCAGTGCTGGCCCAGTAGTATCAGCCCCGACTTACGAGTTTGTAGGTCGTGGGTTCGAACCTAGCCAGGCGCTTTACTTTGTGTAAAATAATTGGAATCGGCATGACCTAGAACCAAAAATTCGAAGACAATTGTGACATCTGCCAACCCGCACTGGGCCCGCGTGGTAGATTACAGCCCACTCCCTCTTGAAGAGAGGAGGCCTAGTGTGTCTCAGCAGTGGGAACATTATAATATAAATAGGCTGAATAACGTACTTATTTATTTACGTAGACTCTATTTCAGTTTTTTTTAGAAGATAAATCTTGGGGTTATTTAGCAATTTTAAAGAAACTAGAGACAAGTAGTTTTTTTTTTTTTAATTTGACCCTCTATCCGTCGCTTTCGCCGTAACAAGGTTTGTGAAGCTTTTCTGGAGATATCAACTTAGATCCTTCTCCTTATTTGAACCCATTAGTAAAGATCGTGAAGTCCTGATATAGTTGATATCTTGACACTTGTCAGCATAAGTATAGTAGTATCTATAACGCCACATGCGAATTACGCATCAAAAACCGGATGTTATTCAAATCCTGCATCGCGCAAGCATTTTTAGTTTACCGCGCGACAAGTATATGTACAACGTCCCGACATCAATCGCCGGGCAGTTTCCCAACAGACACGACACCCGTCTGGTCGGAGCATCCTCCCTTTTCTATGGAAGATGAGTGAACTGTACGCCCTGTTCCTCATCCCTCTATATTTACTTGGTATTTTCATGACTTGTATCAGGCAATCTTGTATCACGATAGATCTACTTGATTCCTTTTGCCTGATTCCTAATAACTTACCTACGAGATCTTTTCATCTTTTCAAAGGTACTGACGGAATCTTTTCAAAGAACTTGGCATATCAAAATGTTACGATTGGCAAGAAAAATAATCCTTTTCTTGATGTTTGCAACTGGGTATACAAATGTTTAGAGTGTTGATTTTTACTTAAAATTGGTTTTCAGGTTATTTTTATTATTACTCGACTACGGCGAAGAAAAAAGAAGGGTTATGATTTTGACCGGTATGTATGTATGTATGTTCATCTGTTCCCTCCTATTTTCTAAACCACTCATCACAATTTGACAAATGAGGTCTCCCTGGAAGTGTATTGATCTTCCGCTGGTTATAGGCTATGTGACGTCACATTAAATTATAAATGGCGCCCTCTAGAGGATATAAAGTCAGGATATAATAATAAAAAATAAATATAGTTTAAAAAACAAATTAAAAATCCGGAGTCACACGTGTTAGCCCTAACACGTGTGACTCCGGATTTTTTAATCTGTGGTGTCTTGTTTATACCTTTTTAGTCGTAGTTGGGTTTTAGTTTTTATTCCTTAATTTTTTTCGAAAATATACCATTGTTTATCACAACAATAAACGCTTCCGAATTGTTAATAGTGAAATCACGATAAAGTTTTTTAAGTAATTTAGTAATCAGACCTGTATCTATGACTCTTATCTGAGAAAAAAATTGTTCTAAACACCTTCCTAATAATTCCCAGTTACTTGAAACTTCACTAAGGTTGAAATTATCTAAGGGATCCCCGAAATGATCAATTTATTGCAATTTTATCAATTTGTAGGTAGTCATTATTTTGTCAATCGCATTGGAAGACGATCAATTTGGGCATCAATGCTTATCAGTCACGTAAAAATTTACAATTGCAATTGTTCGTTTCGAGGCGCACCCTACCTGACGGATCTACGATCACCACGGATCTAAAGCGTCGAAAAGTTTAGGTAATTGCTTTTTACAGTGAAAATAATGGTAATTAAAAAAAAAAACATAGGACCTGCTTTATAGATAGTACAGTTATTATGCAAAGTTTAAGTATTTTTTTAACACCAGCGGTTTATAGTTCTGTTTAGAAGTAACTTTGGATTTTTTTTCTAACGAGAAAATTTTATGTAATCTTGTTTTCGCCAAACATAGGACCTATCATCAATCCTCAACTTTAACATTATATTTATTACAAAATTAATGCTGCAGTATTTTCGGCATAACGGAGGATCATGCTAAGTAATTTGAGGTCGCTCTTAACTGTCACATAAGAAGATAGAGCTCGTCGTTATAAGACGTGCAAGTGGCATTCAATCTACGGTGATAAATCCATAAACTGGTCTACTATGCAATAGTTACTTTTTATCAACAAAAAACGATTGGTCAATCACTACTACAAAAAAAATAACCATTCATTTACAACCCGTTGGAATGGAACATAATCTAAAACCGACAAAAACACGAAAGCACCAATTACAATAATTAATAATTAACTGAATCGGAATTCGGTAAAAATTGTGGAGGTTTTCAATTGAATGGTTCGTATCGATTCGACTAATCAATTGGGATCCGTGAGCCCAAGACAAGGTCAGTGTTAGCGATACTTTAGTGTATTCAGGCCATCAGACACGAAAATACTGTGACTTACTGTCACATTTGTTTAGTCTGACTCTCAATCAATAGGTAAGGATTCTCATACATACATCGCGCTAGTATGCGGTTAAGGGGCACAAAGTGTTTAGAACACCCTCAATTTGTCAGATAAGTCCACTGCAGAAAAAAATATCGGTAAATCTATACTAATATTACTAATATATTACTTATTACTAATTACTAATATTACTAATACTTGTTTGTTAGTTTGTTTGTTTGTTTGAACGCGTTAATCTCAGGAACTACTGGTTAGCTATAGTAGCTATAGTTTGAGTTGAAATTTTATCCTTTTGGAAAACTCTAATAACACTGTTCGACCCGGGGAGTCGACCCAAAATCCAAAGCTAAGCAAAGGATGGTTTTTATAGGAAAACGAAATAAATGAATAATAGTCTCGCATCTCCATCCTTTAACTACATCTATTTGGTCAGCGCCATCTTTCATAGGTCCTGTCATGAACAAGATCATTGCCTTAAATAATGGTATATGGATGAGTAAATAATATAAGTACCTTTTTAGGTAATAAACCTACCTACCTAACCTTACCTATCTTTACCTACCTTACCTACCTTACCTACCTTACCAAGTACCTTACCTACCTTTTTTTTTTTGGTACCTTTTTAAGTCTGACAATCAGTAATTACCAAGGGGTATCGTATTGCCCAGTTACTGGGTTGTGGAGGTCAGATAAGCAGTCGCTCCATGTAAAATACTGGTATTCAGCTGCATCCGGTTAGACTGGAAGCTGACCCCAACATAGTTGGGAAAAGGCTAGTCAGATTGATTGACCTTTTTAGGTAATAAAATACAGGGTGTAAAAAGACCCATCACACATAGCTGTTAACTACGCATTCTGTACACACGGCAACACATCAAGCTATACAATTCCAGTATAAGCTGACCTCGCATTGTACAGAAATCCTATACGATGCGAGATCAGCATAAACTGGAAATGTATAGCTTGATGTGTAGCCGTGTGTACATCAAATTAAGTAACATAGCACAAAAATAATTGCTGGGAAACTACTTTTATTTTTGGTGTGAACTTTGACCTGCAATATCTCCGTAACCAAAAGGTTCCCAGGTCTGGTCCGGAACAAAAAAATGATCACAATGACGGGAATAACAAGTGGCTTTCGGCTTCGTCAAGTGTATTTTTACACCCGTTAAAAAATGTAAAAATACAAAAAGCTTTATTGGGAAAAGGGCAGACAAGGTGATGATAGACAGTAAGCTTACATTAAACACAATATTAAGTTCACACAATGTTTTGGTGTGACCGTTGACCCCAATAACTAAGAAGGGCTTGGGAGTTAAGAGTGCCATTGAGCAGAAATAAATATGTCGGTTTACAAGGCTAGTTTAGTATAGTGGAATGGTTGTGTTTGTGTTTGTGTGTGAGGGTGAAAGTTGGAAAGAGGGATTATTTTTGCTAGCACTTTGGCTTGTCCGAAAATTTTAGAGAAAAGATTCAGCTTTGGTTTATGTTAGTTCGAAAACCCATTTCTTTAGTACACTTTTTAGGCGAGCGAACGAATAAATGTGATATCCCTAACAAATGCTGATTTCCAGATAAACAGTATGTTTTATTATTAGAACAAAAGTCCATGTCTATTTGTGATGCCAGTTACCCAAACTAAGAGTAAAAGGTTAGACCATAATTTGACAGAAACCTGATAGGTCAGTAACATTTTTAGGTATATAGAATTGGTAACTCATATAGAAATTCTATCACTATTGACTTTGGTTTGCTTTATGATTTTCCTGTAACTAGCTTTTAGTAACACAATGACAAACAGTTACTGTTATACGCCACAACGTATAGTTATTTCAAATAACATTAGGATCATATTACAAGGCCACTAACATAACATGAACATATCGTTAACCCAAAATATTGGAAGGAATGAATAGAATCAGTGGCTATGTTATGATATGGTTTTCGGCAAATACAAGCCAATTAGATTAGTTCTGTTTTCCTGCGCAAAACTCATTGGATTGTCGAAAAAGTCATATTATGTTATCTAATAAAAACATACTGGCTGATTTGGTAGGTACACATTCATACATAAACTAACGACTTCTTCCCATGGGGGTAGACAGAAAAAACAGAACGCCTTTTCTTCCTATTTTGTTTTCGTTTTTATTGATTTGGTAATATTTCGGTAATTAGCCACTAGTTGTAGCAGTTGTCGGAGTTACCGACATAGTTTGCAGAGTAAGGAAACTGAAGTGGCAGTGGACTGGCCATATTTGTCGAAGGACCGATGGCTGGTGGAGCAGACGAGTCCTAGAGTGGAGACCGCAAGCGTAATGACCGTGGGACGCCCCCAGTTAGATGGACCGGCGACCTTAAGAAAGTGACTGAGACAGACTGGATGCGGAAGGCGGAGGACAGTGTGTTGCGACGCAGCTTGGGAGAGGCCTAAGTCCAGCGGTGGACTGCAATAGGTTGAGTTGATTGATTTGTAGCGGGCCAAGGGAAAGGCCGTGATCAGCAATGGAGGGTTCATTTTTTTAGATGAAGTGACCTGATGCTCTTTTCCGAAATAGTAGTAGACCTGGAAATGCGGAAAGAGAAAAGGGACGCATTCGCGCCAGTAGGATATAACACGTAATATAATAATTTTATTTATTTATTGATTTATGGATAGTTTTATACTCCTAAAGTTACAAAACATAAATCAAGAAGGTTCAGTCAGTTTGCATTCCTAAGTAATCGTTATTTTTGAGAATACAATCATAGTCATCTAAAGTTTCTGATTCATAGGACAACTGTTGAACAGTTCATCAAAGTAACTGACTCTAATGATAGTAACTCGGTGACGTAGTCGAAACTGTTGATGCGACAAGTTTTAAGTGACAAACTTAAAGGTCAAGTTCGAGATCTTAGATCAAAACTAAAACATAACATAAACCTGAATATCTCTGAGGGATGGAATCCGGAATGAGGTAATCCGGCAGAGAACCAAAGTTGTCGACATAGCTCACAGAATAAGCAAGCTGAAGTCGCAATGGGCCGGCCATATTAGGCGTATAACGTATAAACGAAGACCGTTGGGGTACACGTGTTCTTCAGTGGAGACCGCGAATCGGCAAACGATTGGTAGGACGCCTTCAGGCTAGTTAGAGCGACGATCTTCGCAGGGTAGCAACTGGATGAGAGTTGCCGAGAAGCTGAATTTCGTGCAATTGGAGAGGCCCATCTCCAGCAGTGCTATAGGCTGATGATGATGATGATAACATAAACATAACATCACGCCTGTATATCCTCGAAGGGTTGGGCAGAGGTGTATCTATTAGTCCACCCACATTTCGATAGTTATGTTTAAGTTCCATGTAATAGGGGGTGAGCCTATTCCCAGCAACCGGGCACAAATCCAGACTCCGCGCTGCTACTAATGCGTGTGCGATGAATACGACGTGACGCGACGCTGCGAACGCGATGAACGAGATCAATTCAACGGCAACGGCCTGCTTGCGGCCTATATGGTAGTCTGCGGCGAGATGCGACATAATGCGTACTTGTTTTGAGGGCGACCAGCTGGCGTAGCATGGCGCTTTCTATCTCTACGAAGAATAGACATAGCTTTTTCTATACAAAGTGACAGTTCGTTTCTTCATTTTGACATCCACCGTAGAAATCTTTCTACAATCTGTCATTTTGTCTTTCATTTCTAAAGATTTTTGTATTTTGGAAGAAAGTTTTCTATCCTTACTGTCAAAATCACACTGACAACCGATAAATCCTATGATAAAACAAAGAATTCTAAGTCGAATTATGTAAAAGAGTGAATTTCGTGAAAAGTGCAGTTGACTCTTTCTACTTTGCTGCCGTCTCGTACTGTCTACTGTCTACAGGAAACGTCATTTTTGTCTACTCTTCCGTCGACAAAACGTTGCTCGTGCTACGCCTGCAGACGCGACACCACGAACTGAGGAATAGTTGATTCAGAAGCGTTGATAGCCGCAGTCCGTGAGCAAAGATTGTTGACCAAAATCACGTAGGACGTTTGTCGCGTATAGCATCGCGACGCATTGCATCGTGTCATGTCGCGTCGCGTCGCGTCGTATTCGTCGCTCACCCAGGATACCCACGCCCGCGCCCGCGCGCTTCAGTCGCCCGGCAGGCGTGGATTCGGCTCATTCTCAGAAAATACTTGCGTTAAGCCTTTTTCAGTTAGCAACAGTTATCATAAATAAAATTAATATAATCTATACAGAATCAGAGATCTTTAATAGCAGTCATAAACCCAAAAACTTTGGGGTGGAGGACATTCGACGACCTGGCTTCGTGCCAAAATATACGACCAAAGTGTCGCCCTCTTAAGATATTATGTTTTAAAAAGGTCGTCTGGCTTAAATCTGTTCGGTGGTCTAGATAATGAAAGAGGAACATGAGTACCTATGAAATTAGACTTTATCATTATAACTAAACAAGGCGAATGCGAGGCGCACTCCGCATTTTAGTTATGAAGCTACAAGTACGCTAGTAGCTACAAGTAATTCAGTGGGTGTAACATATTTAGAAGATATAAGAGTTACGCTATAGAAAGAGGAAACTTCTAGGATAGTATGTCTGTAGGTAATTATCGCTGTGCGACCTGAATTGCACTTTATTGTGTCATAGCAAGAGTCGCTATTTTTTTAAATGATATTGTGATCTTTTGTACTTGTATTCTGTGGTTAGAATAAATTGCCCTAATTATACAGATAGACAGGGAACGAAATCTTTGCGCTACGCGCCGGCAATGTCTAGAGACTGCAGTACCTACTAATAAAATTCGTGACCCAGGAAGTGCATTGAGCGCACAATTTAGTCATGGATGCCATTCAAAGCCGTCAGATTCTTAACGTCATTGTGTCGTCAAGTCGCAGTGTTTGGTTTATAAGGAAAGTGTTGACAATATTTAAATGACAAGATTTAATAAATACAGGGTGTTAGGGTGAAC
The DNA here is from genome assembly GCA_947363905.1 of Lithophane semibrunnea. Classification (NCBI taxonomy): domain Eukaryota; kingdom Metazoa; phylum Arthropoda; class Insecta; order Lepidoptera; family Noctuidae; genus Lithophane; species Lithophane semibrunnea. The sequence goes on from OX376194.1 coordinate 16,206,599, forward strand.
ACCGTTATCCTTGCAACCAGTGGTTTGGTTTCATTTATAGAACGTAAAATCAATAAAATTACAACTTTTTTTTTCTTTTTTTTAAACCTACATTTGACCACAAGAGACGTAAGTTCGTTGCCCTATGCGCTAGGGCAATGAACTTGCGTCTCAACACGGGCGGGGGGTGCGGGATGTGACCTGACCGGCCGCGAGCGCGACCTCTCCCTCAGTCAGTCAGCTGTTCCGCTAGAGAGCACGGTATCGAATATAAACTTTTTAAAATCTTTTAATGAAAATAACGTTTTTTTGTTTGTTGCGTTCGGTCATTTATTTTTATATCTAAGTCAACTACCCATGGTTTGAATGACAAGAGTGTTTACCCTTACAGCCTGTATAATATTTTACCTACTATGCTACTACTTACTTCTATACTAAATAAAAAATTAACAGCCATCATCATAAGATCATGCTTGTATTCTCTGAAGGGTTAAATGTTTGGGTTTGAGGTTTGCCTGCTTAACCCTTCGAAATCTGGGTGTATAGTACACTCACATTTCGCCAGGTATGTTTAAGTCCCATGTAATAGGAACCTATTGCCATCAACCGGGGATAAATCCAGACTCCGGGCTGCTACTAAAAAATTCCTTCCCATAGACAAAATTAATTTAAGGATTGGTTGACATCGTCGGCCATAAGGTAAAAATAGCTCAAGATTGATATTTTATTTTGTTTCTATTCACGTACTTTCTTACAATATGTTGGCTATAAAATCAAGAGTTTTAATTATAAACCAACATAATTATCATAAACAAATCTACAGCCAGTGAGAAAGCTGGAAATGAACTAGATAAAAATAAAGATTCTTAACCCCTTTAACTCGCCGAGTGGCAACACTTGAACGCGACAAAGGTTAAGGGGTAGTCTGCGCTAGCTGTCTACCTGAGGAATTCATTCATCAAAAGTTCGGACTGACTGATGGGCAGTTGTAACTACTTGATTCACAGCTACTGAAATATTCAGATGAAATCCTCTACATTTTTTTTACCCCTGAAAGATTCTTGAGTAAAAATGATCGCAATAAAAATATAAAAAATTGTCGAGCGCGCGAAAACTGCTTATATTATGAAGTATCAACCGCCATTCGCAGTAGTTTTCGCGAGATTGACAAGTTAATTTTGCGAACATTTTTGTTCGAGAAACTGGCCGTAAGACCTGTATGAGCATTTAAAAGACTGTTGCAATTGAGAAAATTACCAACATTATTTTAAATAGTTCGTAATAAGCAAGCACGGATGTTTGTTCCTTTTCTGTTTGAAAATTTTAATTTACTTTACAGTAGTATAAGTACCAAAAATTTCGCCAGTTATGTTTAAGTCCCATGTAACAGGGGGCAAGACTATTGCCATCAACCTGGTACAAATCCAGACTCCGGGCTGCTACTGAGAAGGAAAAACCCAATAACACTTTGCCCGACCCGGGAATCGAACCCAAGACCTCCATGTTCAGCAGCTCTTGGGATTTTTTTAATTTACTTAATCATTTTCACATCTAGAGATTTATTATAATTATAATCTCTACGCATTTTCAACTATTGTTTGTAGTACGGTAGTCTTTCTTTACCCAACTAACTTAATACACCAAAAAAGTGTATACAGGGTTATTGGTAAAACACCAATAACCTCTTAAGGAGTCATTGTACTCATCATTATGAACAACTTTTACTATGGGAACAAATATGAAATTGCGAAAAAAAAAACTGTTCCGTACATTAATGTTCGCATAACTCGTCAAAATGTATGGAATAGCTGTTTTTTTTTCGCAATTTCATATTTGTACCCTACCAATAACCCTGTATAATTTCGAATTAACGATTAACCCCACTCTACCCAATTACATTTCAGGAGCTATTTGCACGATTTGGACCATTAATCGATAACAGGTTACTAATCGGGTTGGTAGCCGCCAAACGTATCCGGTGTGAGATAACGTAATATCCGCCGGCTATCCGTCACTTCCGGTAAGCAAACACCCTGTAAAAGACCAGTTATTCGGTGGAATATTTGGAGTGTGATTGTGACTGGATTTATACGAAACCATTTTTTGTAAGTAACGAATATTAATGTGAAATAAACGAGTGTCCATGTTTAGCTGTAGGTATAGCTATTATACCATATCAAATAAAATCAAGTGGCGAAACTTCACAGGCATCATGGGTGAAGATAAAACAAAAAAGCTAATTATATAAACATTTTTTTTATAAAGAAATAATAACTTTTATTTGGACACAGTTTCGTGATACACAAAATACAATTAAGTAACAAAATAATAATTGAAAAATAATGTTCCTCACGGCTGCGCCAAAAAGGTTCATTTCAGCATTAATACCAGGCAGATACTGTTTGAACCTGGTTTTCTAATGAACCTTTAGGGACAAGAGACGGGAACGGACGGGGTAGGGACGGTTTTTCATGAAACTGCTCCCTTCGTATCGGAGACAGCATTGGAAAGCCCCCCACAAGGTAGACCGATGATCTTGTAAAAACCGCTGGCATTCGCTGGATACGGGAAGCATAGAACCGGTAGAAGTGGAGGTGCTTAGGAGAGGCCTATGTCCAGCAGTGGACGTCTTTCGGCTGAAATGATTATGATGATACTCCCCGCGACTGTTGACCCCGTAATTAGCTTTAGTTACTCGAAATATGAGATAAGGTTATTTTTAATGGTTTTATAATTTTAAGATATTGATAATTATCCATTACGTCTCTGAAGTTTCACCAGGTAATTTAATTTAACCCTATATGAGAAGAAAAGCAAGGTAGATGGAAAAGACTTCGCGGCCGGTCACCGAACCGCTGATCAGACCATGTAACCGCCCTCACTGGACTCTCTGTTACGAACGTTCTGAGAGAAGCGGAGAACCAAACAAAATGGGAGAACATCATACATATATGTAAAGCCACAAAAGCTTTTCAGGGACACGGCCTTCAGTAATGAAGAACGCTACAAACATGAAGAGAAAAAGGGAGTTTTCTAGTTTCAAATAAATATAGTAATCGTCCGACCAGCATCCGGGGTATGCTAATCAGGTCCGATATGTCAAAATCAAAGTATTTATTAGAATTAAAGTAAGTATAGGCACTTTTGAACTGTCAAGGAGTCAGAAATACGAAGCTAATAGCCCACTCTAAAGCGTTCTACTCCATGAACACTCTTTTAAATCAAATGGTAGGTATATAACCTCGAAATTTAGTACATCATTAATAAATTCTATGGTAGAATAAAGTTCTACCGAATAGAGATGACAAATTGTTAAAGACCTTTCCAAGGGGCACGACAAAATATTATGTAAATGGAACTCGCGAAAATATGCACAATTCTGTTACGCTTGTTTCATGACTATAAATCCTTTTACGAAGGGTCGGGTTCTGAAATTTAATATAAGTCAAAAACCGGTTTCAGATAGCATTGGAATTTTCATAGAATCTTCAATACAGTCTGCAAATATCATACGTACTTATAAATATCTTAAACATACATATATCATACATATATCTTAAACACACATCAGTAAACTTCAATGATGATAATATTATTAATAGAAGACTGAATAAAAAGAAATTCAATACGAATAAAAAATATTGAATACGTTTTTCCCAGTTCGAGAACCCTACAAGTACATATTCGTGGACTGTAATTAGATTTTCATTCGTGCAAATGTTATTAAAATAAAGTTTACAGAGCTGTTTTCAGCGTATAGTTTTAAGTTATGAAATGGGAAAAAATATCTCGAATTGTAATGGGCCAGAGATAATGGAAACCGTTTTTCACTCCTTTTCAGTTTTTTTTCTTTGGAATTTTCCCATTCATGTTCCCATTCATGCTCATTTAGTATTCTTACAATTGTTGAGTTTCTATGTTTGTAAACGCACCCACGATACAGGAAGAAATTCTTAGTGTGGGGCAATGTTTTAAAAAAAAAAAAAAAAAAAAAAAAAAAAAATTTGTTCACTCTTATGTAGGTACTTCAGAAGCCTGATCAAGACAGATTCGCATATTGCCTTTTCTTATTTTGTACGTGGTGGTACTTTTATTTTTTTCCCTTATAAATAATCTATCTATAATATTATAAAAAAATATTTCACTCCTTTTTGGGCAGTCGTGTAATAAAGTCGCTTCTCGTGTCTGTCTGGGTGACTGCGTTGCTTTTCGAAACTACGTAAAGGATTTTAATGCGGCAACATCATTTACAAACATTATGGTGCATGTTTGTAAATGATGGTGCCGCATTAAAATCCGTACATTCCGTCCGTACAATACAAAAATAAAGCTATATTCAGAAATAGTACATTTTTCCCTTCATGTTTTATTATTATTACAAGCGATTAATTTAATTAGATGAATTTTTATTATTACTACAAAATATACTGAAAACAGTATTTTTCAAAATCGTAAAACAGCTCAGGGAATTGCCGTACAGGTTTCACCCAATAGTGAAACGTGAAGATAATAACATGTTCTAAAGGGATATATCATTTTTTTTTATTTGGCCGGCACTTTCTTATTTTAGCCCAAAATGAATGATCTCCTTCAAATTTATGTTAGTTTTATATTAAACTAACATATCTATTATTAATAAAATCTCGATGTATTATCAATTCGTAAAAACCGTGCGAAGTGGGCGCGGGTCGCTGAGGCCAAAATTCATCAAGACATCATTATGAACAATCGAACTTGCGCCGGTCGGTCTAACCGAATAATTATGTGCTCATACACGAAATCCCATCAGGGAGTTGTCGCTCCGCACATCATAGAAGCGTAGATCTTGAGGCCGTAACAACCACACACGGCACGGGTTTTGATGAAGTCAGACCATATAGGTACATTATACAGGGTCAACTGAACTCCGCAGACGTGATGGGAAAATTCTAAACTCTAAATTAACTACACTAGTAACTACACTGTAAAGTCTGCTTTTAATCTGGTAGACTAATTTGACAGGTGCAAATGTCAATCTCCAAATTTGAGAAAAGAAACAACAGTCACTTGTTTGAAATTGGTCGACGAGATTAAAAAGCAGACTTTAGTTATTTTTAATTATGTGATTAGCAAATGCTTTTTTTGCTGTTTTATTCTCTTTGGATATCAATATTATCACTTCTGCGGAGTTTTTTACCAAATATTTGAGCTTATTAACGTAGGTATCTTTAAGAAGACATTATAAAGATTTAGGCCCCTCGCCCACGGCGACTTTTTGTAGCGTCGCGCGTTTTGTAAATACGCTTCTTTCATTGCGTTATTTACCAACATAATATTTTGTTGAACAGACGAATGTAAATAACGCAGTGAAAGAAGCGCGTCTACAAAATGCATCGCTACAAAAAGTCGCCGTAGGCGAGGGGCCTTACTTTTACTAACTTAAAAAGACGTCATTTATATGTCCTCTAAACATGACGCTATAAATTTTAAAACTATAGCAACTTTGAACTCGACAGTCACTACACTAAAACCATTAATTTAAGCATTCATTAGTGATAAACATATCTACCTAACTTTAAACGCCGAAGGCGGTACAAGGCAGTCCTTGGTACAGGATTTTGACATAAAATACATACCTACCAATATTAATAGTCTGAAGTTTGAACGTGCGCCCGAGAAACTTGGCCGATCAGAAAACGTAGATATTGAAGAACGATTCGGCAAAACATCGTGTTGAACGTAAGAGCAGAATATAAAAATCCTATTAATACTAATACGATAAAGTTTGTATGTTTGTTACTCAATCACGCAAGAACGGCTGAATGAATTTTAATGAAATGGTACACAGATAGTATATAACCTGGATTAACACATAGGATACTTTTTATCCCGGTAATAAGTTCCCGTAGGATAAAATCCGACCTCAACGCGAGGGAAGCCGTGTGCAAAATAAAGCTAGTGCAAAATAAAGGAAAGTCTAGAATGTAGGAAATATGTCTCTTTTACTGGCTATTTCAATAACTGAATAGAACGAATGCTAAAGAATTCTAGAAATTCCAGTAACTGTGTTCGACCGTGATGTCTGTATAGCTAAATGTTTATTTGATTCTTTCTCAGAGAAACCCATTTGTACTAGAACTAGATAATCAGTACTGACAGTCTGTTTATACAAAAAAAACAGTTGATTGAATAATGAAAAGCATTTGAACAATTTCAGTAACTGAAAGTCATCAATAACCTAACCAACCGTTTTCCGAATATATTGGAGTCTACTTTGAATCTAAATCGAGATGCGGCTGCATATATCAAGGCACGGTTCAATGCGCTGGCTAGTTCCGGCATATTAAAGAGAACGAATGCCAGCTGACCGAATATATCGTACCTCGTTCTAATGGAAGCAGAGTACGTAGAAGACAAATTTAAGCATTAAGTCCGTGATGCGATAGGTGGAACGTATCATAATTTATCGAGCCATTTAGAAGCTGAAGCCGGAAAATTGAGTCTTTAACATTGCTCGAGTCTCTTCGAATAATTACTGTGATAAAAGGCGCTCGGAGGCGGAATAAATTACTCCCAGTGCACTTTTAAGCGATTCCATCAGCTGGAACTTTAGACAATTGGTTAAAAAACGATTGGACAGAAAGAGAGGGAGAAGTTTTGCATTCAAAATGCTTAATCTTTAATTATGAAGATGTAAAAGAAAGTTTTACAATGAGCAAGTTTTATCTTTGAAAGATTCGAAGCTGAAATCACAAAAAATAGTTAAGGCTGCGGTGGTGCAAAATTAATGTATCTATGTTTTGTTTATGTAATGCAGTAAAATAATCAATAATACATAGTGTATAATTATTGTAGCTCACAAACACCACATTAACTTGTCACATGGTTGACTTTTACAACTCACGTGCCATTGCTTTCATAAACACCATTAGCTACACTATTTGGTTCAGGATATCTTCAGAATCTATGTAGATATTATTCTAAAATTATTTCAATGAATTTGAATGATAATGAACATACATCATTGATGGTATATGATGTGAAAGAAACGAAGCCATTGCTTTTAAAATTAATAATGTGAATTGTATATGGCTATGGAATGTGAGCTAAATTGCAAAGAACTTTTTATCATAAAATTCAATAGTAAAAGTTACGAAAGCAGTTGCTTCAATACTTTTAAGCAAAAACAAAAAAACGTTCTGAAATCAACGAACTTTAGAATGAATCCAGATTGAAAGTAAGTGTTATTTAATATTCAATAATAACAGACCATCAAAACGCAATTTGAAGGAAGAAAAGAAAATAATAGTAAAGATAAACAAATCACTAATGGAGGATACACAGAAAACGTTTTCCTCGAAATATAATATCACAATCAAGAAGATTGACATTATTCCAAGAGAAATAATAAACAAAACAGCAACGAGAGAGGAGTTTTCTTTAATCAACAAAGTTTTGGAACTTTAATGAATTTTGATTAAGAAGATCTTGAGATGTTGTTGAACTAGCTAAGGATTTAGTTAAATATTAACTGACTCAGTCCTACCAGTTGATAAGATAAATTGTGCACTCATATTAAATGAAGTTTGATTAAGTTTTGTTGTAACTATCATGATTGGGTTCAGGTAAGATGAATAAGTTTGTTATCATCTCGGATAGAACCTGGATGAGGATGGACAGGAACGTGGGTATTGGCAAAGAGAGGCCTATGCCCAGCAGTGGGTGAAGTCCAGCTGTGGATGATGAAGATGAAATAACTATTATTGTTATTTGTTCGGTTCTTGAGTTTATTATTGGGTGGATGGAATAGGAAAACCTTCGACGTTTAATTGACACATCAATATGATTATCATATACTAGCGACCCGCTCCGGTTTTTACGACTTGACAAAACATCAAGATTTCTTAGTTATATGTAACTTTCATAGTAACGTATCAAATCAAATCAAATCAAAATATTTTATTTCACATAAGCCTACATGGGCACTTATGAAACGTCAGAAGCTAGGTGCATGGTTCCAATTGGTCGTTTCCTATGAAGAAGAGCCGGCAAGAAACTCCATGGTTACTCTTTTAAAATATAATTGGCTTTTACAATATTTTTCGAATTACAGTGTTAATAGTTATGGGGGTAATAAACACATAAACCTTCCGAAATAAATTCTCTAAACGATGGTGAAAACCTCATCAAAATCTGTTGCGTGATTAAGAAGAACAACTCGGAAATACAGACAAACACGAAAATTGACTTAATTTTATGATGTATAAAGATCTAAATCTATTTACTACATTGCAGTGTTTTCAGAAAAATACACTTGTAGGCTAAGTTATGTATGAGCTGTACTAATATTTGCTGATTGGAAGACGTGTCTCCGACTGAGAGACCATTTCATTGACAGGTTATTAGAGATTGAAAAATAGGAATTACATAGAACATTAAAATAAAAGTAAGTTGGTAGTAAAAGTTTATGAATGAAGCACAAGACGCATAGCGGCTAAAATGACAAAGGAACTGCAATTACGATTTTCTAGATAGTTGTCCCCGTTCTACGAACTTTGATCATTACATCATATTCATAACACATTTGTCGAAGTCAGTTGATCCCATCTTCATAATAACCTTACTTACAGTTTCATAACTAAGTCTTGTCCTGCAACTTGTCCGTACTATCGACACAAACGAACTTTTCTATACCTGACCTCGGCGCGAATCAGATTCTCTTATCTGCCGTGTTTTCTAAAGAAAGTTCCGCTCGCTTTCTATGTGATCCGCATCTTAATGAAAACGCCCTGTAACGTTCGTAAAAGGTATTGATTTTGTACAAATTGTGTTTAACATCATGAAAATAATATAATATTCATTATCTGCCTAGCCTTTTCCCATCTATGTTGGGGTCGGCTTCCAGTCTAACAGGATGCAGCTGAATACCAGTGTTTTATATGGAGCGACTGCCTATCTGACCTCCACAACCCAGTAACTGGGTAATACGAAACCCCTTGGTAAGACTGGTTGTCATCCTTTCGAGCTTCTGACTACCCGTAACGACTGTCAAAGATCCACAAATGACAGCCGGGACCAACGGCTTAACGTGCTTTCCGAGGCACGGAGGAGTCTCGGTATGTAAAGATCACCACAAAGGTCACCCATCCACGTACCAACCCCGGTAAGCGTGGCTTAATATTATGTCCCACAAATATAAATATTTTTACTTTGGTGCAAAAACGGTTGATTAAAAAAACTCTCCGAGTTTACATTCACTGAAAAAATATAAAGCCGCATATTGATTAAAATATGACCAAACATCACGTTATCTAAATAAAGTACTGAAAATTCAACCACACATGTAACAATAAAAATAACTCGTCAATGAAACATTTTTATTTCGCTCAGTACTTTCAAAATAAGCAATAAAAATAAAATAGTACATGCGTACCTACTCCAACCAGCTCACTACATGTAATATTTAAATATAGTGAATCAAAAAACAGGTCGAAAACTACGTGCCAAGAATTCAGTAGCTCAAAAAACCTTGACGTTTATATTGTAAAAACTCTAAAGTCTTTTTTCAGCTGGTCCTTCAAAGCAGGATTGGTTGGAAAACGTGACTGGAGTCCGCATGACTGACTAACAATAGATACATTTTCCTATAATGGTGTCCCGGAACACTTTACGATAAATTTTTGAGTGGCTTTGTGGATAATAACTGCAAAGGGAGGGTGAATGTGGGCTGAATTGCAATTTGGGTAAGAATGGGGTGTTTCAATTTGACGTACAGAAATAACGATTACCAAGGGTAACTGTAATGTGCGTCCAAAATATATGTTTTTATGAATTTTCGGCATGAAAAAGTGTTTCTCTTTCGGGAAGTGTAGTTTTACTACCGTATTCAAGTTATTTCTACGAAAATTCCTCGACTTCACATAAATCGAGAGCGGTTCTCTATTGGACTTGACGCATTTTCGACGCCATTCCGATAATAGAGGTGAACAAAACCAAAGTCATCTCCAAGGTCCCTACGATGAGAGATTTCTTATATTATTTTCATTTTCAGTACATCTCAAATTACTAGTCGTCATAATGTTATCAGTGTTATTACTAAAGCAACATTTATTATTATGCCACTCGTGGGTTGCATCTGAAAATCAGCGTCAGGTGGTACACTTTGTGTTGCCATCTAACATTATGCTGAGCTGAGGCTATTTTGAAATTCTAATGATTGTTTTCTGTTTTTATAGTTTTAAGGTGTATTTTTCTGTTACAATGCCAATAAACGCAATTTTCTTTCTTTCAACAGCAATGTCCTAGGCTAACCTAAGAAAACTGTACTCTAACTATAAACTACGCAGTAAGTTCCTTTATCAGTCCCTCAGGGCAAAAATAGGTTACACCAGTTCTCCAAGGCGATGGCCCGATACTGTCAATACTTGAACACTATTGTAATCATTCAACTCAAGATACAATAGTCCGACGCTTCAGTACTTATCTCCCTTGAGACGAACTTGAATGGAGCAAAGTGTCGGATACAGTAGATAATAAAAAAAGACAGTAAAGAATTCTTTTTGGCCTTTGTTCTTTCCTGAAGATGAGTCTTCATTCAAAAACAATGCTGGTATAATAAAAGAGATGTATATTTTTCGAGGCAAAAATATTGTAAGACAACAATGACGACGATTTTAGGATAGAATTACAAAATGTGTTGACAAATATTTGCGAGACAAGATTGTTTATCTATTAACACAACGATGTCAATTTTCAAAGAAGGCCATGCCATGCATCGATGCTTAATGCCCCGTGCAAGTTTTAAGATACTTAGATCTAATGGCACTTCTCGGCAACAACAAACCTCGGCAACAAGCTGTAAATGTACAGTTACTTTGAACTGTAATCTTTAGAATCCTAACTATAGTATACAATATTATAAATGTGATAGTGATTTCTTTTTGTTTGTTACGCTTTCACGGTAAAACAGCTATTGGCACATGGGTAGACAATGGTCGACCCATGTGCCAATGCAAATCCATTTAGCCTGTTAACCGTTTACCTGGAATAGGAATAGGACATTTTTATCCCCATATTCCCATCGCATCGAGACTTACGTGGGTGAAACCGCGGAACGCAGCTAGTTAATTATAAGTAGAGAAATGAGATTTCCAGCTGAGATATTACTGCAGTGCGGGTAAGAAGTAGTGCTCCCTCACTTGGGAATGAATCTTCGCTTTCAACTGTGGCAGGCAAAATATTTTATGCGAGTAAAAACAAGCAGAAAACACTTGAAGCGTTTATTGCAATCAAAAATTCAAATTCCACAATAAACGAATTTGGTAACCTTTATAAAAAACAAATGAATATAAAGTTCAAAAAGAACAATCAAACAAGTCCACATCAATTGAGTTTTCGGACACAATCATCGTGCAATTCTCTGAAATTGGTTAATTTTCTGTTATAAAATATGAATTGTATAAATTATTAATTTTATTCAAATGTATTCGATGAGCTGTTGAATCCTGACTTAATTAATTCACCTGGGGCATTACTTAACTAAAGGTGACATTTGGAATAATTTAATTAAATTCTGAAATAGTTTTCGATACCGTCGAGATTACAAATTAATGTAGGTATTTTGGTCGATTTGGAGTCAAGAAAAATGATTTTGTAACGATTCAATACGAATAAATACTAAAGTTTAATGTAAAAATAAACAAACAAAACAAGTAACACGACCCAATAACACCCAATTTCAAAGTTATTCAACACAACAAAAACAAGGATTTTGTTGTTTTCGAATAAAGGAAAAATAACAACATTGACGGAAAAGCTAATTTCTGAGAATTTACAAAGAAGGATATTACTAAGGTCATTTTCACATAAATCCACCATCTGGTTTCAATATAGCAAAGATCTCAACACAAAATGTAAATCATATTTTCTTAGAAAGAAACCTTCGTCACAATTTTTCTTTCTTTACATTCAGATAAAAATAAATCTTTAAAGGGAAAAACATCATATACAAGGGTAGGTATACCTACATGATTTTTAAATAAGCTGTCGCAATGTAAGCTGGCTGTTCTCCCTGAGAAACCATTTCGTTAGCAAATATTTACATACCCAGTCCAATACATTTCAATGTATTATGTTACTTACGTACATACATTTCAATGTATTATGTTACTTTGAACTCGAATTGTTATAGGAAAAGGAAGTAATTATCACGCTTTTGAAAAAAGGTGGAATAATGAATTCAGAGAAAACTTTGTTGAAATGGCTAATTCCCTTCTTACATTGTAAGCATTTCATTGTTAAAGTTTTTGGGAAGAAGGACATCCTATTCTTCTTTTGAAGAAGAAGTTAGTTTACAGTCGCGACAATCTAAGAAGTCCGTTTTGACGTTTCGTTCTCGTACATGTAATAAAAACGTTATGCCTTGAAAATCAGTTTTATGCAATGTAGATAAGACGTCGATTACAAAATCTCTAGACATATCGATTGATCATACTATCAATCGATATGTCGAGAATCAGTTTACGCCAATCATTTTATAGCTGTCAAAATGGACTTCTTAGATTGTCGCGAGTCTAGGTTAAAATGAAACTATAATTTTAGCATCTTTTTCTTTTTCATAAAGTTAGTGACTAACCTGGTGTCAGAACTTTTATGGCGCTCATGGGCCTTTGACTTGGCTTCACATGCCGTCGAGAAATATCTCTCAGGCATCGGCTTTCCTCACGATATTTTCCTACACCATTTTTGAACCAATCAAGCAAGTGATAATTATACAATACGCCCATGAATTTGAAAAGTCAGAGGTACGTGCAATTAGGTTCGTACTCGAGACCTATGACGTGGCAGTCCGACGGTCACATCACTAGGCTATCATCATTATTCGTGACATCAGCACTATCATATACCCGTGACCGTTGGGGTAGACGTGTTCTAGAGTGGAGACCGCGAATCAGCATACGTAAGTTAGGACGCCCTCAGGCTAGGTGGAGCGACAATCTTCGCAGAGTGGCTGGTAGCAGCTGGATGAGAGTTGCCGAGAATCGACCTGAATGGCGTGCAATTGGAGAGCCCTATGTCCAGCAGTGGACTGCTATAGGTATATGATGATGATATAAATGGTTGCCTTAAATGGAGTGTCACATAGAAACTCCATAATTTCTGCACTGTGAACTGCTGTGTGTGTCATCACTCTTAGTCCAAAACCTTTCATTCAGTATCCCAATTATCCTCCCAACTTTAGTGCGAACTAAACCTTATTCATTCCGTCTAACTTTTACCGCCAAATCGCTCAACCGCAGCGCTAAATTGCACAAGTTTTGCTTTCGACATTTCTATTGCGGATATAAGGCGTGGCATTTGGTAATCCGTTTCCCTGACTCCCCCCCTTTCCTTCGACACTTTCTTGTCATGGATAAATGGGGCGCTTAAAGTCACATCTGTCGTTGAAACATGGATTTAAAGTTTTTCTGCATAGATTTTGCGGATTTTTTATTTATTTATAACATAACAAAACATCACGTCTTGTTTCCCCGAAGGGTTGGGCAGAAGTGCACCTATTATAGTACACCTACATTTTGCCAGTTATATTTAAGACCAATGGGGGCGAGTCTATTGCAATCAACCAGGCAACACTTAAAACTTTACAACATTTTTTTACTTTGTTTATGTAATACTTTAATTACACAAATGTACAAAGACGGACTTCATGCCATAGGCATTTGCTTCCAGTCAACCTTTGGGTGATGCAGAGACAAACAGTGGTAGGTGCAATTACGAAAAATTAAGGTTTTTTTTTTTTTTTAATTTTTTCTCTAAATAGTTTACGTGGTTGGGTGTAAAGTCAGTGAAATTAATTTGTAAAATTCAAGTAACGTATTTAGTTAAGTTTTCCGTATCTTCGTCACTACAGTAAATGTTTGACACGTACTGATGGCTTCGACACGGCAAATTAATTTCCCTGACTTTACAATAATGTGCAATACTATAAATCTGTACCTATTTATTAACCGTTATTTTCTTCTCATATTCGCTTAGAAAAAAGCCATTTACTTATCAAGCTCTAAACAGCTTACCATTCATTTTATTTATTACTCTCTCATAATGTTCCTTGTGTATGGAATCCACGAAGTTTTCCATTTTGTTCTATGAAAATAAAGGAATGAATTACCTGACGTTCTGACACGTCGTTGTACCGGCGGGGTTTCGAACATTGACGTCTAAAAAGACGTGAAATAACTCATAAACCCTCCGTGCGATCTCGCATGCATTGATTTTACAACGTCCGTAAAACTGGGTTCTTAACTACCCAATTGTGAACGAGGTAATGTACTGTAATATTCTTTAGTAAACTCGAGAAGCGAGTCTTTCATAGACAATGAAGAAACAGCCTTTATGCTCATAATATAGAGGGAAATTAATTCCAATTATTCATTGCGAATATAGGTCAAGTGGATGAAACAATAATAGGTTCATTTTGTGCAGCTCCGTCTGCCATTTAGTATGCGAAGCCTGCAGGGAAAAGAAATCTCGCACAAAAAAGAAAATTTAAAAGTTAAATTGCTCCATGTACAGTAAAAGTCAAGTGAGGTTAACTGCGCACTTAAAAGTGACTCCTTACCTCGTAGATAATGGACTTACGAGTTGTCATTATGTATTTAGAAACTACAGCGATGTACAACCACTTTGCTATAATTTTTATACCTTTTAGTTGCACATTTTCTCTGAATTTTGCTTTAGAAATTAAATACTTGGGTACCACTTTACCGAATGCGCAATACGTACTGCGACAAAACAAAGTTTCTTCAATGTCTTACAAAAGTGTAGGTACAGTTTCGATGTAGTAGAAAAATAATGTCGTAAGTTTACTTATGAATAACGTAATTTATACATAAACCTTACGCCTTTTCCCATGGGGGTAAGCAGAACCAACAGAACGCCGCATAAATTAATAGTACTCCCTAATTTACCCTATGCTTCCCTTTTTACCCCACAAAACAAACCCAACCAACATAAGTTCCTCGCCAACCCAAATAACTCCAACATTTTATTTTTCCCCGCGGAATTACCCCCGGCACTACATTATACCAAGCAATTAGGTATTAGGCGTATATTAAAAATCCGTACAATTTACTAGCATGGTGAGGCATTGTCGTTATTCTCTTAAACCGTGAACAATGCCCTGGTTTCATGGTATGGTTGGCAGCGTGCCAGGGAAAAACGCATAATGTAACACGTTGTGCTGTGAATGTATGGGGGTCGGTAGGGTGGGCGGCGACGCCGCGGTGCCGCCGATTTTGCAGAGGTTTTAATGTTTTATGTCAGTGTAAAATATTCGGAAGCATTAAATATTTGTTGCTGTTTACATTTTTAATTTATTGTGCAACGAAAATTTATTTAATAGATGGTTTTAAATATTAATTTTCATGTAGATTTTATTGCGCAGTAACAGTTAGACGCATTCTTCAAAACCAGAAGAAAAATTAGAAGATTTGATTGTGACTTAGGTATAGATATCCCAGTCGGATTTCGAAAACTTAAATTAGCATTTGCAAAATAGGTCCTAAGGTATAAAATTACAACAAGATTTTAAAGGCCCAAACATTTGTCTTGACTACCTACTAAGATTTTCCGTATATACAAATTACACAATTACATTATTATTGTTTTGTCAGTACTGTATTCTTTGACAGTTGTCTGAAATTACTATATCACGGAAAATTGACGTAGTGTGTCAATTTGTTTAACAATTAATTTTCCTGACCGTACTTGACACAACTTTTTCGATGCATACCTTTTGCTTCCTAGCTATTGTTATAACGTAGACATTAGGCGATCCTTTTACCCGATTGGACTTTCCACGATCTATGTAAATTGAAATTGTGAAACACTCATAAATCATAGCAGACCCGCACCAAATAATAAATCTGTATGTTTTCAAAAGCTGCTCGGGGATGTCACCGCTGAAGAGTTATTGTTTTGTTTTATTTTTTTATTTTACAGTCATTAAACTTTTCAATTCAGTAGTTTCATCGTCAATGGGTCGAGGTAATTAACAAAATTAAGCATTTTAATGATGTAATTAAGGGTAGGTTCCGAAATCCGGAAATGAAGTAAGATGGTATGATGCAATCTACTGAATCAGGTTATAAAAGGCTTGGCAGGGGTTCAAGACTATATTATATATAGAGGTCATTGACATTGCTAGGTTATAGTTAGGTAAATTAATCCCAAAAAGTTATATCATAAGTATTGTAAAAAGTGTTGTTCTATCTAAAAGTGTAAACTACACTTACTAAGTAGAAGATAACCTTTAACATCCTGAAATAGACCACTGACATAAAAAACTGTATAGCTGAAAAACGCCACACATTCCGCCGCAGAAAGCTTCATTTTAACACACATAATATACCTGGAGGGTATTAAAATTAGACACAGAAACTCACCGTGTCATTCCGACGCACAAAGGGCTGTTTTTCACTGAGCTATCCAGGCTTGTGCCAAGCAGTATTGAATCTTATTCCCCTCTGCCACATGTGTCAAAATCGCCCGCACTTTTGCTCGAAACACTTGTCAAGGACGCGTCACTTGCAATTTTTTGGTAATTGCATTTTAGGTTCAATATTGATGAGCAATGGGGGAGTGCAATGCGGAATATTTAAGGGGGGACGTGGAAGCGGGTGCGGCCACTACCGTACGGCCGCGAACTACCCTGCTCGACTGAAATAGGGATGGGCCAGAGACGTTTTTCGGTAAAATATCGGTAGTAAAATTATCGGTAAGTTATTGGCGGTAATTTTTGTTTATGGCATTGGTTTCAGCGAGGTTCAAATAGTCATTTTGTTGTTGTTCATGGAACACATTAGAGAAGGCCTTGTGGACACTATGAAACAGTTTCCAAAATTAACTAAAAACTGATTTTACCACTGCACAAATATTCGTCGTTCTTAAAGAACTTATTGTCTTATTATATTAATGAAGATTATTAATACTTCATTACCTATTGCTGGAGAACTTTCATAAGTGTATTCCATGCAAACGTATCCTATAGTACCTATAGATTATTTGAGCATGCATTTCTAAAAAGATTGAATGTCATTCCTGCATCTAATACAATCCTAGCCTAAAAATAGGCTCAGTATAAATCATTTAGAAAGTATACTAGATTCAGGATTCACAAATAACACCACCAGGAATTACCGACATTTACTGCGTCACAGTTTTACCATCCGCGTGGCATGTCCCGTCCCTATAAACGTTCTACACATGCGCAGTCGGCAAAGATAGACAGACCCCAAAGCTTGTGGTAAATAATACATTTCAGTCAACTGTAGCTCCACACTGCTATGCAAAGCTATGTTTTTCTTTAAACTTTGTACGTATGGAGATTTTTTCAAGTTGATCGGGTAGGTTTTGGGTCGGTGAAACGGTTTTCCAAAGAGTTAGCGGTTTTTTAACGTTTTGAAGTTCTAGGATTGACCAAACACAAGCGCACACACACTATTGTTGTAAAAACATTATTATATTTTTATTCGTTATTTGTATTTTGTGTTTCATGAACTGTGTCCAAATAAACATTATTCTTTCTTTCTTTTCAAACAAAAATTAGCTTTTTTCGGATATACATAAACTCACAACTGCTTCCCAGCATGGGGGTAGACAGGAATTATAGAACGCCACCCACCTGCTACGCTTCTTACATATTCCTTTTGCTTCATTTACGTTCATACATTTACGTAACTACTATCGCAAGCGTATGTTTCGATAGCGTCTGTCAAATTAATGATTTATGGTGCCGTTTTGTATGTTGACAGCTGAAAAACGTCAGTGACTATCGAAGATTACCATAGGTTTCTTCAAGCATTATCGAAATCTATTCGATCCACGTTACGTTACGCTAGCGAGTTTGTATTCGATGTCCTCTCATGGTAGGCTCTGGTCACATACACGCACGCCGGTGACGAGTACTACGCACCGGACATCATAATCAGGAATAATAATCTAAATTGCCAAGTCTTGCTTAGATTAGCAGATGCTAGTCTTGCTAATCGAAGTTACCACACAATGTCCAAACGGCCGGTTGACACTTCCCGTGTCCCAAGGGCTAGTATTTACCTTGCCAGAGGCTAAGCATTGCCATACAATGCCGCCAGTCTCTTTGATATATTAGTACATTAGCAGTCGACAGCGATCCGGAGGAATTTTTTGGCGCCTATATCTTTATTTTAATAGTTTATTAGTTAATTTAGTTACCAACATAATTATCGTACTCCTGAAAACTTCAGGACTATTCTCGTAAATTCCTAACTTTTCCAATTATTTATTTATTTATAGGAACCCAACAGCTATAGCAGATGGAGAACAATTCGATATGAAATGGGAATACAATACAATTAAGGCCCACAAACAGGAGCGATATCGCGGACGCGACAAGGGTAGCGCTGCCTGTCGCCGCCCGCGATATCGCGAACGATACGCATTGAGAATTTAGAAGGATGCTTTTAACGCCAATCTTAGAACTGAACAAACTGATCGAAATCACAACTTCTCGCTTGTCAACCCGAATATAATAATCGTTGCGATATTTCTGCTTATTAAAATTGCTGGGCACAAAAACACTGGAGGAAAACTTTTTGAAGAAGATGGGTGAACTTGAAGCTCAAATCCAGTGCGCGCAGCCGGTCCTGCCGAGGACACAGTTGCTAAGATAGCAGAAGAATCAGATCAGTGAGTGTGCCAAACAAGCTGATGGCTTGGAGACCAGGCACCGGCGGAAAGCATTGGTTTTCCAAGGCTTTGCTGAAGTGGAGAACGGAACGAACTAGGAAGTGATGAAAGACGGGCATTTTGGGGAACTGCCATATTAATATAAGGAGTATTTGCTGATTATGTGAGGTGATACCGTCAATCAAACACAATTGAGTTTCTTTCTCTGTAATTAAAGATTTGTTTGTTATTCATAATGTTTGTTACACTGATTACAAAACATTCAATAACATTTAATGAACTATAAAAACCTTACCTGTAATCATTAAAGAAACGACATTTAATGCTATTAATTAGAGTATCAATTCCTCCCAACAAGTACTGAACTTTATAGTTTTTAAGTTTAACAATGGTTCTCGACCACAGATTAAATAAAGGCTGACGACATTGTGGTCTGCCGCTGTAATGGCACTAGTAGCGCAGATATTATTATAAAAGAAAATATATTTTCTTTACATTAATATGTAATTTTGACTGCTTTGCTGATTCTTAGGCTAATTTGAATAAATAATTTTTGATCTTATATATGCTACATGAACTAGAAACCCCTCGTCTAACTAATTATAATATTAAGTCCCACATGAAATCAGCGTTTTGAATGGGGAATGTTAAAGAAGTTGTATTTTTCATACTAATATTTTCTTAATTTATCAACTATGAACACAAATGTTTTAAAACTTTTATGCACTAATGTTTAAAAACTAAGATAACGTATGCCACTTAGATTAAGCGACAAAAATAAGTTTTGACTAAGTTAAAAAAAAAAGTGGTCATTTCTGTTAACAAAATGAGGAGTAATTTTTAAGGTATTTTTTATGTTTAGAAAACTATAAGTAATAAGGTTTTTTTACTATTGATAGTTGTCTATGATGGTCATTAATTGATATAATACCAAGCAATTGATCAATATTTTAAATCATAGAAGTGACGAGGTTCTCTATTTGTGAGAAAAAAACGCCAATTTCATAGGTGGGTTTCCAATATTATTCCAAAAGTTACTGATCAAAATATGCTCCATTAATGTAGGTATGTGCTAATAATAAACACAACGTACTCTGAATGTAATTATGCCAAGTACGAGACTGTACTCTTGACACGCTCGTTCACGGTGTTCTCGCCGCTTCCAAAGTTTGAGAGCGGCAAACATGTTCGCTGCCAAAACTCAGACATTCCAAGTATTATCAATACTTGAAGTAATGGAAGTACTTGCTGAGTTTTGAAAGTTAAAATATTTAAATAATTGGGTATCGATACCTGCTGTAAAGTTACAAGTAGGTAACGGAAGTCAAATTCAAGTTCGCATTTTACGGGTTAAATGCAGAATTTACAGTTAAGCGGATAATCAGACTATAATGTTCCCACTGCTGGGACACGGGGCTCCTCTCTTCGAGAGGCGGGCCCAGTGCGGTTTGGTCGATATCACATGTTTTCAATTTTTTGGTTCTAGGACATACCGGTTTCCTCACGATGTTTTCCTTCACCGTTTTGAGAGCAGTGGTGATGAAATTATTTATACAAAGCAAAGCGCCTATCTAGGTTCGAACCCACGACCTACAACTCGTAAGTCGGGGGCGTTATCACTGGGCCAACACTGCTCTTAACACATACCTAGTACAAAGGTCTCCGAAACGATCAATTGGAATTGTAGCAATATTGTCAATCGCTTCAATTTCATTTGGTAGACGATCAATTTGCGCAACAATTTGTATCAATCGCGTAAAAATTGACAATTGCAATTGGTCGTTTCGGGTATCCTTTAAAAGATTACATTTCAGTCCATAAAACGTATTCTCGGTAACTTTACCACCTTAGTGGTGAAAGTTTGGTGACTTGGAAGGTGTCGTTAACTCGTTACCTACGTTACTTCCACTTTAGTCAATTAGAATAAATGGGAATTTTGAAGGCGAAATGGAAAATACTGAACATAAATATAAGTAGAGACTATGTGTGTAATGTTAAAGAGATTTGAGCATGAAGTACAGTCAAACAAACTATTTGGTAAACAAAAAGCTTACTTGCAAGTAATTTTGTCAGTGTGCTAAGTAAATTCTTTTACATTATTCTCAGTACCTTTGCCAATAAGCTAAAAAAGTAAGAAGATAAATGGTAGGTATTTTAAATCTGTAAATTGGTTTTAAAAAACACTTATAAACGTCAAAATAAATAATAATATTTTAAAACTAAACTAGATGAGGTGCGTATTTCCTTACCGACTACTTTGAGAAGAAATACCAAAGCAATTTCAGCGGTCACAGTTTCTTTTAAAGCAGATTACTGAGATAAGGAGATAACCACATACATTTATTGAGTGAACTTAGTCAGTGCACACAATCATATTTCAGAAATCGTGTAACTCAACTTATAACTCAATAAAAATGAGCATTGACAGTGCAGTGGCAAGATGAATATTAAGGCACGCCTGTTTATCACATAGCTAGTTTAACTGTACATAATGATAGTAATCGATAAGCCTAGCCTACAAATAATAATGTTTATAATAAAGCTCACTGGCTCTACAACGCGTGTAAACGCAAATCGTTTCGCTCCATCAAACATTTGCACAGGGAGTCAAGGCAGTGTGACCACAACGACATTATGCAAGAAGGCATTTCCTAACATCGGCCGCCGGATGAACTTATAATGGGAGTCCTATTTCCGAAGTTCAGACATAGTTAGGAGCGTGGACCTGATAATATTACAAAGATGTTAATTATCTAGTTTGTTGGGTTATTAAAAGTTTTAGTTCGTCTGGAAAAAAAAAGATAAAGAAGAAACATATTTTTTTTATATAAGTATGATCACGTTTCTTACTATCGGAACCTACTCAAGTGGCTCCCTATTCGACTTCGCAGGAACTCTCGGATATTGTGTCTACTTTTTAACCTCCTTCACAAGCCTAAAACTCGTCCTATCTGCGGGAGCGTTTTTCCTTCGCCCGTCCTTCTGATGCGCCTTGCAGGTCGCATCATAGAAATCTCCTTAAGTCCCCTCCCCATTCCACTGACTTCTACTCCTACTCCTTCACTGTCCACGCGGTGCGGTTATGGAATTCCCTTCCGCCTGACATTAGGGACTGCCAAACTGTTGCAGTGTTTAAAAGAAGAGTGATGAACACTATCTTTCCACTTCGTCATAGTTGTGTATGTATTTATTTCGATATATATTTATGAAGTAGGTAGTTATGTATATTATGTATGTAGATGTAGTATTTATATTTGTATGTAAGTGTATGATCATATTATTTGTTCTAGTTTATTAAGTGAATTGTGTTGTTTTTATGTATTTTACTTTCTCTTGAATTTTACACACGGTGTCTACATCTCTTATCTACTTTCCTATCGCAGGTGTGCTGGAAGAGATTTCTTTAGAAATAAGCATCACCTTTGTACGTTTTTTTTCTGTTCTTTTCTTCTGGTCTGTTTATTATGTGTGTACATAAATAGTTAAATAAAAAGTTAAATAAATTCGGTAGGTTTAGCGTGATAATGTAATCAACTTCAGCATTCGCAGTCAGGTCATCGACTTCTTCACAACGACATTGAACTTACAAAACTTTTCATGTATTTATAATGGTCGGAAAATTCATAACTTTTATGAAAGCCTTAAATGAGACTCCATTTATTTCTACATGCTAATTACCAATTAATTTATGAAATTATACCTTCAAGGTTACTGAAACACCCGTTTGTTTATATCTTCTACAACAATAAGTTTTTCTTCTTATATCTAAAGCAAGACTCCACAAAACCGTTTTCAGAGTTTAATTTTTACCTGTTCAAACCTTCTTGTTTAATGTTACTTCAGAATTTCGGTCCAAAACTAGCTCATCTCATCTGACTCTTGCGCCAGTCATGGTTACTTGATTGTGGTTTCTAGTTCTTTTCTTCGTTTAATGATATAACGGGTATTGATCCTGCTAAAAGTTCGACAACCAGTCTTACCGTGTTACCCAGTAAATGGGTTCTGGAGGTCAGATAGGCGGTCGCTTCATGTAAAATATTGGTATTCAGGTGCATCCGGTTAGATTGAAAGTTTACCCCAGCATACATAGTTGGGACTGGGTAGGCAGATTAATTATATTGATCCTGCAGCAGTTATAGCTATACTTATCAAAGAGACTATTTAGCTTGGTAATGTGCAACAAAAGGTATTTATCTATGTAATGTCAATCAGTGATAGCCTCGTGGTGGGACTGCCAAGTCATAGGTCTCGAGTTCGAACCCAGGACACGCACCTCTGACTTTTCGGATTCATGTGCGTATTGTATAATTATCACTTAACGGTGAAGGAAAACATCGTGAGGAAACTGGCATACCTGAGAGATATTTCTTGACGACATGTAAAGCCAAGTCAGAAACCCTTAGGCGGCTTTAAAACTCTGACACCAAGTTAGTCACTAACTACAAGAAAAGAAGAAGAATGTAATGTCTCCCAAATGTCTATGCGCTATAATCTACGCTTATTTCTTCGCATAAAACCTTGTCCACATTTTTGTCTTAAGGTATCAGATGTTGACCAACTGACGCAGTTCTTCTCACAAATAAGATTGTATTACTTTGATGCCGACACATTTATGTACTACAATATTGAAGAGGAAACTTTGTCGCAAGGTGATCGCTCATAGTTAGTTATAAAGTATATCACAACAAAGTCTTTACGTCGACATCCCAAAAGTTGGAGGCAAAAATATAGAACATTATTTATGTTTCTCCGATACTAATGTTGCTCTAGTTTTTCGATATTCTCGACACGTACGCAGCATTTTGTTCTCATAATAATGTTGTCAGGATACTCTGTTATTTCTTAACGCGTTTATTTTATACATGTATGTCAGATTAGGTTAATAACATTAACAAGGAGATTGTAATTTAGTTTTCCTGATAGACTTGAGACGTGATAGAATTTAATATTCCGTAGTAGGTTAGGATGTCTTACTGTTCAACTTTTTAGGTCAGATTGAATAAACGGCACTGGCTGAAGAGCAGTAACACTCTGTCTCTCTCTTTTACTCGTCTAATCATGGCTCAAAAGATCGACCACCCAGTACCGATGATCTGCCTTATCTCCCTTAGTTGCTTACTTTTATGTCTTCCCAATCGCATACTATTAGGATGACATGTTCCCACTGCTGGAACACAGGCGTCGTTTCTGTGAGAGAGAGTGGGCCATAATCCACAACGCGGATATCACATGTCTTCGAATTTTCGGTTCTAGGACATGCCGGTTTCCTTAAAATATTTTCCTTGATGTGATGAAATAATTTACACAAAGTAAAGCACCTGTCAGGGTTCGAACCCACGACTTACAACTCGTAACTCGCAGCTGTTATCACTGGGCCACTACTGCTAAATGGGATGATATAAAAGTAAGCAATTAAGGCCTGAATTCCTCTTACACTGATGTCGGTCGCGTACGATCGGTCACATATGCGTAGCAACGTAGTACGCGACGCGGACGTAAGCGTTGCAGTATGGTGCTATATAGAACACAATGTAAATATGCACGCGCGACCGACGACGTACGCGTCCGACATCAGCGTAAGAGGAATTCAGGCCATTTTTTTTTTTTTTTTAGGTTTGGAATTCATCCACTTACTTCTCCCGCTAGGGGCGGAGCGGAAGGGCGTGTCAGACTTTTACTGACTAAAACCCACCCGTGTTCCTTCAGTTGCCTGTTGCCAAGATCCCGGTATCCCTTTCGGACTTTCCCGCAACCCTGCCAGGAAGAGGAATTCAGGCCTAAGGTGTAATCTGCTAACCCTCTTAACAATGTCACTGAACTTCCCCGTCTTAATTACAATGGGCAGAAAATTCATCTCGAAAATTCACCTTTAAAAGGTATTGTAAGAAAGGGAGAACTTATTTCTTTCTTAATTACCTCTAATTTATGAAATTTTACTCTCCGGGTTACCCTAATTAACTTGTAAGTGCTGAAGGAATGCTACGTTGGATCGTAAGATTTAAAATTATGTTTTTAAGGGTTTGTGCAGACAATGGCGATCTATTCTCAGCACGTTGGCTTATCATATCAATAGTGATTTATGTTCCACAGGATTAATAAATAAGTAAAGACTTCGGGCTGTTGCTTAAATACTTAGAATTTCCTAATAAGGAGAAACACACACAAAAACAAAGTTCTATATCATCATTATTATCAGACATAATAATAATATATTCAAATCAAAGTCAAAGTCAAAGTCAAATAATTTATTTCAAATAGGCACATATATGGCACTTTTGAACGTCAAACAAAGAAATAGAATCGATTCTTGTTGCCCCTTCCTAAAGGTAGTTTTCGTATGGAGAAGAATGGGCAAGAAACTCCATCGTTACTCTTTTAAAAATGTTTTACAATATTTTGTATACATTAATTATATAATTATATGTGAAGACGATGCACCTACAATAAGATTACTGTACTACGAAAGGTAAAAAGAATTATAAATGGAGCAATAATGAATAAATTAATTACCAGATACATGGTGCTCGCATATTTACAAAGATTGTAAAAGTATACGATATTACAATAGTCCTAACATTGTTACAAGTAGTACTAATAAGTCAGTGCGTGAGTTTAAGTAATGACAGAGTGTAAAAGTCTATGACATACAAATAATAAATAAAAAAAAAACTAAATTAGCTATCAGTTTCATTTTGTCCAGACACTAAATCGTCCTATGGAGCAAGACCAGCATGTTTCCAAGCATTCTTATCTTGGATATAATCCTCTAATTTGTAATAAGCTTGTTTACAAAGTGTACTTTTTATATGAGTTTTAAATTTTCTTTCGAATGTCGCTCGGCCTAAAAAAAGGAACTAACGATTGCTGATAAACCGATAAAGAAAGAACTACAAAAAGTTTGAATTCTACGGCAAACAACCCATAATTGAATGACGAAACCATCTCGTTTGTTTCTTTTACAATAAGTTATTGAAGTGAAAACTTCTTTAGGCACGTTGAGCACTTTTTGGGTGAACAAAAATCATGGAACTCACATCATCGTCACCGTCACGCTTGAATAAATGTTGTTAGCGCCATCTACCGTCTACCGTTTGAATTACGTTGAGGTTACGCATTGTTGCTTAGTTTTCACTTCTATCGGCGATAATACCCAAAGACTGCCCCGCATGTTTTTCTTCATTCATAACTTTTTGCACAGTTTAGTTTTTAACTTGTTCAAACCTAGTATAATGCTACTGCTTCTTCAGGACTTCGGTCCAAAACATCTAGCTCCTCCCATCCGACTCTTACGCCAGCCATATTGACTTGGTTCTTTTCTTCGTATAATAATATAATATAATGGGTATTGATCCTGTAAAAGTCTGACAGCCAGTCTTACCAAGAGGTAATGTGTTACCCAGTAACTGGGTTGAGGAGGTCAAATAGGCGGTCGGTCCATGTAAAATACTGGTATTCAGGTGCATCCGGTTAGACTGAAAATCGACCCTACATTACATAGTTGAGAAAAGGCTTTCATGACTAAACTATCTCGCAAAAGATTCTTATCAGTATCACTAATTTACCTAGTACCAGGTACTAGGCAAAGGGTTAACAATTAGGAAGGGCCTCTAAATAATAATACATTCCAACTGTTTGTTTTGTTAAAGGCATTGTTTGCCCTTTGCTCTGAGTTTCAATGTTTATGTAAGAGATTGCTAATGTAATCGCAACCCTACAATGTTTGTGTTACAACTATCTGTTGTTACATTAGGAGATAGTGGAGCATCATTAGTACCAAATTATTTGTCTAGAGCATAGAATAAGAATTTATAGAAGTGAAACCCTTGCCCCGAATACATTATTTTATTATCTACTAACAACCCGCCCCTTCTTCCCACGGTTTTTAGAACTTGACAAAACATCTAGGTTTATTTAATAACAACATACATGACGCCTGTCATCCCCGAAGGGTTAGGCAGAGGTGTACCGTAGTACATCCACATTTCGCCAGTTATGTTTAAATCTCAGGGCGAGCCTATTGCCATTAACCGGGCACAAATTCAGACACCGGGCTGCTACTGAGAAATTCCGGATCTTAATAAGAAATAAAAACAGAAACTTAATAACCTAAATAAAGGCTGAATGGATTTGGATGAAATATGGCAAACTAGACTAGATAGTTTATAACCTGGATTAACACATAGGGTACTTTTTATCCCGATATTTCCACGGGATCGAGACTTACGCGGGTGAAACCGCGGGGAACAGCTAGTAATTTATAAATATATTAAACATATAAGTATTTACATATTTATAGATATACCTAACAGTTTGAGCCAACATTTCCAGGGCGTGAGAAACTTTCAAAGCAGTATTGTATCGTCTCTTGCACATGCAATAATCAACCTTTTATTGATAACCCAGTTTTAATTTAGGCCAACGCGGGTCAAAACAGGTTGGTCAGGTCGGTAGATGATTATTTCAACGGAATCAATGCACATGAAAAAAATGCATGAGTGTCGCTTCTATACGCCATAATCTGTGCTCTAGACTTAAGCGATAGCGATCGTGGCATGTAGGTTTCAAGACTTAAGACAAATGGCGCAAAGCTGGTGTCGACGTGAGACCAACAAGTCTATACAAGACATGACAGGATCGGTCTTCAAACATGTCGCCACACACCGCACCGTCTAGTTGTAATCTTGACACGTCTATCCACATTCTACGTACATACATACGAAGTGTAGTATTTTTTTTTCTTTGTTCTAACACGAGCAGTGGTGGCCCAGTGGTAACGGCCGCGACTTACGAGTTGTAGGTCGCAGGTTCGAACCCCGACAGGCGCTTTACTTTGTGTAAATAATTTCATCACCACTGCTCTCAAAACGGTGAAGGAAAACATCGTGAGGAAACCGGCATGTCTTAGAACCAAAAATTCGAAGACATGTGACATCTTTGGTAGATGTCACATGTCTTGGCATTGGGCCCCGCACTGAGCCCGCGTGGTGGATTACGGCCCACTCCCTCTCATAGAGAGGAGGCCTGTGTCCCAGCAGTGGGAACATTATAGATTATAGGCTGATTATGATTATGTTCTAACACGGTCACGTTTACGTCATTTTAGCGTCAGTCAAAGTTCTTGTGTGTTTCTTTCTACTTCGACCTGAAGACACTACTAGCACATTTTTACCCCAAAATTGTCGACATTTTTTCTTCTGATTCTACAAAAGTTTCTGGATCATTCACGTCAAAAGGATAGGGAGAGACGTCATTATTTAATTAATAGATTTTTATACTACGTATGTGTGAAAAATTAACGTTATTTATAACCGACTTAAAAAAAGCAGGAGGATCTATGTTCGTAGCGTATGTTTTTTTTTATGTATGTCCGTCAATTAATGTGGACATGTTTTGATTTTTTTGGTCCCATATACATTTTAACTTTTTTTGGGTAGTTTCTGAGTTGGTTGGTTGGTTAGTTTTTCCCGATGATTTATAATAATATTATAAAGAGGAAAGATTTGATTGTTTGTTTGTTTGCATTGAATAGGCTCCGAAACTACTGAACCGATTTGAAAAATTCTTTCACCATTAGAAAGCTACATTCAGCCTGAGTAACATAGGCTATAATTTATAAAGCTTAAACACGGGCGAAGCCGCTGGCGGCAGCTAGTGTTATAATAAGTTCCTGTCACTGACATAGTAGGTCGTTGTATTCGAATTTGTGTCGAATTCAGGAGTACCTACTGATATAATATTAAAATGAAAGAAGACGCTTGAAATGAAAGAGAAGGCAAATCACTCAAAACACCGCATTTCCTTTAAAACGACCCGAACCTCCTCCTGGCTTCCGAAAGTGCCTCCATAGCCAAATAAACTTATTGATTGTCTGCGTTTGGCAGGCTATCAAGTCCTGCCACCACAATTCAATATGAACTTTAAACTTTGACTGATAAAGTTTAATTCTGATTGGAGATAAGTTTCACAGCTATTGAGATGTTTCCTTTAAAAAGAAGTAAACACGGCCTTAGAGATTAAAGGGGAACGGTAAAGTATGGGCTTGTTAAATTTTATTAGATCAGCCATTGACGGTTATTGCTTATCATTGCAGATCGGGTGGCGAACCACAAATAGAACCGGTAGCGACAACCACGGATATTCTTAATATTGAACTTGGCTCCCATTTGCATATTTATGTTTACATTATGATTATGTTTAATAAAATGTAATAATAATTATCGTAGCAACATGACAAATAGCTGTAGCTTACCTACCTACGAGTTTGGCAAAGCGAACACCCAGTACGGAAACGCAATCTTTCGAATTTCCGCATTTGTTTGTTCAAGGATTTCAAAGAAGAACTGCAGCTGACATTAAAACTTAAAGTAATCTAAGTTTTGTATCCAGAACTTAGTCTAGAATTTTTATTCCTTGTCGTCATTTACATAAAACTTTGTTACTCAAAGAAAAGGTTGTCAAAAACCTCAGTATACGCTGGGAAACAGACATTCTCTCCATAAGAGGTAGTGGGCCCTAATCTACCACGCGGGCCCACTGCGGGTTGGTAGATGACACATGTCTTCAAATTTTTGGTTCTAGGAGATGCCGGATTTCTCACGATGTTTTCCTTCACCGTTTTGAGAGCACTGGCTGGCTGGGTTAGAATCCATGACCTTGACTCGTAAGAAAACACGCTAAGCCGTTGTTCCCCGCTGCCATTCGTGGATCTTTGACAGTCGTTACGGGTCGTCAGAAGCCCGAAAGTCTGATAACTTCTCTTACCAAGGGGTAGTAATTACTCAGTTACTGGGTTGTGGAGGTCAGATAGGCATGTAAAATACTATTATTATTATGTTTTCAGCTGTATCCGGTTAGACTGGAAACCGACCCCAACATAGTTGAGAAAAGGCTAGGCAGATTAATTGACCTTTTCACCCTGTAATAAAAAAAGTGTCAAACAACAGCAACATTGTTTTTAATGCAATTTGTGAAACTGAAAATAATTTAATTTCCGTCACTGACCACAGAATGGAAATCAAAGTTTGAATGAATTTCATGACACGTACCACGAACGTAGCACAGGAAATGTTTTACATAGTGAATTGTTGAAATTGTCAGCTAGTCCTGTTTTTGAGCCAACACAATAGCATAAAATCAAGTAATAAAAACTAAAACCCAACTACGACTTAAAAGGTATAAACAAGACACCACAGACAGACAAATTAAAAATCCGGAGTCACACGTGTTAGGGCATAAATCGAACAGATTACGTGTGACTCCGGATTTTTAATTTGTCTGTCTGTGGTGTCTTGTTTATACCTTTTAAGTCGTAGTAGGAACTTAAAAAAAAAGATGGTTTAATCGTACCATGTTGTACGATTAAACCATCTTTTTTTTTAAGTTCCTCACTTTATGTCCTCTAGAGGGCGCCATTTTTAATTTAATGTGACTTCACATAGCCTATAACCAGCGGACAATCACGACGCTTCTAACGATACCTCATTTGTCAAATTGTGATAAGTGGTTTGGAAGATAAGAGGGAACAGATGAACATACATACATACATACATACATACATACATACATACATACCGGTCAAAATCATAACCCTCCTTTTTTCTTCGCCGTAGTCGGGTAAAAATGAATTGAAATGTGTGCCAAATAAGTTCGGGAAAAATCTAGCACAGCTAGTCAGGCAGATTTGTATGTTTATATCTGTTATTTATATTTATTTCACTACGCTACGTTTGTTTGCAATCGGGATTAGACAGAACTAGTACGTATTTAACTTTAGTTTTTATTATCGATACATACTGAAACAACATGGATCATGAAGTATGAAAATTATGTTCATTAGATAGTACAATAGACATCCAAATTACTTGTCTATGTAGGTATATTATCTGGGAGTTTAAAACGGTCACTTTAGCAGAATCATAATAAGAAAATATTATGAATCATCGTAAAATGTCACAAACTGACAATTCATATTATGATCAGCGTGTAATTCATATTACGAAATAATTCATCTGTTTGACAGTTTTCTATGAAAATTCGTATGGTCCACAAATTATGAATTTCTTTAATATCAAATTAGAGGAATTGCTAATGACAGCAGGGATTCAGGAAATGATTTGCTTTTAGAGGAATTGCTAATGTGGCTGGTTTAAGCCCCCTGATTAGGTAGATTTGGCAAGTAAACTCTGCTTTACTGGTAGTTTGAATAACTAAACAATTAGGACAGATGAATTTTAAAACGTCTATCGATATCGTTCTAAACATTTGTTACGAATCCGTCATGCTCTCTATGTTTCATCGTGGGTTGCGTTTCGAGGAATACTTTAGTGGCGCTTCATCGGTTGCGTTTTAAAGTAGTTGCGCTTCGAGGAATACCTACCCCAAAAAAAAGTAGCAAGATGATTCACTTAAACTAATCTTACCTATACCATTGTAAAATAAAAATATTGGAAAGAAGTGTATTTGGATAGTATTTTATTACGATCACATAAAAATATTAAAAAACAAATTTAACGGAGCTGACTGTACCAAATTCAAGTCGTTTGCACATTAAAATTAATATTTAAAAAGTGGTATCGGTTCGGAATAGAAAATAAATGTGAGTTCCAACAAATACCAGTGGTATTAGTTTTTGGTATTACAATGGAATAACTCGATAGAATATCGCTTTGTCTAGGGACTCAGATAAGAAAACATGTTTCCTATCTGAGCAAAGTCCGCATAAAATTTGTCATATTTGGAGTATACCTCTCCGCCACAGCTCTCAGGATATGTTATATTTTATGTCCCACATTTATAATTATGGAAGCTTACGTGTGAAACTTAACGCATCTTCCCGAATTTCCCAATATGAAAACCGTCTTGCTCAACGTTTTCCCTTTTCCCAATAACCTGAAATCAGCGTAAATGTAAGATTATACCTTCAACCCAATATTATTACGTATTCCTTGAGGAAATCCGTCGAAGAGGGATCCCTTGTAAAATTAATATTCCTTCAATATTCCGGGTTCCCTTATATTAGAAAATATCTGCACTTTCATCCCTCTCACATTGTTTGGGGGTGCGATCAGAATACTAAATGTGTTAGTAGGTAGATGATGTATAGTACTATTAACATATTTACCGTGAAGCCTAATTTGTTAGGGCATATAAAAGTTTATCATACTTGCAAACTAATGTAATTATTTACTAATAAGTAATATAATTGAATTGAATACAACAACAGAAAAGTACCTAAAGCAGTAAAGTGCAGTGAAAAATTTATTATTAGTTTACGATATTTCCATTAGGATCCTCATATTGCTCATGTATGATACACCTAGCTGAAAACATTCCAAACCAAATGGTCCTTTTTCTGGAATCCGACTGCTGCTAATATCATCATCTGATTCTGGTAAGTAGTTTTTAAAGGGTGAGCATACAGAAAGAACTCCCGTTATAGGCTGATTATGTTGTTGTTGTATACAGAAATACCTTGTCCCATTTCACAAATATTTCAGCTGCCAAGCCGGAAAACGATCGTGTGTAAAGCGCCTTAGACACTATAATATTCATATGAAGCTAAATCTATATTGATAATTGCTTTAAAAGCTATCAAAATAAGACAAAGCATAGAGAGCGACCTCATAATATCATTAAAAAAATTGAAATCCCATTAAAGTTCAAACCAGGTTTTTGTTCGCAATAAAGTGCATGATACCACAAACAGCCATTTTAAATAATTAATGCTGCATTCAGGAGTTTCCCTGTGGGAACCGACCGGCCCACTGGCCGGTCGGTAGGCACTAGCCACTGCTAGTGCCTGGCGAATCAATTGTTAATTTACGGAAGGCGACAGAGGGCTTTATTGTGTTTTGAATTCGTTATTGTTTTAATTTGTAGTCAGTTTTTTTTTAAAGAAATGGTGAGAAAGTTAGTACTACTTTGGTCAATATTTTGATGAATGACAAAATAATAATGACCGCTTGAACAACAACCAACAAACAGAATAGTACAGAAGGTCGGCTTGATACAACAAGCGGAGACAAGCGCGAGGCGCACGCACACAGACACGAACGACTTACGGTGTTCTCGGTCAAAAGCAAGTCACAAGTGCAATCGCACTCGCCGCACGTGAAGCATGTCTATGTGTGCGTGCATTTTTTCTCTTTGTATGATGGCGACCTTCTGAACCTGCCTGGTACTACGCCTGAACAACAAGTGCAAAGGTTTCGTGTCAATTTATCACAGTCGACCGCCTATCGCTCGGGTCACGTGTTTGATTCCCGCTCCAGTACACACCGCCTATTTATATATAATAGTGCAGGGATCGGGTTAATTTAAAATTAGTTTACCCTACTTCATGCTTTTATGATTGATGTTCTTTCTAGCATGCTTAACTTAACAAAGGGATAAAACTATTTATGTAAAGTATTTTACAAAAGTACCGAAAAAGAATTATTATTTGATATGTGAAAGCGCAGAACATGAGCCATCAACAGACAATCGTACCTACAGAATAAAAAGTTTGTAGTCACATAAATCTGGTGATGGTCTTTGCACTACTATACATTCAAAGTCGAAGTCAAATAATTTATTTCAAATAGGCACATACGAGTACAAGGCACTTTTGAACGTCAAAAAAAACAAAGAAATAGAACTGATTCTAGTTGCCCCTTCCAAAAGTTAGTTTTCGTGTGGAGAAGAATGGGCAAGAAACTCCACCGTTACTCTTTTAAAAAATGTTTTACAATATTTTGTATACATCAATTATATATTACATGTGAAGACGATGCACCTAGAATAAGATTACTGTAGCACAATAGGTAAAAAGAATTAAAAAATGGAGCAATGACAAATAAATTAATTGAAAGATATACATGGTGCTCACATATTTACAAACATTGTAAAACTAAACGATATCACAATATTTCTAACATTTTTACGAGTAATACTAACAAGTCAGTGTGTGAGTTCAAGTAATCACACAGTGTAAAAATCTATGACATACAAGTAATAAATTATACAACTAAATTAGCAAGCTTTAGCATTTATAGTAGACTTTGTATTGCTTTACCACTTCTGACAACAATTCCCACTAAAATGAACTAGGGTTGATACCATCTAAACTGTCACCATAGACAAATAGTCGTTGTCGTTTTATGAGGTTCAAGTGACGAAGTCATACTGCCTCTACTTCTATCCAATGGTAAAAACAACGTTGACAATAGTGGCACGTTGAGATCATTCCAGCAGCGTCTGGCTGCAAATTTGAAATACCCCTGAACGCTGTAGTTCTTTGCAATGGCACCGACAAGGGGCTCACCATGGAGCGAAGACTATACTTTAGATTTTGTTTCCGTGTTAGCTTCTCATTGAGATGTGTGGTTTTTGAGTTGTAACAATACGAAACAACAAGTTTGCTAAATGAAGTTTCCTTCTGGCAGTCATTTTCAATCATTTTAGTTCGAGTGACATGACTTCTTCGTGGGACGAACACAGGCATTCTGGGGGCCAAGTCTACTAATTTATAAACGTGTCAGTGGTCTCGCAATGATGAGTTTTTGACAGTTTTTGTATGGCATATCTGTCAAAAACTGATCATTGTGAGACCACTGACACGTTTGTAAATAAGTAGACTAGGCCCCCTGGACACGCTGAATTACACGCTCCGTTCTTGAAAGCAGGGAACTGCAGCCGTCGCCGCGTCAACTACTGCCACCGACGAGTGTGGACGCCTGCAGTTGCCTCTGCCATTGGCAACATACCGCTCGGGTATATGAGCCCTAAGTTGAATACAATATTGAAGTTGATATCCCGTAGGTAACCAACGTTTAGTATGTGTTAGTTCGTAAGTCCTCGGAGTAATTGACATGACCCTCATTTAGCTGCATGCATACTGAAAATTAAATATAACCTCAGAGACCGAAACTTTTGAGGTAATTGTACTCATATTTTGTAGTCAAACCACAATTATTATAATACCTAATCAGAATTTCATCAAAAACTTTACAACAGCTTTAGTAAAAATATATCGCTATAAGTGTGAAAGGGCAGGAAATTCAATTTCTTAGTTAAGTAAGTAATAATGACCTTATTTTCATTTTTTTTCTTTCTTTCAATGTTGAATATAGGGTGAAATTATTTATAATGGTCGGCCACGCAGCACTTTACACGCACGGTTAAGACATAATGACGTCATGCAAATACCAAGCTTACTTTTTTGAGGTGAAGGGTCCTCTAACTTATTGGTATTACCTGCCAACTCACATTTTTCGTGTTCCTCGGCTTGGCTATAACAAATAACACACTCGCAAAGATCACAAAGCGCGTATATTAAGTAAGTAGTACCAAAGTTTAAGTATTAGCGTACAAAAAGTTTCAGGAGAAGTTGCCACTCTTTATAAGTTACCCTGATCCTACCAAAACTGGTTCACACGTAAATTATGTCTTGTATCTATTTCTTTTTTAAACTTAAACGTTTTTTTTCATTACCGCAACTTTTCGTGGAAAAACTAGACACATCTTTCAACAACTTTTCTCAACACTGCCATCTATTATGAAAATAGAGAACTTACCTACGTAATGGTTGTTTGCTACAGACATAGATGGCAGTACACACACGTGTATCGCAATGTACTACGTTTTGCGTGGTAGGAATGAAATGTAGTACCACGAAATATGTGTAGATGGCACTATGTGATTATAATATTATGGTTTTGAACAATCTCTTAAAATAACCGTATTTTATAATTTCAATTAAATAATTGATTTGAAATAGTATGAACGTAAACAAAGCAAAAGGACTATGTAAGGGTCGTAGAGGTGGCGTTCTGAAGTTTTGCCTACCCTCATGGAGAAAAGGGGTGAGTATTATATTATATGAAACTAGCTTCCGCCCGCGGCTTCGCCCGCGTGTAGCCTATGTCCTTCCCCAGGATGCCATCCGTTCAGTTGTTTAGGCGTGAAAAGGTAACATACAGACAGTCGACAGTCAGACAGACAGAGTTCCTATCGAATTTATAATATTAGTATGGATTTTACGAGTCATATTGGAAATGGAGACGCCTCGTCGGCCGCTGTAAAAGGTAACATTGTCAACATTACAAACCAAGCGACAATTCTGATGACTTAAAGTAGATAATTGACGACTTTAAATTGGGTCCGTGGCAGAAGTTCTGCGCTCAGCGCACCTTTGGCGATATTTTATTAGTAGATAGGTACTTCCGTCTCTAGACGATACCGGTGGCGGCTAGGCGATTCCGTGCTCTGTGGAAATGGTATGTTCTGCATCTGCTAGGCTCCTTTTAACAATTCCCTAAATAGGCACAGCTGTAAAGGCTCCCACAAACAGGCGCGATATCGCGCCAGTTTGCACGAGCCTTAAATCCACCCGCATTTCCCTAAACACAACTTGAAAGTGATTATTTACTATGGCACCTATTCTGTCTTTTTCGTGTGGTTGGTGAAATAGTGACTAACCTGGTGTCCCATGGGCTTCTGACTTGGCTTCACATGCCGTCGAGAATATCTCCCAGGCATGGTCAGTTTCCTTACGATGTTTTCCTTCAGCGTTTTTGAAGCCTGTGATAATTATGTACAATACGCACTTGAATCTGAAAAGTCGAGGTGCGTGTCTTGGGTTCGAACTCGAGATACTACAGGGTGTTAGTGTAAACACCGTTATCCTTGAAACCAGTGGTTTCGTTTCATTTAAGGAACGTAAAATCAATGGAAAAATACAACTTTTTTTTTCAAAGAAATTCTACATTTTTCCACAAGAATATTTCACCCTACACGCAAGGGCAACAAACTTGCGTCTCAACACGGCGGCCAGCACTTGGCGGGGGCGGGCGGGGCGCGCGGGACGTTACATGACCGGCCGTCAGCTGTTTCGCAACTCTCTCGAACGCGTATCCATGAGTATCAGGACAGTGAATCTTTTAATGAAAATAAGGTTTTTTTTTTGTTGTTACTGGGTCATTTATTTTTATATTTAAGTCAACTACCCATGGTTTGAGTGACAACGGTGTTTACCTTTGCATACTGAATATCACTATCACTGCTGTACCTATTGTGAAATATTTAGGCAATGGAAAGCAACTTACGGCAAATCAAACTGGTTCGGTTCGAGTCATATTTTAATCAACTTAAGTAGGTACAACCTGACACTGACTTGCAAATTGCAAATAACGTAACAAAATTTGAACTCCGCTGGCTCCCTTGTTGCATCCCTCTTAATT
Organism: Lithophane semibrunnea; assembly: GCA_947363905.1. Lineage (NCBI taxonomy): Eukaryota > Metazoa > Arthropoda > Insecta > Lepidoptera > Noctuidae > Lithophane > Lithophane semibrunnea. The sequence goes on from OX376194.1 coordinate 16,243,498, forward strand.
ATGCTGTGGCTACATTGCCGCGTTATTTATCGCGAACTTAACTTCGCACGCTCTCTCTCGCACACCGCTCGTCACTTCGCTGAGAAACAGAGAGCGCGCGAATTATAGTTCGCGATAACGCGATAATGTGGCCCCAGCATAATATACACGTGAGTTTTGAAAACGACAAAAACACAATCATGTTCAAGCACGTTTTCAATTCACACGTGTTTTAGCACATGTCTCTGTTTTTATACGATATAGGTGAAAAAATCATCATCAAATCAAATTAATTTTAAAATGTTTACGTAAGTAAGCCAATTAGTTTCCATTTCAACTATGACCTTGGTTCGACAGGTACCAAAAAACCGGCCAAGTGCGAGTCTGACTCGCACACGACGGGTTTCATTTATATTTATTCATTCATTAACAATTTACATTGTGTTGTTGAACATTACATATTCAGAAACAATAGATTTAAAAGCCTAATTAAAATTGATGTGATATGAGAGAGTCCAAGTAATTTAAAATATATATGTCAACAATTAAATATTATACTGTCAAAAGTTTATGTCAAAATAATAGCAGGTATCAAATTCAATGTCAAAATATTGAGAGTACAACTTCAAATTCAAATTCAAATTCAATCATTTATTCATCAGATGTTAAAAAAATAAAAAATGTTGGTCCATACTATGTCCCGCCAGAAGGCATACAAAATGACTTAGCAAAAAATAAAAAACAGAATACAAAATAAAGTCAATAGGTAAGTAGATGTCACAATTTCATGCCAAATATTAATAAATAGTTAATAATATAATAATAATTATGTAATAAACTTTATTAAGTAAGATTAAAACGGTACATAAACAAATGATAGTATTTTGTCACAATTTCGTATACAATATTAAAAGAAATAAAAAATGTCAATATAGAATATCTTTATGTCAGGGGAGCAACATTTTAATTAATCAGATAGTTATAAAATTATATCGATATTATTTTAATTTATCATTAAGATATTGATTAACGGAATAATATGCCTTGTCATTCAATAATTTAAAAAGCTTACGTTTGTACTCATTCATGTTGCTGCTTGATACAATTTGATCAGGTAATTTGTTATAAAGCTTTGGAGCCATTGCATATAATACTATTATAGAGAAATTTGGTTTCAGTGCCTAACGGGTGCAACTTGTTTGAGCGCCGTTGACTTTCGACAGATTTATATAAAAACATGTTGTTTTTTACAAATACACAGGCTTCATAGACATAGAGGGATGGGACAGTCAATATTTTTAAATTTTGGAAGTGTGGCTTCCATGAATCCGTTCGTTTAATTTTACATATAGCTCGAATACATTTTTTTTGTGCTATTAATACCTCCTCAACCTTAGTAGCATTGCCCTAAAATATAAGGCCATATCGCAATGTAAAGGCGACATAACCATGATAAGCAGCTAGGAGCGCTGGCATATTCACAATTTTTCCTAGCATATAAAAAGCATAGGAAAACTTGCTGAGCTTCCCACATACATGATCGATTTGAGTCCTCCATGACATATCGTTATCAATATGCAGTCCAAGAAATTTTGTACCATTCGTTTCAAATATTTGGTCACCTTTGTAGTTTACCTGAAAATGTGACAGTGTTTTTTGTCTTATTTTAAAATTCATAATTTTAGTTTTAGTTAGGTTAATTTTGAGGTTATTAGCGTCCAACCAGTCAACAATCGTAACAATACTAGTGTTAATGTCATGTTCTATTTCTTTGTTACTACCAGTATCATATATAACTGTGCTGTCGTCGGCAAATAAGGACATTTGATGCTTGATTACTTGCGGAAAGTCGTTTAAATAGCAATTAAACAGCAAGGGTCCCACCACAGAACCCTGCGGAACACCGTAACAAAGATCTCTGGGGCTAGACGAGTATACTACTTCAGTTTTTGACTTAATATCCACTTGACTAATCTGCGTAATTTGTTTTCTGTCCTCCAAGTAAGATTGTATGAGATTAAGCACGTTACCTCTGATGCCGTATTTATTTAGCTTAGTTAACAGTACTTTATGGTCCACACAGTCAAATGCCCTGGTCATATCCATATACATTGCCATTACTGGTTTCCTTTTGTCCATGTTGTGATGTATTTTTTCAAGAAAGTTGTATATGGCCATATTAATGGTTTTTGTCTTCCTAAAACCCATTTGTTCCTTGCAAAAAATGTTTTGTTTTTCAAGGTAATTATAAATACCATTATATTTTACTTTCTCAAAGATCTTTGAGAAAATCGGTACTAGAGCTACAGGTCTGTAATTACTTAAAGGAGAATGACCAGGAATGTAGGGCACCCTGTACCAAGCGAAAAGTCCGCCTGTCACAACTAAACCTAGTGCATTTAGAGGAGAAATAAATGCTCTTCTTATATTGTTAACTTTTTTTTTACATGGTTTCCCGCAATTCGTATTTATTAACCATTTATCTACTTCATATTTTGAGGTTAAGTTCGAGAAAGTGACAGGCTCGAAATGGTGAAGTTGATGACAAATGAAGCGGTACCTAATATCGGTTGCTTTTTATTCTTGATTTGGCGCTTGTTTCCTGATGGATGATTATACAATACATCACTGATAGTCAATAATAATTCTTGGTGTCAGGTTTTATATATAATGATAATGGATATCAATAATCATGTAGGTAGGTACTCATAGTATGTGCAGCTGGTAGTCTGAATAAGTAATCAATTTAGTACTGTGTTTACTGATTCCTAATATCTTGAAATCTTAACATAACAGCAGGCCTGTTTTCCCAGAAGAATTAGGCAGAGTTGTATTTACTATATAGTACACCCACTTCTCGAACTTCACATGTTAGTAAATAATAATAAGGTGATAATTTTGTTAGTACCTAATAAGGCACTTATATCAAAAATGAAAAACGCAGTTACGATATATTCATATTTACATAACGTATTTGACCTCGACCGCTACCAGGACGGAAAAGAAATATACAAATAAAACAATTGGGTAGCGCTCGGGAACGCCTTGCAACTGTTGCAACACGTAGCATGGACTGTCCACATCCAAAGCACACATCACTCCACATTGTGACCAAGTGTTAGTTCAGGTATCAGTTCGGAATCTCAGGGAGTTTTTCTTGTATCAATGCGAAACATTTGTAACATTATGAATAGGAACTACCAGGATTGATCTGAAAGCATAAAAACTGTTTTTTAATCCTTAAATTGAATAAATAGTCCCGGAAGTAGGTAGGTACTTTAGAAGCTAACTATAATATACATGCTTCTACTAGGTGATGTAATACTTACAGGCGTCGCGTCGGTACAATCTATGATGTTAAAAAACGATCATATCCACGGATATATTTTCTATGTAATATATTCTAAATTGTTCTAACAATACTAGTGAACGGTTTAGGATACGTCGGCGACGCTGACTTGCTGGCCGATGTCTTACTCTAGTTGAGGGCATCGCTAAGGATTATCACACAAAGACTACGTTATGAAAACGCACCTGAGCCCCCGTTTTTGTTAATAAGTATTACAAATTATTATTCAAATAGTTCAGATGAAACCAATATTGAAAGTAACGTCATCCATGACGGCGCCACAGAATAATTATTGCAATACGTCACAGTACAAATGACATTTTACTTTTTTGAATAGGTCCTCTTTTCATTAAATGCATGTATTTGCAATGTATTCCAAAAAAATAATAATAAATTATTACGATGTAACGCGTGACATAAGATGTTTTTTGACACACATAAAAATATATTGTATCCTAATATAAAATGGCAAATTGGTACAATTATCTTCTTCATTTTTTAATGTTCGTTGACAGGTAGGTACCTATATTTTTAACATAGTAGCAACATTAGGAAATGAAGTGCAATGTCAGTGACAAGCGGAAAATACGTACCACAAAAGTAAAAAAAGACTTTTATTTTTGTTGTCCGAAAGCCGGGAATCGTTTTCATAACAAAATCGTATATCTGATTTAAAAAATAGGAGTAGGTAATTTTATGAAAATACCATTTTGAATACAGTTATTTATAATGTCACTTAATATAGGTGCTATAAGAGGACCCACTGCTTTAACTACTCTTGTGTCAATGTCATCATATCCTGTACTATTCGTGTTTTTAAGGTTGTTAATGATAGTAATAATGTCATTGGGTGTGGTTGGTTCCATAAACATTGATTTATGCGATCATATAAAATATCTTGCGGGGCGGTTAAGCTCGGCCGCTTATGCTGTTAGAAAGATAAGACAGTTAACAGATGTAGAAACCGCGCGTTTGGTCTATTTCAGTTACTTCCACAGCATTATGTCGTATGGCATTTTACTGTGGGGTCGGGCTGCTGATATTGAATCCATTTTTATTTTGCAAAGAAGAGCTGTCAGAGCCATTTATAATCTATGTCACCGCGAATCTCTCAGGGAACTATTTAAAAAGATTAATATCATGACGGTACCTTGCCAATTCATTTATGAGAATATTATGTATGTAAGAAACTTAAATGTAAGAAACAAAGAACTTAAATCTTTTTAATAAAATAAGTGATAGGCATAATTTTAATACTAGAAATAAAGATAAAATAGATCAACCATTTTTCAGATTAGCTAAAGTACAAACATCTTTTATGGGGTACTGCGTTAAATGCTATAACAAAATACCTTGTGATATATTGCAATTAAATGAAAGAAAATTTAAAACTCATATAAAAAGTACACTTTGTAAACAAGCTTATTACAAATTAGAGGATTATATCCAAGATAAGAATGCTTGGAAACATGCTGGTCTTGCTCCATAGGACGATTTAGTGTCTGGACAAAATCAAACCGATAGCTAAATTAGTTTTTTTTTATTTTTTTTATTTATTATTTGTATGTCATAGACTTTTACACTCTGTCATTACTTAAACTCACGCACTGACTTATTAGTACTACTTGTAACAATGTTAGGACTATTGTAATATCGTATACTTTTACAATCTTTGTAAATATGTGAGCACCATGTATCTGGTAATTAATTTATTCATTATTGCTCCATTTATAATTCTTTTTACCTTTCGTAGTACAGTAATCTTATTGTAGGTGCATCGTCTTCACATATAATTATATAATTAATGTATACAAAATATTGTAAAACATTTTTAAAAGAGTAACGATGGAGTTTCTTGCCCATTCTTCTCCATACGAAAACTACCTTTTGGAAGGGGCAACTAGAATCAATTCTATTTCTTTGTTTGACGTTCAAAAGTGCCATATATGTGCCTATTTGAAATAAATTATTTGACTTTGACTTTGACTTTGACCTAATGTATTAATATTATTATTTGTCTGAAAATTATTGGCATTCGGTTGAATTGAGTCTTCATAATGTCCTAGTGATTACATTTGAATATACTTAATACATTACCATTTCCGGTTCCGTTTCTGGCACCGTACAATTAGCAAAAAACGCCGAAAAAACACGTTTCTTGTAATGTGTTCTTGTAAATTATTTAATTTTTATTATTATAGCGGTAAAATAAATTCAAGCACAGTCTGTGAAAGTTTCAACTGTCTACCTATTACGGTTCATGAGATACACCCCAGCTGACAGATAGACAGACGGACGGACGGATGGACAGCGGAGGCTTAGTATAATATGGTTCCGTTTGGCACCTTTCGGGTACGGAACCCTAAAAGTAAATACCTAAGATTATACCTAAACTATTGCCGATATTAATTTTTTACTTCTCTTAAAATTGCGAAAAGCACGATGAATTATGTTTTTTGTTTAGTCGTGACACGTGATCTTCATTAAGATTTAATAGCAAGGATATAGGTATTATGTTCGTTTATTTATTTTCTTTCTTATGTTATTACACTTTTAAATATTTCTTAAATTAAAATGAAATTTAAAAAATATTTAAAAAAAAATTAAAAAATGAGAGGTCCGCCGGTGTCGGGAGCAGGGTCCAAGCTACTGGGTCAGGGCTCCACAGAGAGGAACCTCCTAACAATGCGAACCGTGTTCAGATGTACCGCTTTCTGAAACAGGCCTTTAATCGAGCTGCCCAACGAGAGCCTCCATAGGTGTTGGTCGAGGTTCTTGGCAATTAAGCCGTTCGCTGATACGACTATCGGCACAATGATCTCAGAGTCCAACATCCCACATGACGACAACCTCGCGAGGCCAGTCAAGATACTTGATTTGTTTATCTTTCTCGGCCTTCACGAGGTTCCGTTCATGCGGGTAGGTATTATTATTATTATTATTATAACAAAGTCTCGAGTCCGATTCCTTTTTCTTACGAACCATAATTGGGATGAAATGAAATGATGATTTAATTTAATTTCAACATCGTCATCTGCCTAGCCCATAGATATAAGAAAGAAATTTCTATGGCCTAGCCTTTTCCCAACTCTATAGGGGTCAGCTTCCACTCTATCCGGATGCAGCTGAATATCAGTATTTTACATGGAGCAACTGCTTATAAGACCTCCACAACCCAGTAACTGGGTAGCAAAAACCTCTTTATATGACTGGCTGTCATACTTTTCTTCTGCTTCGGCTTCTGATTACCCGTAACGACTGCCAATTTAAAGATCCGCGAATGACAAGCGGGACCAACAGCTTAACGTGCTTTCCGAGGCACGGAAAGCACGTTAAGCTGTTGGTCCCGGCGTGTAAAGATGGTCACCCATCCACGTACCAACACCGGCAAGCGTAGCTTAACCTGATAGATTGACCCGTACAGCTGTTATTACTCAGCCACGAGCTCTTCAAGATATACAGCTTTGATAATGTAGAAAAATTTATGCTGCTGCTCTAGGTTAGACTGGAAGCTGACCCCAACATAGTTGGGAAAAAGATAGGCAGATTGATTTATCTGTGCTGTATCAAAATAATAAATGTAAAAATACACCGACTAACAAGCAATTAGTAGATTTAATAACGTGTTTTCTTCCCAAACTCGTTAAGTTTTGATAAATAAATAGAGCAATTGCCTTGACTATTAAAAGAGTATTTTGCATAATATTTCATCATTCTATATTTTTACTGTAATTTTCCCCAGATTAATAAAATTTTATGACTATTTAGATAGCCTTCTGGATAATTGGGCAGTTAAACTTCTGTGTTTATAAAATACATTATTATAAACTAACTGCTGCCTGCGGCTTCAGCCAATTATTGGACCCTAATTCTTTTTCTAAAATAAAAGTAAGGCCTAATTTACTCCTTATAATATCAGCTATCTGCCAGCCGAGCCGTTTCGGAGATTAGCCGGACCAAACAGACAGGCAGACATTTTTTTTTACCAGCTGCGCCTCTCTGTTTCACCTGCATTAGTTTCGATTCCTTGGGAATATCGGTATAGAAGACATGTCCATCTCTAGGTCATGGTCTACCCATCATCCAAATCCGTTCAGCCGTTTTAGCATGAAAGCGTTATAAACAAACCAACAAAAAACTCACTTTCGCATAAATATTATAGTTAGGATTGGGTCTCCCTTGTTTCATCGAAAATAAATTGCCAAATTATCACTTCCCAAACAATTTTCCGCATAATTTCATTTGCCAAAATATTACTTAGCAAAAAATCTCTTCACAAATAATTGTAACGCAAACCTAATGTTTGGCAAGTGAACGTTTAAACAATAACTTGTTTACCAAATAGTACTTTTACCAATTTTTATGTAGTCAAATATTTCAGTTGGCGCAAAATAAAATTTGCCAAATGTTTAGTAGGTATCGTCAGTTTCGGGTAGCCTGTTTTTTTTCTATATAATCTAGTCGTATCTGGCACAGTAGTAGGTCACAGTTTTAACCTAACCTAACCTAACAAATCATTCGACCAAACGTTTATTATCTAAAGATTGTTTGCTGTAATAAACCATTTCATTAAAGACCAAATGCCTAAATGACATTATCCTTGATAATATTCTGCCAAGTAAAAATTTGACCAAATGAAAATGTGCGTACTAAAATCATTCCAAACATTGCATTGGTATAAAAAAAGGTTGCTAAAATTTGTTTGGGTAGTGAAATTTGGGCAAAATCTTTTCGGCAAAACGGCAGGATCCCGTTAGGATTAGTTAGGATTTCATGTTGCAACTGACGACAGCAAAACCAATGATAAAAGTAAGGGTTTCTAAATGATTTAATTAATTAAAAGAACTGACATTAAGTTACACCATATATTAAATTCTTGAAGCATCCGTATTATTTCACAAGTTAATGAACATGTGAAATAATAAATATTTATCTGTAAATTACTTAATTGATCAAGTAATTAAGGTAGATTTAGAGAACCTATCATTAGAATAAAGTTTTTTCTTTTGGGTGAACGAACTTTAGTTAGGCAAGTGTCTACAAATCAAAAGATTAAAAAAAGTGTTAATGAACCAATTAAGTAAACAAAACAATCAATCAATCTACCTAGCCTTTTCCCAACTATGTTGAGGTCGGCTTCCAGGCTAACCGGATGCAGCTGAATACCATGTATTTTACATGGAGCGACTGCCTTTCTGACGTCCACAACCCAGTAACTGGGTAATACGATACCCGTTGTTAAGACTGGTTTTTAGACTTTCGGGCTCCTGACGACCCGTAACGACTCTCAATGATCCACGAATGACGGCCGGGACCAACAGCTTAACGTGCTTTCCAAGGCACGGAGGAGTCTCGGTTTTTTAAAGATGATCACCCATCCATGGACCAACCCCGGCAAGCATAGACCTAATGGATCGACCCGTGCGGCTCTTATTACTTATCCACGAGCTCCTTCCAGTAAACGAGGTTGCGAGGTTTTTGCTGAAAATTAGCGCTGTTGACCATAGGTTCGTCTGAAGTCACGGCTTTTAGCTGAGCAATGACCTATTCTTGCACAGATGCGACGCACAGCTTAATTGTTCTTGTTATTGTTGTTTCAAAAATTGATAATTTTCCACTGTAATCGGCATTTCGTTTAATTTGTGACTGTTTTGTTTGTTTTCATTTGATAATGTCGCAACACATTACGCAACTAATTTGTTTTTGGCCTCTCATCCACAGATAACTGTCTACTAAAAACACTAATCACTATGCTCTCATCAAGCTATAGACAAAATTTGCCAATTTTTTTAAGTTTCTTATTGTTAAATACGAGGCTTTTGGCTAATTTTTAGTTCTAGTAAATGTCATTTTTTATTTTGTATTGTGCGTTTAGTTTGTGCAGAATAAACAATTTTTCTTTCTTCTTTCTTTCTTTCTAAACAAAACAAAAAAGGGGCAAAAATCGTTTATTTCAATACTAAAATTACAATATTGAGATAGCGTTGCCGTTGGTCCGAAACTAGGCACACACTGTTGGTATTTTGGACACTATATCTGCACTAAATATTATAAAGAGAAAAGACGTGTATTTCTTGTTTTTAATTACTAAACTCAAAAACTAAATGAACGATTAAAAAAAAAATCAAGTAATAAAAACTAAAACCCAACTACGACTTTAAAGGTAGGTATAAACAAGACACCACAGACAGACAAATTAAAAATCCGGAGTCACACGTGTTAGGGCATAAATCGAACAGATTACGTGTGACTCCGGATTTTTAATTTGTCTGTCTGTGGTGTCTTGTTTATACCTTTTAAGTCGTAGTTGGGTTTTAGTTTTTATTACTTGATTTTTTTTTTAATTCTTTTGTGGTTATAATATATATATTTTTGAAATGTGCTCATTAAGCCCTATCATTTGATACCCAACATGGTACGATTACACCATTTTTTTTTTTAAGTTCCTCACTTTATGTCCTCTAGAGGGCGCCATTTTTAATTTAATGTGACTTCACATAGCCTATAACCAGCGGACAATCACGACGCTTCTAACAATACCTCATTTGTCAAATTGTGATAAGTGGTTTGGAAGATAGGAGGGAACAGATGAACATACATACATACATACATACCGGTCAAAATCATAACCCTCCTTTTTCTTCGCCGTAGTCGGGTAAAAAAAACACCAGTTGAATGCTACATTATCACTGTGTTACATACGCTATCCTAAACTAACTTCGTATCTAATAATACAATGCGAAAGTGAGTTTGTTTGTTTGTTACGCATTCACGCTAAAACGGCGGAACGGATTTCGATGTTTGGCACATGAGTAGACCATGACCTTGAATAGGACATAGGATACTTTTTATCCCGTGTTTCCCTAAGCTAGTACGAGTACCGTCAAAAAAATTGAATTCTGACCCACCATAAGCTTATTTTCTTACAGACATTCAAATACAATAAGGTCGACATTCGCGTAAAAATAAATTTCCTTGGTAACGAATTTGTCATCTGCCATCTTTGTTATATTGACGGTTAGACTTAGCCTGACTGTACATAAACACGAAGTAGAGCAGCTTGTAATCTCATAGTCTGTTTTGGAGAAGGTACAACAGGCTACACAAGCACAAGAAATCAAGTAGGTATAAACTCGCATAGTAACATCTCTCAATACATTACATGAATCCCTTTAATCCCCGAGGCTCTAGATACCTCGTATTTTAACAAAAATATTCGTTCAATCAGCTGGAAAACCTCTCACTGATTACGGGCAGGCAATGCTTTTAACTAAATTAGATGAAATAAAATTACATTAAGAATGTAATATAAACACATTCTGAATAGACGAGTGTCTCTCATTTGTTAAAAGCCTGGTATTAACATAAAAAATAAAAATACTTACTGAAAATAGTAGTGAAATTACTAAAACCCAGACTTATTAGTGAAATGGAGTCTTGCATGCTATTAGAATACCATGGTAACATGAAATACGTTTATTTCGACGTTTAAGTTAATTTAAAGATTGCATAACCTACATAACTACCTACACCTACCTACCTACACCTTCCTACCTACGCCTCCCTACCCCCCTACGTACATACCTACTTATCTACCTACCCTACCTACATACATACCTACCTGTCTACCCTACCTCCCTATCCTACCTACCTACACCTATTTATAGATTTCAAAAAAGTTACCAGCAGAAATGCTCCGCCTCACTAGATTGTCTCCGTTCCTTTACCGAAAACCTCTTGTAAACAGAGCATTACTTACCCGAATAATCAACAAAAGTAAGTAACGGTGAGGTTAATAGGCTGTGAAGGGTCGTGGTTCATCGTTTTTCTAAGGGTCCCTTAACGTTTCGATCGAAATAAAAGAAAAACAGCTGATTCTATAAGGTTGATTGAATTGGATCGTATTTTTAAGTAATTTCGTGATGGATTTTGTCAGCAATGGTGACAATTGAGTGGAGGGTATAGTGAAAGGAAATATTATCACAAGCATTTTACTAACGATTAAAACACTACGAGATTTTTAAACTCAAAGTCAAATCGTTTATTTCAAATAGGTATAATACACTTCTGAAAGTTAAATATTAACAAAAAAATTGAATTGATTTTAGTCGCCACTTCTAAAAGGTAGTTTCGTAAGGAGAATAATGGGCAAGAAATTACCCCGTTACTCTTTTATAATGGTTTACATTATTTTGTATACATTAGCATCGTATTAGCATTATTTTATCGATATTTTGTGCGTCGAAATTCCGTATTCTACTCCATTAATTATTATAATTGAAGACGATGCACCTTGAATAAAATTACTACACCTCAATAGGTAAAAAAATCAAGTAATAAAAACTAAAACCCACCAAACTAAGACTTAAAAGGTATAAAGCCCAAAACACACACAGAGCGGGTGCGGGGCGGGAGCGGGTCGGGTCGTTTTCATCGCGTGAGTCGCGCGGTTCATCGTGTTCACACAGAGCGCGGGCGCGGGGCGGCAGCGGGTCGGGCGCGGGACGGCAGCGGGTCGGGCGCGGTTGTACTTTGACAGACGGCAGCGGTTGCAGTGTGAAAATGTTGGGTGATTCTGACACGGACAAAGAATTATTATTTTTTACTTATTTTAAAGAGAAGAACGCGAAAATGGAAAAAATTGTAGGTCATGACATTAATAAAAAAAAACATCAATATGGAGAATATCATCGATACGTGTATTGCAACGAATGTAACGCCGCTACACCCACATTGCTATTCTGTAACCATCTTACCTTGAAAACTTAGGTGAAGTGAGAGTGGAGTGAGTCATTGTCATCGATACCTACTGATGCTAAGGCAGTGACAGTTCACTCCAAGCTCACTTTGATATTTTACTACACTTAGTTTTCACGGAGATATTTTTACAGAATAGCACAACCGCTCCCGACCCGCTCCCGTCCCGCGCTGTTGTGTCAGCGGGCGCGGCTCCCGCTCCGCGCCCGACCCGCTTCCGCGTTCTGTGTGTTGACATCCATATAATTCCTTGAATTACAATTTATGACACCCGCCGTACTCCCGCTCCCGCCCCGCGCTGTTGTGTCGGCGGGCGGCGGGCGCGGCTCCCGCGCGGGGCCCGCTCCGCGCCCGACTCGCGCCCGCGTTCTGTGTGTTGACATCCATATAATTCCTTGAATTACAAATTATTATACCCGCCGTACTCCCGCGCCCGACCCGCTCCCGCCCCGCACCCGCTCTGTGTGTGTTTTGGGCTTAAACAAGACACCACAGATAGACAAATTAAAAATCCGGAATCACACGTGTTAGGGCATAAATCGAACAGGTTACGTGTGACTCCGGATTTTGAATTTGTCTGTCTGTGGTGTCTTGTTTATACCTTTTAAGTCGTAGTTGGGTTTTAGTTTTATTACTTGATTTTTTTTAAATTCTTTTTGGGTTATAATATATATATTTTTGAAATGTGCTCATTAAGCCCTTTCATTTGATACCCAACGTGGTACGATTAAACCATTTTTTTTTTAAGATCCTCACTTTATGTCCTCTAGAGGGCGCCATTTTTAATTTAATGTGACTCCACATAGCCTATAACCAGCGGACAATCACGACGCTTCTAACGATACCTCATTTGTCAAATTGTGATAAGTGGTTTGGAAGATAGGAGGGAACAGATGAACATACATACATACATACATACCGGTCAAAATCATAACCCTCCTTTTTCTTCGCCGTAGTCGGGTAAAAAGAATGAAAAATGAAGCAAAAACACCGGTGGCGGGGACCATCGCAGGACAAACACTTCCACACTTCCTAGGCTTATCGAACAGTTCTCTATGCAACTAGAATCAGTTCTATTTCTTTGTTTTTCACGTTCAAAATAAGTTATTTGATTTTGAGAGCGTACATGGAGGCTGAGGAAACTGTCGCGCACGTGCTCTTTGAATGCACGGTTGTTACCCAGATTAGAACTGAAACCCTCGGGTCACCCAGATCTTACACGGAGTTTCTGTACAGACCAAGAGATTTAGTTAACTTCTGGAGGGAGGTGGGCTGGTTGGAATAACCACTGACTGCCGCCATGACCTACGCACAATAGTCCACCTTAGGGACTAAATGCGGAAACAAAACCTCGAACATAGAAAATAAAAGCAAAGACAGATAAATTAGTTAATTTTTAATTCGTGTGACATACAGTCGAGCTTACCTTAAGCTTTCGCAAGATTTAAAAGTGATTTTCTCCTAACAATGATTGGTATTTTGAATTGTTGCGAACACTATTATCGAAACCATCAATATAATTTCAGCCGAAAGACGTCCAATGCTGGACATAGGCCTCCCCCGCATCGCCGCTAATCCACTATCGAAATCATACTGTTTTGAAATAAAGTTACAATTTTTAATTTCACGAGAAAAACGCTTTGAATATTACATAACTATAAGGTACCTGCTTAAGTTCTCTTTCAGATAGTAGTCATAGTCTATGGTGGTAAAGAGAGGCTATCAAGAGCTATAAATTCTGGCATTTTCAACCTTACGATATTTCTACTGCATACTATCCAGGGTTACTATAGAAACCTAAGTTTCTTTATGGTCGAGCAGGCTACACAAATAAGTGTTTTTGAAAGAGGCTTACGAACACCAGCCTTAAGCTGGAGGACCCTACTGCAATTAAAATAACTCTAATGAGACAACAACAACTGAACTAATTGGACCATTAATATCTCATTACCATTATCCTCTTAAACTCAGAGAAAAGTCTAGAAGCTCTTTAACTGACGGCAGCTCAGCAGTGACGTCATTAATTTAGAGGACAAAGTGAGCTGATTGACTGAAATCGCCTCGTTAAGGATTCTAAGTAATCCCTCAAAAAAAAAAGGTCCTCTATGTAATCGGTTTAACAACAGTTAGTTTCGGGAGTTTTCGGGTCGTTTCGATTTCGTTCGGGATAACGAACGCTTTTTTTTTGTATTTTTCGTAATAACACTCGACTTCAGAAGTTAATGATTATGGATAAAAGCGTTTACGATGAAAGTGGGCAACGTCGCAAATAGATGTCAAATATTTCGCTGTTTTGATATTTGGCAATATAACTGTATGGAAATATGAATAATATATTATATTTTTGAATTGTGCTTATTAAGCCCTTTCATTTGATACCCAACATGGTACGATTAAACAATTTTTTTTTTTGGTTCTTGACTTTATGTCCTTTAAAGGGCGCCATTTTTAATTTAAAACGACGTCACACGTGCTAGGGCATAAATCGAACAGATTACGTGTGACCCCGGATTTTTTATTTGTCTGTCTGTGGTGTCTTGTTTATACCTTTTAAGTCGTAGTTGGGTTTTAGTTTTTATTATTACTTGATTTTTTTTTAAATTCTTTTTGGGTTATAATCTTAATATATATTTTTGAAATGCGCTCATTAAGCCCTTTCATTTGATACCCAACATGGTACGAATAAACCATTTTTTTTTTAAGTTCCTCACTTTATGTCCTCTAGAGGGCGCCATTTTATGCGACTTCACATAGCCTCCACCACCGGACAATCACAACGCTTCTAACGATACCTCATTGGTCAAATTGTGATAAGTGGTTTGGAAGATAGGAGGGAACAGATGAACATACATACATACCGGTCAAAATCATAACCCTCCTTTTTTCTTCGCCGTAGTCGGGTAAAAATGGCAAGACAACCCCATATTTGAAATAAAAATCTGGCGGAAAGTTTGCCGCCATTATCATTTTGGCCTGGCACAGGAGCTTTAAGATTGGCGCCAGCAAAGACAGCCGTTTTTTGTATAGGTACGGCGAAATAAAATGCGAGTCAAGTGATGCGATTGACTGTTGATAATTCATTCAACCAATCACAGCAGTTTACGCGTGTTTTATCGTTCAATTTATCGTTCTTTTTTTTTGTCATAATTTTCGTTCCGGATACTGGGTGTTATGCTCAGCATTTAGTAAAGCTGGGCTGCGGGTGATGATTATCTTGCAAAAAAATCTGCCTAGCCTTTTCCCAACTACGTTGTGGTCGGCTTCCAGTCTAACCGGATGCAGTTGTATACCAGTATTTTACATGGAGCAATGCCTATCTGACCTCCACAACCCAGTAACTGGATAGCACGATAAGCTTTGGTAGGACTGGCTGTCAAATTTTCGGGCTTCCGACGACCAACGGCTTAACGTGCTTTCTGAGTCTCGTTATGTTAAGATGGTGGTGGACCCATCCACGGACTGACGGTGGTAAGCGTAGCTTAACCGCTATAGATCGACAGCTGCTACTTAGCCATGAGCTCCACCAATCATCTTGCTAAATATTTTTCGTATTATGTTTGTTTCAATTCCAATCAATAGCTGTCACTGACGAGCAAATAACTAAGGTATGTAACAACAATTCAGCGATTCGGTTGTTTGTCATGTATTTTTAAAACATCGCGCAAAGACGTCTTCTGCTTGACTAACTATATTCCTTTAGAAGAATATCAATGTCAAACGGAATCTTTTAATAAAATCGTTGAGAAATACTGCTGCAATTGAAGCGGAAAACGGCGCAATTCGCTTCAGGGGAAACTCGATACAAATGCAGCTTTGTGCAGAAACCTTTGTGGAGCAGAATACTAGTCGCGTAGTTGAGAAATCATCCTTTTATACGTAGATACTCGTCTCCCAAGACGTTGCTTTTACCAGAAAGATTGTTTAGAAACACTACACGAAACCTTCATCATCTGCCTAACCTTTTCCCAAAAAATTTGGGGTCGGCTTCCAGTCTAACCGGATACAGCTGAATACCAGTATTTTACATGGAGCGACTACCTATCTGACCTCCACAACCCAGTAACTGGGTAATACGATACCCCTTGGCTAGACTGGTTGTCAGGCTTTCGGGCTTCTGGCGAGCCGTAACGACTGTTAAATATCCACGAATGACAGCTGGGACCAACGCAATGGCCTAACTATGCTTTCCGAGCCACGGAGGAGGAGTCTCGGTATGTAAAGATGGTCACCCATCCACGGACCAGCCAGGGCAAGCGTAGCTTAACCTGATGGATCGACTCCTGCGGATGTTATTACTTAGGCACGAGCTCCACACAAAACCCTGTATAATTATTATTATAAAGCCTGATGAATACGAATGTCACCACAGCAATCCGTTTGAGGGCATTACAGATGCACTTTGCACAAGTTGTGACGTCGCTACGTTTGCTCGAGGGAATATCCAGTGAAAAATTAATGCAGTGACTTTCAGTGCTCGAGTCTCACAGGACCGATGTAGGATTAATTTATCTCTGTATAAATAGTGAGAGGGGTTAGACGACTGAGCGAGGACTCCGTTACTAGCAGCCTGGAGTCTGAATTAGTGCTCGGTTGATGGCAATAGGCTCGCCCCCTATTACATCGTACTTAAACATAACTGGCGAAATGAAGGTGTATTATAGGCACACTTCTGCCTAACCCTTTGGGGGTTACAGGCGCGATTTTATGGTCTGTAAAGCTGAAAACCAAAATGGCGTGAGTTGAGATAATCGTTTATCGGAACCAAGCCAGCCCCGTCATACTGTTTGTTTTAAACCAAATTAATTACTCGATAATTAAATAATCTACCTAGCCTTTTCCAACTATTTTGGGGTCGGCTTCCAGTCTAACCGGATGTAGCTGAATGTGAGTATTTGACATGGAGTGACTGCGTATCCAACCCAGTTACTGGGTAACACGATACCCCTTGGTAAAACTGGTTCTCAGAATTTTGGGTGATTTAGGAATCGGAACGACTTTTCAAAGACCTAAGAATGACAACTGGGACCAACAGCTTAACGTGCTTGCATTCGTTCCGAGTAACGAAGGGTTGGTCACCGACCGCGGCAAGCGTGTCTTAAAAAATATGATTCACGACTGTAACAACTATGGTTTTACAGAATTAGAATCAGCACTACAACTCTTAAGTTCTTCGAAGTGTTTGATTGACTATTTCATGAAATCATGGCACTTATATTATGAACCTAAGGAGTTATTTTGCTAATTCTCATGATTATAATTCTGTAAAGCTATTTTGTTACGGTCGCGAATCATATTTTAATCAATATACAACCTGATACTGACCTGGAAATTGCAAAAAACGTAAGAAAATTTGAATTTTGCAGGCTACCCTAGCGCATCCCCCTGAAACAAATTCTGTCATGGTAAAAACCGCATAAAAATCTGGTGCATAGTTTAGAAGAACAACGCTGTCACACAGACGGACACGAAAAGCGAATTCATTTATATAATAATAATAATTATGTATAGATATATAGATTCAGCAGTACATTACACAGACAGTGTGTCTGTGTAATGCACTGCTCAATCAGTGATCAGACTTAATAAATAAATAAGAAATAAAATAAAAATATCTTATCATCAGGCACCATGGCCCATAGGGTATAGTATTACATCTTACTTACAAACTATATTAATAACAAGCAGGAACACTAAAAAGAAAAATAAAAATCACATTTACAAGAAGGTTTATTGAGGTTTTTTGCCAACGTGTAGCTTGCTAAACCTATTGTCGCCCCATCCAGCCTCTCTGCAAACACCTTCAGAATGCTGTTGCTGCTGTGGCGGTATCTACATCGCCACATGCGAACTACGCATCAAAGACCTGACGTCACACAAAAATCCTGACGTCACATAAATCTTGCATCGCGCAATTAAAGTTTACCGTGCAGTGGACATAAATACAAGAATCCAATATCAATCATTGGGCAGTTGCCCGCCAGACACAATACCCGTCTGGTTGGAGGATCCTCCCTTTTCTGTGGTAGATAAGTGAACTTTACACCCTGTTCCTCATACTCCTAAACTGCTTCCCCTCACTCGGGATATTAGGTACTGAGGCAACGTAAAGACTTGATCCAGCTCCTAGAAGGGATATTATATTACGTAGGATTATACTGGCATTATCATAATATCTAAAATATAAACGTTTTCCTCTGAAAGGTAGGTTGGCAGATCGTAGGCGTATTTGATAAGGACGTGCGTAGGTACCTACACTCAATAAGAATCTTCGTTTAAAATTATTAAATCTAAAGCTTTAGGAAAGCGTCGGAAACTGGATGTAGGTTAAATTAACATAAACCTACGGATCATCTGAGAACAGGGTTTATATTAATGACTAGCAGCTGCCCGCGGTTTTACCCGCGTAAGTCTCGATCCTGTCGGAATATCGGGATAAAAAGTATCCTATGTCCTAATTCAGGTCATGGTCTACCCATGTGCCAAATTTCATCAAAATCCGTTCAGCCGTTTTAGCGTGAAAGCGTAACAAACAAACCAAAACAAAACTTACTTTCGCATTTATAATAATACTAGCTGCGCCCCGCGGTTTCACCCGCGTAAGTCTCGATCCCGTGGGAATATCGGGATGAAAAGTATTCTATGTGTTAATCCAGGTTATAAGCTATCTGTTTGCCAAATTTCATCCAAATCCATTCAGCCGTTTTTGCCTGATTGAGTAACAAACATCCAAACACACAAACACACAAACTTTCACATTTATAATATTAGTAGGATTAGTTAGGAAGTTAGGATTAGTATTACTAGCTGCTTTCCGCGACTTCGCCCGCGTGGACCTTTTTAAATTTTTCTAAAATAAAAGTAGCCTTAGTTACTCCTTATAACAGCTATCTGCGAGTAAAAGTCCGGTCAAAATCGGTCCAGTCATTTCGGATATTAATCGGAACAAACAGACAGACAGCCAAAAAAAAAAAAAATATGTTTTGTTTAGTACCTTAGAGTCTTAGAGGATACTTTTATATGCATTTGGTAAAAAGCCGTTACTTTGACATTACAAACAGACACTTTAATTTTATTTATTTGTATTTTATAGTATCTCAAAATATTCCATAAATTATGTAAAGGATATTTCATAAATTATAGAAATGAATAATTATAGAAAATACACTACGAATTTAAATTCAGGGTTATATATCAAATTGAGTACCTACATACTAACTTAAATTGTCCGTTTGCTGTAACACGTCAAATTGAGGCCTGTCAATTACTTAAACATTTAATTTCTCTGGCTGTACCTATGTCTCCCGTGAAAACATTTACTTAAAAATTGAGTAGTTTTGAAATCTAAGCAAAGATCTAAGTAAATGATCGATGACCAAAGTTTTACTTACACAAAGTTTAGGGCCCATCAGCAAGGTTACACTAAAGTGCTGAATAATCTTTGGAGTTCAAGAATGATATGATATGAATATTATGAGTTTGACTAAGGAAAGTTGGAAGGATCAATATTGATTGATAGCTTTGAACGAAATCTTTGAGTGTTCGAATCCTTATCAAAAGCACAGTTTTCGACACATTTAATTGTAGTCCAATGTTATTGGGTTGAAATCGTGTGTGCAACCTAAATGCAAATAGGTACATTCGTATTTAGGGCATCGCAGGCACGTTGCCATCGAAGAGAAACAAGACATCACAGGCAGACAAATTAAAAATCCGGAGTCACACGTGTTAAATCAAACAGCTTACGTGTGACTCCGGATTTTTAATTTGTCTGTCTGTGGTGTCTTGTTTATACCTTTTTTGTTGATTGAGTTTTTTGTCGTAGTTGGGTTTTAGTTTTATACCTTTATTTTTTATTTTTGGGGTTATAATATACATAATATTTGAAATGTGCTAATCAAGCCCTTCCATTTCATATCCAACATGGTATGATTAACAAAATATTTTTTGTTTAGTTCATGACTTTATTTCATCTACAGGGCGCTATTTTCAGTTTAATTTGACGTAACATAGCCTATAATCAGCGGACAATCAAGACGCTTCCAACGATACCTCTTTTGTCAAATTATGATGACTCGTTTAGAATATATGAGGGAACAGATGAACATACATACATACATACATGCTTTTATACATACATACCGGTTAAAATCATAACCCTCCTTTTTGCTTCGCCGCCGCCGTAGTCAGGTAAAAAGACCAAAAAAGAAGTAAATGGAAGTGGATACAAAATTACTCTTTTTAAAAGAACTGCAGCAATTTTATTACAAAAAAATTCTCTTCAACTAAAAAAGATACAAACTTTCACCATTTATTATTCCGCAGAACTAGCGAGATAAAAATGTATTAAACTGAATTTAATATCCCTGAAAGTAATTTTCATACTTCAGTGTTGGAGATTGTTTAGATCTCCGTAAACTTTCTCATTCTGCTGAAGTAGGTACGGTGGAAATGAAATGTGCTTGGATGTTGGCAATAACGAGATAAAGTTATGCAAACATTCTTGATCATATTTTCTTTGAAAGTACCTCTTCTTCTTTTCTTGTGGTTAACCTGGTGTCAGAATTTGAAGCTGCTCAAGGGCCTCTGACTTGGCTTCACATGCTGTCCTCCCATGCTACCTCTGAGTTTGTTTCGGCTTTCTTCTCAGAGTAGTCAGCTAAGAAACGCCGACCTCATCTAGCTTATTTAATTTTTTATTAATATGACGTATATAAGTGATTACGATATCCTATTTACAGAATAAACAATTTCATTTCATTTCATTTAATGTCGAGAAAATATCTCTCAGGCATGCCAGTTTCCTCACGTTGTTTTCCTTCACCGTTTTTGAAGAAGTTATTAGGGAACACATGAACATACATACATACAAACACATACATAGCGGTTAAAATCAAAATCAAAATAATATTTTATTTCACAGCCTACATGGGCACTTATGAAACTTCAGAAGCTAAGTGCACGGTTCCAATCGGTCGTTTCCTATGGAGAAGAGCCGGCAAGAAACTCCACAGTTACTCTTTTAAAAACATAATTGGCTTTTACAATATTCTCGAATTACAGTGTTAAGGTGAAGTGGTTCCAAAGCAGATGTTTTGATGCGTTTCGACTTCACGCAAAATCAATGTTTCTCTCACAAAAACAACGTATTTGCGTATTTTTTTTATGATTACGAAAATTAAAGAGTGTCTTTAATGAAGTATGAGGCCCGAAACAAAATTGACAAAACTTTCCTCGATACGAAAAAAACCGTAAAGTTTCCTTAAAATCTGCTTTTTAAAGAGAAAAACCTATTCATTCGATTGTTATCAAAGCAATTGTAATAAAATTTTGTGTACGTGTTCACTATTAAATACTTTAAGGGATTATGGACTTATTGTTCTATATAAACACAAATAAAATTTTAAAATTAAATATTTGTAAATATAGTTGCGCGCGGGCGGGGACATGCCACCCCCCCGTCAGTCCCACTTCGCCTTAATAGTTATGGGATGACAGTGGTTTTTCAAAACAGTTTCAGGTAGGTAGTTAATAAAATTGGAAATGTTCAAAAAAAAGCCTACTGTCCACTGAGCTTGGTTAAAATCATAATCCTCCTATAATTCATTTGAAATAAATAAATAGATATTCACAAAATAAATACCATTCCCAGAATCATTGATCAACCGCGCTTACTTCAAAGAACTTTCTTCACTACTTTCGTTGTCAACAAACAAAACCGATTAAGCGACATACAACAACAAGAAACAATACAAAAACCATACAGAACTCTTAACTACACAAGTTATAAACGCCATGACGTTTAAGAACAGATAAAAAATGATAAATGTACTAACTTTTACAGCAAGTTGGCTTTGTTTGTTTGGTTTAAAGACCAAGTTATGAATAATCTTTGTTCTATGACTTCTATGTGAAGAAACTGTCTAGTTATGGGCGCATGAATGCAATATTTCAACATTGTCTCGGGTATAAATCTAAGAGGCATGTACTTAATCGAACCTCAATTAATTTCACTTTCATAAATATATAACACTCTAAAATAACGATTGCGCCTCTTTTTGTGAACCTCACATAATTCATTTTTTGGAATCCTAAAAATAATAAAAAGCCAATTAAATGCGGTTACTGCCGTGGCTCCGCTCGCTCGGCTCGCGCGAGTTTGGCCACAGTTCTTTACTTCTTTACGCGCACTTTACGCTCTTTCTGAACAGTGAACGAAACTGAGGGCTTAGACAAGTGACTTCGCTTCGAAAGCGTTTCATGTTTCTACAACGACTTTCAACAGGATTGACATATAATAAGCTTTTCGATAGCTTATGTCAGTCCTATGCATTTTCCATCATCGCTATCGCTGATAGAATGTCACTTCGTCTAGGGCTTCTGAAGTGTCACGCTCGTGCCGGTGACGCTGAATCAGGTATACTCGGCTCCAGTCGGTCAGCGATCATAACCACACACCCTCTTTTTTATTTTTTTACCCGAGAATCGAATAAAAAACGCCAAGAACCAAATCTCACTACCAACTACTGCACCACCCCATTAAAAATTCTAATCACCAGTAAACGAACAATCAAATTACCATTTGAACAACTTCACTATCTGCTCACTAATTAATTCAACAGCCTTCCATAAGACTATGATGCAACATTTCAGTTCGTTGCTCTATCTAAGTTATAAACAAACCGTAAATCAAACAAACATAATTAGATTCAGTTTGTATTGTTAGCATTTACATTGCTATTAGGGTTCTTCTGGGGGAAATGGAAGAATTATACAATGGACTGTTTTGTTGAAGGTTATCTTCAAATTATTCATGTTTGCCTCTATTTAGATTACGATCGAACCCTCGTCTATGGGTAAGAGGGGCTTCTTTAGCTCATGGTCAACAAAATGGCTTATTCCGATCGGATCCCACATTGTGGATCCATTAGGAACGTGAATACAATTTATATTTTGTTCCGATCTGATCCCTTCTGTGGGATTCGTTAGGAATGTGGATTAAATTAATATCCGAACGAAATAATCCCCTTCTTGATTCCATAAATGAAAATAATAGTAGGTAGGTACATAATATCGAGATATAATAGTAAAGTAAGTAACAGGATTATAAATCCATTCTGTTGAACTAGCACCCTAATTGCGTACCTAATATACAATCAGTAACAATCTGAATCATTTTGAAAGAGATTGCTAATCCATTGCTGCATAAGTTCTAAAAAAATCTGCCCTAAAACGCAATTATCGAAATGAATGTTGTTGAACTGTCAAAATGAAACATCATTTACCGAAAATGTGTTTCGGAAGATAGCAGTATCAGGATCTAATGTATTACCCCAACAAACACTTCCTTTGTTCCTCTTGGGGAGTCTGAAGATACGACAATTCTGAATTGGCCCCTCTAGTAAATGTCAAGAATAACAGGTTAGTCCACAGTGTAACGAAAGAGGCAGGTTACACACTCAATTAATCAATCAATCAATCTGCCTAGCCTTTTCCCAACTATGTTGGCGTCAGCTTCCAAGTCTAACCGAACGCAGCCGAATACCAATATTTTATATGGAGCGAAAGCCTATCCGACCTCACCAACCGAGTAACTGGGCAATACCCCTTGGTAAGACTGGTTGTCGGGCTTCTGACGACCCGTAACGACTGTCAAAGATCCATGAATGACAGCCGGGACCAACGGCTTCCCGATGCACGCAGGAGTCTCGGTATGTAAAGATTGTCACGCATCCACGGACCAAATTGACCCGTGCGGCTGTTATTACTTAGCCACGAGCTCCTCAAGCCTGGTTACACACTAAGAAGGTACCTATTATAACAAAAAATCTGCTCCTAAAATAAAGGGTGAATATTAATGTTTCGTATTCGCACTTCACCAAATAATAATACGCGAGTTTTCTTAATTATGTCATTAATGGACAGTATTGCTGCAAGCTACAACAGGAAAAAATAAATAATTGACACAAAAAAATAATTGGCCTATCAGTCAATTCGATGTCAGTCTGGAATTCAATGGTTATTTACCAACTCTTCATAAATTATAAACACTTTGAATTTTCAAGTTTAATCTTTCTAAAATTCTCGCGCGCCCTTTTTAACCGACTGCAAAAAAGCGTTGATCAAGGGTGTGTGTTCAAGTGGTGTTCGTTATTATGATGAACGCCGCGGAAATTCGTTGGATGCGAGAAGCAAAAGACCGCTAGATGTGGCAACGTTTGGGGAAGTCTCATGTTCAGCAGTGGACGTCTTTCAACTGAAATTCCTGATAATGACTCTAACTCTAAATGTAATAACCATAACAAACATACATTCATACTATTATCAAATCGTTGCATATGCATTGAGTTGTCCTAGACGTCATGTTGGCAAATAAATAATTAATCATATCAATAAAAATTACAATGATTACTTAATAGTTTTGTACTAAGTTGTCTGTAGCATAGTATAAATAAGTAACAGTATTATATCTTTATAGAAAACGGCCGAAACGAATGCTTCGAAATCTCAGTGTGTCAGTACGCAACAGTATAGTTCGCGGCAGTTACGCACGGACACTGAGGGTGACGGACAGAGCGGCCATATGTAATTATTTCAAGGTCATTGCCGAGATATAATACTGTTTCTTTAATATACTCTGCCTATAGATACTAAGTTGTATATTATACAATGTATTTACAATCTTATCATTAATCTAGATATAACACGTTATGATAAAACTATGTTTGTATCTTCTTAGAAGTAGCATCTAGGCATAAACAGTTACATCAATCTAGTGGCACTTAGATCAATTAACTTTGATTAGTGATTCTTCCTTAGAGATGGGCCACATGACATCGTGAAAAACAACTTCTGCTCCAAAGATTTATGTTCACCCAACTCCACAAGGGGACTGTGGGGAACAGCAGTTTATTTTTAAGTAAAAGGGTAAAACGGGACCCTATTACTAAGGCTCCGCTGTCCGTCTGTCTGTCTGTCTGTCACCAGGCTGTATCTCATGAACCGTGATAGTTAGACAGTTGAAATTTTAATGAAATTTAATTTTATAACAACAAAATAGAATAAAATAAATATTTAAGGGGGCTCCCATACAACAAACGTGATTTTTTTTGCCGTTTTTGTAGATAAGGTACGGAATCCTTCGTGCGCGAGTCCGACTCGCACTTGGCCGGTTTTATTTATATACAACCGGTTATACAATATTCTTCAAATAAAATCTACAGAAATAGCCAGGATGCGTAAGCATCAGCATACAAAATTACTTATTCCCAAATAAATAACTACCTAATCAAAATCATATCACCATGAGATTGATTGTTTAACCACAATTTCCATAACACGTTCTCTTATGAAAGTAACTAAGATGTTGCATCATGTCCTATTAGTTCATTAACATGGGGAACTTATTTTAAAGACCGTAGCGATATTATAATGTTCCCGTTCCTTATGTTGTGGTCATTAAGATGCAGATCAGTCCGTATTTTTATTGAAATAGGTAATTTTTAACGAGTCAATGATGTCTATCTTTACTGGCAAACAAACTGCAAGACTGAGCCTCAAGTAAAATGTGTGAGAATAGGAATTATCAGAGTCTTATTAGACTAAAGAATTCACAAACTGACTTCTTAGTATTACTTGTAAAAATGTTAGAAATATTGTGATATCGTTTAGTTTGGCAATGTTTGTAAATAAATGTGAGCACCATGTATCTATCAATTAATTTATTTGTCATTGCTCCATTGTATAATTCTTTTTACCTATTGTGGTACAGTAATCTTATTCTAGGTGCATCGTCTTCACATATAATATGTAATTGATGTATACAAAATATTGTAAAACATTTTTAAAAAAAGTAACGGTGGAGTTTCTTGCCCATTCTTCTCCATACGAAAACTACCTTTTGGAAGAGGCAACTAGAATCAGTTCTATTACTTTGTTTTTTTTGACGTTCAAAAGTGCCTTGTATGTGCCTATTTGAAATAAATTATTTGACTAAAAGTCACTCAAAGGGCAATATAGAGGGCTATGCTTAGAGTTTCCCTTCATAATCGAATCAGAAATGAAGAGACTCGCAGGAGAAAAAAAGGTAACCGACATAGCCCGAAGAATTGCCAAACTTAAGTGGCAGTATACATTACTCGCAGAAAAGATGGCCGAAACTTTCTAGCGTACGTAGCGTTGGAAGGTCTCCCACAAGGTGGACCGATGACCTTGTGATGGCTGCAGGAACCCGCTGGATGCGGGAAGCACAGAACCGATCGAAGTGGCGGTGCTTGGGGGCGGACTTATGTTTAGTAGTGGAAAGTCTTTCGGCTGAAATGATGATGACGATGATGAAGAATCATCCTCCCCGGTGTAACCTTTTGAAGGGTGCTTGTGTAAAGAAGCGGGTTCCCGGTAAACTGATCGGTTAACAATAACCAGTGTCTGTAATTATGATGTTGAGATAAAGATTTATGATTACGATTACCTTTTGTCTTTTCGTAATTTTGCCGCTACAACACACACGGTAATAACAGCCTGATTGATTGAGACCGATGTTGAATAATATTGAAACATTCACTAAAATAATTAAAATAAATATTTACGGCGGTAGCAAATAAATGAGAAATTGGATGAGATTAAGGAATGAGAATGTGACATGAAAAACCGTGAGGTTTCTTCTATATGAATCGACCAATTGGGACCGTACACCTAACCTGTGTCGTTTAATATTTCCCTATGTAGGTTTAGGTATCCTTCACTACATATTATAAAACAAAGTCCTCCGCCGCGTCTGTCTGTCTGTTTGCGATAAACTACTGCACCGATTTTCATGCTGTTTTCACTAATGGTTAGAGTGGTGCTCGAGGAAGGTTCTAGTATATAATAACCGACATCCACGGGCATCAGCTAGTGTGAAATAAAATAATAATGTAAAATATATATTTTTTTTTAACCTCATGCAACGGGGATGCTATATTTTTTTTAATCTAACATTGATTTTACTTTAATATTGACTAGCGGCCTGCTGGACTTTGGACTTTTCTAAACATCGAGATTTCTTAGTTATAATGTAACTTTAATAGTAACGTATACACATAAACCTTCCGGACTAAATTATCTAAACAATGGTGAAAACCTCATCAAAATCTGTTGCGTGGTTAAGAAGAACAACGCGGACATACAGACACAACACGAAAAGCGACTTTAATTTTTTAAATATATAGATATTATGTCCCTCGTTTTACTAGTCATCCTGTAGAAAAAAACGCACGCTTTATGAGAACACGACATAGTAACTACGACATCATAAAGTTGTTTGTAAACAACTAAGTACACATTTTTTGTATAATGTAGATATGACTAAGCTAAAATTTAAAACAAGTTTAGAATACACGGAAGTTAAAAACTAGGCCAATAGTTTGAAATACACACGGTCATGGCGAACGGGGTGCTATTCTATATCTATACCTAAATATTATGAATTAAAGTCGCTTTTCGTGTTTGTAACTAAAGAGATCTCCATGTTTTGTCAAGTCATAAAAACCGTGCGAAACAGGAGCGGGTCGCTAGTCCTACATACAATATAAAAATATTATATATTATATATTATTAATAATATTATATATATATTATACATACATATAATATAATAATATTATAAATGTGAAAGTTTGGCAACATAAAGAAAAACGCCGGAGCTCATGGCTACGGAGGAGCTCGTGGCTAAGCCGCACGGGTCGATCTATCAGGTTAAGCTACGCTTGCCGGGGTTGGTCTGTGGATGGATGACTATCTACATAACGAAACTCCTCCGTACTCAGAACCGAGCTCAAAAGCTACCAGTGTCAAAATTGTTATGGAATATTGACACTGACAGTTCTTGAACGCAGTTTAGATGTACTGATTGCGTTCAGTGTCATTGGTGAAATCCGCACTTAAACTCTTCAATATCTGACTTGTAAGTTGACAAAAGAAATACTTTCTACTAGAATTAGATCACAAGATCATGGGTCCTACCAGCACCGCGTATAGCAGTATTATTTTAATATTACTTCAGTGTAGGAAAGAGATGAATCTCTTCAGGACGTATAGCTCCATCTCTTTCCCCCACTGAGTGAGATTAAAATAATACTGCTGTAAGCGGTGGTGGTAGGCCCCCAGGGAGCGTAAAACGGTCACATTAGCAATTCCTCTAAAAGCAATTCATTTCCTGAATTCCCAGCTGTCATTAGCAATTCCCTTAATTTGACACAATAGCAATTCATATTTTGTGGACCATTTTACAAATCTCCATAGAAACTTGTCAAACAGATGAATTATTTCGTATTAAGAATTACACGCAGAATTGTCAGTTTGTGTCATTTTAAGATGATCCATAAAAAAAAATCTATTATGATTCTGCCAAGCTCTACAGGACGTATAGCTCCATCGCTTTCCCCCACTGAGTTAGATTAAATAATACTGCTGTAAGCGGTGGTGGTAGGCCCCCAGGCCTACATCTTTTGTACAATAGGAATTCGAGATTTGGTCCGCATTTCCAATACAATAGATTTTATAAGAGACCTACTTCACAATCACGGGATGCTGTCAGAGATCGCTTTCATTTCGTTGAAGGAATTTTGATGTAAGGTCTAAAATTCCTTTTATCTTTGTAGGTGTAATCTGATGAAAACCAATCCATTGTCTTCGTAGAATTACGAAGTTTTACAAAAGTTTCATTATCAACAAGATCTTATTATAGGAGAAATTTATGAGCAATATAAGAGCAGTGGTGGCCCAGTGGTAACGGCCACGACTTACGAGTTGTAGGTCGTAGGTTCGAACCCTGACAGGCGCTTTACTTTGTGTAAGTTATTTCATCGCCACTGAACCCGCCACTCATTCATGAAATCGCCACTCATTCGAAGACATGTGACATCTACCAACCCGCACTGGGCCCGCGTGATAGATTAAAAAGCCCACTCCCTCTCGAAGAGAGGAGGCCTGTGTCCTAGCAGTGGGAACATTAGGGGGTCGGGTTGTCTCCTTCCCTCAAATATGGTGAGGGGGGTAATGGCAGCCATACCCACAGTTGAAAATACAGTAGGTTAAAAATCAATCAACTCCATTTTTTCTACCCTTAGGGGTGGATTCTAGTTTTCAATTTTAAAATCGGACCAGTCATTAAAAAGTTATGCGTGGTCATACATTAAAAAATATATATATATACGGGTCGATTTGAGAACCTCCTCCTTTTTTTTTCGTTGGTTAATAAAAAAGAAGATATTAATTATTATACTTAAATTTTACATTCTTACTAACAGCATATAAATTTTTGTCTTGTTTATAAAATTATATATATAATTTTTTTTTTTGAAGAAGTATCATTATTAGAACACGTGGTTTAAATATTGCCAATGAATTTTTCAGTCTGTATATTACCCACACCTAAGTTATTTACTGTGCTCACACAAAACTAAACTGCTGACCAAAGAGAACCAGTGTGTGTCACAAACAAAGCACTTTCCAAGTTCATGGTTGAATAGTATCGATAGCAAAAGAGTAGTTTAAATCCAAGGTCATTATAAGTGGTTTTACATAATATTATGACCGACAGTTGCAAGGCGCTGTTGAGTCATCAAATACCTATAGGTAATGCATGATACAGCATGTATTTTTTTTGACATGGCAACAGTTAGATTTTTGACACACGTTTTAATTAGATTCTCTTTGCACTAAGCTTTTTTTTTATATGTGGTAAAAAAGATAAGCTAGATAGCGAGGTTGGTTACTGACATGTTAGCTACTTATCGGGCCTGACAGCCCAAGGTGCGCTGGACATGATTAGTCTTGTATAACTTTACTTTTGGAGACTAACTATGAATTTAAATAAGTCGAGAGGTATCGTGGGGACTCTGTGTAAAAATATGACAATTTATCGCAATGTCTTTCATTTTGACAGGTCAGTCACATTCATTGCGTCACGTACGTTGTTGAGCAGACGAATTTTTCAAACCTTGATAGCAAAGGATTATAAATCTTCAAAATTCTTTGATCATGATTAAAAGTGTCTTTCGTTCTTTTCGGGTGGAACAAAGTTCGTTTTTAAATATCAAAAGTGTCGTGACGGTCAAAATGTTATGGCTCATGCAATCTGGCGCGATTTCGCGGGCGCGAGAGGAAGCGCAAGCCTTGTCGCGCCCGCGATATCGCGCTAGTCTGTACGAGGCTTTACAGTTTTTTTGGTCTAACTTTTCGTGACAATCGCCAAGTGTGCAGAGTATAATGTGATGTGAGATAAGGAACTTTATTCCAAAAGTTTACACAAATATTTTTTATAAAATTGAGTTGTTTTTTTTTTTTGTTAACTAATTTATTATTGATTTTGACGACCTTCGATTCATTGTAACACCGGCACCGGCCGGCCGGCGTTTTTGCAATTTTGCCTTTGGGCAACATTAGATAAATTAATAAATTATGATTAGTTTAGTAACCTGTATAGCTTAAAGAAAAGCAGTAGACATTCATTTAAGAATTAACATTTTATTCGTGTAATTTTTATAAAGATATACCATCAACATTTCGTTAATAACTCATAATAATTAATACATTTTACAAATAAACATAGCATTTTTTTAATATATAAATCGGCCAAGTGCGAGTCGAACTCGCGCACGAAGGGTTCCGTACCATTATCTATAAAAACGGCAAAAAAATCACATTTCTTGTATGGGAGCCTCCCTTAAATATGTGTTTTATTTTAATTTAATTATTTATTTTTAAAGTGAATATGTAACTAAATATTCTGTGAATATTTCAAGCGTCTACCTGTTGTCGTTTTTAATATCGAGCAAAAACGAGCAAAAACATCACGTTTGTTGTATGGGAGCCCCTTAAGTATTTATTTTATTCTGGTTTTTAGTATTTGTTGTTATAGCGGCAACAAATATACATCATCTGTGAAAATTTCAACTGTCTTGCTATCACGGTTCATGAGATACAGCCTGGTGAAAGACGGACAGACAGACAGCGGAGCCTTAGTAATAGGGTCCCATTTTACCCTTTGGGTACGGAACCCTAAAAATAATATTATAGCCTATTAGGTAAAATTCTGTATATTTTCAAAGGTCAGAAATACGAGTATTTATTACGAAACTGACAAGGCAGCAACACGTTTGGACGTATTCTGGTAAATTAAAGTAAACCACTCGCGTGGAGGTCGCACAATATTAATTATGATTTATATTTTCGACATTATGATTTATATTTTTGATTTAGCTATTGATATTTTGACATATATATATATATATATATATATATATTGCATTTTTGTACAACTCATAAAAATTAATATAGGATTTCATAATTTTATATAATATTCTTATAATGTACCTAGTTCTGACTTGCATGTACAGTGCCTTCCAAAACTCCATAGGCAAACTCAAAAAAATATAGCTTGTCGTTTAGTTTGACTTACGACCTTCTGTTTTCAAGAGACACTTATCGTCAACAAGTGATATTACTCCATAATTTCAACTTAATGATACGAGTCAAGATGGCTTGGTGGTTGAGCGCGTGCAGACAAATGCGTGAATCGGTGAGCCGTGAGTTCAAACCTCACACAGTATAAATTGACTTTTTGTAAGTTTTAACATGATTGGAAGTAATGAGAAATATATTATTCCTTACCTTGTTCACTTTATTCACATAATTTCGTAAAATTAGACAGGTAGATCAATCTGTGGGTAGAACACAGAAAAGTAAATACAGAATTTAGATTTCTGTGAGGTAGTCATTCATTAGTTACAATATTTAACTTGATCGGAATGAATTTTGTCGTTTGGTTGTAGTTGTTGGTTAGTGACGTGTGGTTTAATAGATAGCGGTTATTCTCAAAATGCAGGCAAATATTAATATCGAGGCGAGGGCGACTATTATTGCGCTGCATAAAACTGGTCTTAATAGAACACAAATATCTGAAGAAACTGGACTGAATGTGAGTATTATATTTATGAATTGTAACTTAAACTTTTATCTGAAATTCATACTTTATTAATTATTTTTAATGTTTTTTGAAACCATCATGAGGTCTAAAAGATAAATAATAAGTGTTTTATTTATTGGATTGGATTTACAAATGCAAAGTTTATATATTTTAATATTATCATCATAATCAACATTTCAGCCGAAAGACGTCCAATGCTGGACATAGGCCTCCCCCAAAAATAAATATTATATTGTTATAATAAATAAACATTATTATAAAATAAATAAAAATGGACTCACTTTCAATGGTAATATCATTGATCACTTTAGTATTTTGATATAGCTGCTTAATATAACTATTTTTTTTTGTTTTAGAGGAATACCGTAAGTCTTTGGATTAAAAGATATGAGGCAGAGGGTAGCCTTGCTACTCGACGGCGTAGTGGACGGCCGTCGCTTATTAGCGAGGCGCAGCGACGACATAATGGTGGGCGAGTATGAAACAAATGGTTTCACACCAACAAAACAATTTGCGGAATTGTTCGACACATCTTTGCAAACTGTTCGCCGTGCTCTCCACGCTGAAGGCTTGCATCATAGAAGACCAGCTAAAAAGCCCTTCTTGACAGAAAGACATAAACAAGATCGATTACGTTTCGCACGGGATTATTTAGATTTTGACTGGAATACTACCATATTTTCAGATGAAAAAACATTTAGATCGAGTCAAAAGGGTAGGCTACATTTGTGGCGAAAGGAGAACACTCGCTGGTGTGACAAAAACGTAATCCCTAATACCGAATCAGGTCGAATTACGATTAATATGTGGGGATGGATGAGTGCAGCAGGGCCAGGAGAACTGGCTTTTATTCCTCCACGCGCCAACAGTTCTGCTTATGTAGAAGTATTAGACGAAGTCATGCTACCTACTGTGCGCAACATTTACCCAGCTGATGAGTTGACGCAATTAACATTTGTCCAGGACAATTGTCCTATTCATCGGGCGAGTGCTGTGCGTGAGTGGTTTCACAATCACCCAGACATAATTGTTGTTCCATGGCCCGCGCGATCACCCGACCTCAACCGCAATTGATGGTGCAAAGGTGGGAGTCACGGGATGAGAGGTGTATCGAACAATTAAAAACCCATTGCATGGAGGTGTGGGAAAATTTAAGAGGAACCGAAATATGTGGTAATATTGTAGCGTCCATGCGCAAACGTCTACTTGACTGCATTGAAAATAATGGGGGCTATACAAAATATTAATTCTAAATGTTTTGTTCAACTGTAACTACATA
Organism: Lithophane semibrunnea; assembly: GCA_947363905.1. Lineage (NCBI taxonomy): Eukaryota > Metazoa > Arthropoda > Insecta > Lepidoptera > Noctuidae > Lithophane > Lithophane semibrunnea. Next base: position 16,276,828 of record OX376194.1, read on the forward strand.
TTTAATAATATTAATATCCATAATTATTTAATTACTTATCTTAATTGAGGTTTAGTTTCAATCATCTTTTCGTCAAGAAAATGAACACTTAAGCTATTACCTCAATATTACATTCATTGTGACGTTACATTAAAAAAAACATGCATAAACTCTAAATCATTATATAAGTTTTCAATATGCTCGTCTGAATACCGATACCTATAATAAGTGGGTATCAACAATTATATTCGTGTTATTAGAATTATTTTCTTGTTATGTTATTATAATTGACTAAGTGGCCCGGGTACCCACTTAGTCTACACAATCACTCACTCATTCGTCACTTAGTTACTTCTTTTACATGGGTAGGAATGTGACGTCACAATTCTCATAAAGGGTTGTTAATTTTATAAATAAATAAAACGAATAAACATTTTTGTTATCATTCAGCACGACTTTTTTATTTCCACCTTCCAACACCGAAAGGATAAATTAAAAATGACCTAAGTAAATATTTAAATAATAATACAATATATAATATTTTACTTATTATAAAAATAAATAATAAGTATGAATTATAAAGAAACATAAATACCTAACAAGTTTTTGGTTAATTAAAATACAAATAAATGGTTTCAAAGAAATAACAATCAGCTACCTAATGTAATAAAGATATATTATTAATTTTTAAATGTTTTTTTATTCCAATATTTAAAAATATAATTTATACGTATCGAAAATGAAATATAGAAATAATAATATATTATTTTATCTAAGAATTGAACTCGGACCTCTTTAATCGTGATTCCATTGCATTGCTTAGCCCTAACAGCTATTAGCACTTGATAGAAACATGCAAATTTTAGCAATGCAATCAATGGTATTCGTAAGAACAGGTCGCCAGACGCGTATTCTAAATGCAACAGGAATATATTGTTATTTCGCGTAATGTGACGATGACAGTTCATTAGTGTGTGTTATCTGAGGAATGTTGAGACATCAGTCATACACGCACACGCACTCGCACTGGCTGTATCATGCGCGAGTTCATAGCAGTGTAATCCTTAGCGCGCCTATGGAGTTTTGGCCGTCTATAGTACCTACTTAATAATTATTAGCTTATTATTTAATATTTCTACACCAGCAATGGTAGTATGTGTGAAACAGTGTTTAATGTAAGATCTCAATGTACCATATATTCGGAAATAAATAACATTCTTCATTCATTCATTCATTCATTCAATAAACAGGGATACAACATCGCTATATACATCGCTACAGGGATAAAAACAAAACCATGTCCTAAATCCTAACCCATGTCATGATCAATATGTAAAAGACAGCCATTTATACAAAAGTAGGTATGCTATAAATATAGCTCACTAGGCTAAATAGCCTAATAGCCTAACACATAATTATAAAATAAAATATATTTTATAAAAAAATATAAAAGAAGCTATTTAAGGCTTTAATAAGATAGAGTAGGCCATACGTATAAGTAGTCTTTGAATGAGTATGGTTTTTTTTATTTTTTTATAATGAGAATAATATTGACTAAATTATGATACCTATTATACTTGTTTGCGATTTTTTATGTTCTTAGTTTTTATAATGCTATTAATTTTGTTTATCTGGTTAGATCTTTTCTGGTGGTCCAAGGCTTCCCATTCATTTGGCACAACCGTTACCATGCGAGTTTCGTTTTTTAAAGTAACATTTTTGCATACCATAAATAATTAAACTATCCCAATTCAATCTTCTTTCGCATTATAGCGTTATTTCCACAGCTTTGTAGTGCCATGTCTGCATTCGTGCATCTTTGACAGTCGTTACGGGTTGTCAGGGGCCGAAAGTCTGACAACCAGTCTTACCATGGGGTATCGTATTACCCAGATACTGGGTTGTAGATGTCAGATAGGCAGTCGTTCTATGTAAAATACTGGTATTGCAGCTACATCCAGTTAGACTGGAAGCCGACCCGTTGATCTCGTATTTTTTAACTTTAGCTTGACGACTAATTAAAGTGTCGTGTGTTTAGTGGGACCTAATCAATGGTTCCTTACATTTAACTTTACGGGTGAAAAGGGTGATTGCCAAAATGATAACCCGTAATTACATGAACTCTTAATTTTCACAATCGGTCACTGTAGCATTCATTGAGGATTATCATTCGTAATTGGCGTGGCGATCTCGTGGGTAAATAATAACAGCCGGTCCGTGGATGAGTGTGCGTCCGTGTCTCGGAAAGCACGTTAATAAAGCCCAAAACACACACAGAGCGGGTGCGGGGTGGGAGCGGGTCGGGCGCGGGAGTACGGCGGGTATAATAATGATTCTGAAACATTCCTCCGAAATTTGTTTCGCCGTTGAACGAATCACCGACAGAACGATTCACTTTTCATTGTTTCACCGATGGAACGTTTCAATGACGAACGATTCGCCGACAGAACGATTCACTTTTCATTATATCACCGAAAGAACGTTTCAACGGCGAACGATTCGCCGACAGAACGATTCACTTTTGAAAATTTCATCGATATAACCTTTCATCGGCGAACGATTCGCACATAAATGTTCGTCTGCCTCTGGGGTATAAAACATAGGTATTCAACGCATAAGAGGCCATATACCAATTTTTGGCGATTTTGCCAGTTTACGTGATTTTACAGTTGAAATACTGTGTTCCTATAAGTTTTAACCGCCCAAGTCTTGGGCCGCTATTACGTAACTATCATTTAAGCACCGTTTTTATTACGTGTGCCGCGCGCGGTTTGCGTCCGCACGAAAAAAAAATACAACCACTTGATATACAGTACTTTGTACAGTAGTTTTTTACTTGTGCATAAAGTTTAATAAATAAATAAATAAATAAATATACTGAACGGATGGATTTAGTTTAGTGAAACGACATATTATCACTAAACATTTTTAGTGAGAAGACGTAATAAACAAGAATATTCGACATCTACCGTGATGTCGTGGTATCCCTAGGGATTTTGTAAAATCCCTGGTTTCCTCATTTCCCTGCCTTATAATTAAATAACTTTAAGTTTAGTCTATGTTTTACACCCCAGGGGCATACGAAAATTTGTGTACGAATCGTTCGCCGATGAAAGGTTATAATTCAAGGTTTGTAATTCAAGGAATTATATGGATGTCAACACACAGAACGTGGGCGCGGGTCGGGCGCGGAGCGGGACCCGCGCGGGAGTCGCGCCCGCCGCCCGCCGACACAACAGCGCGGGACGGGAGCGGGTCGGGCGCGGGAGTACGGCGGGTGTCATAAATTGTAATTCAAGGAATTATATGGATGTCAACACACAGAACGCGGACGCGGGTCGGGCGCGGAGCGGTAGCCGCGCCCGCTGACACAACAGCGCGGGACGGGAGCGGGTCGGGAGCGGTTGTGCTATTCTGTAAAAATATCTCCGTGAAAACTAAGTGTAGTAAAATATCAAAGTGAGCTTGGAGTGAACTGTCACTGCCTTAGCATCAGTAGGTATCGATGACAATGACTCACTCCATGCTCACTTCACCTAAGTTTTCAAGGTAAGATGGTTACAGAATAGCAATGTGGGTGTAACGGCGTTACATTCGTTGCAATACACGTATCGATGATATTCTCCATATTGATGTTTTTTTTTATTAATGTCATGAACCTACAACTTTTTCCATTTTCGCGTTCTTCTCTTTAAAATAAGTAAAAATTAATCATTCTTCGTCCGTGTCAGAATCACCCGACATTTGCATAATGCAACCGCTGCCGCCTGTCAAAGTACAACCGCGCCCGACCCGCTTCCGTCCCGCGCCCGACACGCGCCCGACCCGCTGCCGCCCCGCGCCCGCGCTCTTTGTGAACACGATGAACCGCGCGACTCACGCGATGAAAACGACCCGACCCACTCCCGCCCCGCACCCGCTCTGTGTGTGTTTTGGGCTTAAGCCGTTGGTCTCGGCTGCCATACGTGGATCTTTGACAGTCGTTACGGGTCGTCGGAAGCCCGAAAGTCTGACAACTAGTCTTACCAAGAGGTATCGTATTACCCAGTTACTGGGTTGTGGAGGTCAGATAGGCAGTTGCTCCATGTAAAATATTGGTATTCAGCTGCATCCGGTTAGACTGGAAACCGACCCCAAAATAGTTGGGAAAAGGCTATTTCTGAACAAAATATCATCTTCTTATTTTCTTATCAGCATATAATCAATCAGTCAATTTGCCTAGATTTTTTCCAACTATGTTGAGGTCGGCTTCCAGTCTAACCGGATGCAGCTGAATACCAGTATTTTACATAAAGCGACTGCCTATCAGCATATACAGTAAAAAAACAATAATACGTTTATCTTTATTGGATAGTAACGAGTTAAAGATGTAAACTTTTAAACCCGTGTTTCTCAAATTGATGTTTTACAGATTACAGCGTTTTGTCCTAACAAGGTCGTTATACCTGAATAATTAAGTTCTGGTCAACATGAGGCGAATCCAGCACGGGACGTGTGACAAAATGCGCTCGCGCCGCTTGTGCATTAACTTACTTTTATGGAGTTTCAAACTGGCTCCAATAGTCGTGCAACTTCCTAATCATTAAAACAATCGACTGCCGCAGTTGCATCCCGCGCAGGATTTGTTCAATTACTTACGTTAAATGCGTTCCGTACCTTAAGGGTGGCAAACGGAACCTTATTAACTAAGCCTCCGCTGTCCGTCCGTCTGTCAGCGGGCTGTATCTCATGAACCGTAATATATAACGTGTATCGTTAAATGCGCAAAACCTAAAAAATAGTTTGATCAGAATAACGAGTAGAATCAATTAAACCACACATTTTTCAAAAAATCTTCATTAAAAACCGTTGCCGTGTCTATTTATCAAGCCATCACATGCAAAAACCTGCCAAAATAGATAAACAAACACGAATTGTTGTCGACCAATTTAAATTTTCTCATACGCGGGATAATAATAGCTTTTATTTCAATGCCAATACGATACTTCCAAAACTAAAACAGCACATAAAACCTTTACAATTTTTTAATGATTTTTTTTCTTTCTGAAATAGGTCTATTGAATTAAAAATCAGTTGGGGTGTCTGAGGTTTTGCGCGTTTAACGTTACACGTTGTAACAAAGACAATTGAAATTTTAATTACATCAATGACGCTTGCCTAGAAAACATAAATAAAATGACTACCGCCACAATCGTGACGAAACATTGACCGGAGACAGTAAATACTTTTATCACGTATGTCAATCAGGTGAACAGTAAGAGGTCATGTTCCTCTCGAACAATCTATTAGACACGATTACACAATTAAAAAAAAAAAACTATTAATTAAGCCATTATCAGTTACCGTTAGATAATGACTGGTACAAGATCGTATAAAGTTGTGAAATAATTCATTTGTTACGTAATATTAATTTGATTTCTACTGTTCCTAATGTTTTTGTTAAAACTAGCTTATCAGTTCTCAGCCTACAGCCTATGATGATAATAACTCAAGCCCAAAATAACAAGCCCTGTGGGGTAATGTTTTACCACAATAACAATGGCAGTGCAATTAATTGCATTATTGACACTTTTTTTTTTCAAACGTAATTATGAAACGATGGAGGAGCTCGTATCTAAGTAATAACAGCCGCACGGGTCGATCCATCAGGTTAAGTTACGCTTGCCGGGGTTGATCCGTGGATGGGTGACCGTCTTTACATACCGAGACTCTCCATGCCTCAGAAAGCACGTTAAGCCGTTGGTCCCGGCTGTCATTCGTGGATCTTTGACAGTCGTTACGGATCTCAGAAGGCCGATAGTCTGACAAACAGTCTTACCAAGGGGTATCGTATTACCCAGTTACTGGGTTGTGGAGGTCAGAAATGCAGTCGCTCCATGTAAAATATTGGTATTCAGCTGCATCCAGTTAGACTGGAAGCCGACCCCAACATAGTTGGGAAAAGGCTAGGCAGATAGATATCTTTCTTTTTTTTTTGCGAAAAAAGGATAATGTGCAAATTGTGGTAATATAGCTACCTAAACCTCTGCCTAACCTTTCGGGGAATGCAGGCGTGATGTTATGTACCTATTGTTTATCTAAACCGTGAAGTCTTAACAATAAAACTAACAGTTTTCCTGTGCACTTCAACGAATTATATTATGCAAACAAAAATTGCATTCATCGCTGCCTTAGGGCGTGGACACATGTCTTCGGTAAAGCACCGGTCACCGTGTAGCAGCACGACGCCGCTACCGGGAGACGGCACGGCGTCGTGCCGCGGCACGGTGCCGTGTACGGTGCACCGCGGGCAGAAGTTGGTAATACTGAGCGCATAAACTTATTGTATTATTATACCAAAAAGATAAATAATCAAGTATGTAGTCACTGAGACTGGTTTATTCTGTATTGTAGTTTTCATCGAAAGATGGAAAAATATTTCGACAGACATCTTTCCATCCTTCTGTTTTCACATTTTTATCCTTATAATTCACCTTTGTCTTGACCCAGAGAACGTCAGCCATTATTATGCATTAATTAACACGTGCGAACTAAACAACAACAAAACATTAACTACCGAGCGGTTCGCCGGATGCCACCGCGGTGCACCGTACACGGCACGACGCCGTGCCCTCTCCCGGTAGCGGTGTCGTCGTGCCGTTATACGGTGGCGGGTGCCGTACCGTACACATGTGTCCACGCCCTTACTATCTGTTTAAACAAACCTGTTGCATACAAAAGCAGCAGTGGATATATTTCTCAAGAGGTTTTCCCCATATTGATAAGCGTATAATTCTGTGGACAAGCTAAAGGTAATCATGAGTATCATGACTGTTATTTTTGACACATAGGTATTATTATATTAATTCAGATAAATATCAATAGGGCATAATCGTGATAATACTACAGGATGTGGTTACAATAGGGAAAAATATAGCACTGAAGATTCTTTAGAAATTATACTTAGGTTAGTGATCCCGAGAAATAGGTTTGTGGTTCATAGTGCAAAAAATAAGATAATTAAATTGTGGTTATCTTATTTCTTGCAAAGATAACAAAGATAAGTATTAGGTATTAGGCTTAGTTACTATGTATGTATGTCCGTGTGGTGCTGGACGTAAATAATGGCACCGACCCATTTCTTCCCGTGGGTGTCGTAAAAGACGACTAAAAGAAATCAGTAGAGAATGGGCAGCAGCGTTTTCTATGCATTTTTACATCATACTGCGATCGCCAACCCGCCTGCCAAGCGTGGCGATTAAGGCAAACCCCCCCAAAAATGACAAGCACCATAAAAAAACGGCCCCTAGTACCCGGCGGCCCGCCTACCCTCGACTACGGTAGCGGTCAAGGCTATGGTGTGGCAAGGGGTGCGAGTATGTACCAGGTACCTTTTACAATACGGCCGATATAACTTGGTAGGCCTGAACATAGGCTCTGCGAACTTTCGCGCATGTTCTCTCACTCAGACTCGCCTCCTGTCACCATTTGGTTCCTAAAAAGCGTTCCTGCGCAGCCCTCTGCGCGAAGTTCGGAAGTGCCAAATTAAATCGGCCGTATTGTAGATACTATCCTGACGTTTCTCATATTTTGTCTTCTAAACGGCTCATCACAATTTGACAAATGAGGTATCGTTGGAACAGTCTTGATTGTCCACTGGTTATAGGATATGTGACGTGACGTCACATTAAATTGAACATGGCGCCCTTTGGAGGACATAAAGGCAAAAAAATGTATATGGTCAGGTTGTGTATCAAATGAAAGCGCTTATATAGCACATTTAAAAAATAATAATATTATAACCCTAAAAAATAAAAATAAAAGTTATAAAACTAAAACCCAACTACGACAAAAAAAGTCAACTAAAAAGGTATAAACAAGACATAACAGACAGACAAATTACTGTTTGATTTAAGCCCTTACACGTGCGACTCCTTTTATATTTATTCATTTTTTAGATACGGTCGGTACGTTTATATAGTAAAAAAATTAAATCAGTGTGCAAAAAGATTATTAAAAGGATAAGAATCATACCTATTTATAAACATTCCTTATACTAATTATTTTTATTAATGAACCATATTGACGATAAATTATAATGTGTAATGTTTTTACGAAGTTTCTAAAATAAGATTTTACAACAGTCACCACATTGATATTTTTAAATAAATTACTTATCAAGGTTTCGCAAATACTGAATGCAATAACAACAATCTAAGTGAGTACACGTTTTTACTGTTCCGTACATTTATTTATTGTTTTGTAATTACAATATTATTATTGGACAGCATAAACGCCTATACTTGGGTAACTTACTTGGACATAAAGATACTTCAATACATACAATATTTTTTCGTGGATAAAACCTGTAAGTACAATAAAATTCAGAATAAAATTCAATTTATCGGAAGAGGTCTTGTTGTCTCTTATTATGCGTGGGTTTGCGGGCTAGGAGATATAATTAAATGGGAATGAACAATAATGTAAACGACGTTCCACCGAGTACGTGAGGCGCGAGCGCAGATCAATCAACTTACTGCCCTGCCAGGGTAGTCACCATGATCACCAATACCACAGTCGCTATGAATCCTTGCCCGTTTCCCGGTTTCGATCCATCTCCGCGATCTTACAATATTTTGGCGGGGGGCCGCTTCCTCAGTACTCGGGGTTACGTCAAGTTGACAGCTGTCACAATCGTTCGAAAATCAACTCCGTACGTTTAGCGTCGTAATATCTTTAGACGCACCGTCACATTTTATACTAAACGAAACATCACAGAACGATCAATTACCATTGTAACTCGTAATCATCTTTACACAGCTGAAAGACGTCCTCTGACAGAGGCCTCCCAAGCACCACAACTTCGACCACCATTGTACCTACCTACTTAAAATTATATTATAAAAAAAACTCTGCAACTTATTTAAAGACACACACAATTCTCAAAAAAAGAAAAACAAGATTTACCAAAGTATTATTAAAATAAACATAAATAAAACAAGATAAACTGAGATAAAAGTTGCATAACAGACAGGATCAGCATTATTTTGTTGTAGTTTTATCGGAAAGTAAACACGACGTGTGACATACTCACATACCTACTGGCGGGCGCGGTGTTATTAATACTTTACGCTTAACCCTGCAGTGAGGATCGCGGTCGAAAGGACCGAAGAGGTATTTTTGTTTAATTTTAAAATTTCATTATGACACAGTCATTTCATTGTCACAGTGGTAAAAAATATCACGTCTGTGTTAGGAAAATACATTTTATAATAATAATAATAAGTGATAGTATAATACAATAGCACATCCAGCTCCTGTATATTTTTTAAAATCAGTGCATTTTCTGTAAGTTAGAGACAGCGAGCGTAGAAATGCAATAAATGAAATAACAGTGGAAATAATAACCAACAACGGCGTACAAGATTATATTTTACCAAACATGTAAAACAATAAAAAACACTGATTATCATATATTTTGTTTGACATCACAAAAATTATTAAAGTTACGTCGACTGATAAATTGCTATTACGTAAATTATTTGACCTACTAACATATTGTACCTACTTTACAATAATCCAATGTTCTACATTACTTTAAATTGCTAGTCATAATTATTTTATCTACAACAATGAGTTTATTTAACATTAAAAAAATTAGGTAGGTCAATAATGAACCACAGATAAAATTATAATTATTTATTATTGTATTATTTATAATATCCCAACATACCCCAACATAGTTGGGGAAAGGCTAGGCAAATGATGATGATTATTTATAATGTCTCGTATTATCTTTTCGCAAACTGAAATAACGCACAGTGAAGGCAACGAACTAAATTATCAAAACACAAGTAAATGCTTTAAAAAGTATTTATTTTGTATGTAATTATTCAATAAAAATCTTGTTTGTCTATCAGTAGGTGCTAAATAATAGTACTTAGACTCGCGACAATCTAAGAAGTCCGTTTTGACGTTTCGTTCTCCTACTTATAATAAAACGTTATGCCTTGAGAATCAGTTTTAAGCAATGTAGATAAGTCTTCGATTACAAACTCTTTAAGTATGTTCAATCGATATGTCTCGAGAATCAGTTTATGAGAAACCAATTTTATTTTTCATCGCTACACAAAGCATTTTTATAGCTGTCAAAAGGGACTTCTTAGATTGTCGCGAGTCTAATACTGTGTTAGTACTAAGACATAATATATTTAAAATCGATTCTATTAAATTAATTAAAAATCTAACAAAAAATAAATAAATATAAACCAATAGGATAGGTAGGCCTAATATACCAACTCAATTCCATAGTGTTAAGTACTTAGCATCGCGTTGGCTATTAATACAAATGCGACCTACTCCGTCTGACTGTTTGCATTCGATTCTTACCGCGAGTGCACGCTCGATCGATACATCGCTCGATCGCAATTCGTATTCGTTTTCGTTATATTTTAAATTCGGGGCAGTATTGGATAGTGCCGCTGTTTAGGGTTGGGACTTATAAGGTAGTGCGGGACACAGTGCCTTGTTTTAGTGGTTGATAATTTTAATTCAGTGAGGACGTCTCTTTTAATTTTTATTGTAAGTTTTTATTAATTTTATTTTTGTTTTTGGGAACGTTTTTTATAACAGTAAGCCAACAAAGTTGACGGGACACCAGCAGCCTGCAGATCATGCATGTCGACATTTATAATCAAATTATTATTTTAAATGAATAACTGCTGTGCCACAGTATTGTAACCTAATATTTTTATAATAAGCCTGATTTATAATAAATTATCTATTAACTGTGGGTATTTTGAATTATAACGGCTTTTCGAATCAGATTAGTGTTATAGTGTTACTTATAATTTTAATGGGGTCGTTGACTCTTAATTTATTTTTTGCGTGATCGGATATGTTGATAAAGCCATGCCCATAAAGAAAAACATTTTATTTACTGAATTAAATACCTACTTAATATTATGTTAGGTACCTACAGTGTGTTTCCTAATGCGAACTTAACCTGTCCAATCTTAAGAGTTATTCACACAATAGATAAAATAATGTGTGTTTTATTAATCTGACATTTCGGATATTTTAAAACATAATAACCTACTAGGATAATAATATTTATTGCGATTTTTTGACCAACTTTTAAATTAGGTACCTACTGTACCTAATTTAAAAGTTGGTTTCGTTTTGTAAGGTTTAAATTTCTAAATTCAAATCGCAATAAATATTAATAATAGCTATTAAAAAATAATCGTATATAGCTAATAAAGAATAATCTCGATGTGAAAATCTTATCAGAAATCAAAAAAATGCGTGAGCAACAAATTAACTAATTAGTTATTTATCAAAGTTGTTTACTGGTTTATGTATAAGAGCATAAACTACGTAACGCTTTGTTCCCATGCGGGTAGGCAGAAACTACAGAAAGTCACCTGCTACGATCCTTACATACCTAGGTACCTTCTAGTACTCCAAATAATAGTCGTAAAACATACGCTCATTCAATAAGATCGATAAAGGACCCGGACGTGGCACATTTATAACAAAAAAATAATTTATTACAATTACAACGTAAATAAACTATATTATTTCACTGATAGTATTCTGCGTAATATATCTTTTTTGCTGTCATTATTCATATTGTATGTGACATAAAACTGATAATAGCAATGTTTTTGGTCTTTGATATTGACTAGACTAAAACAAAAAAAAATCTATAAAGCATAAATATGTAGAAATGAACCAAAAAGGCTGTCAAACCAGACACCTCTATGGTATTTTAATAGGTGTTTTTAAGCAGGTATCTAAAACTATTTGGAGTTTTTGTTTAATTTATGTTTAGTATTTTAGTTACAACACTTATAGTTTATTTTTCTGCTATCAATAATAATAATGTTGATTGTTTTGAATGTCTTAAAACAAAGCTTGGAATTAATAAAACATCTTGTAATTTTGAGAACAAAATACATGTGTATAACATGAGATAAACCGCTAGTAATTATTAATATCATAATTCTGTTTGTTTTGACTAAAAAAATCTGGTTAAAGTAGTTACCTACCAAATTTTTTTTATCATTCATTTTTTCATTCGTCTCTGCAAAAACATCACGCTGTATGTCAAAATCGATTGAACGGACTGTAAAAAGGTTTGTTTAAATGTCTAATCTTATTTCAAATGGAGATACAGGTTAGACTTAAACATAACTGGCGAAATGTGGGTGTACTACGGGCACACCTCTGCTTAACCCTTCAGAGAAACAAGGCGTGATGTTTATGTTTATGTAGGTGACTGAAAACTAGACCCGGTAATTCAACCTTGAACTTCACGCCTAGAAAGAGAAACGCCGCGCCGCTAGCAACAACCATGTGTCACTACTATTCCATTTTAAATTGGTGTCATTAAAAATAAATGACATGTGTTGGTCTAATTTAAATTGATCGAAGTTTCTAATTGACTCAACAATTTTAACAAGACCACAAAAAAAAATGAATAATTCGATTAGCATTTTCATATGTCAACTCTTGAATAATTCACGCGCAGTAAAAAGTGAATACAAAGCGTATGTTTTGTTATTGTTACAAATTTCTTCATGATCAGTCGTGGAATGTAAAGATTCAGCAATTTTTCTATGCAGCAGAGCGAGCTAATGTCACTTTTTCGAACTATTTATTCTACTCGTATAAGTACAGTACTACGGTAGTAAGATCTCGTGGCAAAGTAATGACAGCCGCACGGGTCGATCCATCAGGTTATGCTACGCTTGCCGGGGTTGGTCCGTGGGTGACCATCTTTATATACCGAGACTCCTCCGTGTCCCGGAAAGCACCTTAAGGCCGTTGCTTTGGTCCCAGCTGTCCTTCGTGGATCTTTGACAGTCGTTACGGGTCGCCAGAAGCCCGAAAGCCTGACAACCAGTCTTACCAAGGGGTATCGCATTACCCAGTTACTGCAGTTACTGGGTTGTGGAGGTCAGATAGGCAGTCGCTCCATGAAAAATACTGATATTCAGCTGCATCCGGTTAGACTGGAAGCCGACCCCAATATAGTTGGGAAAAGGCTAGGCAGATGATGCTTAATTTGTAGTCAAATAACATAAATTAATCAATTAACAATTATTTTTCTACGATACGAAACCTCCACCACAACCCAGTAACTGCGTAATACGATACCCCTTGGTAAGACTGGTTGTCAGACTTTCGGGCTTCTGACGACCCGTAACGACTGTCAAAGAACCACAAATGACACCGGGACCAACGGCTTAACGTGCTTTCCGAGGTACGGAGGAGTCTCGGTATGTAAAGATGGTCACCCATCCACGGACCAACCCGGCAAGCGTAGTTTAACCTGATGAATCGTCCCGTGCGGCTGTGAATGAAAATTTTCACAAAGAAATCTTTTCACTATAAAAACGATGACTACACAACTTTTGTTATAGTCGCGTCGTTTTGTCATATCGCGCCAGTCTGCATGAGCCTTAAGCATTGTTGCTACGCTACTCCAACACTTTTGAGAGGCCAATGTCCGGCGAGTGCGATAGACTAATTTAATTGATAGATTGAACCGAACTTATTTCATAATGATTTCGCCACATTTCCGTCAAAGCACGCCTATTTAAATGTGACAATAAGTTATCTGACCGCAAAATAATAATTATCTTTATCATTAATTAGACCGCTGTTAAAAACAATAATTTTTGTGTACATATATTTTTAATAAAAAAATAATGTACTTAACACTACGTCGAATACAAAATCAATTACTTTTTATCAGGAAAAGATATTGTTTAAGTATTTGTTTCGTAATACTTATCTTAACTGATGAAGATTTAACCGCTCGACTCCCGGCGAAGACTTGACTGTACATGATCATATACATAAATTATTGAAAAGAAAAACTTTCTAAAAACAATTTTTGCCTTAGGTAAGTACCTACCCACATAACTCAATGTAGGTAAAATGACCCACTTCCCTTTGATATCGTCATCATCATCAGCTTCATCATTTCATTCGAAAGACGTCCACTGCTGGTCATAGGCGTCCCCTAAGCACCACCACTTCGACCGGTTCTGTGCTATGTTATTGGTAACCTCGGTTCTCTTACGGGTCTCTTAACATATAAAAATGAATGGATCATCTGCCTAGCCTTTTCCAAACTATGTTGGGGTCGGCTTCCTGTCTAACCGGATGCAGCTGAATACCAGTATTTTACATGGAGCGACTGCCTATCGGACCTCCACAACCTAGCAACTGGGTAATACGATACCCCTTGGTAAGACTGTTTGTCAGACTTTCGGGCTTCTGACGACCCGTAACGACTGTCAAAGATCCACAAATGACAGCCGGGACCAACGGCTTAACGTGCTGTCCGAGGCACGGAGGAGTCTCGATATGTAAAGATGGTCACCCATCCATCATGGATCAACCCCGGCAAACGTAGCTTAACCTGACGAATCAATCCGTGCGGCTGTTATTACTTAGCCACGAGCTCCTCTGATAAAAATTATTGGATGGATGTCGTAATAGAAAAGCATTTTTATTGGCATTTTCTCAACCCAGAGTAAAAAGCTCTGCAAATATCAAAGATAAGTTTTTCAAATAAACACTACAGTAAAACGATAAATAGTTTTCTTAACAATCATAATGTCGTATCAAGGATCAGACATAATTGAAATGATAATGAAAACAATCAGTTTGTTTACCTTACGGCAAATACAAGGTTTACTACGCTCTTATTACTTACATCGTTTATTATTATAAATATAAACTTTATTGTTGTTTATGACCGTTTTCATTCTACATACATCTACTATACCTACAGTGTTTATTAGAAAGTACTGGTTACAGTACAGTAATCGCGGGCTTACAGTACAATTATCGCTAGCTTACAGTATACTAATCGCGGATTGGGGCTCGTCTTCGTGGATGGCACTATCTGTAACAGTGAATCAATTTTCACGTCTCCCCCTTAAGACCTATACCAAATATTTTTGACAGCTTGGTGGTGCCATAAAGAATATTACTTAAAAATCTTCGACTAACTAAAAATACGCGACATTTCACGGGTATTCTGGTATTCTATACCATAAAGGCACAGACAAACAGGCGCGACAAGGGTAGCGCTGTCTGTCGCGCCCGCGATATTAAATTAACTTAATACGCCGTCTAATGGTCGCACGCGCTACTGCTGAACATTGGTCCAGAGTTCCATTCCTAGGTCGTGTTGGTGGGTTTTTCTATTAGAAACTCAGTAGCAGCCCGGAGTCTGGATTTGTGCTCGTAAGATGACAGCACGTTTTCCCCCGGGCATAGACACGCCTTGCCCAAGGTAATGTTCAATCAATTATAATTGAGGCCAAAGAGTGTTCATAGTCTATCGGCAGAGTATTACGGTGCTCGTTAATTGAACCAATTGTTTTGTTCTATTTATGTCAGACTTCATAAGAGCAGTGAACTGTTATTGTACTCTTACGCATGGACCATAATATTAGAAGTGTGTTCATACACACTTAAGTCCCCCTTAAGTCTATGTATCATTGAAATTCTGGTCTGAAAAAATATTATACTGTGTTATCTAACGAAGGGCGTTCCCGTTAACCTGCAATAGTATAGCGTCTAAACACGCTAAAAAAAATATTACAATAAAAAAAAATCTAGAAAAATGTTCACAAAACTATTAAATTGATACGGAAAAGAAACTCTGTACACGCACACTTGTCTTTCTACGTTGAAATACAAGTGTGCGTGTACAGAGTGTTTCTTTTACGTATGAATTTAATAGTTTTGTTAATATTTACACAACTATTTTTTTTGCTATCGTAATATTATTTTTTTGCATGTATGGACGCTATACTATTGCGGGTTAACGGGAACGCCCTTTGTTAGTTAACATACCGTATTTCTTGAAAATTTAAGTGGGTTGCAGTTTGTAGTACTTTGTTAAAACCTTTCTTAATATTATTACTAAAAAATATACTACTTACTCTAAACATATACAATTCGTAGTAAATGTTTTTTTACAGTAAGTACACTTTTTCAGGGCGAAAATAAATGGACCAAGGAAATTATCGAGATTTATACAGGCTGTAAGGGCAAACACTCTTGTCATTCAAACCATGGGTAGTTGACTTAAATATAAAAATAAATGACCGAACACAACAAAAAATAACGTTATTTTCATTAAAAGATTTTAAAAAGTTTCAATCCGACACCGTGCTCTCTAGCGAAACAGCTGACTGACTGAGGGTGAGGTCGCGCTTGCTGCCGGTCAGGTGACATCCCGCACCCCCCGCCCGTGTTGAGACGCAAGTTCGTTGCCCTAGCGCATAGGGCAACGAACTTGCGACTCTTGTGGTAAAATGTAGATTTAAAAAGAAAGAAAAAAAAAGTTGTAATTTTCCATTGATTTTACGTTCTATAAATGAAACCAAACCACTGGTTGCAAGGATAACGGTGTTTACCCTAACACCCTATATAAATATTTCTTGCCATGGAATTACCTCGTAAATAAGTGACTTATCTGATTGTGTTTTGGATTGTTATCTAATCTTGGCTATTCTACCTTGTATGTTGTTTCGAGTTATTCTGATAACTTTCTTTTGCTTTTAAAACTACAAGAACACACTTCTTTATCTTACGTCAATGTAGATAAACAAACTCGGCAATATCTTTAAAGAATTGAGGGTATGTTTCTGTAACAAATAACATTGGCAGCTCATTTTAAACAGTTCAATGTTTACATTATCTGAGCAAACTTTAGTATTTAGATTTCCGCGTATTTTGTAGGATAAGGCCATTTATTATCATCTTGACAGATTCGGTACAATCAAGGAATGGACATTTTATGCTACTTACGGTTAATTTGTTACCCGACTGCCCTAGAAGGGTAATTTTACTTGCCCCTTATTATTCCGAATTTCCGATTACGTATTGCCAGAGATATAATTATAGTACCTATAGAGTGCGCGCAACAAACTATGAACAGTAGACACGGGTTTGAACAACACGACGTTCCTCACCACACTCACTCACTTGTCAGTTCGAGTTTCATCCATTTGTATGTCACAGTAAAGCGATACAAAATGTTATTTTGAGGTGTTGGAATATTCAATCATTTTGTATGGGACATTTGAAGTGCCTCTTGTATGTCCTAGCCAACACTAATCTATAGCTCAGTTGTCTACGATGCGCACTAAGCGATTTGTGCAAACGCGCACTCTGTGTAATATTATCTCTATGCGTATTGCCAACATTTTGAATACAAATGACGGTTCATCACGGTGACATACGCCAACCATGAGTGAAACAGTAGAAAAGGAATAGTGTTAGAAAATTGCTCAATATCTTGATCCTTGACTGTACCAAGGTTAGATAAGCAGTCGCTCCATGCAAAATACTGGTATGCAGCTGCATCTGGTTAGACTAGAGGCCGACCCCAACATAGCAAGCAGATGATGACTGTACTAAGGAAACGGCCTTTATGGTATGAAAATATATTATGAATTTCAAAAAGATTGACTGCGACAAAAACATGCATATTAGCTAAAAATAAATCAAGAAGCATGTCTTGGCATGAGATCAACGGAATTAAATATGGCGTGCGTCGTACTGCTGAATATTGGCAGTAGGTTCCTATACATATTTATGTAAGGATCAGATGTGCTTGCATAGAAAATTAATACTACGTGACCTAAATAACTTTGCTTGTAAATTTTATTTGGATGCCAGCTGAGTTCCACCACTTCATATCACTCCCAATACCAACACGTTCTTTTTTTAATGGTGGGAAATCATCAAATGACTTTTGCCGGTCTTGACGAAGCGGAAGGGCGTGTCAGACTTTTACTGACTAAAACCCGTGTTCCTTCAGTTGCCTGTTGCTAAGGGTCCCGGTATCCCTTTCAGACTTTCCCGCAACCCTGGCAGGCATCGGTCCTAGCGGACCCGGTTTGACCCCTGGGGTTCGAGTTTCAAATAGTATTTTTAGATACATACCTAGATAGATACTATATATAGTATACTCTTTTTTTATGTTTACCATAAAAAAATCAGATATAAAGGTAGAAATTTTACATAGGGTGACACAATGGGCGTTCTCATCGCTAAAAGCGATATTTTACAGACAACCTTTGGATGGATGAAAGAGAACAGGACAGACAATACTGCAGACGATAACTCGATTAAATAAATCAAGCTCAAATTAGCTCTATTTAATCGTAACGAGGTGACCACTAACACAGTAAAGTTATGGGTGGTGGTAAATATCAGAAATGAATGAAACTAAAACCCAACTACGACAAAAAGTCAATTAAAAAGATATAAACAAGATATCGGACTTGAGTCACAGACAGACAAATATAAAATCCGGAGTCACACGTAATCTGTTCGATCTATCCCTAACACGTGTGACTCCAGATTTTTTATTTCGTCACATAGCCTATAATGAAAAGCGGACAATCAAGACGTTTCCAACGCTACCTCATTGGTCAAATTGTGATTAGTAGGTAGTTTAGCAGATAATATGAGGGAACACAACATGAACATACATACATACCGGCCAAAATCATAACCCTCCTTTTTGCTTCGCCGTATTCGGGCAAAAAGTAATAAAATGTATCAATCAATCTGCCTAGACAAGTCCTACAGACGAGTCCTAGAGTGGAGAACGCGTATCGGCAAGCGCAGTGTGGGACGCCCCCCAGCTAGATGGACCGACGACCTTAAAAAGTTGGCTGGGACAGACTGGATGAGAGGGCGGACGACAGGTGTTGTGGGACAGCCTGGGAGAGACCTATGTCTAGCAGTGGACTGTGATAGGCTGAGTTGATTGATTGATTAATTTAATCTGCCTTGCCTTTTCCCAACTATGTTGTGGTCAGCTTCAAGTTTAAACGGTTGCAGCTGAATATCAGTATTTGACATGGAGCGACTGCCTGTCTCAAAAAGAACTAAAAAATTTTATTTAACATATACCTACATGGGCATTTGTGAAACGGCAGAAGCTAGTTCGCGCACTTCCAATTGGTCGTTTTCTATGAAGAACAGCAGGCAAGAAACTCCACAGTTACTATTAAAAAAAGGGTTTTTGTACAATGTTTTTAAATTACAGGTATCAGGCACTGAACAAAAAACATAATGGCCCACAAATCGAAGCCTCTCACATCACAATATACAACGTGCCGCTACAATGGCGACATTAATTTAACACACGTATACGATTTCGCGCATTCGTTTTATGAAAATATTTGAATTTCATTAAATGTTATTATTTATTGATTTATTTACAATTTTCTAAATAACTTTTAAAGTACAGGTTACTGTACTTAAAGAACTGTAGCGAAGGGGTCATTTGCCGCGGTCACGGATCATTTATGTAGGCGAAAGAAAGGAAAGCCGCGCAATTTCGTAGAAATTATGCCGACAAAAGATCTTGACCGATAGAACGTAAGCCACCTGGTAGGTAGCTTCATGAGTGAATCTTTTACACAGAGTGATCTCAATTTTGGTTATGATTTTATCATTTAGTTTGTTTGAAAATTTATTTTTTTCAATTTACGAATTATTTTATTTTATTATAATTTTTATGTTTACTGGCCACTAGCCCTACCCGAATGATAAATTAATGTCACCATTGTAGCGGCACGTTGTATAAAAGATATCTAACCTCTGCACAACCCCATTTACTGGGTAACATGATACCCCTTGGTAAGACCAGTTGTCAGACTTTCACTTGTTGGTACCTACTTATTTATAAAAGTAATTTGTAAAAAATTAGTAAAAAATATATTGCAGCTCTCAAATTATCAGTGACGTAGAAGTTCAATGAATACTTACTTTATTTATAACATGCATCAATAACATACCTCTTGTAATGAACATTTTGGGAAGAAGGTATCTTTATGATAAACGCAATTTTAAAATATTTTCGAAATCATATCTTGGATATGATTCTTTGAAAAGGAAGAGAATATGTAAGCATTTATCCTTCTCAACCTAGTACCTACTAGTTGTTGTTATTATTTATCTTGAGTAAAAATAGATAGGGAGATCCTTTACTTAAAAAAAATATAAAAAATCTTTATAAATAAAAATATGATTGTGTAGATTTTACATTAAAACTCTATGATCATTTTATGCAGCCACAGCAGATGGCTTCTTAAAATGGTACTTACAGGCTTATAGCTTACCTTTAATTAAAGAAAATTAAGGGTCCGGGAAAATTAAGGGCGCGGTCCTGGGGGTTATGACCCCCCTCAAAATCGTTCAAGCTGTCGAGAGACGGAATTATTTACGTACTTATTAATTAACCATTTCCTTAAAAATATTCCTCGGCACCAATGGTGACCCCCCCAAAATCTTGCGCTGCGACCGCGCCTGCCCAAAGTCCTAGATGTCTCAAATTGTCAGTAATTTGTCATATGAATAAATAAATAAATGACGATCGCATACATAGAATATAGATCACACCCCACTCCGCTCCGCTCCTTATTAAATTCCAGCTTACAGTTACAGTAAGTAATCGCGGAGTAGTGCGCGTCTTCGTGAATGGCAATAAAATATCTGTAAAAATGTATTTATTTTTTACATTTTTCGCCCCTTCCCTTTTGCTTCCTGAACATGAACTGTCTTAAGTAGCTATAATTATTATTCTTGGATAAATACGGCTATGTCCTGACTCTTATTTATGTTATTACACCTATCTATGTTTATGCGGATATGGAGCTACTAATATCTTCATTGTCGGCTTTACTTCCGTGTGTGCGATATTTATCTGCTTAGGTGCTGGAGCAAAAGTTACATGAATTGTTTGTTCAAGATGTTCAGAATGCATCCCTTGGGATGAGACAACGGAAATTCACACACGTGATTTATTCACACACGGACATTTAGGGAAGACAATAAAAAAACCATGAAGGCAAAAGCGCCATTGGAGCCCAAAAAATTCGGCCAATTTCTAACGATGACTGTACTGATAACAATTCTGTAAATACATTGTTGTTACGCGAATCATATTTAGATCAACAGACAACCTGATACTGACTTGCAAATTGAAATATACGAAAATCTGAATTACGCGGGCCACCTGCGCATGCGCATTAATAGATTTAAAAAAAATGCAAAAATGAAAAATACAGGCGTTATGTGTCTTGTGAATTTGTGATATTTTTTTTTTTAAATTAAAATAGTAGGTTCACCAAGTCATTGCGCAATCTTAAATAAGGCACTCATTCATTGAGTGATACGACGGTCAATCAACTTATAAAACATTTTTAGGTTAATATTTTATCATACTGGACCAAACTGGAAAAAGATATCGTAGGTCATAAGTATTTGACGAACTTAGGTATGCTATGAAAACGTCGATAAGTAGTGAAAAACTTAATGCAATCATTTACTATATCAAAACCTTTTTGAGACAAAAAAAAAACCCATGCGTCCGTCGACTACGGACCCAAGTAGGCCGCTGTCATCACATAGGGGGATTGACCCCAAACGACACCCGTTGCTCCTAACCAAACCATGTCCCATAAGTTGGAGTGTTCAAAGAGAACAGCTGCACTTCTGAGGGCCTAAAAGACGCCAAAACGCCGTGATCAACATAGTAAAATATTTTTACTTTTGCCATCTACTGGAAAAGAAGAAGATATATATGCGTTTATCGCCATTTTGTGCTCCAAAGGTCCCTTACTACAACAACCCAATGTACTAAACTTACAAACAATATTTTGTTAACAATCAGAATAGGTCAAACTTGTGATACCCGGTTCAAATCATTTATCTTTTCCGTGGAATTTTTATTTTTACTTCACATACAGTTCAGAGTATATAATTTAGTGGTAATTTATAAATAAATAATTTTATAATTGCATAATAATAACCTCTTTTACATTGAAGAATCACGTATGTTGGGCAACTGAAAAGCACGTGGTGGCAATGTGAAATAAAAACAGTACTTAATGTTACTGTGATAAGTAATAACTAAAAGGTTATCGACTGGGACAATTTGTAAATACACATCATTAACCTATCATGCCTTGATTTATAACATACCTAATTTAGCTATCTATTGTCGCGCGACCCCCATTACCATGGGGAATCCTATTGATAACCCCCCATGAGGGGGGGGGGATTGGGGGCCGAGCATATCAATAAGTTTATGTAATATATGATAGGATAAAGTTAGGACCTACCTACGTTTTTACTAGTACCGAACAATCAATCTGCCTCAATCAATCTGGAGGAGCTCGTGGCTACGTAATAACAGCCGAAGGGGTTGGTCCGTGGATGGGTGACCATCTTTACATACCGAGACTCCGAGGCTGTCATTTGTGGATCTTTGACAGATGTTACGGGTCGTCAGAAGCCCGAAAGACTGACAACCAGTCTTGCCAACCCCTTGGTAAAGTCTGGTTGTAAGACTTTTGGACTTCTGGCTATTATTACTATTAGGACATAATTTTTTTACCACACGGCTACACATCAAGCTATACAATTCCAGTATTTGCTAACCTCGCATTTTACGGAAATCCTATACAATGCGAGATCAGCATTATCTGGAAATGAATAGTTGGATGTGAAGCCGTGTGTACTTATACTATTATAACGTAAGCAAAGTATTTAAATTATTATTCATGGTTTGCGGTTTGACCTATGTGTTAATTGAATCGTGTTTTCCCAACTATTTTAGAGCTCGTAAGATGTCTAAACCGCAAAATATTAATAACAAACAATACAATTACATATGTCTGAGCTATAAAAACATTAAGGAAAAATATTTTTAGAATCCTTTAGAAAGCTCTTTTAAGACGATACCTAATACGATTCTAACTAATATTACATACAAATGCAAAAGTCAGTTTGACGCTTTCACGCTAAAACGGCCGAACGGATTTAGATGAAATTTGGCACATGGATAGACCATGACCTGGAATAGGACATAGGATACTTTTTATCCCGATATTCCCACGGGATCGAGACTTTCGCGGGTGAAACCACGGGGCGCAGCTATTATGTTAAAAAAACCAAAGGAGTGAAAATCTTAAAAAAAAAATGTCTATTACTGGCGGCCAGTACGTCACCACAAGACTTACATTATGCCAACATTCAAATTCCTTCGTTGCACAGATCTCGTGAAAAACCTCTGTGAGTTCTGTGGCAGACGAACAAAAAACAGATGTTTAAAATTAAATTAAAATATTTTTTATTTTATTTCAGATAGTTTTTCTCCAAGATGTCGGTTGAGTATTTCTTCACCAACGCGACAGAGGAGAATGGGCTTTCTGATATGGTCAGTGACCATTTGAAGGGGATTGGACGAATGTTCTATCTTCACTCACCGAAAGAAACAATGTTTGAAAGAAAGGAGGATGTACCAAATTTTTTTAGACAGGTGAGGTTTTTTTTTTGTTTTTAAAAATAGAAATAATTTATTTGCTTTTATTAAAGGTATAAAAGCAAATAAATGGTTGGTGGTTTTGGCTCTTGTGACAAGATCCTAGTAGCCAGAGCTACACAGACGTTTGTGTCTCTGAAGTGAAAATAACTACAGATGAATATGATGGAATTTTTATAGTACCGATGCATTTACGGCATAGAAAATTTTCAAATGATAGAATTTATAATAATACATAATTAACTCTTCTGCAATCTCTTTTTCTTTTGACTATTTTTGTAAATAAGTAAGTTGTACTATTGAGCACTGAGTGATTGATACGGCAGAAAATAATAAAATTCAACTAAAGTGCTATAAAACCTATAAGTTTCTAAAATACACAGTTTTTTTGGTAATCTAGGGACAAAACATACCTACATTACAAGAAACGTACCGAGTAAACATGAACCAACTTCTTTTTTAAAGTAAGCTGAATTTTTTTTGCTTACCCTATACTGTCCCACTGCTGGGTAAAGGCCTCCTCAAGACCTTTCAGGGTCTTTTTTCCCGCGCCAGCTCGAACCAGCCATTACGGAACGCGTTCAGGTGATCTCGCTACCCCGTTCTGGGCCGCCATTACTTGGAGACTTTTTCCCAGCAGTCAT
This sequence comes from Lithophane semibrunnea, assembly GCA_947363905.1. NCBI lineage: Eukaryota > Metazoa > Arthropoda > Insecta > Lepidoptera > Noctuidae > Lithophane > Lithophane semibrunnea. The sequence continues at coordinate 16,300,813 of OX376194.1, forward strand.
CGTGCATGCGGCTGATGTGATCCTTTTGAGCCTGGTAGCCTTCCTGGCTAACTAATATTCAAAATTTGATTTACCACTAATCAATTCAAAAGGTCATTGACCAACATATCAATACATTTTAATAGCTTCAACCACCTTGACTCCTTTATTGCCATTCAAAAATAACCTTTAAATCAAACCACGTATGATCTACAAAACCTAATTACGATTGCAAAATTTTCTTCCCAAATATTTGTGTCACAATATCATCAAGGCAATGTTTGTTAATATTTGATTTGTATGATTATTCTATTTTTGTAGAATGTTGTACTTGACATGTTGACATTAATTTGTGGAGTTTGACTTTCGCTATCGAGGTTAGACTTCTGTGTAGTGTTACCATGTCATATTCTCTAAATATATCTAAGATGCCTGGTACATAATATTTTAATTGTTCACCTCGAAAAGTCCGTGATATACAGTAAATAAAAATAAAAATTATAAGACATCACAGAGAGACAAATTAAAAATCCGGAGTCAGAAGTGTTAGGGCATAAATCGAACAGATTACGTGTGACTCGCCGCCAGTTTCAATTTAATGTGACGTCACATGACGGCTTAGCGGACGATCAAGACGCTTCCGACGATACCTCATTTTTCAAATTGTGATGAGTCGTTTAGAAGATAAATGAGGGAACAGATGAATACATACATACATACATGGGTAGTTGACTTAAATATAAAAATAAATGACCGAACACAACAAAAAAAAAACGTCATTTTCATTAAAAGATTTTAAAAAGTTTCTATCCGACACCGTGCTCTCTAGCGAAACAGCTGACTGACTGAGGGAGGGGTCGCGCTCGCGGCCGGTCAGGTCACATCCCGTAGATACCCCCCGCCCGTGTTGAGACGCAAGTTCGGTGCCCTAGCGCATAGGACAACGAACTTGCGTCTCTTATGGTAAAATGTAGACTTGAAAAAAAGAAAAAAAAAGTTGTAATTTTACATTGATTTTACGTTCTATAAATGAAACCAAACCACTGGTTGAAAGGATAACGGTGTTTACCCTAACACCCTGTATATGCAAGACCCAACGGAGTATTTAATATTTATCGTGATATTCAAGCCATTATTACGTGCATTTGATATGGTCCTGTTGCCTGAACTGATTAAGTACCTTCTACCTCTTTTACATCTTCTTACATATGTTAATTTATAGTCCTTTGTAATCACTCCTTTTATAAAATTTTACCTACATCTGTAAAAAAAACAATTATATTTTCCATCTCAAGCTCTTTTCAGACTACGCTATAATATAAAGCATATATTAGTGTATAGTTCACTAGTTGCCCCCCACGGTTTCACCCGAGTAAGTCTCGATCCGGTGGGAATATCGAGATAAAAAGTATCATATGTGTTAATCCTGGTTATAAACCATCTGTTTGTCAAATTTCATCCAAATACATTCAGCCGTTTTTATGTGAAAGAGTTAGAAACATCCATCCATACTTACAAACTTTTGCGTTTATAATATTAGTTAGATTAGATTAGATAGCACAAAAATATCGCAAGCCAAACATTTCCAATAATATTAGTAAAGCAAAGTGTGAACGTGTTCTAAATAAATGTATGGCGAGCGATATTGTTGTGTTATGAACCTATAAGCTATACGCTATTATACTATAGCGTAGTCTGAAACGAGCTTTAATCTAATCTTACAAATAACATTTGCTCGCAAACAGGTAACGTATCAAAATTCGGTGTAGGGTAGTTATAAAAAAATACAATATTTTTTTATAACTATACCCTCACTGAATCATACGGTTTCGAGTAACCTACGTTCACTGTTTCGTGTTAAAAGTTGGTTTGACTTACGTAAGTGATTTTAAAAGAATTCGTGATTCAAAAACATGCTCAGCGAGGTCCAATATTCATTTGGAAGTCTGGATTATAGCAGTGCTCCTACATATTATATTGAGGTATTAGTTTTTGTGTAAGAAGTACTAACTTTGAAGTTCTGCTTTCAAACTTTTGTTGTGAATGTGAATTTTTTAAATGTGGATTATTTTAGAATCCACAAGTCTAATAGGGCTGAAGATTACTTTGTGTTCATCATAGAGAAGAATGTTGATGAAGGATGGGAAACAAAGAATCTAAATTAATGAATAATTGGCGGAGTACCTAAACGCGTAAAAAACCAACAAAAAAATACTGTTGAATTGAGAACCTTCTCCTTTTTGAAATCGGTTACAAAATTAAGCAATAACAGATAACATTTATTGTTTAGGTACAAAATCCCTTTCTGACAAAAAGCTGATTTGAAACACATAGCATCTTTTCACAGATTTTTTTTACAAAAGATAATATTTTCCCCTTATTTTACGATACAAACGTGATAAAACTAAATATTCGTTCGTTTTATTCCTTTCAAAGCGAATGCCTTCAAATCCTCGCCTTTTATTGTTGAAGAACAATTACTTAAACGCGTTTCGAATAATTCAATCCAATTGGAGCTTTGTACGTAATTTATTTCTGGTTTTTGATCTGTGTTTTATGTATGTAGTCTGTGTTTTGTATATGTGTAAAGAATTTTAAATGTTTTAAGTTTTGAGGAAAACATAGTTCACGTTTACATGAATGAGTATATTATCATCAAGTAGCTTCATGAATTTAAAATTAAGAGTGACTGAGTTTAACATTATCTTTGTACCACACGACGGGAAAGCATCTATCCAAAGTTAAAATAAAGGCTCCCGCAGACAGGCGCGACGCGTCTTAGAAGAATTTCTATCACAACTTTAACTTTGTCGCATCGCGCCTTTCTGCTGGGAGCCTTAAACATGAAGAGAATGATAATTAAGATATAGGTAATATCCTGTTACAAAAGAGTACCTACCTACAATTCTATTGGTGTTTGGACATAACTTTTGCAATCCTAAATCCAAACACATATTTAGGTAATAAACACGTTTAATGATACTGCCATTAGTGGTAAAACTAAATAATCATCAACACTAATACAAGTTCTTGCAAACATCAAACCAATAACAGAAAAAGATCAAAAGCTTAATAAGTTAAACGCACATGTCATGATATTTCTTAACGATTCTGGCTGTTGCAATAGTTACAAAACCGAGGGAACACGATATATGAACATTCACTACGTCTTGTGAATCGAACAGGTAAAATGATACTTGAGCATACAAAGGTGTGGATAACGATATCACATTACCTTACCTATTCAATTTTGTGCGGTTACTAACTAACGCCAGAAGTACACGGTTCGCGTTTGGTGTTCCATTTTGGATGAATCAACCAAATTGAGAGCAGTGTGAACCACGTAACGGCCCCAACTTGATAAGTTGTAATTCGTAGGTCCAAATCCAGGCAGGCTACTTTTGTGTTATAATAGTGTTTTACCACTACTCTAAAGAAAATATCGTAAGAAAACTGAAACGTTCTAGAACTAAAAAATGAAATACATGTGACATGACATCATGTGAACAACTTTTTTTGGTATACGTTTATTTCTTCTTAAACCTCATCCATCGCTTTCCACGGGCTTGTGATCATAGACCACACCTTCTTGCGGAGAGAAGCCCACCGCGTCTGAACTCCTGCAATGGGACATAATATTATTATAAACGCTGATAATGACGTTATGTTGGATGAAGCAAACAAATTGAATCGTATAAAACTAAAAGGAATCTTTATTATAACTATTCCGCTTTATCAGTTCTACACCTTCAATTAAAGTGAATCAATTTGGTTGAACCGTGTAATATTGCCTTAAGCCAACTAGATGGAAAGATGTAGTATAGCTATTGCGCTTTTATTTGCACTAAGGGGGTGGCCTCGGTCAATCAATGTTTTATATCTTTCGTCTGAAGAAAAACCTTCAGTACTTTACTTATGGTTGAATGCTTACTTATCAAGTCCAGTTTTACTAAGCTGAGTAGAAATTGGGTAAGAATTATATTCATCATCATCATCATTTCAGTCGAAACACGTCCAATGCTGGACATAGGCCTCCCGCAAGCACCGCCACTTTGACCGGTTCTGTGCTTCTCGCATCCAGCGGATTTCTGCGGCCTTCACCAGGACATCGGTCCACATTATAAGCTTAAATTTTATTTTGTTTCCAGTCATGGCCGTACTTCTTTATCTTCATGATCCTGGAACACATAGTCCTCCGGCTAAAGGGCAAGCCAGGCATCAGACTAAACGATGGTATCACCAGCATATCACATGGAATCCTCCAGGAGTGTGGAAGGTAAGATATATTCTTAATGAAAGCATCATTACACGACCCTATAACCACGGACTTATCGTATATTTTTTAAATATTTATATTTCATTTATCTGTTACGCTTCAAACTCAGAGCATTTACTTGAATAAACCAATTACAAGCACTTTTGAATTATAATTGAAAAACAAAGGAGTCGGTCTTTCAGAAAGATGAAGCTAGTTGCCCATTCCAAAGCGTAGTAGGTTCATATGTGTGATGTAATGAAAAACGAGTCTGGATGACAACTGTTTAATGTCATTTAAAACCATAGCTAATACCACAACACCTTCCCCTTAAGTAAGATGAAATAATAATAAAACACAAACTTAAAATCCAATAATTCCACATAAGTAAAGATATAACAATAATAATTAACAAACTCAAAATAATAATTAGTTCTACATTATAAAATACGTAAGTATACAATGTGTTAAGTCTTACTGCGGGTATGAGGTGGCGAGTAAGATGACGATACATTTATTTCAGTACTTGGCACATAATCATCATCCCTATCATCCCCCGAAAAATACTCATCATCAATGTCAGACAAAATATTGTCGGCTGGATCCTTTACCGGTCTTATCAAATGTCGACGATTACGGCGATAAATCCCTTTTTTGTTTTTAACAATATAAGAACGTGGAGTCGACGCTTTTCCAATTATTTTACCACGGCTTCTTTTATTTGCGTTTCCTAACATTATAACCTCGTCACCCACATTCAACTCAGGTAGCGGTTTACAATGCTGATCATAGTAACTTTTAATTTTGATTTGTTTTTCCAATATTTTTTTATGTTGTAGGTTATCACCATTTGTTTGTTTCAATAAATCTGGATGGACTGGTAGTCTACAATTTAAACGCCGGCCCATCATTAACTGTGCAGGAGAATTCAAATTTTCCCGCGGTGTATTCCTGTAACTTAGCAAATTTAAATAAAAGTCCGATTTACTATCTATTGATTTTTTCAATATATTTTTAATGGTTTGAACTGCCCTTTCACTCTTACCATTAGACTGAGTATAATAGGGAGATGAAGTAACGTGTTTAAAACCCCATTCTAAAGCAAATTTATTAAAATTACGACAAGAATATTGTGGACCATTGTCACTGATGACCGTATCCGGTATACCATACCGCGCAAAATTGTCTTTCATTATACATATTACTGAGTTTGACGAAGTGTCTTTCAAATATGCAACCTCAATAAAACCAGAATAATAATCAATTAATATTAAATAACTTTGCTTTCCATACTCAAATATATCTGTCCCAATTTTATTCCATGGTAATTCTGGTATAGCTACCGGAATCATAGGTTCCCTACACGGTTTGTTTGCTGTTTCTTGACATATTTTACATCTTCTCACATAATCCTCAATATCTCTTGTTATACCCGGCCAAAATATTACTTCACGAGCACGTCTCTTACAACGATCAATCCCTAAATGCCCTTCGTGAATAAGCTTTAACATATCCCTTTGCATAGAATGTGGTATCAAAACCTGTTTGTCTTTAAATATTACACCATCTACACAGTACAGTTCATCTCTTAAAGACCAAAAGTATCTTAAACCGTTGTGTATGTTAAACTTATTAGGCCACCCTTGATTAATATATTCAAGCAACAATTTTAAGCACTCATCCTTACGAGTTTCCCGCTTCATCATCATCATCATAATCAGCCTATAATGTTCCCACTGCTGGGACACAGGCCTCCTCTCTATGAGAGGGAGTGGGCCGTAATCCACCACGCGGGCCCAGTGCGGGTTGGTAGATGTCACATGTCTTCGAATTTTTGGTTCTAAGACATGCCGGTTTCCTCACGATGTTTTCCTTCACCGTTTTGAGAGCAGTGGTGATGAAATTATTTACACAAAGTAAAGCGCCTATCGGGGTTCGAACCTACGACCTACAACTCGTAAGTCGCGGCCGTTACCACTGGGCCACCACTGCTCAGAGTTTCCCGCTTAACGAGAGTAAACTTATTCTGCGACATAGGTACATTATTGACTACCATTTTAATTTGACATAGTATAGCCCTGCTAATATTATCATCATACAAATCCGGAAGAGGTGCTCGCGATAATGTATCGGGTATGTACATATACTTCCCAGGCTTATAAGTGACCACCAACTCATAAGCTTGAACCTTCAACATCATTCGCTGCAAGCGAGCTGGGACTGAGTCTAGAGACTTTCTAAAAATGCTTTCCAGAGGTTTATGGTCCGATTCGATGACCACACAACTTTTTCCGTATATATACTGATGAAACTTTTCACAAGCAAATACTATTGCCAACATTTCCTTTTCTATTTGTGCGTATCTTTGTTGTGTATCAGTGAGCGTGCGTGACGCGTACTCTACTGGACGCCCCTCCTGCATGAGCACGGCGCCCAGTGCCACGCTGCTCGCGTCCACTGACAACACCACCGGACTACTAACCTTGAATAGAGAAAGAACTGGTGCCTTACATATCAATTCTTTTAGTTCATTGAATGCCTCTTTATGACCAACTTCCCAACACCAAGTCATATCTTTTTTTAACAATCTGGCCAGGGGAAAAATATGTTCTGAGTAATTAGGTATAAATTTAGAAAGATAATTTACAGCCCCTAAAAACCTTTCTAAACTTTTCCGATCCATGGGTTCCGGCATATTATTTATCGCTCTTACTTTCTCAGAATCAATTTTCATTCCATCTTTGTTAAAAATATGACCCAAATAATTTACTTCCTCAACACATATACGACATTTATCTTTGTTGAATTTTAAATTAATTTCCCGTGCCCTGTTTAACAACTCTTTCAAACGCAGATCGTGTTCGTCTTTATTCCTTCCCCAACAAATGATATCGTCGATAAACGAATCTACCCCTTCTAGGCCTTCCAGTAATTGCTTGATTTTCGCATGAAACACTTCAGGTGCACAATTAAGACCAAATGGCAATCGCAAATATTGATATCGCCCAAACGGTGTACTGAATGTACATAAGTCTGCACTTGCATTATCCAGTTTTACCGACCAAAACCCTGAAAATGCGTCTAAAACGGAGAAATACTTAGCACCACAAAACTTAGTAGCCAATTCATTTATTGTTGGCAGTTGAAAATGTGCACGCTGTATCGCCTTATTAAGCGGCCTCGGGTCTAAACATATACGCAACTGCCCATTTTTCTTAGCAACAATCACCAATGAATTCACCCATGGAGTTGGATGACTCACTTTCCTAATGACACCTAAATCAATCATTCTATTTAACTCATCTTGTAACTTATCGCGAACTCCTAATGGTACCTTACGAGTTGCACAAACCACCGGCATCACAGTTTTATCTACAACAATGTGATAGTCACCTGGCAAACAGCCTACCCCATTAAACAAATCTTGATAATCTGTAAGATTTATATTATGAACTCTTTTAATTAATCCTAAAGTTAGACAAGCTTGCAACCCCAGCACACTCTGACAATCACTAACCGCAATTGCAAATTTTAATTCATACAAAACACCCTTATACCACCATTTCAATTTGCAAATACCTTTTATAGGAATCAAATCACCACTATAAGATTGCAATCTAACACCTTGCTTGCCACCAATTAGGTCACTATCATAGCCTAACAACAAAAATCGACTATACGATAAAACATTAATGTCAGCTCCTGTATCTAATTTAAATATTTCAGATCCGCACTTCCCTTGGAGTGTTTCATACCAATCCTCCGAGTTAATCTCTGAGACATTGTACAAAACTGATATAAAAAATGACTCACAATTATCTTCTTCATTGCTTTTTTCTTCAGTTAAACCTATATCGTACATTTTCTTAACTCCTTTTTTCAACTTGCACATTCTCGCAAAATGTCCATAATTTTCGCACACATAACACTGCACAGAAATAGCCGGACATAGACTGGGTTCATTGCATTGACCACCGCACCTGAGACAATTTCCGGCCTCACTTGAATGAACTTTTCGGGCTGTGTTGGAACCAGCAGAAACACTAGCCACACCGCGCCCTTGTCGACGTCCGCTGCCGCGCCAGCCACCGCGCCCACCGCGGCCGCCTACATCGCGCACACCAACTGCATCGACCTGTACCAATCCAGAAGTACCAGCACCACGCGTCTCCAATAAACGTCGATTATCTATTGAAATTTGGTCAACCTGGACAATTTTAATAGCTTTTTCCAACGTCAGGTCTTCTGCTCTCAATAAGCGATCTCTTGCTCCAGTACTCTGTATCCCACAAACAATACGGTCGCGGATCAACTCCTCTTCCAAATCCTTGAATTTACAATTTTTGCTCAGTAATCGCAATACCGTAACATACTGATCTATGGATTCTCCTTCTTCCTGACCCCTTGTAAAAAAATTGTACCTTGCTAATGTGATATTTTGTTTGACTCCAAAATATTCATCAAATTTCGTAAGCAATAGTTTGACATCATCCCTATCGCTCTCCTTGTCAAAAGAAAATGTCTCAAAGACTTCAAACTCCTCAGGTCCGATTAAATTTATCATTAAGCTGGCTTGAATACCCGGTTCTTCTTTAAGCACCCCCGATGCCTTCAAAAATAGCAAAAACTGCGACCTCCAACGCCGCCATGCGTCAGCCCGGCTGACGGAGCTGCCCTCCAGACATAGTTCTGTTGGCGGTCGCGCGTGTTCCATCGCGCACCACAAAATCCACTCCACAAACCAATTAAATTAAATATATTAATTTACCGCTGTCACCATGTGATGTAATGAAAAACGAGTCTGGATGACAACTGTTTAATGTCATTTAAAACCATAGCTAATACCACAACAATATGGAGAAGACTGGGCAAGAAATCAAAAGAAAGGCAAAGAAAGAATCTTTGCCATCAATTTTGTAACAAGACAGACTAGACTAACCGCTACAGTGAAGACTGGCCGAAAACAGTTATGGTCCTTACTGCCCCATCTCAAAAATCCACCCTGTACATTACTCGAGTATAGTATCAAATAGCTTAGCATAAATATAGTTAAACTGCTAAAGCTTTTTGAATTTAAACCGGTCCATAAGTATCGGATCTAGTAAACCGCAACTAAGCATCTCCCACTGGCGACTTGCCATAGTACCTAATGTACCTATTGTAGTTTACTTTAGGGTTATCTTTATAGCAACATTAGGATTATTATACCACCTAAAGTATAATAGTATAATATCCTGGATAGCATCAGCATAGTATTATGTCTCGACAGTGACCTGGAAATAATTATCTACGGCTGCTCGGTAGATAAACCTGTGTGCGTAACTACCACGCACTCGACACTGTTGCGTACTGAGATTTCGTAGCACGTCGTTTCGGCCGTTTTCTATGAAGATAATATAATACTGTTACTTATTTATACTGTGCCGCAACTAAGCATGGGAGATGCTTGCAGGCGACTGGCCACATACCTAATGTACCTATTGTAGTTTGCTTTGGGATTATCTTTATTGCAACATTAGGATTATTACACCACCTTTGCTCTTATCCTAGATAGCAACGGTATAATTAAATGGCTACTGTTACTGGCATTTACGCCACAGGGAAAAGGATGGGTCTTTTTAACCGTTGGGAAAGTGTAGGTACCTGAAACGGTCTTCCTTTAGTAAAATTACAGTTGGCAACCTCAAGGAACTGCTCTAATTTTATCCAAAGGCGATTTCATGTTTCGAGTTTTGTTCTATGATATTTGTAATCATAATTTGCAAATGTGTTGTCAACCTTGTTCAACAAATTATATTAAAGTTACTGAAAAAGCCTGTAATATCTGTCCTATAATTTCCCTAGAGATTTGCCATTTTGTTTTCAGTAATATACATACGTCATTTTAATTTATTTTATTATAAATTTCAGGTTACTATGGCGTGGAGCGGAGTCGTTCTTGTATACGTGGATATACGCTAACTTCAGACTAGTGGAGTTGCCATGGGACAGTGCTGTGACATGGTACGCCGCTGCGTTAGGCGTCGACTTCTGTTACTACTGGATGCACAGAGCTTGCCACGGTAAGCATACCTTGCAATTATCGTTTCAATCAATTCAGCCTATTGCAGTCTACTGCTAGACATAGGCCTCTCCCAGGCTGCGCCACAACTTCCTGTCCTCCGCCTTCCACATCCATTCTGTCCCAGCAAACTGTTTTCGTTTTTTTTTTAACATTTTAACTTTTTAAATAACGTTTACCTAAGATGAATTATTTATTTTAAAATGATTGAATCTATGAACCGATTACCACGTCTTTACCAATAAGAGCTTTACCTGCCAATGAAAAAGGCTTACCATACTTGGACAACAAAACATTTCTTATGGCTTGTTTCATTATCTTCCGGTAATATTATTTCTGATTTACTTCTACATAGGTAGTTAGTTATCTGGAAGATAATTTTGTATCTGGTATCTAATTATCTGGTACTAGCAGCGCCCCACGATTTCACCCGCGTGAGTCTCGATCACGTGGGAATATGAAGATAATATAATACTGTTACTGTGCCGCAACTAAGTATGGGAGATGCTTGTAGGCGACTGGCCACATTACCTATGTACCTATTGTAGTTTGCTTTGGGTTTATCTTTATTGCAACACTAGCTGTGCCCCGCGGTTTCACCCGCGTAGGTCTCGATCCCGTGGGAATATAGGGATAAAACTATCCTATGTCCCATTCCAGGTCATGGTCTATCCATGTGCCTAATTTCATCTAAGTCCGTTCAGCCGTTTTGGCGTGAAAGCTTAACAAACAAATTAACTCACTTTCGTATTATTATTAAAAGTTAGGATTACAGATCATCTTTTAACTCTTTAAAATGATAAACTGACATGATAATCTCCATAACTAATGATTATTTAAATATCTTCAACAGAGGTCCACATACTATGGGCACAGCATCAAGTACATCACACGTCAGAGGACTTCAACATGGGTGTTGGAATCCGACAGTCAATGCTGCAGGGATGGTGTGGATTCGTAAGTTTCTACCTCATGTAATTCTAATTTAATCTGGCTTACATATTCACGGTACATAAAGACCAAGTGGACGTTATCTAATGACGTTCCCAGACTACCTAATTTTTTTAAATCAAATAGTATATCCACTATAGAACTTTTCTTAACCAACATAATAATATTATCTTGTAGGTACAGTCGCTTGTAGGTTCATTTACGCGTAGCAAGCACATGTTACCTTTTTAAACTGTGTAACAGACGAGAGTGTTGTATTGAAAATTATGTTTAACTGTTTGACAACAAAGTTCAAATTTACTTAGACGAATGTTCCTAGGCTATTAACAGTCGAACTAAAACCTTTTTACTAGTTTGATCATGCCAGTACGTTGTGTCAAGTTTGATAAATCTAATGATTAAATCCTCTTCGCATAATCGCGTCGTCGTTTTTTTTCTGAAATCGGCATTTCGTTTATTTATAATTTGTGATTGTTGTTTGTTTAATTTGTTATGTCGCAATACATTGCGCAACTAAATTGTCTTTGGCCTCACAGAGCATGTATGATGTATTGTGTATCTTGGTCTCTGACCACAGATTGGAAATGTACTCTGTGCAACAGACTAAGTGGCCTCCGAATACGACGCTTTTGGGTACTAAGTAAATGACATTCTTTTATTTATTTTGTAATGTGTGCGTTTAGTTTGTGCAGAATAAACAATTTTTATTATGATTACTGAGGGTTTAAGTCGAAGTAGAAAACGTTCTTCAGGTGAATTTGACGACTTTAAAATCGTCACGACAGATCGTGTCGTGTCAGACATAAAATTGTTGGCAAGCTTTTAGCGTTTTCTTTCCTCCTACTTATTCCATATTTATAAACCTCTCAAACTTGGCAGTTCCGATCATTGTGTTTTAGATTTTCCTATGGTTTCCGTCATTTGGTCATAAATAATACATAAGGAAAGTCGATGGCACTGAAACTTGGTGGAGAATCGTGACAGTGAATATATTAAGGCATCGTATTAACACTTTGTGGGTACTTAGGCTTATAGGCAGACCATTTTATCGGCATGTGTGGTAAGAGCTGTTTGATATTAGTATCTATTTAAGGGTTATAACATTCACGCGTCATTTTGTATCTTCTGAGGTGTAAATAGATAATGATCGAAATCAGAATCATATTTGTAAGCATGTAGTTTTACATCATAATTTCGCATGGTTAGTGACTAACCTGAGGGCCTAGACAAGTGACAATCGCTTCGAAAGCGTTTCGTATTTCTACAACGACTTTCAACAAGATTGACATAAGCTTTTCGATGGCTTATGTCAGTTCCAGACATTTTTGCCTTTTCCTTAATCGTTATCGCTGATAGAATGCCACTTTGTCTAGGGCCTCAGGCCTCAGAGTTTTAAAGCCGTCCAAAAGCCTTTGACTTGGCTTCACATGCCGTCGAGAATTATCTCTCTGTATGTTAATATTTTTTTAAGTTCCGTAACACCGTAACACCGTATTCTGGTAGATTACGGTGTTACGGACTAGTAAGAGTTTTTCTAAATAAATCCGTTAGAAAGACAAACCTATAGGAAGAAATAAATCGCACACTATTTCAGTACAAATTTTAGGTTTGGACACATTTCTGCTTTTTTATAACAGCAAAAAAATAACATTCCGTAAATATTATAATTATTTATTACGGTCGCAAATCATATTAATATAATTATTTTGATCAACATACAACTTTATACTTACAAATTGCAAAACGTTGCGCTTTCATTTAAGACAACATACAAAGGAATTACTCCGAATTATTTAACAATCTCATTCGTAAGACAGAGCGGGATAGGGGTGATGGAGTGCTTCTAACTGGGCTCATATAATATTAATGTAGAAGCTACGGAATAAAGCTCTAGTAGGTATACATATTACAGTTGTTTTTTACTGACCTATAATATGCACAAGTTATCAGAAACCCAGAACGTTTGTACCTAATATTATGTAAAATTGCGGGAATGCGCTTGATGCGAGAAGAATAGAAACGGTTGAAGTGGCGGTGCTTGGGGGAGGCATATGTCCAGCAGTGGACATCTTTCGGCTGAAATGATGATGTTAATGATGAAAATTGCCGTACAATATTTACTGCACAAAATTAAACATACCTGGTACAACATAAAAATATTACACCACGGATATTACACCTTCCAAAAATACTATTAATTGTGGAATTCTCACCATCTTTTTTCAGCAGAAGCTGAAAAAAAGAAAGAAATTCTCTTTAAGAAATATACAGTATACAGTACACAGACATTTATATTTTTAAGAATATTTTTATTTATTTATTTGGTCTTTGAAAATCAAATTAATTAATTTATTTATTTATTTTTCTCTCTTCACAAAGGTTCACATAATTATAAACATAGAGATAAAAACTATAGCGAGATGACAAAAAATATGATCCTTAGTGACAGACTGGCGTCCATACTAGGATACCCAGTGTGACGTATCACCAGAAAATATATATGTAAATATTAAAAATATCTAATAGTTTACTTAATTACCGGTTCCTACATTTAAATTATCCTGAGCTAATCACCAAGTTATACCTATTGCAAAAGTTAAAGTGCACGTCTGCCACTTAACACTAACTTGGCCAATTTCTAGATCCATCAATGGACTACGCAACAAAAAAGTCTTGTCTCTTTCTTTCACTCACTGTAATCGACTTCTCTCTCTCTTCAGGCCTTTTATCTCCCACTCGCGCTGGTGATCCCTCCAGCTCAATTCGTGATGCACCACCAGTTCAGCTACCTGTACATGTTCTGGATCCACACGGAGGCTATCAAGAGTCTTGGGCCGCTGGAGTACATCCTCAATACTCCGAGCCATCACAGAGTTCACCATGGTAAGTTAAAATTAAGTTAAATGTTATGTTATTTATGAACCCGTGAGAAACAAGGCTACTGGGGTCTAGCACCTGCTTTATGAAAAAGTAGTCGTTAATAAGATAAATAATTTATGGAAAACATTAAGGGCGCACCCTACCTCAGATTTTGTCCCGCTCGCACCATACTACTCGCAAACTGAGTGAGAACGAGGCGGAGTGGGGCGCTAGCGCCCCACTCCGCCTCGTTCTCACTCAGGCGCACGGCTCTAAAGCGTCGAAAAGTTTAGGTAATTACTTTTTACGTGGAAAACAATGGTAATTAAAAAAAATGACACGCATAAGACCTGCTTTATAGTTAGTTCAGATATCATACAAAGTTTCATGATCTAATTTGAAGTATTTTTTTAATACCAGCGGTTTATAATTCTGTGCAGAGGTAACTTTGGATTATTTTTCTATGGAGAAAATATTATGTAATCGTGTTTTCGCCTCACATAAACCTAGCATCAATCCTCAACTTTAATATACAGGGTGTTAGGGTAAACACCGTTATCCTTGCAACCAGTAGTTTGGTTTCATTTATACAACGTAAAATCAATGGAAAATGACAACTTTTTTTTTTTTTTTTTAATCTACATTTTACCACAAGAGTCGCAAGTTCGTTGACCTATGCGCTAGGGCAACGAACTTGCGTCTCAATACGGGCGGGGGGTACCCCTCCCTCAGTCAGTCAGCTGTTTCGCTAGAGAGCACGGTGTCGGATAGAAACTTTTTAAAATCTTTTAATGAAAATGACGTTTTTTTTTTGTTGTTTTCGTTCATTTATTTTTAAATTTAAGTCAACTACCCATGCTTTGAATGACAAGACTGTTTACCCTTACAGCCTGTAATATACATTTCAAAATTAATGCTGCTGTATTTTCGGCATAACAGAGGATCATGCTAAAGGTGCACCCTTAAGATCTAAGGGCATAGGGCAAGGGCAAGGGCCAGGGGCCTCAGTCTACTTATATAAGAACAAACAAGTTTTTGACAGATCGGATAAAAACTCACGATGGTGAAACTTTTGCAACGTTTGTAAATCATAAGTCATTTATTCATGAACAATGAATTGTGTCTGAAATTACAATTACTAGACTTGATCCCTGAACTCACACGTCTGTCAAAAACATACTCCTCATAAGTCATTGCGAGACTTAATGGACTGTTTGAAATGGCTTTAGTATTCTCATCAGTGCACGAGCAGTTCAATACTGAACTAGAGGACGCACTATTTCTCCATACACGCCACAAACTTGATCGTTGGCGCCTCAAACAAGGATCTAAAGTCTTCGTGTCTCGTGTTCTAAATATTTGTGAATAGCCATTAACATTTTTCTCCATATTGTTTCTTTAGGCAGCAACAAATACTGCTTGGACGTGAACTACGGCGGAGTGCTCATCGTCTGGGACCGTCTGTTCGGCACTTTTAAACCAGAGACCGATAAGATCGAGATTGTCTATGGCCTCATCTACAACCAGCCCTCTTTCAATCCGCTGTACCTTCAGGTATTTGTTTGAACCAAATTATTATTTATGTTTATAATTATCAAACTCTCTTTATTTTTACATACCGTGACTCCTCCGTGCCTTGGAAAGAACGTTAAGTCGTTGGTCCCGGCTGTCATTTGTGGATCTTTGAACGTCGTTACGGGTCGTCAGAAGCCCGAAAGTCTGACAAACAGTCTTACCAAGGGGCAAGCGTATTACCCAGTTACTGGGTTGTGGAGGTCAGATAGGCAGTCGCTCCGTGTAAAATACTGATATTCAGTTGCATCCTGATAGACTGGAATCCGACCCCAACTTGGTTGGGAAAAAGCTAGGCAGATTCTAAATAGATATCAGATGCTTTACTTTTGTTCATTTTTGTCTTTCGTTCGGCATCTTCCACTCCAAATAAAACGTCATAAAACAAAACTTTTTAGAAAAAAAAAACAACCGACTTAAAAAAAAACACTTAAAAAGTGAAAAATAACTTTAATTTCGGAAGTCGGTGTCTTTGCTTTTTTAATTTTCGTTTTTGCCACCGACTTCCGAAATTAAAGTTATTTTTCACTTTTTAAGTGTTTTTTTTGTAAGTCGGTTATTCGGTTGTAAGAGCAGTGGTGGCCCAGTGGTAACGGCCACGACTTACGAGTTGTAGGTCGTAGGTTCGAACCGTGACAGGTGCTTTACTTTGTGTAAATTATTTCAACGCCACTGCTCTCAAAACGGTGAAGGAAAACATCGTGAGGAAACCGGCATGTCCTAGAACCAAAAAACGTAGTTGTACCGCCTCCTTTTTTGAAGTCGGTAAAAATGAATCAAAAGCGAAAACTGAATTCATTAATGTACCGATCCAACGATGTTGAATTTTACCACTAGGCATCTCTTACTTGAAAAGGTCAGATGAACGTTCATTTCTTTGTAATTTTGTCGGTGTCGTGTGAACATGTAATGATACAAAAATAAACATTCACTCGAGTGAAGCGTCTGAATTATTAGCTTAACACTTTAACAGCTTTACTGTAAACCAAGACATGTTTTCTATCAGCACTTCATAGAAGAAATTACACTTGCCCGTGAACCCTTCCTAATATTTTACGTCCATGTTCGTCATACCCAAAACTACGAGACGAAAACCAGACCAGGCGAATAAGTGCGAAATACTAACGTGCTTCCTAGTAGGACCTACTCAACTAGCTCATAATATTGAAAATAATCAGAATAAATTACGAAATATCATCATAATTACATCCGGGTAATTTACTTTTACGAACATACGATTCTACAATGTGATAATAAATATCAATCAATTCATGCAACATTAAACTATAGGTAACAATAATGTTCTGACTGCAGTCAATCGACTGTTTAATAGTTGCGGTATTCCGTAATGATTCCAGTATCCAACATAAATTATCATTGTTCATTGAAATAAACGATACTACGAAATAAGGCTTTACAAATAATATACCTGAAACCTGAATTACATGAAACATGTAGGTATTATTACCATTTTGGATATCGTTTCAGTATGTTCATGTAAAAGCAAATCATTCATTCGATATTGGAATCATAGATGCATTTCCATTAAAAGTAGGTAGGTATAATTTATCTTCAAAACTTATCAGTAGGACACCACGATCATCATCATCATCTGCCTAGCCTTTTCCCAACTGTGTTAGGGTCGGCTTCCAGTCTAACCGGATGCAGCTGAATACCAGTATTTTACATGGAGCGACTGCCTATCTGACCTCCACAACCCAGTAACTGGGTAATAGGTACTCACACACTCCACGATCATAATGGAAAAATCATGGATTTTTCCATTATGATCGTGGAATTGCTCATAATGGTAATTTATTACCAAATTAAGCCACAGTTCATAAAAAGGGATTTACCATAACAGATAATACTTAGCGCTGAATTACAAACTTGGAATAAAAAAGGTCTATGGCTACACCTAACCTAGCAAATGACATAATATTATGCTATTTATCTTAAATAAATACATGAAATAATTAATCAATTTTTCGTTACTAAACAAAATATAATAAACATTCATATTAAATTTTCAACATGCTCACATCTCGTTGGGTAAACAAAACATTACAATTAACCTCGGAAAATGGAGCAAGACAGCAAAAAGTTGAACTTCACAAGGGATTATAAAGATGTGGTTACACAGAGCGGGATTTTGATCCCTTTGTAGTAGGTACCAATTGAATATACTTAGGCGAAGCAATATGGCCGTTAAGACGTACCTATGTTTAAAGAGGTAGTTTGCAGACTGAAATTTTTTCTTGGCGAGTAAGCTATCTCGTTCCTTCCAGAGGATTTTAGAAAAATCCATTAATAAAAGAATATAATATAAGGACAAATGGGTCGTAGATATCTAACATCTCACGTTAATTAAATAGTAATGTGATACCCGAGCCCTTTTCTTAGGGTTAATGGTTGGACACCAATGTGTCACCGTTTTAAGGATTTCAATAATTTGTTTATTATCTTTTTCTTTATAGATGTGTGTTGTACTACTGGTTGTTCAAAATCTTACAGTAAATAAAGTACGGTGATTCACTGACATTGATATTCAAGTTTTGAGGCGGCAAACATTTTTATACCCATATAATTGCTCGAAAATTTTTTACAGGCACACATATTGCGTTGTCAGAACACGTCCTTTTATTGTAAATGAGAGTAAGTAAACCTTTAATATAAGGTTTTGTGGCCAGTCTGTCATGCATGACAATGATTGCCAACAAAAAATAAAGAGAATTACCCTTGTTTTTAAGTACCATTCCTTAGCCGTAAAGTTATATACCACTAAGAACTTGTTTGTCATTTGTGACAAAAAAATGACAAATAAGTTTAAATAATGATGATTTCATAACCTCAGTTCATAACTAACCTCGTGAGCTCGTGGCTAAGTAATAACAGGCGCACGGGTCGATCCATCAGGTTAAGCTACGCTTGCCGGGGTTGGTCCATGGATGGGCGACCATCTTTATATACCGAGACTCTTCCGTGCCTCGGAAAGCACGTTAAGCCGTTGGTCCCGGCTGTCATTTGTGGATCTTTGACAGTCGTTACGGGTCGTCAGAAGCTCTAAAGTCTGGCAACCAGTCTTACCAAGGGGTATCGTATTACCCAGTTACTGGGTTGTGGAGGTCAGATAGGCAGTCGCTCAATGTAAAATACTGGTATTCAGCTGCATTCGGTTAGACTGGAAGCTGACCCCAGTATAGTTGGGAAAAGGCTAGGCAGATGATGAGTTCATAACTAACCTCTTCCATTATTTCCAGGCATTCTACAACAACTACGTAGTCGAGAAGTTCCGTAAGTTGGACACCTGGGAGAACAAACTGAAGGCCATCGTCTGGGGACCTAGCTGGGAACCGGGAACTGCCAGACTGGGAGACGAAGACATGAAGGTAGATGTAAGTATTTCTTGGGGGCCTTTGCATGGCTGATGTAGGGCAAATTCAACCAAACTTTTATCCCTAGTAATAAATCTAATTCAGCGAATAAATATTAAAATTTTGACAGATTTTCTATAGAAAAACTGTCAGACGTCTCAAACTCAAACTCAAACTCAAAGCATTTATTTCAATTAAACCATTTACAGGCACTTTTGAATTGTCAAGGAGTCGGTCAGTCAGAAATATGAAGCTAGTTGCCCATTCCAAAGCGTAGTAGGTACCTATGGAGAAGAACGGGCAAGAAACTCCACGGACACTCTTTTAAATCAAAATATTGTTACAATATATGGGTTACATCATTCATGTTGAAATTATAAATGTGAGAACAATGTAAAAAGCGCGTTAAAAGTGTCCGCAATTATGACATACAAACAATTCAAAAATTAAAATAAGCCATGGCAGCTAAGAGATGACCAGTCACAACTGACGGCGCCCGTTCACGAACATGACGCATGGATCAGCACCATTCAGCTCAACCATTTTGAAGTGAGCTAAATGATCCAACACACGCGCCACCATCAGCGAGACATTTAAGTGAGCATGACATTCCCAGCCGCCAGGGCACATTCAAGCCAATGAAAGACAGATTACCCGGTAAATGGTAGCTCAATAGTACATAGTACTCACACCACGTCAATTTTATTCCCCGAATAAAAGATACGGCTTTGGTTAAATCAGCCCTTAGTTAGATTGTTTTAATACTCAAGAATTATAATTACCTATTGCATTCCCTAATGAACTTAGCTTGTAGGTAAACAAAAGCATGATCAATGTGAACCCGTCGGGCACAGTAAATTAGGAGAGACGAAGCATGTTTCAAGAGGAAAAGGGAATGTTTTAATCTATTATGTTTCGGGTAGTGACAATTATGATGATAATGTTTTGATGATTCTTTAAGTAGTATACCTAGAGGCAACAGCTTACGCGATGGTTTAGCAAGCAAAAGCTTATGAGTTCAAACTGCGCTTATTGCATGAAAGATATTGTGAAACGACTCCCAGCAAGTTTCCAGCACAAGTAGTACTCGTGTTGGAAGGCTGTATTGTACTGTACTGCCAGTATTATTTAAAAAAAATATGCTTTACTTTAAAAAAACAATCTTATTGTCTCTCAAAACTCTAGTTGACTGCTGCAACACCATAATATATTGGCAATTTTATTAAGTAAATTAGTAATGGAAGGGTTATGAAACTTATGTATAGATAGGAAAATTTCGCCTAAAATAAATTGGCTCTCTCACTGAATGGCGTGAGAGGAACGGTGGAATCGTGGTCGTCCAGAATTTCACAATTCATACAAAGGGTCGCAGATTCGACTCCCATATTATCAACAAAAATGATGTCAAAGAATTCGTGTCAATAAATATGACACTTTCTGAAAGCAATGGAATAGAAAATAATTGACAATGTGTTAATTGACTTTTCCATCTTCAAAATCTTCTTCAGCAGAATTGATGTGCCGTCAAATTTTCAGGCGTTCTGAAGTCAAATACTGGTCCTAAGATTGACAGTTCTTCGAAATACCCTAAAAAATCCAGACTGACATTTTGTCGAAGAGAGTTGAAGTGAAACATGTTAGATACAAAGAAAGTCCTTTTGGTATGTTGTCATGAAATTGAAGGAGACTTATGCTAGGTACTTACATCATTCACAAGATATCGATACTAGATAAACAGATTATCCCAGACTATTACCCGTCTTTACTAAGTCCACACGGCTACACCTCAAGCTATACATTTCCAGTTTATGCTAATCTCGCGTTGTATAGGATTTCAGTACAATGCGAGGTCAGCTTATACTGGAAATGTATAGCTTGATGTGAAACCTGTGTACATACCCCTAAGCACTTATCAGTTAAAGCGCATATTGATCTTAGTTTGATGACCATAAATTAGATGTCATTGGTGTCAAAGATAAGCCCTAAGCTGGACTTATCGTAAACTTGACTTCAGAACTTAAAGGGTTAAAGACGTTGTTGATGTAACATCTGTAGTTAGTGTATTCCAAATCCTAACTATAATCCATAATCTATATGTATAAAACACAAGGGTGACTGACTGATTGACTGATCTATCTACGCACAGCTCAAACCACTAGACGGATTAGACTGAAATTTGGCACACAGATAGTTATTATGACGTAGGCGCGCACTAAGAACGGATTTTTGGAAATTCAACCTTTAAGGGGGTAAAAAGGGGGATTTCGTTTGTATGTAAAATCTTATTCCTTGAGTTAATAGACTTGAAACTTGGCACGAATATTTATCTAAGTAAATAATAAAGTTTTCTATTTTTAGTTTTTCTGAAATACCCCCTAAACGGGGATTGGGGGGTGTCAAAGTTTGTATAGAAGAATTTTAACGCGCGGTCCGATTAACTCGAACCTCAGTATTTATACTTAAAACTAAAAAATAAAGAATAATGTGGATCAGAGTTTTTCAAAAATTTACCCCTATCGGGGTCAAAAAGGGTAATCTATATCACAGCTCAAACCACTGAACGGATTGGGCTGCAATTTGGCACACAGGTAGTTATTAGGACGTAGGCACCCACTAAGAAAGGGTTTTTGGAAATTCGACTTATACGGGGATGAAAAAGGGGGAAAACCTTATTTCTTGAGTTAATAAACTTGAAAATTGGCACGAATACTTATCTAAGTAAATGAAAATGTTTGTCATTTTTAGCTTTTCTAAACTACCCCCGAAACGGGAATGTTAAAGTTTGTATAGAAGAATTTTAAAGCGCGGTCCGATTAACTAGCAACTTTGTATTTATACTAACATCAAAAAATAAAGAATAATGTGAACCAGGGTTTTTCAAAAATCTACTCCTAACGGGGTGAAAAGTGGTAGTCTATATCACGGCTCACACCACTGAACGGATTGGGCTGAAATTTGTCACACAGAGAGTTATTAGGACTTAGGCATGTACTAAGAAAGGGTTTTTGGAAATTCGACCTTAAAGGGGGTAAAAAGCGGGACTAAGTTTGTATCAAAAATCTTATTCCTTGAGTTAATAAACTTGAAACTTGGCAATACTTGCTACTTAGTAAATAATAAAGATTGCCACTTTTAGTTTTTTAAGCAACGTCACATAGCGGAATCACGGGGTGTCAAAGTAAATAAAAATTGTAACGCGCTGTTGGAATAACTCGAAACTTGGTACGATACTAATACTTAAAACATAAAATAAAGAAGTACGTGGTTCGGGGTTTTTCAAAAATCAGCCGCTAACGGGGTGTAAAACGGTAATAAAGTCGTAAATATGAATTTCGAAAACTATCTTTCAAAGGGAGTGGAGGGGTTGCTGAAGTTTTTAGGGGAAGTACGAAATCCACGCGGACGAAGTCGCGGGCATAGTGCTAGTAATATTATAAATTCGAAAGTAACTCTGTCTGTCTGGCTGTATGTCTGCATACTACCGTTTCATGCCCATAAAATGAACTGATTTCGATAACATTTGGCAATGCGATAGATGGCATCCCGGGAAGGACATAGGCTACTTTTGATCGACATACCACGCGGGCGACGCCGCGGGTGGAAGCTAGTATTATTATAAATGCGACAGTGAGTTTGTTTGTTACACTTTCACGCCAAAACAGCTGTACGAATTAATATGAAATTTGGCACATGGGTAGACCTGGAATAGGACATAGGATACTTTTTATCTCGATATTCCCACGGAATCGAGACTTACGCGGGTGAAACCGCGGGGCGCAGCTAGTTGACCATAATTTGAAAAGATTTTAATCTTGAAATAATTTTGGTAAAAGAAGGAATTGAAGATGAGATGAGAAAATAATAAACGATTATAGAAATAGGTACCTACTTTAAGTAGCTATATTACTTTCAGTGCTACGTACATTCATCATTTAATTGATATGAGCTTTACTTAAACAATAGCTTCGCGATATAATTAAACAATTATTTGTATTACTTTAAATTGTATTTTATTCAATAAACAAGGTAAAAATAAATAGTTATTTACCCTCTGGCCTCCCTATACGGCAGTATATAACATCACAAGGGAATGCCTGGAGTAATTTTATTGATCTGCGCGATCTTCGATAAGTACTAACATTTAAAATTTAAATTCAGCCTCCAAGATTTAAATTTAAATCGAATCATTTAAATTCAATGGATTTGCATGTAATACGGGTGTACAGAACTAAAAGAAAATATAGGCACTTGTTAGTTAGGCTATTATTTACTTATGATAACGCAAATTCTGTTGAATAATTAAAATCTTAATAACAAATTTTTATGCCTTAAAAATCATGTAATTAATCATCTAGGAAGTCAATATTCGCCTTCAAAAAATGCTTTCATACGTATTGGCCGTAACATCTCTAACTTTTGCCTAAACTAATAAAAGGTCAGATTGTTTAAATACAAAACGAAACTAAGTACTTAATTACTTTTCTTGGGAACTTCTGCCAGAATAATTTGAAAATTATCAATTATGTGGGCGTAGAGGTGGAAATAGACAACAAGTTCTTATTTTTGTTTACTAAGTATAATATTTTGGCAAACTTAAAAGGTTCTTAAGCTCTTCAAATTTAAGATGAAAAAGGGTCTTAACCAAAGTCGAACTCCAACGACAATTACAACCCGTGCGCATTAACATGGCACCTCGCTCAATGACGTTTGTAACTCCCCCCGCTTCCCCGCACGGCGAAGGCGGGGTGCGGCGCGGGTAGCGGGGGGAGTATTGAGTTCCAAACCAGGTGCCATGTTAATGCGTACGGGTTGTAATTTCTGACTTTAAAATAGCATACTTACTACATGTTGTATGAAATGGCTATAACCCGGCAAATCGAAGTAGAGTGTCATCTTGTTAACTGTCAAGAGAACATGTTGTAGAAGTTACTAAGATGTAATTTTTTTTGCAGGTAGAGAACAGAGATAAATACGACGTGCAATTGCCTGGCTGGTGCAACTTCTACCTTGTGGCACATTATGCTATTGTGCTGTATGGATTCTTTGAGCTGGCTTCTAGACATATGGTGAGTTTTTCCTGTATTATTGCCTAATTTATCAAATTGTCACGTTAGGCTAGTGGTCGCTTTTATGACCTAATTTATAACCTATTACATGGATCTTATAACTGACAATGTACTGTAAAGTCAAGGAATGAAAATGAAGAACCTTAAGAGTAATTTTAATTTGCGTCTTTTTCCAACTACATATTATTACCAACATTTATATGTAAATAACAGTTACGGAATAACTTAAAACATCGTCAATATTAAGTGGGAAAAATACGTAATACTGAAACTAACTCAAAAACTACGCACGCAAAGTTAATAAAATTTAGATGGAACCACCTCCGAAGCAGGACCTACCAAAAAAAAAGAATCATCAAAATCAATTCATAATTATTGGCTGAGTAATCGGGTAACAAATACACAAAAAAACAGATGAATTGAGAACCTCCTCCTTTTTGAAGAAGCGGTTAAAAAGGCGACACGCGCTCTGTATGTGGGGAGGAAATGTGTATGTGTTGAAAATTGTTAAATATTTTCAATCCTTGACGGTACATAACTGTCTACCTCTTTGAAGAATACAAGTGTGATGATACGCTTTTATCTAACTGCTAATTCTCTTCACTGTGGGAAGCTTGAGTACCTAAGCTTCGTGTGTCTGGATCCATCTACACAGTAGGCAGTTGCAATTCCACACGATCGGGTTGTAATCTCATACACGACACGTCTTGTTTATATAATACACAAACACAAAGCTGGAATCTTGTTGCAATATCTGTACGATCAATAGAGTAGGTTATATCAATAATGCTGGTAATAAATCAAATGCTCGGATTACTATTGAATCATAAAAAAACGTATTATTTTGACTTCGTATCAATGAATATTTTAGAGCCTCTCGAGCGCCATGGCTAATGTAAACCAAAAATGGTGACCGAGTGTGTTTACATTTTAGATTTTATTGAATTATGGAATGTTATTGTTGTTCGTTCGCGTTTGTGTTGTGTTTTTATTCGTTTTTTGATGTGTATAGTATTTTTGTTTAGTATAGTTGTCGCGTTTTAGCATAGCAATAGCAGTCATTGCCCTTTCCGTAATATCTCTCCATTGGAAACCAAAAAACAAAGTATGTAAGATTTTTCGTTATTGGATAATGTTGAAAATCACCACAGTTATTGATTCAGGACGTTACCGGACTTCATTTTAGTTTTTGAAATAAAAAAATGCTAGAAAATTTTGGTGGGTCAATGACCGGTATTGGCATGCTAAATTGCGACAGCTATAGTCATCTACTTTCTTGAGATCAGGAAACGGAATATTTATGAAGTCTATGCTGCTGGTATATTAAAACTGGGTATATTTAACTGTATCACTTATCATGTTCCCAGTAAGCATCATGTTTTCTTGAAAGCACTTCCGTGTCACGATTACGTGTCGCTGACTTACATACTACGAAACATCTTACTTCACTTTGCGCCGATATTTTTGACATCGTTTGAGTTGCGCTAAAAATATCGACTATTTGCAAATATTCATTTGAAGACAGAAAACGTTCCGATGGAATGGTTCTGCAAAAGCATTAGTTTTTCCGAGAAAAATCTTTTCTGAATTTCTTTTCTCTCTCAAGTTGTCGTTATCTTGCTACAGGAATGAAAAAGCTTGCAAAACATTCAATAATGATGTCTCTTTAATACTCTATTGAGTCGAAAATCAGTTAAACTATAACACGACTATGCTACCTGCATACTAACATTATCCAATCACCCCCCCAGGACACTTTTTTTTTTTTGTTATTGGGAAATCTTCCAATGACTTCTCCCGCTCTGGGCGGAGCGGAAGGGCGTGTCAAACTTTTACTGACTAAAATCCACTCGTGTTCCTTCAGTTGCCTGTTGCCAAGGTCCCGGTATCCCTTTCGGACTTTACCGCAACCAATCAGGACCCTGGAGTAACAATACAACAGATTAATAAGCTTACTTCTAGGCACAAATTAATGACTATCACGTTTATAACACAAAATAAATAGGTACAGAAGGTAGCCTCCATACAACAAGAGATAAAACACACGCACATGTGCGCAAGTGCACGTGCGACTGTCATTTATTTTGATAGTTTGAGAATTCTGCACTACGCGTCTACGGTCAAATTACGGGGCAGTTTTGCTATTCTGTGAAAATCTCACCGTGAAAACTTGGGTGATGTGAGCTTGGAGTGAACTATCACTGCCTTAGCATCAGTAGGTATCGATGACAGTTTTCACGGTGAGTTGGTTACAGAATAGTAATGCAGTTCAGACCGCGACGTGAAGGGAGACGTGACGCTGCACGTACTTTTTAACAATGATTGAACTTATTTTCTTCACGAAAAAGTATAATTTCAGTGCGAGGGTTGACACATGTCAAAGTACGCTGAGATGCGCGGTGCTACGTAGCGCGTGTACCTTATTGTGTAGTATATAAATTTGATATTGTGTCGGATCATAAAAAAGTACGCGTTGCGTCGCGTCTCGGTGTGAACTGACCCTTAGCCGTTGGTCTTGCGCCTGATCTCCGGTCGTGTAAGAGAGTAAGTGCTCCTGTCTCTGCGCACGTCACACTTGTGCATTATAATACCTCCTGCATAGAGATTGGCCGCTATGGCCGAAAATCTGGAGGAATATACGAAAAAAAAAAACTGTTCCATACATTTGTGTTCACTTAAATCGACAAAATGTATGGAACAGCTGACTTTTTTTTCGCAATATCAAGGTTTGTCCCATAGAAAAAATTGTTCAAAATGATGAGTCCAAAGACCCCTTTTCGGGTTCAGGGTAAACAAAAACGAATGTTGTATACTATGCGTCTATGTGTGCGTGCGCCTGTTCTCACTCGTTATATGGAACCGACCTTCTGTAGGTACCTATTTATTTTGTGTTTCTACGCTACCCACACTAAATCTTTCTCATAACATCGTGAAATTGGAGCGCATGTCGTAAACAAATATTAGTATGTATCACCCTTGTAACATGGCATGTTTATTTATATACGGAGGGATGTGTATTTCACCCTGACTTGCTGTTATTGGAAACATAACTGACTTTAATGTAATTATAATGAGCTGAACCTACATAGAAGGAACGCGAAAAGCAAATGTTACGTAAATTCGAATTATTTTAAAATTGAAAATACTTACTTTTTTCGCACATAAAATTAACTTGTCCATAAATCTATTGATTTGGTACTAATTGTGTTTTTCAGAGACAGAACCAAAAATGCCAGACAGTTGTATTTTAAATTCAAAAATCGTTCCAATTTACGTCGTACGTTCGTGCTAGGATCAACTTACAATGATAATCTACTACGAGTATAGAAGCGTAGCCTCTGTAACAGCGCGTAGGCCGTGGCTTTTTTCAGGACCTACCTACGTAACATACGCCTGTATTCCCACAAGGGTTAGGCAGAGGTGCATTACCTATATACACCCACATTTCATCAGTTATGTTTAAGTCCCATGTAACAGGGGCGAGCGTATAATCCAAACCCCGGGCCAACCTACCTAACCCTCAGATTAAGATTCGTTTATTTTTTTCTATCCTATATTATAAAGTTATTCTTGGTACGAATTGTTATTGGATGTGGTATTGTTGAATATATTAAAAACAAATTACATCAATAAACACTTACGGCGATTTCCACGTAGCTTTACTAAAAGGTAAATGCCACATAATAAATCCACTTTCGCATCATATTAGCGTCAATCCTCATTGTTAAAGGGGAGGCAACTTCCCATCTCCACATTATAACAACAAAGCAGGAACAATTTTTCCAGCTGATGTCACTTTTGATGAGGAAACTCCAGTGATAAGGGAGAATAAGATAAACTACGTAAAAGATTTAAATGGATTATTTTAAGCCACTTTTCAGTAAAGTGCTGATTTTGCAGAAGAGGAAAATTATCGTGGCTTTAAAAAAAAAAGTATTTACGTCATGTAAAATTAAAAGTACACGCCGTTTCTGCTTGTCAGCCCTTTTTAAATAACGAAGTTCAGAGCGCACCAAAAAAAACTGGGGTGATGTAATGTTATATCTGTTTAGGCTGATATGAGAGAAGAATTCGCGAACACTGTTTATACTCGTAACCTAACAATGAGGTTAAAAACTGCCACTTGCTCACTTCAGATGTCGCTACTATCATAAGTCTTAGAATTTGACTGCTAGCTGTCAATATCCATACATTTTTTGTAAACAAGCGACTTCTATTACGCATAATTAATTAATATGCCTTTGTGTAGCTGTGTAACTGAAAAATACGGGGCCCCATGTATTTGCCAAAGATGTTAAAATACGAAAGTTGTGAAAGAAAGCACTCCGAAAAAAAAATTGGAAACTCGATATTTCGACGCGATTATTTTGAAACCTGAAGACTGCTTGTGACGTGTTATAATGTAAATTATAGTAAAAGTGTGGGTGTTTTGTATTATCGTATTATAGCAGTGCTAGAATGAACATCTCTGAAGTTTTTCAGTCAGGAAATCATCCTCGAGTTGGTTTTCAACTCCTGATCAGGTTATTTTTGTCGTACGCTTCCAGTCTTTAATAGAAAAAGAACTTAAAAGTCAACAAACACAAAATAACCTATAAATATTAAAACGTTAATAATTTAATGACTTTTCCACTAAAGCTGCTTTTTTACCAGTGGTAGACGCTTCCCCTGTCCTTACTTCGTCTTATAATAGTGCTACACTCCAAGTCGCATACATAATTATCTAGTTGTCGTATAATTTGTGATCGACACAAAAGTAAAGATAAACACAACAACCTATGATGAGCTTTCAGTTTTTAACCCCATTGGAAATGCATCATCATTTCAAATTAATGTCATTTAACACTTTCGCGGACTGTAAACGCCTATAGACGTAATAACAATAAAACTTCAATTGTGTCTCATTCAGTGTTCGCGAAAGTGTTAAGTAGGTGCCAGTAGCGCTATTCTGTAAACATCTCACCGTAAAAACTTGATCTATGAAGTGAGCTTGAAATGAACTGTCATATTTAATTGATTCGGGCGTGACTTTGCGGAAATTCATTATAAAATACAATAAACGCAGATATATATTCAGCAACCCATTCCGCTTAATTATTCCTCAAGAGTCACAAAAACCCGTGACTCTTGAGGGTGTTTCACCTTTCAACGAGGCATTCCCAGGATGACGATTGACCAGTCGCGAACCCGAACATGACGTGTTGCCACGCCGAGCGCCAGACGCAGAAAACTGGGTGAACTGTCATCCAATCTGATGAAGTGAGCTTGAAGGGAACTGTAAATCACTAGATTGTCAATTCATTTCCAGCACACTTCACCTAAGTGTTCACGGTGAAGAATTACAAATCAATACGTCTCGTTCATAAGTAATTCTAATAAGATCTTTATGACATAAATCTTCATCTTCAAAGCCCGTTAATTACTGAGCAGATAATGTTACTTCAATAGATAGTAAGAAGATTATCTTAGATTTGAGAGATACAGACCACGGAGAGGTATTAAATAAAATAAGTTACCTTTTCCTTACAACGTGATTATATTTTATCTAAGGATTATGCATTAAAAGCTGGTATAATCAAAGTAGCTCTTTTTTAAGAGAGACCCACCCCGGCTTCACTCGACTGACTAATTTATTTACTGAAAATATAGGTTTAACAGATTTAATGTTTTATAAATAGTCTGTAAACCTTCCACATTTATTAACAAGATCATCACGTAGTTTAGATGTTTAACTATCAAAGCAAATCGATAAATAAATTGATATGGACACCAGGCTTTATTTGTCCCATAAACAGTTACGGAAATGAAAATTTTCTTGTGTATCATAAATCCATGTTTAATTACGAATATTATTATCTTATTTAAACACGCTTTGCAGTCTCTGAATTTAGCACATTTACCGAATTATTTAACGTTCCGTCGTTCCATTATTTTGTACATCCTTTTGTTTTTTTGAAGTGTGAATAGGCGATCCTAAAAATGTTCAATAATCGTTTTCTCTCCAAGTCAAAAGTTGATCAAATCTCAACTCGAAACATTCTACGGAGCTGAATTAACAATAAATTGACGGTTGTAGGCGATAAAATTTCAACGAATCATCAACTGAGTGAAAGAGTTGTGCTGAAGTTTAGCTTTATAAATAATGTATCGTTCAACAGCTATGTTCCTCAAAGTTTTCCAACTTCCACTAATGATATTGCGATATTAAAGATAGAAATGGAACAGAATAGATAATGACTAAATGAAACTAAGAATAAACTCATTAAAAAGGATATTACAGCGGAAAAACGGAGAAATATGATAGTTTGGACTGCATTATGATTCCAGCTGAAGACATTTTATTTACATTGATAGAGCAACAGACATAATATTAGTGATTAATTTACATTGATAGAGCAACAGACAAAAGATTAGTGATTAATTTACATTGATAGAGCAACAGACAAAAGATTTACAGTCATAAAATGAATTAAATGATCCTAAACTCGCAAGTTTCCAAACCGACGATCTTACTATATAATGTCCTGATATGTCGTATGTCGTAAAATTTTAGATGTAACCTTCTACTCCGTGAAATTCTATTCAAATTGCTATGAAGCTTAAGTATCTTATCTTACGAAACATTAAGCTAAATCTGTAGACGTTTGGTTGAAACAAAGATGATTGTAGCGGTTAGGGTCTCTCAGAAACTCTTAAACAGTAATTGCTTATGAACAATTTCAAACTCTGTATCCGACACGCTGGTACTAAAATATCGCTTTCTAGATTACTCTCCAGTTTATTACAAATTAAATGTAGATTTAACTTTTATCTCCATAGATTATGGGGAACTATTAAAGCAACATATTGTTATTGGGGAACTATTAATTGCCTCAGTCATTATTACTTTCATCTTCAAGAATTAGATCTAGTAGAATTATATTTTATGTCTTATCTCGTTCCAACTAGACCGTTCGGATTTACGCTTGATAGTTTTGAGACCTTGATTAGTTCATTTTTTGTGCTTCCTTATTATCTATGTATCCGTCACTATGAGTACGTCTGTCCTTTACAAACCAATGTTCATAACAATCTTTTTCTTTGTCTTCCAGGGTATGACACCAATCTCCGTGCTGATCTGCGTCCTCTACGTCATCGCTTCACTCACCGTCATCGGAATGGCATTCGACAATTCCAAGCACGCTCCTCTCTTGGAGGTCATCCGGTGCTCTGCCCTTGCTTTCCTCACCAGGAGTGTAACCATCGCCAGTCCAGCATTTGCCACGGCATTACAAACCTTCTTCGTGGCTTCTGCCATGTTTTGGTGCCTGAATATCTTGAAGTTCTTGGAGATCAAGAAGACGAGGAAGGTGGATTAAAGTCTGATGCTCACGACTGATTTTTCGGGTTTGTTTGTAAGAATGACTTACGCGATGTAGATGGAAGATGTTGGTAAACACGGGGCTTGAAACAGTCACTTTGGCAGAACCATATTAGGAAAATATTATGAATCATCGTAAAATGTCACAAACTGACAATTCATAGACCTGCGTGCGATTCATATTACGAAATAATTCATCTGTTTGACAGTTTTTTTTATGGAGATTCGTAAAATGGTCCACATTTATTATGAATTGCTTTTCTGTCAAATTAGAGGAATTGCTAAATAAAGTTTTCTCAGAATAGGCGCTGGATCTGTTGAGTATTTCGCAGAAGCAAAAGCAAGTAGTAGACTTACTTTGAATTGGATTTTAAACTTCGTGATTTTGATTACTTTTTAAACTAGTTCCTGTTTACTTTTCATCTAGTTGAGAATGCTTGTGACCTAGGAAATGTTAGATAAGTGCCTATAAATGTACAAATGATGCAACAAAGTAAGTCAAGCTACAGAAATTATGCCTTATCAATGAAAATAATTATAGAATATTGTAAATAAACTTTAGTACGCTGTCACGAATTCCACCGTTCCACATAAATTCGATAGTGTTGTCATTCAGTGAAAACATTTAATAATGCATATCGAATTATATCTGCCGTTTCGCTTTGCAAACAATAGAGTTACTAACAATTCATTTGTTTGTGTTTCTATCCATCAGTTACCATTTCAATTAAAATTGGTAACTAACGATACTTAATTGAAACTATTATTGAATACTCTGTTTCCACTGAAATAATTTCCACTATTGGATTTCTGGAAAATTATAGAAACAAAGTTACATGGCTTCCATATAATTTAGACTAAGGATAATTTGCTTAAACAATATTTTGTTCTATAATCGTTTTCATAAAATTGCAGCTATTTTTATTATAATGTATTATGTTTTTAAGAAATCAAGCTAAAAAGCAACTTTGTCGGTCGTAGCTATTGCTTTCTTAACTTTTCTGAGCTATTTTTTATGGTCAACTGCAATACGACGTCTGTAATACGACTTGAATATATTACGAGAACTACCCATAACAGCCTACTCTCTAAGTCCGTCAACGAAGATACGGTCCGAAAGTAGTTTGAAACTTTTTAGTGAAACGTACACTCTTCCGTATGGGTAAAAACACATCGGGAGTAGGGACAACTGTCAAATCGTGTTGTCATTAATTATTAGTTCAGGCCCTGAACTAATCTGATGTCCGTTTGTGATAAAGGGAGTAGACCCCCTGCTACGACATAAAGCCGTCAATGTCAAACTATTACCATAGACGTGCCGTTGACTGTAGAGTGCGTTTCATCAAATAGTTCCTTTGCCGTAATGTTGGCTCCACTGTTGTAGGACCAATACTTATACCCTACGCCGCTACGGCGCTAATTATTAGGTCCTTTTTTAAATTTAACAGTGGAGCCAACATTACGGCTAAGGAACTGTTTGATGAAACGCACTCTAGTACTTCAAACTATATTTTTTATATCTACCTTATACCATAGATAAAGAAATAATAATTCATAGTATGGGAGACTCCCACTGAACGCGTTCAAAATCGCACAATTACTGTACAGTTTCAGGGTATTGTATGACCTTTGAACCAGATGAACGACTTAGTCATATCTTTACTAGGTACGATCTTGTAGCCTCAGCTAATAGTGTGGTTTTGATCGCGTTTTCTACGTTCAATATTATAAAAACAAAATTATACTTACCACGCTATATTCGCTTCTATGAATTATTATTTATTTATCTATGCTTGTACTTCGAAAAAAGTTGTTTTTTCAACAGTAACATAAAAAATGTAAAAATATATGAACCGGCAAATAAGACTTGGCATGTGCCCTTGCTGTGCTCATAAATTAGATGCAAATGAGTATATCGTTCGCAAAATTATTACTCGTGCCTGCAGCCACTTTTTTTATTATGAAAATTTATGCGTTCCACTGTAAGCCTCAACAAATATTATAACGGATATAATGAATGTGAACAAAACAACGAATATAGTACTGTATTTGTTAATGTTAATTATAATAATGTTATAACCTTTTATAGTCATATTTTGTACAATAACAATAATTAATTATAATAAAAAAGAAACACTTTTTATATTGTTACGAGAAAACCAAATAATTAGAATTCATAAGATAATTATACCTAACATAAGATAATAATAATTTCTTGAGTGTACAGCTGATTTGTTTGAGAATAATTAATTCATAATTAATTATTTGAAGTCGCCTTAGCATTTGAATAGTTTATAAATTATTGATATGTTGTTTAAAGTAACTATTGATAACTTATTTGTTACGAATTTATTGAATACATTTTTTTTTTTAATAATGTGGGTTTTTTTATTTTGTAGCCCTTTTTTATTTAAAAAACATTTACCTACTGCTGAACGTGGACTTCCCAACGAAAATTTGATTACAAAACTACTGGCGATGAAGATCAACACAACAGTTCTAGCAGCTTTTTCAGATGAAATAGTCGAAGCTTGTCGATGTCAATAATCCTCTCATATGACATCTATCAATAAGGAAAAGCTACTCATCTTTTACACAATACCTATCCAATAAGAAATGATTACTATTCAAATCAGCAAACCTTGAGTACATAACAAAAGTTCTTCACAGTGAATGATATTATTACAATATCTATATTACTATCTACAGTAAAACGCAAGCCTCACTGGGAACGAACTTAAGTTCGTTTAGCTTCACTCTTTCATATGTAGTTCGCACTCGCGGTGTGAACCAAAGTATGCAAACAGCTAAACGAACTTCGCTTCGTTCCAAGTGTGGCCTGCGCTGTCTGCTGCTGGGGCCACATTGTCGCGATAAGGTAAACAAAACTTAGCGCGCTCTCTCTCGCACACCGCTCGACGTCTCGCTGAGCAACAGAGAGCGTGTGAAGTATAGTTCACGTTATCGCCTCAGCATAACTGAACAGACAGCTGTATTGCTGGGTTTTGGTGCGCCACTTCTTCTTTCCAGCTCCTAAAGAACTAGGAAGTGGTGAAGGGTGGACGTTTTAGTGGACTTTTTATAAGTAATTGTGACGTTCGAAACGTAGGTACTGCTGCTGAACCTAATTTCAATAAATGACTTTTGATTTTGATCGACCCGTGCGGCTGTTATCATTTAGCCACGATTCTAGCTCCTCATTGGTGATTGGAGTTTGTTACTAATTATTTTTGAGTAAGCATCGTGGACAACTGGCCTAACATTATCTAGAAGCTGTCGGTCCTCGTGTAGGTAATATCAGAAGACTATAAAAGTAATCTAGGCTCACAAGCAGTAAAGGCTCTAATGCTGCTCTAATACTTTGCGCGCTCTCTGTTGCGAGATGTCGAGCGGTGTGCGAGAGAGAGCGCGCGAAAATATATGAACGCTATTTTCGCTTTATCACGACAATGTGGCCCATTAAGCGTAGAGGTAAAGAGGATCGTATTCCTTACTAGGAATACGATCCTCTTTACCTCTACGCTTCAGTTCTACTGAACTGGAATATAAAGTATTAAAAATCGCCTTTCTGAGAGTGTATATAATAGAAATGGAAAACTTCAGAGAAGAAATATGAATATTAATAAAATTCTCGCAGGTGTGTAACATTAAAAGCAAATGATGAATATTTATCTATCCTACCTATTATACCTATATGTACGTATTATAAATTGATCTGTACGTACTATAAATTGAAGATGCTTTTAGTGTCCGTCTATATGGCCGCGTCATAATATACTACGAAACGGGTTTTGATGCGGATTTAGACAATAGTTGTCTAAATCAAAATAAATACTCAAATTATTTATTAAAAATTGAAATAAATAAATTATTTCGAAAGGCTTATGTGTATAATACATTAAAATGGAACTTACTTCATATACACGGTCAGAGAAACTCCGCAGATCTATCGATCGAGATCGAGATCTATGGATACCTAACCTCTAACCTAACCTAACCTAACGATATCTAAACACGACAAAACAATTTAAAAAAAAAAGGTTTAGGGCTGATTTCATCAAAGACAGATATCTTTTATCCGTGGAATAAAATTGTCGTCTGACAGTTCTTGTATAGAAAAAATGTCAAAAATTCAAAATTTATTCGCAGGATAAGATTTATACTCGGTATTAAAGTTTGGTGAAATTTGCCCTTAATGATTTTTTTTCTGAGGGGTCAATAAACATTGCTAGTGTAGTAACTTGAAGTAGGTGAGAAAATCGTTTCTTTTTTTCGTTTTATCGTATTTAGGTATCGATATCCATCTCGTCTGCGGAGTTTCGCTAGGTACTGTAATTTGACACTGCATAATAAAAAAATCTCGATGTTTTATCAAGTCTTTAAAACCGTGTGAAGCAGGGGCGAGTCGCTAGTTACCTACAATACGATTTTTAAAGTATTTCGTGGAAGATGTGCTGATGTGAGGTACCTACTTCTATTAATTACTAATACTTTAAGCACACAAATGTACAGAGGCGGACTTAATGCCATAGGCATTTTCTACCAGTCAACCTTTGGGTGATGCAGAGACAAACAGTGGTAGGTGCTAGGTATATCAAAAATTGCGGAATAAATATTTATTTAAATATGTAAACCTATTAAAACTATATACCTACGTTTACGGTGTTCAGCTAGTTAATAGGTAATGTTTGAGGAGCCAGACAAGTTGTAGTTTGTTAATAGGATTGTAAAAGCAAAACGTCCCGATTATTAGTACTATTTGGGTCACTAGGTAAGTACAGTCTGTAAATACGGACAGTTTAAGTAGTTAAACAATTTGGTTGACAGTTTATTTCCCTGACTTTGTGTTTAATTGCACTGAACAAACACTTAGGGCCGAGTCACACCGGAATGGCAGCGGCCGGCAGCGGCCGCCGGCAACGCATGAAACGCGGCGGAGGTGCGCGTGGCTGCCCGCGGTGCCTCGAGAGACCTCGCGTCGCCGCTGGCAGCTGCGGGCAGAACCAAGCCATACTGGTCTTTTAAGTATGTACACAAAGTTTAAAATTATTTCACACTGAAAGTGCTCGCCGCGTCGCTCCCACCGCTGCCATTCCGGTGTCACTCGGCCCTTACATTTTCCGATTATTACAGTCCTCCCAATTACTGTTCTGACCCATGCTTATAATATTCATGTGCAAATGGCAAACTCCAAATTGAAAAAAACAAACAACAATCACTTGAAATGTCAAATTAGTCTACGAGATTAAAAAACTTTACGTTTTATAAATTCAAAATAAATAGGTACCTTGTTCAGAATCGTTCAATAAAAAATTCCCCGGACAAAACGCCTAGCCCATTTAACTCTAAATCTTACGCACCATTGCTCTGCAAAAACACGGATAGAACAGTCTGCTTTTTTCGAGAGAAGGAAAACATTCAGGGGTGAATAACTGAACTCGTTGGAAAAAGACAACGTATCTACGTTATCACGATTTTTTTAAACAAAAAAATATTTTTTCTTTATTTTGTGACACACAGTTCTCTTTATTATTGTGAACATGGTTTGAATACAAAAATGTTTTGCAGCTCTGTGGCTGCATTCTTTATTCGAATTGAAAATAACGGCTGTAAAAATACATTAGTTTTGCGTACGTTACGTTTCGCACTACCGTAAAAAGCGACTTTTACCATCAAAAATAAAATTCTTTTCGCAACAATTATTGTTGGAAAGTAACAATTATTACTTGGCTTGTACGTAAAATGCGTTAGTGTGGCGCGTCATTTCAGAGTGAACAACAACAACATTTGATTTAAATTATTAATTTATTAAAACTGCTAAATCAGATTTTTTTCTACCAAATAATCTATTCTGCAAACGTTTCAGTACACTAACAAGTTATGCATTTGATTTAAATTATTCATTTATTACAACTGCTGAATCGGATTTTCGGAACGGAATTCATAAATCCGTATTCATCATACCTATATGAAATTGTAAACCAATAGAAACTTCAAACAATCAATTATTCTGTTAATAGAATCAAGCAATTTATTGTTTCAATGAATAAATCTGTTGATTGAATCAGTAAATCGGTTGATTGAAGCGTTATTGGTGGATCGGCTTACACCGATGACGTCCATAACATTACTTAATTTTTAAGGGAGATTATGTAACGCATGTCAGATAAGCTGTAGGCCAGCGAGCTAAGAGAACCACTGGGTTACTTTAAATTCTAAGCGACAGTTAATTGATTCAGGCGTGACTTTGCGGATCCATTATACAATACAATAGACATACATATATTTAGTAACCTATTCCGCTTAACTATTCCGCAAGAGTCATTAAAAAAAAAAACCCCTTTAAGAAATCAACACGTGTTTCAACTCTCAACGAGCTGCGGTTGGCGTGGCAACGCGTCGTGTTCAGCTTCGCGACTGGTCAATCGTCATCCTGGGGATGTCTCGTTAAGAGGTGAAAAAAACTATCGATTTTTCGTCGAAGATTCGATGTCGATTTCTTACTGGGTTTATTTTTTAGGACTCTTTGAGGAATAGTTAAGCGGAATAGGTTACTTAATATATCTACGACTATTTTATTGTTAAGCGACATCGCGGCAGACCACTTTTCGGTAGAAATCTGTTCCTCCGTCTTATATCTGGCCCGCTATGTCAGAGTAGGTACAGACGTGTGTGGAAAAGGGAAAGGGAGGCCTTTGCCCAGCAGTGGGTCATTGCGGGCTTAACTTTTAGTATTACTTACAGACACAATTAAAAACCCATTGGGTCTCGCGTGGAACCACGTTCCGGCCATACGAAGGGTTATATAGACAGATAGATGATAAGTATGCAGCATCTCTATGTGAAAAGATTCATCCAAGAATCTTATCCTCCATAATTTGACCGTACCTAAAGCTGCTTTGAGTTTGCTACCATGCACGATGTAGGTATATTTCATCTTTGTCCGTAAAGTCGACGATACACCAGCGTTCATCTTTCTTAGTGTAGCAGAAGGTATCCAAAGACACGGTCCCAATCATCATGCTGTTTTTAGACCAAAGAGATGGAGCAATACAGCATGAAAACTATAGAAACGGGTTTTTTCGACGGAAGAATAGACACAATTACAGATTGTTCATCTGTCGTTTTTTTCATTCTTCCGTCGAAAAAACCCGTTTCTATTGTGGTCATACTAAGCGTGGAGGACGTATAGCTCCATCTCTTACTCTCACTGAAGTGAGTTTAAAATAATACTGCTTTGTTGGTGGTAGGTCCCCGTAACATAAATAAACCTATGAATGAATT
This sequence comes from Lithophane semibrunnea, assembly GCA_947363905.1. Classification (NCBI taxonomy): domain Eukaryota; kingdom Metazoa; phylum Arthropoda; class Insecta; order Lepidoptera; family Noctuidae; genus Lithophane; species Lithophane semibrunnea. The sequence continues at coordinate 16,339,574 of OX376194.1, forward strand.
TGAACTTTAGAGTTTACTAGACTTCACAATGCTAACATTGTTTCGTTCAAGAACTTTAGCAAACAGGGTTTGATAAACAACTATAAACCTTTAAAATAACAAGAATGAACGTTCACAATATTTTGAACCAGACAATGTCAGTAGCTCTATTCTTTACAAAATGAACGAACCTAATTTAGTTTAAAACTAAGTTATTAGTGAAAACTATTAACTTAGTTAGGATATTATATTTCAATTTTAATAATGACTTAGGTATAATTTGTTATTTATGCACATTTCATTTAAATTCTGAATGAACATCACCTAACTTTAAAGTTTAAGCTGGTTATAAAATAATACGCGCATAAATTACGAGGACTTATTCTCTTTTTGTTTAAAACTGTGCTAATTTAATTATGGAATCTTGTTCTGACTTTCGGTTGTAAAGATAAATGTCTAACAATGTGGAGTTAAGATTTGGGTTACTTGGAAGCTAAGATAAATTGCTACTTCGAGGAAGCATTTACAACAATAATATTGTTTACCTACACAAGTTCATCAGAACAGAAACAGCTACAGTATTTCCTTACTCACACAAGTGTACACCGGCTTTATGATACGCAAATACAATTTACTTTGCGTACACTCGCTTACAAATCAACATCGGTAAATAAATAAACAATCATAGTTTCACGCCGGTAGCACACCTCCGCTCCGCCGCGAAACCATAGCAACGAAACCGCAGTAATTCAATGTCGCGCGCGTCATGTTTCGCTACTCGTAGCAGATTCGCGTAGCGGAGCATGACGCGCGTCAGTACAATTGAACTGCTGCGGTTTCGCTGCCATGATTTCGCGGCGGAGGTGTGCTACCGGCGTCAAAAGCAACGCTGTTTGCGTATGTACGCAACAATTTATTAAAATGGGAGAACTTTGTGGTTCGCTTTGGGTTGAGGGTGAGGATCGACGCTGCGATTTGCGTCGCTCTAAATAAATAGAGGATTAATTTACACAGCAAAGTAAATTGTCAGTTTTTGCATTGAATGTGACGTAATCAGCAAAAATGTATGAAACTGAACTAATAAATATGCTTCAGCGGATCACTTTGAGTCACCTTCGTCGTATCTTCGCTATATTCTTTCTAGTATAGTTATCGTCTTTTTTTCTCAAGCCCTTTTCCAACGTTATATTTTAGAACGTATTTGTCTTTGGACAAAGAAACACTAAAGGTTCAAAACTACTCTTAAATATTAACTATAAACAATTGTAAAGACATGTTGTATAAGAGCGCTAACCAGTCGCCAGGTCAATCCCCAAGACCGACATGTGACGGACATGTCGTGTTACTGGCTATTATCTGGAAAAGGTAGGAGTAGGTAGCCAGAGGTAGCCATGGCTACGTAGTCAACGACGTCGGGTAATTCGTCAACTCGTCCTACATGCCAGAAAATCAAAAGAACGTCCTAAATGGGCCGTAGGCATGTAGGACGAGTTGACGATCGCCATAACGTCCCAGAGTGTTAGCTTGCCCTTTTACGTTTTCTTTCGAGTGTTCGAGAGTTCGAGAGATAAACAATAGGTACATAAGCACATAGGTAGTATCCATGGTTGAGATCCATTTTGAAAGAACGCGACCTTCGGGGTGAAATACCGATAGCTTATTTAGAATCTTACAACGCTGTTGTAGAACCGATAAACGTGATTAACATCTCATCAAAAAGCCAATATCAGTTTAATAACATTATTAAAAATAATGAATGTTTTCACAAAAACAAAGGACTCATTTTAATGTAAAAGTTATTAAGTAATATTATGAAAACAAAGGAACTTCATTTCGATATCACTGAAACTACAATATTATTTTCGCAAACCTAAATTAAATGGATAGCGTTTTTATTTATATAAATAAATTAAAAAAAAACTAATAACAATTCTTTAAAGCAAATAAGGTTTTTATGAAAAAAATAACATTTTTATCATCGAAGAAAAAAAAACTTGCTTCTTCGATGTTATTTAATAATCAAATGTTCGTTCGATGTTATTTAATAATAAAATCTCTAGTTATTGCATAACGTATTATTGAGTAAGTAGTAATTCTAACAATAATAGAAATTGTTCTTGAGGCACATAATACAATACAACACATTATTTATATACAGGGTGGATTTATGAGACGGGGCAGGGTAGAAGTACAGGTTCAGGAAAACGGTCTTAGGAGACTGTCCATAGCTTTTTGAGTTTTGATCTGCATTCAGTGATTCTGGAAATAAATTACAGTCAGCTATGAAATTTTTGCGATTTCTGACATAAGTAGTGGTCAATTTATTGATCATAAAAAGTAAGTTGGAATCTAATTTCCTACGAAATGTATGGGAAAAGTTTTTTTGCGATTTCTGACTTTTCTAGTACCTACTCAAACCTCAGTTGATAGAGTTTTTTAATCCTTATAAGATTCAGGATCGCTTGACATAAAAAAGTATTTATGCAAAATCAGAGAGAGCAGCGTCTCCTAAGAACATTTTCTTGTACCGAAAATGGATATTATTATGGTACCTACCTATCCATACTGCCCCGCCAAATCTACCCTGTATTCCTTCAGGCTGAAGTTTACCCTCAGTAGCTCGAGAGCCTCCGAACTTACACCACGCGACGCGTCGTCGTTCGTCGGCTCATCTCGTCTGTTGAGCTTTCGTACTTATTATTCGAAATTCGTTTTATTGTTTTTTCCTCTAATTAAATGGGTGTGTCAGTTGAATTTTGAATTAGGAATAATAGTGTTTTGTTTGTGAAGTTGTGTGTGCGTGTGCTGGGAGTTATTGAATGAGGTAAGTTTTGGTAATAATTTATCAAATTGAGTTTTATTTTAAGTTATTGACTATGAATATTGATAATTAAAATGATTTTTTTTCCATAACAAAGCAAAAAAAGAAGAACGTTTCAGTAAGAAACGTTCTTCTTTTTTTTTTTACAGCTTTGTAATTTTGATGTTGTTTTTCAAGCCTCGTGATAACACGTTTACAAATTGTTTAATTTAATTTTTAGTAAATAGGTAAATAAGTAAATAATGGCAAAAATTCTTATACGTTAGCTTATTTGTGACTATAAAATACAATGATCACATTCGAATACCGAGATAAATTAATAGATGAAACATTACTCTGTGGTCTACCACTATGTGCGGCTTACCACACTACCGTAGATATGCAAGTTCTGATTATCTATGTGAGCTTGTGTGACCAAGTTATGTCGGTTTCCTGATACAAACTAGCGACTAGCTCCGGCTTCGCACAGCTTTCACGACTTGAAAAAACATCGAGATTTCCTTGATAAATTAACGTAACTTTAATATTAACGTATTAGATAAACCTTCCGCAACAAATTCTCTAAGCAATGGTGAAAACCTCATCAAAATCTGTTGCGTGGCTTAGAACAACAACGCGGACATACAGATAAACACGAAAAGCGACTTTAATTTATAATATGTATAGAAGTCAATTTTGCTTAAATAGCTCGAACTCAAGCCATGAACTTCTAAACAATTTACAGGCACTTTTGAATTATCAAAGAGTCGGACAGTTAGTCAGAAAGTTGAAACTGGTTACCAATTTCAAAACGTAGAACTATGGAGAAGAAAGGGCAAGAAAATCCCACATTTAAATCAATAAAATATAACAAAATTTCGGGTTATTATTCTCTGTCTCTATTATTATTCTCTCTTCCTAGAAATTAGAGATTAGAAATTGTGTATGTAGTTTTTTTTTATTTTTTTTTTATTTTTTTAAAAACGTTGCCCCACACTAAGAATTTCTTCTTGTATCGTGGGTGCGTTTACAAACATAAAAACTCACATACACTAACACCCAGACCCGGAACAACTACTTGCAGATCATACAAATATTTGTTCCGTGCGGGGATCGAACCCGCGACACGTTGCGCAGCAGTCCATCGCTCAGCCACTGCGCCAACCGTGTCGTCATTTGTAGTTGACAATGGTGCAAATTACTTTAAGGCAAGTTTGCACCAATGTCGACCACATCAAGGCAGCCTTTACTTAGCTTAACTTAGCTGATAATAACTTAGCACTGAGAACCTAATTATGTTTAGTGCCGAAACCATTTTTTACTTATCCAAAGGTTAAGTTTGCTCTGGCAGATTCTGGTAAATCAATGATCAATCGACACACGATTATAGTTACAACTTTTATCTTTATTCGGAGAACAAAATATTCTTAGAACTAAAGTTATTAGTTGTCAAATTATCAGTTAAATTAGAAAATTTTGCTAGTATTTTTTCCAGCGAATAAACAAGAAGAAAAATCCAGAAAAAAGAAGACAAAATAAAAATTAAAAAGACTTTACTATCAGGCTTCAAGGCCTACTATAGTATTACAAATTGCTTAAAATCTTTGTTAGTGCTACAACTAGGCGTACACAAACATGTGGGTTCTAAACACGTTTCTTTTAAGAAAAATATGATGAATGAATGATTGTAAAGATTATTTATTTCTGTATAATGGTTCCAAAAAAATACTTTTTCAAATCAAAAATAACCGTGTAATATAATATTTTAAAATATTTAACTCAAACTCAAAGCATTTATTTCAATTAAACCATTTACAGGCACTTTTGAATTCCAAAGCGTAGAGGTACCTACCTACCTATGGAAAATAACGGGCAAGAAACTCCACAAACACACTTTTAAATATTTTTTTTTTACAAAATATTGGTTACATCATTCATGTTGTAATTATAAATGTGAGAAGAATGTAGAAAGCACGTCAAAAGTGTCCGTAATAAAAAGATTAAAAAAAAAACTTTTCAAAAATTTAATAAGCCGTGGCAGCCATTATATGACCAGTCCCAACTGACGGCGCCCGTTCACGAACATGACACATGGATCAGCACCATTCAGCTCAACCATTTTCAAGGGAGCTAAATGATCCAACACACGCGCCACCATCAGCAAGACATCACACAACTAACTAATATTTATATTGGTGCAGATTCTGTTATTCACAAAAGGTCAGTGCATCTTTTTCTTTCTATTTCATTAAGAAAAGGACAGAAGATAAATTTTAGTTTAGTCCTGTCAAATTAATCAGCGCCTGACGTAAATTGACGTAATTTTAGTAGGGAAGTTTTTAATCACATTTAAACTTTTACGGAGTAGTGACAGGCGCTGATTAATATGACAGGACTACACAAAAATGTATCTTCTCTCATTTTCTTAATGAAATTGAAAGAAAAAGATGCACTAAACTTAAATAAATTTATTTTAGTTTGTGAACAAACAGAATCGGCACCATTGTCAAAAATAACTTAGGTTTCAAAATAAGATGGGTTATTGTTTTCTAATAGAGAAGTATAGAAGAACGGGACATATTGAGTTGATCCCAAAGAAATCGGGATAAAGGCAGGAGAATAATGAGTTCCGACTATCCGACTTCTCTGAGAAGAAAGACCGAAAAATCTCTCTCAAATCTGCTACTTACTAAAAGAAGAATCATAACGGACTTGTTAGACTGTGAAAATGAACTTTTATCTTCTTCTTAAATCACCACCATGAATCATGACTGGTGATCAGTCAATTGAAATTGAAATATTTACAAATGGCGATGACGGCTAATATGCATTTTATAATTTACACTTCTACTTCCACGTCTATACGTCGTATTACCCAGTTACTGAATTGTGGAGGTCAAATAGGCAGTCCTTCCATGTAAAATACTGGTATTCAGCTGCATCCGGTTAGACTGGAAGCTGGAAGGACTGTTGGGAAAAGGCTAGGCAGATGATGATGTGACTTCCACTTCTATAATTTATGTAGGCACGATATAACGTTATCGTGAAGCGTCTTCATAATATATTACCATACATTTTACTTCCCTATGTTATCGTGATGCTGTGGACGTTACCGATGATTCGTCACGTTAGAATTTATAAAAACAATATGTATATTCAGCAACAAAACCACAATTCCACTGATGATACAAAATATCAACAATAGAACAAAAAAGCATCTGGAAAATTCCATTTCTTTATTTACCACTGGTATGAATTACAAAAATACACATAAAAAATAAATAATATTTTATTGTTCTAACAAAAATATCGGACCAGTATTTTCAATAAGTAACAAATAATGCCCATAGATACATCTTATGTCGGCCTGAAGTTCTGATACCTAAAAAATGAAGAGATCAAATATTAATCAAAATGAAAGAAAAAGCTTTTTGCGTCCATTTATTTTTGTTTTTGCTTTTAAAAGATAAAAATAACTGTAATTGGGTGTTATGTTTCTTACAAGGAACTTCAAAACAAAATATATTTTTTGTCAAGAGACAACAATATCTTTATTATTTTGTACTAGATAAAACTTACTGCTACCACCATGAAGTATATTCTTAGAGCGAATAAAAAGTAATCAGTAGCTATAAATACTTGATTGCACGATTACTTTAGGTAACCGATCAATCGTAATCTGAATCATTTTGAAGGATATTGATTATCCATTACTTCATTATGTTCGAAAAGTTAGTCTGTTGTTGAACTGTCAAAATGAAACTATTACAGTTAAGTTTCATATAATCATATATGTATTTTTAATTAGAAATTAGATTACAAAATAGTAGTTGGTTACGACCAAGTGATTGTTGAGAATTTTCCCATAAAAATCAAACTATACCAAAACGAGCTTTCATCAAAGCTTCTCGATCAAAAATGACTGTGTTTGTAATAAGACCTTTCTTTGAATAAGACTTTTCTTTGAATGAAATCTTTCTTTGAATAAAATCTTTCTTTGAATACTATGACCTTTCTTTGTCCCATCTTTCCTAATGCATTTTTGTTCTTTTATTCTTCTTCTTCTTTTCAAATGATTTGTGACTAACCTGGCGTACTAAACTAACGCAGTATTAACGTACACAAAAATTTTATCAAGTTTTTTTTGTTCCAATAAAATATTTGTATTTGTATGCCAAATGCCATTGCCATAATTCCGAATGAGTTCACTAATATTAATCAACACTTCACATGTGAGCTCATAACCTTTTATCACTCCATAGTCTGGTCTAGCTATTGTCAGTTTTAATATTGAAGAGCTCCAACCGAGTGTTTGTATTTTACATGACGTCATAAATGAAATGTAGTCGGTCTAATGCGTTTTACAAGTCAGTGAGTGGAGTGTTTGTCATTGTGGTGAGCTTGTTTTACGCATTCATAATTGCATCAAACGCTCTTCTTCGGGATCTAGATAAACTTTTTCATTCGATGTAGGTAGTGAGGAGTGAGTGTCAAATATTTTAATTCATGTTTTTTTGTACATTCACATGAACCTTTTGAGGGCTTTCCTTGGAGAAGGACAAACAAGTTAGTATTATATCAAATAATTTTATTATATTACTAGCTGTAGCCCGCGACTTCGTCTACGATCCAGGATGAAAAGTAGCCTATGTCCTTCTCCAGGTCATGGTCTACCCATGTGCCAAATTTCATCCAAATCTGTTCAGTCGTTTAAGCGTGAAAGCGTTACTATCAAACAAACTTACTTTCACATTTATAATAAGTAAGGATAAGGATTTAGGCACTTCGGTTTAAGACAAGAACACTTAGTAACCCATAAATATGAAATATTCATATTTATTGGTAATGCTAATTGTATTTGTCGCAATTTAAACCAAAATGTTATATAAAATAGTGCTGTTGTATGTAATTCGATAAAAAACATCGTTCGAATTGATCTGACATTTACATCACACGTACGTGCTAAGCCTAAGAACTATTCATAATTATGGCAAACCGAAAAACTTTTTAGGCAAGTGGAGGCACATTCGCAGCTACGTAGTATTAAACACAAACTCAAACGTACTTCACGGAGTAACGAAGACAAAGATTCCAAACATACATTTGGTTTACTCTCTGTGAAACGCAAATACTGACGGTAAACCAACTGAGACTTAGTTTAAGATCATAAATTTTATGCAGATGTAAAAAGAAATGTGCTGCAATCTAATAACATTATACATAAAAGATTAAAACAAAACAAAGGAGGGGTAGGAGAGGTCACGCAGGCGCTTAGAGGCTACGTGGGCGCCCGGAGACACAGCTTAGACACAGCTTTTTTTTGCTTTGTGGGTAGCTGTAAAGAAAGGTGAAAAAATTCTCTTCCTTAATTAAAAAATCATTATAATTACAAATAGCTTTAATCTTACTATTTAATGTATGCATATATATGCTAACATAGAGCACCCACCAGTATAGTGTTATCTCCAAAAACTTATTTCACTAGACACAACAAAACCACTATTTGTGATCATGGAAGCACTGAAGGTCTCTTTGTCGGAAATGATGGCACTGTTCCAAAACAGGATGTCAAACTTTGAGGCTGAACTGCAGAAAAATCCTTCAGAAACTTCAAGTAGCACGACGGACAGATTGGTAACAGACTTCACCTCGTTCAAGAGGTTTATACTGGATGCATTGGGCTGTCTTCAGCAGCAGTTAGCGGCACTGGCGCAGACGCTTGATAACCTGGAGATGCGTGGGCGCCGGAAGATGGTGTTACTACATGGTGTCACCGAACAGGCCAAAGAAGATACAGCGCAGATAGTGGCAGAGGTTGTGCGTTGTCATCTGAAGCTGGCCGACTTCACAATTGCAGATATCAGACGGTGCCACCGGCTGGGCAGGCAAACAGGCGCTAGCAAGCCCAGGCCCATTCTCTGCAAGCTGCGGGACGTTGGTGTCAGGGATAGTGTCTGGTTCGCCAAGACAAAGTTGAAGGGCACTGGCATTACGGTATCAGAGTTCCTGACGAGATCGCGGCATCAGCTCTTCATGGTTGCGCGTGAGAGACTTGGTGAAACAAATTGCTGGACTAAGCAGGGCCTTATTTATGTTCTTCGCTCTGACGGCTCCCGGCATCGAGTTAATTCACTGGATAACCTAAGTAAGATCGAGCAAGTCAGTGAAAAGGCCATGTCTCCCATCGCATCAGCATCGTCCTCATCGCCATCTCCATCACCGGCACCGAAGAAGGCCCGGCGTGCTGCCGCGAAGAAGAAGTGATTCCATGCACATTTTAGGTAGTATCACCGTCCGGGTAGCTGTTGTTTATTTCTTGTACCCTCTCAATTCACTGAATTTCTTTACCCTTCATCATTTCATTTTAAAACCGTATAACTACTTTTTACTTTTAATATTTTGCTGTCTGCTGTCAGTTGTCAAATAAGATGTCATGAGTCATTCAAAGCTTTCGTTTAGGAACCGGTTGACAGTGCGCCCAGTATGCAATATTTAATTTTATAATGCCTATTTCTCGTTGAAAAATTGGTTGTTATGTTACGTGTTTTTTATTATTATTATTATTTTTTTTTTTTTTTGAAGTTACCCGGACGATGAAATTAAACTATTGTTTTGGTTTTGGCTTTTAGATTGTTAACACACAATTGGCGGGTGGATTTAATTAATTTGCTCTTCTATATTTATTGTTTTTATTTACATTGATATCAATTACGTTTATTTAGGTTTATTATTAGTTTTATATATTTATATAGATAATGTCGATGTCAGATATCAATGACGACAGCGACACTGAAAGCTTTTTGTCAGCGTGTAGTAATGACAGCTTTGCTAGTTTTCCGTCACTTGCCGACACGCTTGAATCTCAGTTTTCTGATGTACCTAAGAATTTTAATGTAGTCCATATAAATGCCCAAAGCATTCCGGCACATTATTCTGACATGCTAGCTAACCTTGACTGTAAGAACATCCATGCTATCCTTGTCTCAGAGTCTTGGCTAAAGCCGTGTCTCCCTTCAACTTCCTATTCCTTGCCCGGTTTTCAACTAATAAGAAATGACCGCGCGCGTGGCGGTGGCGGTGGTGTTGCCATATATCTTCGTCCATATATTCCTTTTTCAATTGTCGATATGTCTCCACAACCGCCACCGCAGAGCGCGGGCGAGCATCTCTTTTTAGAAGTAAACCTAAATCACGTGAAAGTCCTTCTAGGTGTTTATTATAGCCCTTCGTCACGAATAAATTATTTTTCCTCTTTTGAAAAGATCCTCGAAAACCTAACACCCTCTTACAGTCATACAATCATCATGGGGGATTTCAATACTTGTTTATTGAAAACCGATTCCCGCTCTTCTTATCTTCGATCAATAGCTCACTCGTCGAACTTGTCAATTCTCCCGTTAAGTGCCACACACCATTTTCCAAACTGTACACCCTCACTTCTGGACCTTCTTATTGTTTCCTCTCCTCAACATGTCAGCAAGCATGGTCAATGCTCTGCTGACATGTTTTCTTACCATGACCTATTATTCCTCTCCTACAAAATTCGCCCACCTAAGGCAAAACCAAAAATTCTCCTGCAGCGCAACTTTAGTGGCATGAATATAGATGACCTCAGAAGAGATGCTAACAGCATTGACTGGTCTCCTTTAGTCAGTGTGGGGTCGATTGACGATAAAGTCAAACTGCTGACAGACAACCTTGTGCAGCTGTACGATGTCCACGCTCCCATTCGTGCTATTAAAATTAAGCATCTTCCAGCACCATGGCTTACAGACGATATTAGAAGTATCATGCACAGGAAGGTTGTAACCAAAACTAAATTTAAGTGTCGGCCCTCGCCGTCGAACCGGCAGAACCTTGTGGTTGCTCGCAATCGCTGCAATAAGGTGTGTAGAGATGCCCAACGCCGCCATATCCACACCTCAGTTGAAAACGGAGATCCAGCTAAAGTCTGGAAATTTCTAAAATCCTTGGGAGTTGGAAAATCGCGGCAAGAATCGATTCCTAAAAACCTAGATATTGATCTACTGAATCAACATTTCTCATCTTCGCCCCACTGTAATGGGACCATGAAGGCAGCTACAATAAACTATCTTTCAAACCTTCCAACTCCGGAACATTCCCCATTTATTTTTAGTCAATTCTCTGATTGTGATGTTAAGAAGAGCGTAGTTTCAATCACGTCTAACGCAGTTGGTAGTGATTGCGTAAGTCGAAAAATGATACTCCCTGTCCTCGACGAAATCCTTCCTATCCTGTGCTATATCCTAAACTACTCAATTACCTATGGTGTTTTTCCATCGATGTGGAAAGAGGCCAAAATCACCCCTTTACCCAAAAAATCAAATCCTACGTCCTTTTCCGAATACCGTCCTATCTCTATCTTGCCTTTCCTATCTAAAGTCCTAGAACGCCTTGTCCACAGTCAGCTTAGTGCTTTTCTTTGTAAGAACAGTCTGCTGAATCCTTTCCAATCTGGTTTTCGTCCTGGTCACAGCACCGCTACAGCCTTAGTTAACGTCACTGATGACATACGGTTAGGCATGGAAGGAGGAAATCTGACGGTTCTTTGCCTACTAGATTTTAGTAACGCATTTAACACTGTGGATTTCGATATCCTGCTTGGCATGCTTCGCTCGCTTAACATATCTCCAACGGCGATTGACTGGTTTCGTAGTTACCTGTATGGCCGCCGGCAACGTGTATGCATAGAAGAGTCTTGCTCTTCTTGGTGTTGTACTTCTGCTGGTGTACCTCAGGGTGGCGTTTTATCTCCTTTACTTTTCGCAATTTTTATAAATTCAATTTCCAAAAAACTTCTTTCTTCCTACCACCTTTATGCAGATGATTTGCAAATTTATAAACAAGCTGCCCTTTCGGATTTGGCCGATGCAATTAATTGCATAAACAAGGATTTGGATTCAATTTGCGAGTGGAGTGAGGCACATGGGTTGCAGGTTAATCCATCAAAGACTCAGGTTATTGTTGTTGGCAGCTCAAGGATGATCCCCAAAATAAACTGGTTGCAACTTCCTCAAGTTCAATTTAACGGAACTGCTATTCCTGTTAGTGAAAAGGTTAAGAACCTCGGAGTTTGGGTTGACAAACATCTTTCTTGGGGTCCCCAGCTACAGGATGTAAGCCGCAAAATTTTTGCATCTGGTAAGTCCCTGAGGCGATTGCGGAACTTTCTTCCAACTGCCACTAAAACTGCGCTTGCACAATCCCTTTTACTTCCCATCCTTGACTATGCTGATGTCAGTTATCTTGATCTCACTGAGGCACAACTAGATAAACTTGAGCGACTTCAAAACTTTTGCATAAGATTTATATTTGGCTTGCGCAAATATGATCATATTTCTGAATTTCGTACAAAGCTCAAGTGGCTTCCCATACGTCTACGCCGGAATTCTCATATCTTGTTTCAGCTTTACAGTATTCTGTTCAATCCTACAACCCCCTCTTATCTTAAAGAACGGTTCAAGTTCCTTCATGACACACATAATAGATATCTGAGGTCATCGGAAAACTTGAGACTAGAAATGCCGATGCATTCGACCAGTTTTTATGACAAGTCTTTTACAGTTCAAGCAGTACGGTTATGGAATGCCTTGCCCGTGTCGATAAAGCGTGCTCAAACTTTGTCCACTTTTAAAATTCTGGTAAAAAAACACTTCCTCTCTCCTTAAACATCGTCATTAAATATAGCTCTTTCCTCCTGTTTCATGTTTATTATTGTATTGTTTATATATATATATATATATATTTATATAGATATATTTATATAGATAAGTATATGCTTTATGTATGTATGTATTTATTGTATATGTAAATGGTACACCACTGACTACCTGCAGTATGATCTCTCCTTCGCGCTTTAATCCATCCAAAGGTTGTCTGTAAAAGATCGCTCTTAGCGATAAGACCGCCCATTGTGTCACCCTATGTTAAATTTCTACATTTGTATCTGTATTTTTTATGGTGTACATAATAAAGAGTATTCTATCTATCTATCTATCTATCTTAGACCTTGGATAGACCCTCCAATCTGCATAGATGACCCGTAGACTCCGCGCTAACATGTACATATTGGATAAAGACTCGTGGGAGGTGCTCGTGGCTAAGTAATAACAGCCGTATGGGTCAATCGATCAGGTAGAGCTACGCTTGTCGGTCCGTGCCTCGGAAAGCACGCTAAACCTTTGGTCCCGGCTGTCATTCGTGGATCTTTGAGAATCATTACGGGTCGTCAGACGCCTGAAAGTCTAACAACCAGTCTTATCATGGGGTATCGTATTACTGGGTCAGATGGGTGGAGGATAGCCAGTCGCTCCATGTAAAATATAGTTGGGAAAAGGCTAGGCGGATGAGTCACCTACACTGGCATAACAACTAATACAAAACCTTCCTAATTATGTCTGTCGGTAAAACCCCTGAACAATAATATTTCTTATAACACCCTTGTTTCATTAGCACCTTATTATGACAACGTAAGAGACAAGAATTTCATAATAAAGAAAATTACCTAAGGAAATATGGCTCAGTAATAAGTGGTTCTAAAAATATCTTCATATAAAATATGAAGGGGTCGCATCTTCAGGGTTTATGGGGTATTAACGTTAAGTAAACGGTTGATCCGGCTTTTAGTTGGGCAGCCGGGTATTGTGAGTGGGAACCCATAAAAATGAGTATCCCTCATGAAATAAGTAATGTTATTGAGATCTTCTTTAGCAATTCTTCGTTGTATAGCAGTTTATTAGTTTTTTGTAGTATCCCTTCACACATAATTTTTGTGATGAAAAGCTACATAAAGAGTAAGTTTTTTAGGGTTCCGTACCCAAAGGGTAAAACTGCCCTATTACTAAGACTCCACTGTCCATTCGTGCGTCCGTCTGTCACCAGGCTGTATCTCATGAACCGTGATAGCTATAGGGTGTTTGTGCACTACAAGGAATTTTACCGTCCGGCAGTAAAAATGTGAACGCATCAGTATTACTTGAAGTACGAAAACAGACCTTACTGCTTCAAAATAAAGGTGCTATCAACATCGGACCGTAAAAATCGGACTGCCGGACAGTAAAATTCCTTGTAGTGCACAAACACCCATACAGTTGAATTTTTACAGATGATGTATTTATGTTGCCGCTATAACAACTAATACTAAAAAACAGCATAAAATAAATATTTAAGGGGGCTCCCATACAACAAACGTTTTTTTTCCGTTTTTATAGATAATGGTACGGAACCCTTCCTGCGCGAGTCCGACTCGCACTTGGCCGGTTTTTAGAACCTTAACCATAAGCTTAAAACTAAACAAGTTTGTTCAATAACTAATATGTTAATTGGTTGCGCACGCGCTCCGGCCAGTTGTTTAGACTTAAAACTTGGTATGTGACGTCTTCGATCTTTTTAGAAATAACTATTCTTCCTTTTCTAAAAGTTTTCTAAAATGAAAGAATAGTTATTTGCAAAACGTTCTCGTTGTCTCGTCGTGATCTTTTTCTAAAAAGATCCAGGATGTCACAAGTTCTCGTTTTACTTAGAAACCAAATATAAGTCATTATTTTCTTATAATAAGTATAGATAAGTATTTTATTGTAACTTGAAAAGGTCAACTATTAATAGAATAAATAAGAAACACCTACACAATTATAAATGGAAAAAACAATCTTGGATAATCGAAACAGATAGGTAAAAAGCAAAGATAAAAATAAAATACAAATAGGCATTTTTATTTCAATTTTATCTTTCCTTTTTACTATATGTGAAACTGCAGAGGCGAACATTTAACTTGATGAATCCGATAATGTGCGTCCTCATAGTCATACGGATCTCATTTTCCTGTTGGCTTCGTCGACCTTTTTTTCGTCTCTATCCTATAATTTTAAGACTATATTTCTACTACTACGTGTGATAATATTTTACATGCGATTTGGCACGAGAATATTTCATTCGGCGTTCTTTTTTAACCGACTTCTTCAAAAAAGAGGAGTTTCTCAATTCGTCTGTATGTTTTGCTTTTATATTTCAAGAATGTTTTTTTTTTTTTTTTTTCAAATTTCGTATTGGTAAATCATCTTTATCATCTCAACCGAAATACTTTTATTTGAAGACAAAGCATAGTTAGAAAATAGCCTGATTTATCAGAATTTGCAAAATAATGGAAAGATTTAAAACGCTGAGATAAAGTTTGAAGTCATCAATATTGAATCCGTCTAAAATATTTTTGAGTGGATATGAAACAACTTTTCATCACGTTTTTCCAATACAGGTTCTTATTTACCTTTAAAAATACGTAATAGAATGGAATAGAATTAACTCTTTATTATGTATACCATAAAATTACAGATATAAATGTAGTTTTACATAGGGTGACACATTGGGCGGTCTTATCGCTAAAAGCGATCTTTTACAGACAACCTTTGGATGGATTAAATTTCCTAAAAAGTACAGACAATACTGCACATAGTAGTAGATAGCATAATATAAAAGGTAAAAAAAAACAAGTTCCATTACAAAAACAGCCATTTTGTTTAACAGTCATTAACTAAAAAGGAAAATATCTTAAGGGGGAAATTTTTATTTTTAAATTCATTGTTATTTTTATGTCATGTTTATACTTAATAATATTTGATATATAAATGATTTCTTATCTCTGTAGTATTTTCCCATGGGATAATTTTCGAAAAGGCTAGTCCTACAATAAAAATTCGACAAGTAACCTACTTACTAAATAGAACGATACAAAACACTATTTCCTTTCCTATGTATCCTGTATATTATAATACATAATGTTACCTTAACAAGCAAAGGAAATTGGAGCACCTCACATACTTCCCCTAAGGAAAACACGAGGTGCGTAAAAACTTTTTTATTACTAAGTTAGTTCCTTGTTTTACTTTACTTTACTGCCCTACCCTCGTTTTATGCAGCGTTAAGGTTGATGCGATAGGGTTGCCCGCGAAATTCAAATTTTCGTACGTTTTTTGCAATTTGCAAGTCAGTATCAGGCTGTATGTTGATCTAAATATTATTAGCGCTCGTAACAAATATGGATTTACTGAATCATAATCGTTAAAATCAGCAATACAACTCTGTAAGCTCATGTAAGTGCATTGAATGACTATTTCATGAAATCATGACATTTGGCACTTTCATGGACTTAGAGAATTGTATTGCTGATTCTAATGTTTATAATTCTGTAAATCCATATTTGTTACGAGCGCTAATAATATTTAGATCAACATACAGCCTGATACTGACTTGCAAATTGCAAAAAACGTACGAAAATTTGAATTTCGCGGGCAACCCTATCGCATCAACCTTAACGCTGCATAAAACGAGGGTAGGGCAGTAAAGTAAAGTAAAACAAGGAACTAACTTAGTAATAAAAAAGTTTTTACGCACCTCGTGTTTTCCTTAGGGGAAGTATGTGAGGTGCTCCAATTTCCTTTGCTTGTTAAGGTAACATTATGTATTATAATATACAGGATACATAGGAAAGGAAATAGTGTTTTGTATCGTTCTATTTAGTAAGTAGGTTACTTGTCGAATTTTTATTGTAGGACTAGCCTTTTCGAAAATTATCCCATGGGAAAATACTACAGAGATAAGAAATCATTTATATATCAAATATTATTAAATATTAAGTATAAACATGACATAAAAATAACAATGAATTTAAAAATAAAAATTTGTTTCTCAGACCTTAAACTAAAAATTCAACATGAACATTTCCAATCGTCTGCATTTTATAATAACTTCAACAGGGAAAAAATTGTAGGAATACCGATAAACAACACTCGTTTCTGATTAGGTATTTGGAAAATTTAATTATAATTAAATTAAAAATGTGTTTTTACTTTTTAGATTTTTATTTATACTTAACCTTTTTATTTTACGTCACCATCAACAATTTTTAAAAAAGGCGTCGAATAGTTGCAAACCATCTCCCAGTGTTGAACCTTCCCTCTACTCTAAAATCTGAAAATACTGAAAACTTTCATCATAATCATCATAATCATAATCAGCCTATAATGTTCCCACTGCTGGGACACAGGCCTCCTCTCTATAAGAGGGAGTGGGCCGTAATCCACCACGCGGGCCCAGTGTGGGTTGGTAGATGTCACATGTCTTCGAATTTTTGGTTCACAAGACATAAATAATTATTTCCTACTTTTGCTTCACAAGTTATGTTTAAACCGTACTTAAACTTCCAATGCACTCAATAAATACATGTTCCACTGTTCGTCTGAACTTTATACTAACTGGAACAATGCAAAACTTTAACATTGTAACAATACTGCAACACAATAGCTAGTAGTTAAACTAAACTAAACTCGGGGCCAGACAAAATGTAGTAGTTAACTGTTACCCCATTTTTATAGTTTGTTTATTTTCCCCCAAGTAGTTCTTTTTGTGTTTCTATTGTTTGCGTCATTTTTACCGCAAATAAAGTATTTCTTTTTTTTTTATGTCACTGCATGGATCCAACAGAATATCAGCGTCAGGTATATTTGCCTAATACATGCTGAGTTGGACTCCCATTTGGTGCAACGTTGAAACGCACACCGCACTTTGTATGTTTCGTTTTTTTTTTTAAAGTGTGTCATAGACAATATTGTCATCACTGTGTCTAGTTTTCTTTTATTGTTTCAATTATTTTTTTTGTATATTGGCACCCAGCTGTTTATTAATGTACCTAATTAGTTATAATTTAACCGTGTTTTTGTATGTTGTGCTGTCTTTTGTGTGCACCAAATAAACGTTTTATCTATCTATCTATCTTTATTAACCCCCGACGGAAAAAGAGGGATATTATAAGTTTAACGTGTGTATCTGTGTGTCTGTCTGCGCCATCGTAGCTGCCAAACGGCTGAACCGATTTTGATTTTTTTGGTTTTGTTTGAAAGGTGCCTTGATTGAGAGTGTTCTTAGCTATAAAAAAAATCGTTTATTAGATGCTTTGTTTTTGTTGGGTTTTTTTTTTAATTAATCATTAAATGGTACTATATTCTAAAATAAAGAAATAAAGTAGGTGACAGACTGTCTTTTGTTTTTATTAATATTGTTAATATTCTTTCCACTGTTTGTCCACCGCACCGGGAACGGGCACATCAGATTCCGCAACGATTCTCCGAAAACCGATTCGTCATTGGACTGTTCGTCGACAGGACGATCATCGACAGACTCGTTCCTACACCTCAAAGCATTTTTTTTTAATAATATTAGATGTACAATTCTGACTTCCTCACTATTTTGTTATGTAATAGAAGATATAAAGTCGAAAATTACCAGTATCAGCGAAAATGGCGCCTTCGATGTTGGGCAAAGTTTTTAAATAAAAACGCTGTTATTTTTTGCGCCTGGGTGGTTATACTGTTACTGTTAGGGATGTGGTTTTCAAACCACTTTTCGTAACGATAATGTTTGTTTTTGTGTCAACTCTGCGTAAAATTTTGGTCGTTTTCATTCTGCGACTTGGCTATTCAATTTTATTAGATTAATCTGTAGAGTCGTTTAAAAATTAAAGGGACAGAAAACACATTGAAAGTTGTTAGCAACTGACGGCTACTGACGTTACAGTACTAACTAACGTTGTAGGCTTAGTGGACTGTAGATTTGTTGAACATCTTCTATTTTATTAAGTACCTGGTACTTGTTGATAGGCCTACATTGTCCTCCCATGCCTACTAAACTAAAACTGTAATTTGAAAATATTGTAAGCCAATTATTTTTTAAAGAGTAACCGTTGAGTTTCTTGCCGGCTCTTCTCCATAGGAAACGACCACTTGGAACCGTGCACCTAGCTTGTGACGTTTCATATGTGCCCATGTAGGTTTATGTGAAATAAAATATTTTGATTTTGAACTGACTGCAAGATTCTGTGCTACCAATAGCGTCACTACCAATAGCGTCACGGGTCAAGTTATTGAACGTACTGTAGAAGTCAAAGTTGGCACATTAGTACACCATGACCCGTCATGGTGTACCAATGTGCCAACTTTGTTGATACTTTTTATCTAGGTTGGATTTTTAATTTTTGATGGAAAAACCTAACAGTTGTTCCAACCTGGGAATCCAACCCAGGACCTCATGCCAGTAGCGTTTGCGACCACTAGACCAACGAGGCAGTGATAGTGTCTTATGTCTAATCCTGTACATAGACAACCGGCATTTTATAGGTAACAAAAAACTTTTTACAAAGTTTCGTTCATTTTCTGTTTAGATGTCAGTTGTATATTTTTTGTAAAAAGTTTATATTTTTCACTTAGTTTGTTTTTTAGTTGTGGTACCTACCCCAAACAAATTCACACAATACCTAACTATTTGATAAGTATATAACAGTGACAGGAACTTAAAACATCAGCTGTTTCCTACATTTTGACGAGTTATGCGATTATAAGGCTGCGTTTTCACCAGAGATGTGCGAGGATGCGTAGCGAGGGATGTGTTTGTAAAGAACCAATAGAATCGCTTCATTTACCTCGCTTCGGTCAGCACAGCTCTGGTGGAAACGGCTCAGCGGAGCTAGATTTTTGCGCATACAAAATAAGCGAGGGATGTATGCGAGGGATGTGTACGAGGGATGTGTGCGAGGGATGTGTTGCGAGGAACGTGTGTTGAGAAGGAAGTGTTGCGAGGTTTGCGCATACTGTACCAGCCAGTCCATCCATCCTCGCACCACACATTAATGCGCATTTTCACAGCTCCGCTACACATCCTCGTAGGCACATTTTCATCGCCCAGCTTTGGTGGAAACCCCCACACATTTTCACAGCACGGCTAGACATCCTCGCACGACACATTTCCATCGCACATCTCTGGTGGAAACGCAGCCTTAATGTAAGGAACAGCTGTTTTTTTTTCGCGATTTCAGTGTTGGTCCCTTAATGAAAGTTGTTCATAATGATGAATACAATGCCTCCTTAAGATGATTAAAACGAATAAAATTTCATCCGGGATAGAAACAGTTCACAAAAATTTTCGGAATTTTATAGAATTTAGTTACTAGAATTTAGTTAGAAACATACGGTGCTCACAATCTTACGGTGTAATATATATCATCATCAGCCTATAGCAGGCCACTGCTGGACATAAGCCTCTCCAATTGCACGCCATTCAGCTCGATTCTCGGCAACTCTCATCCCGTTGTTACCAGCCACCCTGCTAAGATCGTCGCTCCACCTAGCCTGAGGGCGTCCTGCCTTACGTTTTCCGATTCGCGGTCTCCACTCAAGAACACGTCTACCCCAACGGTCATCGGTTCTACGGCTAATATGGCCGGCCGATTGCCACTTGAGCTTGCTTATTCTGTGAGCTATGTCAACAATTTTGGTTCTCTGCCGGATTACCTCATTCCGGATTCTACAACAACCACATATACAATCAACATACATGTCTTCAATCCAGTACTTTTCTCAGATATCGAGTTGATTAATTTTTGCCTTTCCATCCTGAGGAGGAAAAAGATTAATCTCATCGGGGTGTGACTCCGTTCTCGCCAAGTCTAATCAATTTTATGATTAATTCGCACGAAAATTAACAGGGTTTCTTTCAATAACCTTTTCCAATTAGCTGACTCCAAAAAAATGGGGACACATTTTCATCAAGGGGCGAGCGGAACCTACACCCTCGTTTCTGCCAAAAACGCGTTTTCGTTTTCTCAACATTATATAATAATGCTTTAAGGCTCCCGCGGACAAACGCGACACGACACGGGTAGAACAATAATCCGTGAAATTTTCATAATAGTTGTACCACCAGAGTCGCGTCGCGCCTGTCTCCGGGAGCCTTTATTCAATAAAAAAAATAACTCACCTTTGGCTTTTAATCAGTTAAAACAATGGAATAAAAATGGAGTACGCTTTCGATAAAAAAAAACATAAAATTATTATGTTTTTAAAATATTGGAAAAATACCTCCAATATTATTTACTTCTTTACCGCATTATCCCAGAATCTGGATACAATTAATATAATAAAACAATGACTAATAATTAACTAAACAAACATGTAACAATGGCACACGTAAACACCCAATAAATTCAAAATTAATCTAATGAAAGCAATAGCTCGTATCGAAACGCATATTATTGGATCGGTAGTTAAATCATCTGGAATGACCTAATTTTGTCTGATCTAGAATTCTAGATAAATGATTATATTGATATACTCGACCTCGTAATGGCTTTACCACCCTTAGTTGGATAGTTTTAGCCACGGATTTTTAGTGGCTCACATCCGCGGATGCGGATGCGGATGCAGATCTCAAGTTTTTTTAAGAGACTCGCCAAGGCAGCAAGGCGAAATTCAAAATTTCTTACGTTTGTTGCAAATTGCAGCGCTGTTTCGTTGTATGTTGATCATAATTGAATTCACGGCAATTATAATACAACAATTAAGTACTAAATTATAATCATTTTTAAATCTCTCGAAAATATAATGTTTGATGAATATAATCCTATTTCGTGATAATGTGACGATTTAGAGCTATAATTATTAAATGATTACTTACATATAATTTCCATTTTGTTGATTATGATTTTACTTTTATTCACCCTTTTCCCATCTGCATCCGCATGAGCTCCGCATTGATTGCCGCGGATACGCATGTGGATGCAGATGCGAATATCCGTAACAGGTTTTGACCTGAAGTGAGGGTTCGATTGACTCAATCTGGGTGTCAAAAGTGGCAAAGAAATTGGAAGGTCGACTATACATGAGTATTATACATTTTGATTGTGTAGACATTTCATAAAAATCGGTTAGTTCTAATGTAAACTGTTCAAAGCCTAATGGTGCGTTAAAAAAATAAAGTCTTGCGCTGTTGGCTCTCTGTGTTTGTTTCCCCAAAGCGATCAATAGCCATCAATTTGTATTGTAGTAATATTGTCAATCGCTTTCATTGCATTTGGTAGACGGGATTGATACACATTTTATATCAATCACGTAAAAATTGACAATTGCAATTGATCGTTTCGGGGACCCTTTAATAGCAGATCTAAGTTATTTTAACCATTTGAGTATGTGAGAGAGAGTCAGTAACATAATTATGATTGACAGTCTTTTGGAGTACCTTTATACTACACCAGCTTTTGCGCGCGGCTCCACCCGCGTAGATGTTGGATAAATACCCTACGGGAACGTACTACCGGGATTAAAAGTACCCTATGTGTTAATCTAGGTGATAAACTATCTGTATGCCAAATCCGTTCAGCCGTTTTTGCGCCAATCCGGAATATACACCCAGACAAACAGACAAACGAAACGGACAAACATTCTAAACACTATATTTTCGGCATCAGATTCGTAGCAATTCCTTTTTATCCGACTACGGCAAAGCCAATAAATGGAGATTTGATTGATTGATTGAGTTATGATTTTACAAGTCTTTTTTCAAAAATACTCAATGAATAGTTTCGACTTCACTACGATTTCATTCTATGTATATTTAAGTGAAACGACATAATACACTTCTCATCAGAAAAATCAAAACACTTCCGTTTTTATGGTTTCTGTCCTAATTTAACACAAAAAAGTTTCCATTCCATGAGAAAAATCACATGATTGTATAGCTGGCAGTTTGGCCATTACAGTGATAAGCGAAAATTCTAAATTCTAAATTAGAATTTCATTTGTTTATCCTGTAAATGAAATGATTCACTGTTTTGAGACAAATGTGTGTTTAGAGTTGGAGTACATTTCACCTTTGAAAACTAAAAATTAGCGCTTATCTTAAAACTTTTAGTTCTGTGTTCTGTATATTGTGTGTGTACGGTGACAGTGAGACGTCTGAAAAAGTTTTTTTCTAAAACATATGGATACTTCGCCCGCAGAAGCCGCCCAAGTGGTGGCATTGCTGGATTCTGGACTTAGTCAGCGTGTTGTGGCTGAAAGATTGCATCTAACCATCATCATCTGCCTGTCGTCTGTTCATAGAGTCTACAAACGCTATCGGGAGACTGGTTTGTTTACACGCCGGTCAGGATCTGGCAGGAATCGGGTCACTTCTGATCGAGATGATCGGTTTATTGCAACAACTTCTTTACGAAATCGACGCCTTAATGCTTTTCAACTGCAGCAGCAGCTTAATGTTGTACGTAGGGTGGCTGTAAGTGACTCTACAATTAGAAGAAGGTTGAAGGAACGTGGACTGGTACCGCACAGTCAAGTCCTCTTTTCTGATGAGTGTAAAATTATGCTGTATGGTAACGACGGAAGGAACAAGGTCTACAGAAGAGATGGAGAACGCTTCGCACAATGCTGCATTGAAGAAAGGGTCAGCTATGGTGGCGGTTTGTGGACGGTTTGGGGAGGAATCAGCGGCGACGGTAAGACAGAGCTTGTCTTTGTGTCTGGGCCATGTCTGCCCGCACTAAACAGTCATCGGTACATCGAACAGTGTCTTGAGCCTCACGTGATACCCTATGCACATTTTATTGGCAACGGTTTCATATTCATGCACGACAATGCTAGGGCTCACACCGCGAGGGTCGTAAGAGATTATGTTACCGAAGTCAGTATCTCCATTATGGAATGGCCAGCAAGAAGCCCGGACATGAATCCGATTGAACATCTATGGGATGAATTAAAGAGACGAATTCGTGCAAGAGATCCTGCCCCAGAAACTCTTAGCCAGCTGCAAAATGCAATCCAAGAGGAATGGAATGGAATGCCACAACATTTGATCGTGACTCTCATCCGATCGATGAAGAACCGTATGGAAGCAGTACCTAATAAGAGCTCGGGGAGGGAATACAAGTTATTAAATAAACGTTTCTTAGCTTTTTTTTTTCATTTACTTGTGTTGTTTTATCAATTTCTTTCATACTCCATACAGGGTAAAAATAACTTGTTATAAAAAAACGAAACCTATGAAAATTTAATTTGAATTTAGAAAATTAACATTAGGATTTGAAAACCTCATATTAGTCACTATTAAACGACATTTGACATATATTCAAAAATATACACATTTTTCTGATAATCCTTACAAAACATAAATTTGCAAGGTGTTTCGATTTTTCTGATGAGAAGTGTATATCACTGACATTATATAAGCATTTTGTCATACCACTAAACATTTTTAGTAAGAAGACGTATTATACAAGAATATTCGACATCTACCGTGATTTCGTGGTTTTCTCATTTCCCTGCGACATATAGATTGGAACACGGATTACGAATGCTGCTGCGTAGTCCTTTACCGTATTCCTCAGCAGGCGTAGCATGAGAACCGTTTTGTCGACGTACGACGTACGACAGTACGACGGCAGCAAAGTAGAAAGAGTCATCTGCACTTTTTACGAAATTCACTCTTTCACATAATTCGACTCAGAATTCTTTGTTTTGTCGGTTTTGTCATAGGATTTATCGGTTGTCAGTGTAATTTTGACAGTAAGGATAGAAAAATTTCTTCCGAAATAGTCTACCTACAAAAAGACCCAGACAAAGATCGTTAGAAATGAAAGACATAATGACAGATTGTAAAAAGATTTCTACGGTGGATGTCAAAAATGAAGAAACGATCTGTCACTTTGTGTAGAAAAAGCTATGTCTATTCTTCGTAGAGATAGAAAGCGCCATGCTACGCCTGCTGGTCGTAAAAAACGCAAAACCAATTCGGTGTTATTGGTGTGTTTTTTCAAACGAAAAATGCAATGTTCAATGCAATACATAGGTACCTAACGCACATCAAACCAAATTCGGATCAGACTAGTGATTTGTTCACTGACCACAGACCACAGACAGATTGCTTCATAAGTTCGAAAAATTTGTCTGCTCAACAACGTAAATAAATGAATGAATGAATGTTGTTGAACTGTCAAAATGAAAGCCATTGCTACTGTTCTTGTGTTACGCAATTACCTCGCTGATATTCATATTTTTTTGTCTTTACCGAGAACAGATTAAAAATGAAATGTAGCAGCCACATGAACAGTATAATAATCTCCCAGTTCTAAGGGCCTAGACAAGGTGACAATCGCTTCGAAAGCGTTTCGTATTTCGACAACGACTTTCAACAGGATTTACATAAGCTACATATTTTTGTTTTTTCCGCATCGTTATCGTTGCTATAACGGATAGAATGTCACTTTGTCTAGGGCCTCAGTTTACACAACGAAAGTCTTCTGTAATCTAAATTGTTTCACAACGCAAATAAACGAGCGGTGGCGTCAAAACCAGTTTATGCTGGCCTCTTACTGTATTGAAACTCCGTACCAGGCCAGCTCAAGGAAAGTGTTACCAATGACGTACCTACGGCCTATTGTAGGTTCAGTCTTCTTTTTAACCGCTTTCCAATAACGAGGAGGTTCTATATTCGACTTTATATATGCTTTTTTTTTTGGAACGAATACCACGCCTGTTGTAAACTGGCAGAAAATGTTACGCTAAAAGTGTTAATACTTGCGACTACCTTGTTTTAATTCGAAGAGAGAGAAAGAGAGAGAACGCTGGCAAAAAAAAACCGGCCAGTGCGTTTTTTGTATGGGAGCCCCCTTAAATATTTATTTTATTCTGTTTTTTAGTATTTGTTGACAGACACACAAATCTTATCAAAATCATAAATATTAAAGCAAACCCAAAACCAATTCATCAACGCTACTTACCAATAAAATGGTCTGCATTTTCTACTAAAAGCTACCATTAATGGCTTACTTAACAAATTTGTCACGGCAATACGTGACGTCGGCAGGTGCTTCGGAAGATAAATTGGTGAACACATTAGCAGCGTGCTCAGCGTGTTTAGGTAAAGCTTGATATCCAGTGCGCGACGGGCATGGTGTGGCCCCGAAGATGGATGTAATGGATGGGACAGAAGATGACATTAATCTGTTGTTGATGATGAGTGATGACGTGGACTTGAGAGGAAATGTTCAAATTTTATGCTCCATTTTTACAAGCTTGTTATGATTGTGCGGCAGATAGAACGCTTCAGTAGAAATTACAAAAATCAGCTGACGTCATACAAATCCTACATCGCGCAAGCAAAGTTCTCGGAGAGGACACTCACTTTTTACACTATGTTCCTCATACCGCCAGATGGTGGCAATGTTTTATCAATGAAAATACAATTGTCTGTTCTATCTGTCCTAGTTAATTTCTATAAAATTTAGAGATAAGTCCTTGAAATACTTGTAGAAGAAGACGAACTCACTTTTTTTTTACAAACAGTTTCCCTAATAACTAAGTTTTGTTATATGGTTTTTGTGTGCCCCAGCAAGATGTAGGCCACATACAGCTCATACAGTAGGTATCTGTAAATTGTGCTGTCAAAATCAAAAGTCAATATTTTATTCAAACTATGCTGAGAATCAGCACTTTTCGAACGTCTAAATCACATAAGACAGTCCCCCAAAACGCCCACCCTTCACAACTTCCTAGTGCTTTAGCTGTCGATTCGAAAATCGAAAGAAGTAGGTTTTGTGCCAAAAACTATATCAGGCACGTTTATCTACAATTTTGCCAACAAAAGAAAAATAATTGAACACAATCACAATGCATTGGCATTCAGTACACGAGTGCACATGAATTGGGAAAATTCATTGACCAGCTGAAGCTATGAATAGGTAAATAAATAATCTTTTGGTTTATTAGAATTACCATTATTAAAAAGTCCCTTTTTAGGGTTCCGTACCCAAAGGGTAAAACGGGACCCTATTACTAAGACTCCGCTGTCCGTCTGTCCGTCTGTCTGTCCGTCTGTCACCAGGCTGTATCTCATGAACCGTGATAGTTAGACAGTTGAAATTTTCACAGATGATGTGTTTCTCTTGCCACTAACAACAAATACTAAAAAAAAACAGAACAAAATAAATATTTAAGGGAGCTCCCATATAACAAACGTGATATTTTTGCCGTTTTTATAGATAATAGTACGGAACTCATCGTGCGCGAGTCCGACTCGCACTTGGCCGGTTTTTTATTCTTTTGTGTGGTTACAATTATTTTGTTGTTTAAAGCAGCAAGCATCAAAAGGTCCTCCTACTAGTAACAATCGCGATAATTTTGACAACTTGCATCGTTACTTTTACTGTGTATTTTACCAATAAAAAACATAAATGAGAAAAAGGGAGCCAAATTCAATATTAAGAATAAGCGTGGTTGTCCAATTCGCCGACAAAAGAATTGAGATCTAAATGGGTGTCAAGTTCTATAGATAATCCTGAAATTTATAAAGAACATACAACATTCTAAAATAAATTTAAAAGTGCTTCAACCTCTACAGCTAAAACGTAATAATTAAATAGCTGTCGCATTGGATTTGCAGACATGATACCTCGTTTGCATTAAAATGTCTAGACCAAAGCTTAGTATTAAAGGGTTTCTATCGATTTTCATTCACTCTGAAAATTACTTTAAATTATTAAGTATTTGTTTTTAGTATGTAAATAGTTTGATTCGACTCGTTTTTGCTGTTACCAGATTTTGTACATAAGTAACTCTCTTTTGGGCTGTCTTATTGCATTCAGTTCAACATCTGTTCACCTTTTAATATATTAGTACGTTGTATAATATTTCTACCAAGAAACTTAATGTTCTACTTCTAATATAACATATTTTGTGTCATATTTCAGTATTACTATTGTTTTATCTGGCTTTAAAAAAATCTAATTCTACTTGTTTCTCCCCTGAATTTTTCTGTATAATTATTGTTTCAACGAAAAAAAAATCATTGAATTAATCAAATTTTATGTAATAAAAAACTTCTTCTTAGCGTGTCGATGGCGAAAATAAAGAAAGTTTTTTTTTTCTTTATATTTTTATATTTAATAAAAAGATGTAGACAATAGAATGTTTCATTTCGTTCGAATACGAAATAACTTAGGGCTTTTATCCTTTATGCTTTTTGAAGAAATATTTTTTTATTACATGGCGCCGTATACTGGGCTTAGTATTTCTGTGCCAATTAATCTTGGCAAGTGTGACTACTAGTAATAAGAAAATTAAGCTATCGTCTCCATGTCCACACTACCACCCGCTCATTTAAGAGCCCAACTCTTAGCTTCGTATGCAGCGACTGAAGAAAATAAGATAAAGTGTATCGAAACGATCACGTAACTGAATGCGACATTATAATAACAAATAAATAAAATTGAAGTGTCTGTTTGTAATGTTCAAATAACAGCTTTTTACTTAATGCATATTTTATGAAAGTATAGACGGCATTTATAACAAAAAAAATTGTCTATCTGTCCATCTAATTTCCGAAACAGCTGGACCGATTTTGACAGGACTTTCACTGGCAGATAACTGATGTACTTATATTTTAGAAAAATATTAGGGTCCATGCGAGCGAAGCGGCGGGCAGCAGCTAGTGTATTATAAGGTCTTCTTCGTCTTTTCGTGTGGTTAGTGACTATCCTGGTGTCAGAGTTTTAGAGCCGCCGACTTGGCTTCACATGCCGTCGAGAAACATTTCTCAGGCATGCCGGTTTCACGATGTTTTTCTTCAACGTTTTTGAAGCAAATGATAACTACACAATACGCACATGAAGGGTTATAAGGTTATATAAGGTTTCCTCGATATTACTTTCAAAAGTTCGTCTTAAGAAAGCCTTTCTGTGGTTCCGTAAGTTGTAGACAAAGTGTACGTGAATTAATTACAAAACTTTTGTGCATTTTGCATTAATGTGGTTTCTTTATTATTTCTTCAAATACCTTTTCCGCTAACTTTTTTGAAAGCACAACTTTTTTGTAAGGAAAATATATTCGTTTTATTATGAATTGGGTTGTAGGAAAAACCTTATAAACTTATAAACTCTGACATTAAATAAAAGTAAAAAAGGGTGCATGAAAATAGCATTCACAAGTTTATAGCTTTACACAAACGAATAATCCTGTGCTTACTTATCTATCGGATTTAACGACAACTAGACCCCGACATAACTCGACCCACGACAATTCAGCCCCAGGGAAACTCGACCCTGAAAACTCGACCCCGACAACACGTCCCGGACAACACAACCTCGACAACTCGACCCCATGATACCATCGTTATAACGAAGATCACGAAGATGACTCAATTCTTGTCGAGAGACGTCATAATTAAGTAAACAAAGATGGATAGACTGTGGGCATCGTTTGATTTGCTGAAGCTCGAAACATTTGAGGAACCCTTGATCAAAATCATTTGTTTATTCTAAATAATATATATTTATTGTATTGATAAAGTAGGGTTTATGAGAAACAGAGAAACCATCAGTAGTAATCATTCATTCATTCATTAACTGTAGATCAATTACTTTAAATATATTGAAATTCATTTTCAATATAATCCGACCTGCATGTCTCTAGAGACCCAATTACAGCCGTGAAAGTACAAAAGCGGCCAACATTGTAGGGAATACTTATAAAACCTTACCTTTTCAAAACATCTTTTGTGTTCATTATGTCCAATGGTATCACAAAACATGACATAAAAATACCCTTCACAAACGGGTGAGGCACATTTTATTTGGCCTTATTCGTTTTCTTTTCTAGAGGAGCTCTTGGCTATGATATACCTAACAGCCGCACGGGTCGGTCCATCAGGTTAAGCTTGCCGGGGTTGGTCCGTGGATGGGTGACCATCTTTACATGCCGAGACTCCACCGTGCCTCTGAAAGCACGTTAAGCCGTTGGTACCGGCTGTCTTTCGTTGATCTTTGACAGTCGTTACGTGTAGCAGAAGCCCGAAAGTCTGACAACCAGTCTTACCAAGGGGTAATAGTGTTAATCAGTTACTGGCTTGTGGAGGTCAGATAGGCAGTCGGTCCATGTAAGATACTGGTATCCAGCTGTATCCAGTTAGACTAGAAGCTGACCCCAACATAGTTGGAAAAAGGCTAGGCAGATTGATTGTAGCAATTTCATCATATATCTAGATCAGGCAAACAACTAGGTCATTCCAGATGAATTAATAATCGATTCATTGCGATTTGATACGAGTTTTAAGTAAGTAAGTGTATTAATTGTAACCAGGATAGCAGAAAAAATTAAGCGGCAGAAGTAGAACAAAAAAATTGGCTCGAAACGCTAGCAGAATTGTGGTAGGTAATTCGAGACGAGCATTTTTCCAATATTTTAAAAATATCAAAATAATTTTATAAAATACAGGGTGTTAGGGTAAACACCGTTATCCTTGCAACCAGTGGTTTGGTTTCATTTATAGAACGGAAAATCAATGGAAAATTACAACTTTTTTTTAAATATTTTTAGATTTAAATTTTACCACAAGGGACGCAAGTTCGTTGCCCTATGCGCTAGTGCAACGAACTTGCATCTCAACACGGGCAGTGGGTACGGGATGTGACTTGTCCGGCAGCGAGCGCGACCTCTACCTTAGTCAGTCAGCTGTTTCGCTAGCAAGCACGGTGTCAGATAGAAACTTTTTAAAATCTTTTAATGAAAATAACGTTTTTTTTTTTGTAGTGTTCGGTCATTTATTTTTATATTTAAGTCAACTGCCCATGGTTTGAATGACAAGAGTGTTTACCCTTACATCCTGTATTTACCGAAAACATAGCATAACGTTCCCACTGCTGGAACACAGGCCTCCTCTCTAAGTGTTTAGTAACCTCGTGGACGACCCAGTGCGGATTGGTAGGTAGATGTCACACGTCTTCGAATTTTTGGTTCTAGAACTTGTCGGTTTCCTTACGATATTTTCCTTCACCGTTTTGAACGCGTGTTTGGCCCACTTTGTAAGTCTACTTTTATTTATAACGTATTTATATTAGACCGCTGAAATGCCATATACGCATTTAATGCTCCTGTAATTGAGTTACGTCAATGCAATTACTCCTGTAAATAAATCTCAATAAAAGTAAGTTATAGTCAAAAACGCGCCTAGAAATGCTTCTATAATATATTGAGAACAGTTGAGCTAAGTGTATCGCTTGTTGTGCTCTGTAAAAAAATATTTTAACATCTTGTAGTTATATGAATCAGAATTTATTAATGTCAATCTTAGTAGAAAAACAAAATCAAATCAAAATCAAGTCAAATTGTTAGTCTTATAGCTTATTCGTAGGGGAATGTGAATTTTCTGTGAAATCTATCATGGTTTTGATAAAAAAAATAAAGCGCCTCTTGAAATTTGCTTATTTTAATTATTAATTAATATTAAATCAATATTATGAAGGCAGCTGCCATTTTCTTAGTGAGCATTTCCAAGTAAGACATAGTGCTAAAATAAGTATTTTTAGCATTTCCAATAGTGACATAGTACCAATATAAGTATATTGGTTCTATATTGGGTTATCTCAAAACCGAAAAATATGCGCCATTGTTTAGACAATAACACTACTGTGGAATGCCTAGATAAATATGTCTAGGTTTAAAACGGCATACGATAAATCGATATAGAGAACATTTTATCCTACCGAGTGCTGTTATAATCTTGGTGATTTATTATTTTTAAAACGTGGATATGTAATTCATTTAACACTTACTTTTAAGTTTATGTAAAACCAAACCAGATACATAAATGATTTACAGTAATTTAACTTTAATTTACTTAAATTGGTCATAAAATATTAGCTTATATAAGTTTATAAGTAAAAATAACAAGAGTAATTGCTCCTCAGTGCATATCTTCCTGGTACATGCTCCTACAGGATTATTACGATTTAAATGGCCCGCAGATGTTATCTTATAGGCGCATATAAGTCTGAGTTACCGGAGTAATTACTCCTGAGTGCAGTTACACTTGTTTCAAGCTTTTATAGGAGTCTTGATCTATATTTGTTAGGAAATATGATCCTATATATCGATATAAAGTACAAATTATAGGATTAAACGTACTTGAGTAAAAACAGCATGTATTTATGCTGTTAAAAGTGCAGTAGCAAGCACCAAAACTATCATTGGAGTTTTATAAGTCCACGTAGCATTATAAAATCGAATTCCAGGATTATTTTGCTTGTTGGGGAGATACAAAAAAAAAATGTTTCCCCATTTTTTTGGAGTCAGCTAATTGGAAAAGATTATTGAAAGAAACCCTGTTAATTTTCGTGCGAATTAATCATAGAGTTGATTAGACTTGGGCAGAACCGAGTCACACCCCGATGAGATAATCCAATCCTCCACAAAATAGAAAAGGTATAATTAATCAATTCGATTTCCGAGAAAAGTATCGGATTTAAGACATTTATTGTGATCGTATTTAAAAACAATGCAGAAGGTCTGTAAGTGATAAAGATTTTTTTGTCATCACAATGCGATGCAATATTAAAAAAACAAGTTTCTAATAATAGAGGAAAGTACCTACTCTTTTCTTCTTAAATTAAAACCATTCTGTTTTAGAATAGAATGGAATTATCTATATTCAATTATCATAATTATGACTCATTAATGAACTATACAGCGTGTACCTGGAAGTATGGATCCAATCGAATAGGGGCGAGGGAAAGGTAATATCGAAACTTTGTAACCCTGGATTAGCGACTTGAAATCATGCTTAGGATACTGTTGGAGCAGCTCCACACCCTGCGCACCTTTTGCGCATGATTGTGTTTTGATCATAACTCAAAGTAATACCTAATTAAAAATTATAATTAGAATTTGTGAGCCGTTAATGCCAAGACACAGTGTTAGTTTTTATTAATTAACATCTGTTATTTTTCTTACCATGTTCTACAAATAAAAATATTTTTGCACTAGTTGTTTTATGTATGGTTTAAACAAATATTTTCATTAGTTAATAAAGTTGTGACAGTATCCGTTTCTTAAAAACTTACTCAGAATAATTACTCTCGATAACTTCAGTAAATGCATAATTATGTCCCATTAGCTGCATGGTTTCATCCGCATATCCCATATCACACTGGAAATAGTGGAATAAAAAGTGTCCTATATCCTAGTCCTAGTCATGCTCTACACATGTGCAAAATTTCATCCAAATCTGTTCAGCGGTTTTAGCGTGAAAGCGCAACGAGCAAACAAACAAACTCACTTTCACATCTATACTGTTAGTTTTAATATTAATTTTGAAACTCTATACTCCCTCAACACGTTACCGCTAATTGCGTCGTTCTTATTGCTGAAACATAATATTATATCAGAGTAATGTTTACAGACATAATGAACACGCTTCTTTACCTTCCTAAGAAAATTAGACCAGTATTTATCGTGATAAATTACTGCACAGTTATTATCGTGAATAACACCCTATTAGGCGAACGTAAGCAGAAGTTATCTGCCATTTAATTAGTGGGAGAAAACCGAAATCTTGGAGGTAATATTTTCTTGTAAGACCAGGGATTCTTCGTAGATAATTTAGTGTTTCTCCTAAAGAATGAGCGAGCTTACATGTTGCCATAGATGAAGCCGACCCAAGAATTTATGTCTAGAGTCAATTTATTTTGAAACTTTAGTTGAGCGCTTCAGTTACAAGCTCTTTGTGGTTCTGCATCGATTTAGGATTTTAAGACATGGATCTACAGCGCTTGTATTCCCTACTACCCACAACCCGATAACTTTTCCGTAGATCTCATCCATCACTGCGAAATAGAGGTCAAAATGGTGGGTCCAGTTTGACCCGAGGTTTTTTTTTCCACCACATAAACTTGACCTTACACCGTCTTCCTCTTTGTACTTCTGTTCAATAACGATTTTCTTTCAGTTTGTTACTACATAATTAATAATAAATCATTTACTCTCTGCGTCCAGCGCTCGGTGTGGCAACACGTCGTGTTTTGAGTGTTGAGAGGTGAAACACGTGTCGATTTCTCACATTGTTTTTTACGACTCTTGAACAATTAGTTAAGTGGAATACGTAACTAAATATATCTACGTCTATTGTATTTTTTAATCTTTTACTCGTTCAAGAAACAAGGAAAACTCCCGCTAAATTATCGACGAGCAAAATCTCTGAAACCATTTTCTTACAAGGTCCCAAACCCTGATCTCGCCGGTAGCAAAAATGCGTTACAAATATCTCTTCGACAAAAACCTGTCCCATTCCATTAGTTCCCATTTGGTTCCATTAGTGTATTGACACAGTTTTATCAAGTAGCTAGAAACCCCTAATGGATGTCAATTAATATGGGTGACAATAGTGTACAGGCTGACTGGTAAAACGAGGAACGAGGGAAAGTTTTCAGTATTTATTATTTATATACATAATTAGTATAATTACATACATAACGCCTGTATTTCCCCGAAGGTTTCAGCAGAGGTGTAGGTACCTACATGATTATATTACAACCACATTTCGCCAGTTTTGTTTAAGTCCTATTATGTAATAGGGGAGAGCCTATTGCCGTCAATTGGGCATAAATCCAGACGGATCCGGGCTGCTTCTGAGAAATTCCTGATTGAAAACCCAATAACACCTTGCTCGACCCGGGAATCGAACCCGGGACCTCATGTTCAGTAGTAGCACTTGGCGACCAATGAGACGGTCGAGTGTACATGAAACAGGTTGGTGTTTGAACTTTGAGGTAAGTACTCTCTGCATCAAAGAGTATTAAACCACTCTGCATTATGAGTTACGTTTCTCATGAGGAGCCCTGTGCAATCATTCGAAGATTTAAAAGTGTATAATTCCATTTTATAAGGTTTTATTTGCGATTCTTACAATATTCCCTTTTTAAAAGGACAGTAGGTAGTCACCGTGAGCATTCGCTTCACGAATTTGTTTTGTAAAAGTTCGTTGCGCGAGCTTTTGTGACGTAACTAAAATTCATTCGCGAAACGGACAGTTTGGTGAGTACAAAAAGTGATTCCAATTTGAAAAAGAAATTAACTAGAAGGCTCGCGAACGAATGCTCTTTGCATATCAAAAGTACGCGCAACGAATGTTTGCTCGCGGTGAGTAAAGCACATTATAGTTTCATTCTGTACACATCATCATCTGCCTAGCCTTTTCCCAACTATGTTGGGGTCAGCTTCCAGTCTAACTGGATGCAGCTGAATATATATATTACATGGAGCGACTGCCTATCTGACCTCCACAACCCAGTAACTGGGTAATACGATACCCCTTGGTAAGACTGGTTGTCAGACTTTCGGGCTTCTGACGACCCGTAACGACTGTCAAAGATCCACAAATGAGAGCCGGGACCAACGGCTTAACGTGCTTTCCCTCGGAAAGTGCGGAGGAGTCTCGATATGTAAAGATGGTCACCCATCCACGGATCAACCCCGGCAAGCGTAGCTTAACCAGATGGATCGACCCGTGCAGCTGTTATTACTTAGCCACGAGCTCCTCTGTTGGCACAGTTTGATTCTCTACACATATGAGCATAAATTACTGTCTTTATACCTATAAGTCCCTTGTTCAACCAGTCATTCCGTAATGCGACGTTTAATAAAGTGGTCAGTTCACGTAAGCAAATAGGTCAATATAACGAAGTTGGTTTGTCCAATTGATTGGTCAGTAGATATAACTTTGTTTGGACAGTTTTATTGTGACCGGCTGACCATTTACTTCATTGCACTATTAATTAATTAATTGACTGACCTTGTTTTAGCTTTTAGTTATCCATATACGTTCTTTGTTAATCATTATCTCCATTTGTTGTGTGGCGGCATTTACATCGCCACATGCGAACTACGAATCAAAGACTTGACGTCACAAAAATCCTGACTGGACACAAAATCCTGCATCGCGCAATTAGAGTTTACCGCGCGATCAACATAATATACAAGATCCCGAAATCAAAAGTTGGACAGTTACCCGCCAGACACAACCCGTCTGGTCGGAACATCCTCCTTTTACTATGGAGTGTGAGTGAACTTTACACCCTATTCCACATGCCTCTAAAGTTGTGAAAAGTGACAAGTAAATGGCCACCGAGAATCAATTTATTATAAAGTTAGGTATTCGTAGGTCGATTTGGTCCGCACTACCAGGGCACTAAAGTTCAATATTTTATAGGTGTGTATAACGCCATTGCTACCTTTCTACTTTACTAGTTCTAAATGGGCATTAGGAGGCACGATGCAGCACAGCACGGCAAAGCATTTACATTTGTATGACGAAGTCTTACGCAGCATATCGCAGCTTCCTGCGGTATGCTCAAGACTCCTTATGACGATATCAGCGCTAAGCGTATGAAAATAAAATTCAAAATCATTTCCGGCAGCGAAAATTCCTTGTCATGCCATGCCGTGTCGTGCCGCCTGGTAGCCTGATGAGAGAATGGATGGCCACCGAGAATTAATTTAATATAACGTGTGGTAGGTCCATTTGTTTGTACTACTAGAGCACTAAAGTACAATATTTATCGGTATTTACCACCATCAATTTAGCTACTGTCTACTTTATTATTCGTAAATGGGTACCTACGAGTATGTATTAGTGATTTCTTTACGTGTTTTTTTATTTAATTTATAATGTGATAATGGAAATGGATTTTGTAAAAGGCATGGGTGTGTGCTGAATATATTGACGTCAAGATAAATTATGTTACATTACGCAATTGTGTCTGTTTTTACACAATGCCGTCGGAAATTTTTACGTTGTTCTTGTAATGTAGATAAATAGATCTGCTTATCAATTCAATTTAAATACTTGAGCTTCCCCTCAGAAAAAAATCATTCAAAAATAATCCTTTCAACATCTTTAATAACATCGGTGCGTTAAGAATCATTTTTGTATTTTCTAGAAAGCTGTTAAGCTTTTATTTCCAACTTGAAAAGATTTAAGAAAAAAATTTTTTTTTAATCTAATTACCCGGTAGGTAATAAACTGTCTAAGAACCATCAATGACCACCAAGTTACATAATTATAAGTTCGTATGTAAAAATAATAATTACTAATCCATCAAACTGACCCCGGACAGCTTAGATTTATTAACCTTGAAAAAATAAACGTGGACGTCATTTAGCCACGAGCACCCTTTATCAAATGCGATGTCAAACTTTATTATTATATTCGACATTCATCGTTTGCAATAGTGTTCATTAAATTGTTAGTAACCTCAAACCGCGGAGTTGGCAACTTGTATAAATGAAAGTTATTAATTTGGAGATATGTGGCTAAGTTAGCTCGTAATACGTCACTATAAGGGGCAAAGTTGAAGTAACTTGCTCGGCTTACAAATTAATTTTAAATTACGCTGACTTTTGGAAGGTTAAAGAGACTTTAAATTAAGCCTTCTTAGATTTCAGTTTGGAGTAAAATTATTTCAAGCTCTTTTTATTGAATAGGTATTTGTTCAATTTGGGCACGATAAATATTGTATTCTTGTTATTAGTTATTTAGAAAATTAACTACCAATTTAAATTGTCCGTACGTTCTTATATTTAAAACAATACTGCCATTCTCTGACAGTTATATAAAATGGACTTAGGGCTGATTATATCAAAGTTAGATATCTTTTATCCATGGAATAAAATTGTCGTCTGACACTTTTTGCATGAAATAACTGTCAAAAATTCTCAGACTTATACTCTGTATACAAGTTTAGTGAAATTCGCCCTTAGTGTGATAAACAATTAATTTTCCTAAATTCATACATAGGTAGGAGTCAGTGTTATACTTATTTGAAAAGAAGCTCTTCATTTTCTGTAGCAAATCTCGATGGTTATCGATTTACTTATAACAACTGTAGTAAGATAGTTCTTGTTGCTTATAACATAACATAACATAACATCACGCCCAGTTTCCCCGAAGGCTTGAGCAGAGGTGTACTTAGAGTACACCCACATTTCACCAATTATGTTAGTCTCATGTAATGAGGGCGAGCCTATTACCATCAACCGGGCACAAATCCAGACTTCGAGCTGCTACTGACAAATTCCATATAGAAAAACTTAATAACACTTTGCCTAACCTGGGAATGGAACCCAGGACCTCATGCTCAGTAGTAGCGCGACCAGTACACTAACGAGTCTTTAGTATTTTGGTTGGTACATTAGCGTGTGCTAGCTGACATATGGCTAATAATAGATTTATGTTTTGTGTTGCATAATGTAAATCATTTTACATACTTTTGTATAGAATCATTTTTTTCTAACTGAATAGACAGCTGTGCTGCTGGGGAGTTTGGTGCGCCACTTCTTCTTCCCAGCTAAAGCACTAGGAAGTGGTGAAGGGTGGGCGTTTTTGGGGGACTGTCTTATGTGATTTTGACGTTCGAAAAGTGCTGATTCTCAGCCTAGTTTGAATAAATGACTTTTGATTTTGATTTTAAGTCAATAGATTAACTAACCCACCAAAGAAACCACACACAGTCAGACACCCACGAAAAGAAAGGAGATATCTTATTTTCAATCGACCCTCACTTCCTCAGTCCCAG
The DNA here is from genome assembly GCA_947363905.1 of Lithophane semibrunnea. Classification (NCBI taxonomy): domain Eukaryota; kingdom Metazoa; phylum Arthropoda; class Insecta; order Lepidoptera; family Noctuidae; genus Lithophane; species Lithophane semibrunnea. The sequence continues at coordinate 16,377,586 of OX376194.1, forward strand.
TCGTAAAAATACACTTTAATTGACCCTTACTTTAAAAGAAACGGCGGATAAGTGCCTTTCATCTTTTATTTCTCTCTTATTTTCAGAAACAGTATAAAAGGAGGTTTGTTTGTATGAAAACGAACGAATCAATTTGAACGATAGAATCAATAGAGCTGTCTTTTTTTTAACAGTTTGCCGAGTCCTCAAAGAAACTGGAACAGTACAGTGAATTTACACCGCGTTTAACTCGCTCTTTATTAACAGTTTAGCGTTTTCAGTGCGTTTACGAAGTAATCAAGAAATTAATATTTTTCTTCTAAGCGTATCTATCCTTAAAAAGTCGGCCCTGAATTTAGCTACGAGTTTGGTGCCTTTAGTAATGACCAACCCGCACAGGACCCGCGTGGTAGATTATAGAGAGGAGGCCTGTGTCCCAGTAATGGGAGCATTATAGGCTGATTATGCAGTAGCGTCCATAAGTACCTGTAACGTGCCGGAAACAGGACACGCAGGACACGATATTAAGAGTCCCATAGGTTGCGGAACACCAACACATTTACACTCCAAGGTGGAGTATCATAATTATGAATCCATGTGAGTAGGTTTTCCTTGATTTAGCCAACATGGGTCCTGAATCTTTACTACATGTACTTCATCATCATCATTTAAGCCGAAAGACGTCCACGGCTGGACATAGGCCTCCCCCAAGCACCCCACTTCGACCGGTTCTGAACTTCTCGCATCCAGCGCATTCCAGCGGCCTTCACCAGGTCATCGGTTCACCTTGTAGAAGGCCTTCCAACACTACGTCTTCCGGTACGTGGTCGCCACTCCAGAACCTTTCGGCCCCATCGGCCATCGGTGAAAGCCGCACGAATCCGCTGGATGCGAGAAGCTCATAACCGGTCGAAGTGGCGGTGCTTGGGGGAGGCCTATGTCCAGCAGTGGATGTGGTTGAAATTATGAAGTAAGTTCATTTGACACCGGGACAATCCCATCCAAAAGCTATAGAAACTCAATTTCGTATACCATCTTGGAAAATTAGGATGCACATTTCTATGTATGCCACTTGCCTTGGCTTTCACAGATATAACTTTGACATATAATAATAACGGCATGCAATTAGCACAAACTAATCTCATTGATCTAATTACTTGATATTCGTGTCAAGTTCGGTAATGAACCTAAGATAATTAATTACAACGTATTGGTTTAATTAGTTTGCCTTGATTAAATCATACGTTTGTTACCAACAAAAAACCTGATTTCTATACAACCTTATTTTTTGTATATTCTAAACCCGAAAAGGGGTCATTGTATTCATCATTTTTAACAACTTTTTCTATGGGACCAACTTTTTCTATTGGACATAAGACTGTCACTGCCTCGTTGTCTCGCATGAGCTTATGGTCCTGGATTCGATTCCCTGGTTCGACAAGGTGTTATTGGGTTTTTCCATCAAGAATTTCTCAATAGCAGCAGCTGGAGTCTGGATTTGTTCCCGGTTGACGGCAATAGGCTCGCCTTAACTAGCAAAATGTGGGTGTACTATAGGTACACGTCTGCCTAACCCTTCTGGGAATACAGGCGTGGTGTTAGAATATTTAGCAAATTAGCAGCCTGTATCAAATCCAGACATAATTCCTTTGAACCATCTCAGTTTAGTTCGTTTACTCACGATCCCGGACTCAAAATAACCAACGAAATAACCAACTTTATGAGGTAAACTAATATAAATGAGTTTGGTAAGTGCTTAATACGAGTTAGGGTTTAGTTATTATTCATGCGAAGGACCCTTTTTTAACCGACTTCTTCAAAAAGGAGGAGGTTCTCAATTTGTCTGTATGTTTTTTTTTTGTGTTTATGTTACGCATTTACTCCGCCAAATATGAATCGATTTTGATGATTCTTTTTTTGTTTGGTAGGTTATGCTTTAGAGGAGGTCCCATATAAATTTTATTAACTTTGCTTCCGTAGTTTTTGAGTTAGCTTCCATATTACGTATTTTTCCCACTTAGTTTAAGTAGACGATGTTCTACGTGACTTCGTCACTGTTATTTACATAGCAGGTAGTGATATTTGAATTTGTGTGGGGTAGGTACCACAACTAAAAAGTGAAAAATAAAAACTTATTACAACAAAAAACAAACCGACTTCCAAAAAAGGGAAATTTAACTTTAATTTCAGAAGTCGGTGGCAAAAACCGAAAACTGAAAAGCAAAGACACCGACTTCCGAAATTCCAAGTTTCCAAGTTATTTTTGATACCTGCAGAAATAATGCAAGCTAGGTATTTTAATACAATGGATTAGTCTAAACATTAGACTAATAGTCAAAACTAAGTTCGTTTAGCTTTGCTCGTGTAGCTACCGAGTAGGTAGTTATAACAAGCGCCCGAGGCGCGCGCTCTGTAAAATGTGCCTGCACAAAATTATTTTTACTGACGTAATTAAACTGATGCATGATGAGATTAATTAAGATATTTTTAACTGCAACCACGTTTATCGATGTTGGTCATTTTTTATCAGTATAATAAATGTTGGATAAGTTGAATAAATAAATCTATTTTCAAACGAATTCCCAAATACATGTGTGGAAATCTTCTTTAGCTATTATTTTGGTAAAATTGTCAACATTTCAAAGCTTTTTATGATTAAAAATGATGAGTTTTATGAAAAAAACAATGATTTAGATTTGATTTTCATTAGCATTGTATAAAACCAATGATTCTGGTCACTACAATAGGTACTACATAGGTATCGAATAAGTTATAAAACATAACTAGTAATAGTAGTACCATAATTAGTGTATGCAGTGTTAGCCTATAAGTAATTGTTACACTTGTAATTGTAGCTAAATCAAATATATTGTAATAGCATGGTGTAAACAATTGTTGGCTGACCTAAAATAAATAAATAAATAAATAACTGGCCAGTCACTAGTAACTACACCACGACCATTTTGACTATTATTCGACAACTGAAACTTTAACGGACGAGCTACCTGATACAGTGCTAAATTGTGACCGACCGTTTTTTAGCGTCCTTGCATAGACTGTTATAAACATTATTCATAGTGACAGTTTTCTGATATTTTCGAAAAAAGTAAAACATTTTTGAACTGTCACAAACCGCTCTACTTTACTGCCAGGGTTGCGAGAAAGTCCGAAAGGGATATCGGGACTCATGGCGACAGGCAACTGAAGGAACACGGGTGGGTTTTAGTCAGTAAAAGTCTGACTACCATTTTGACTATTATTCGACAACTGAAACTTTAACGAATGACGAACGAGCTACCTGATACAGTGCTAAATTGTGACCGATCGTTTTTTAGCGTCCTTGCATAGACTGTTATAGACATTATTGATAGCGACAGTTTTCTGATATTTTCGGAAAAAGTAAAACATTTTTGAACTGTCGCAAACCGCTCTACTTTACTGCCAGGGTTGCGAGAAAGTCCGAAAGGGATACCAGGACCCATGGCGACAGGCAACTGAAGGAACACGGGTGGGTTTTAGTCAGTAAAAATCTGACACGCCCTCCCGCTCCGCTCAGAGCGGGAGACATCATTTGATGATTTACAACCACAAAAAAAAGACCGCTCTTCTTTGATTAATTCGTCTGTCATCCCTAAAAAATCCTAACAAATATTATAAATGCGAAAGTGAGTTTCTTTGTTTATTACGCTTTCACGCTAAAACGGCTGAACGGATTTGGATGAAATTTAGTACAGGGGTAGATCATGACCCGGAAAAGGACATAGGCTTCTTTTCATCCTGGATCTCAGACAAAGTCGCGGGCGACAGCTATAAATTATGCCTATATTTTTCCTGATTTTTCCTAGCCTTTTCCCAACTATGTTGGGATAGGCTTCCAGTCTAACCGGATGCAGTTGAATACTAGTATTTTACATGGATTGACTGCTTATCTGACCTCCACAACCCAGTAACTGGGTAATACGATACCCCTTGGTAAGACTAGTTGTCAGACTTTCGGTCTTCTGACGACCCGTAACAACTATCAAAGATCTACAAATGACAGCGGGACCCACGGCTTAACGTGCTTTTCGAGGCACGGAGGGGTCTTGTTATGTAAAGATAGTCACCCATCCACAGACCAACCGCAGCAAGCGTAGCTTAACCTGTTCGATCGACCCTTGCGGCTGATATTACTGATCCACAAGCCCCTATGAACCTTGTTTGTTTATTTTTGTTTAGTATATATTGAATTATTAAACAAAAACAATATATTATATGTATTAAACAAAAACAAACAAATAAAGCAGTCCTGACAATAAATAAAAATACATTTAAGTATAAAAATAGAATGTCTCGTTTTCCACGATATCTATATTTTAAAACTTATACCAGTATCTGGGAATACATTTATCTGTCTGCCTGTCTACTTAAATATCGAATATTGTTCTGAAAAGTTTTTAAAGGACCATTTTATTTTCTTTGAAATTAATAAAATAACAGGTTCATATTTTTATGATGCTGATATAAATCACATTCAAACATTTATTGTGTTTCAAATGCATACAATATAAATATTTTTAACTCACTTTTGGCTGCGACTTTGCCGACTTTGGAGGTCGGGAATCATCCCATTTTTTTCTGAACTATTTTGTTACTGGGTTGTAGAGGTCCAGACAGGCAGTCGCTCCATGTAAAACACTGGTACTCAGCTGCATCCAGTTAGACTGGAAGCCGACCCCAATATAGTTGGGAAAAGGCTAGGCTGATGATGTGTTCTGAACTATTTCAAAACGTCAAGGATACACTGAAAATGAGAAGCAGCTGACTTCAACTGGCAGAAGCACTGATTTACACGTACCTACCTTGAGCTAATAAAGCGATTGATCGAAGCGATTTGTGGGATCTTTTTGGCACACATGGTAACGGCAAGCCCTAACCGCCGCAGGAGACGCCCAGGTGCCGTTTTATGAAGTTTAATGCCACCGTTTTTTCAGTGTGAGAGAGAGACGGAGCTAGACAGATTTAACTTAAAACTTTAAATCGGTTTTTCGTACGTACCTAATAGACATTCAATTTCACATTTATTTGTTATACTCGACGCAAGTACTTAGTAACACGTTCTAGCAACGTTTACAACAATAAGGTATTTAAAAAAAAAATACCTGTTTATATATTTTTTAATAATTCCTATTTAACTTTCCTAAAAATATCATTGAACACTAATGCACCTAATTAATGCATCATGCTTTATAAAACCTCAAATAATGTCTATTTTGTAAATAACTAGACCTAAAATACTAAAAAGTAACTGCGACCAATTTGGACGGACCTATCTATGGTTTTTCTTTGAAAACGTCTCGAGTTCCAAGAAGTTTACTGACAACTAAAACTAAAAACATCGCTCCGATCAAGCCATCCCCTGGAGACTAACTTATACGACATCTACAAAAAACGAAAGCAAGGGTAACCGAACGGCCAAACTTGAATCTAACTTTTTGTAATATTTTAGACCGGTAAAACATAAAAAGTAGCAAAATCATTTGTTTTATTTATTTCTTCCCGAAATCATAAAGAAGAATTTGCAAATTGACCGTCTTAATATCACAAAAAGTTAGTTTTGTGGTATTTTAGACAGACAAAACACCATAAGTAGCAAAATCATTTTCTTTTATTTATTTCTTACCGAAATCTTAACAAAGAATTTACAAATTGACACCATCATTTTTTGCTTTGGCCCAAGTGATAAAAATATCACGAATTCACGATATTAAAACAAAACCATTGTTCTATTTCTAAAGGCCATCAAGAAAGCAATAGACTTTTTATTATAGGGCTCATAAAGTAATAAATAGTTGCCCGAGGCTGCCTCTGACCCGCCTTTGTACTGACTTTTAATCAATTCACAAAAGAGGGCTATGTTTAAAAGTTTTCTTTTCTTTTCGCCCATTCGCCCAGTACCTTCTCGTTAGGAGTTTGAGATGAAAATGCGAAGTCATGAATCTGGTAGTGAAAAGTTCTAAATTCAAACAGATTTCTTTTTAGCTAAGATGGATTTTTGCGAGCTAATTTTAGACCAATTCGCCTTGGCCTATCAAATTGAAACTTTGCAACTATTCTCTTAACTTTTGGATGAAAATATAATTTGGTTGAGAAGCCCTGATTCTACAGATAGGATCGTCTCCGCAGTATTGTCAGCACGCGTAGCATGACCACCATAGAAACTGGTTTTGTCTACGGAATAATAGACAAAATGACAGATAGTGATTGTTTATTTATTTTTATTATTTATGTACACACAGTAAAATACATAGAAATACGACATAATTATAATATGAGTACAAAGGTACGGCTTATTTCTTATGAAATTTCTTCCAGCAGGCCTGTCAAGTGTGTGAGAACAAGAAGTGGGTGTTATCTGTCATTTTGTCTATTCTTTCGTCGACAAAACCCGTAGAAACCAGTTTGTATGGTTGTCATGCTAAGCGTGCAGGAATATTATGAATATGCATGACGAGATTACGTAATTTATGACCACCAGCCCTTAGAAAAAAAAAACAAATTGTCTTTATGGCCTGACTCAAACTTTGAAAGAATACTGTGTGATAAAGTTGTTTCGTCAACGACCTATAAAATTGTTACGGCTGAGCACCGCCCCTAGTCAGCCGCTCGTAACTTTTAAGTAATAATCTTAGAAGATACTGCCACTGTCATCAGCATCACGCTCAGAGTTATTGGTAATTGTCAGCTTTTTCATGATTCCATTTTCGATTATCCCGTCTTGAAGTGGAATGGTTTTTCGTAATTTTTTTTTAAGTTAAAATTTCTTTAGGGTCGTTGAGTGATTTTTGGTATTAGACGCGTTGAATCCGCTGAATCCGAAGTGACGGTGCTTGTCCTATGTCCAGCAGTGGACGTCTTTCGGCTGAAATGATGATGATGAAATAGGTACCTAATTATTTTATACGTGTTAAGAAATAAACATGGCCTCATTAATCTTATAGGTAATTAGCGAAGACTCGTCAAAACCATATATTTTTTTGCATACTCATTAGTTTTTAATGCGCCACTCAATAGCGATAATTAATACCTACGCCAGTAGTAGCTTTACATAACGCTCCTACTCAATTTATAGTTTTTGAAGTGAAAACTTCTTTAGGCGCGCTGAGCACTTTTTGGGTGAACAAAAATCATGGAACTCGCGTCATCGTCACGCTTGATTTGATTTGTTTTTTTAGCACCATCTCCCGTCTACCGTTTGAATTACGTTGAGGTTACGCATTGTTGCTTAGTTTTCACTTCTATCAGCAGTCCCCAAGGACTGTTCCGCCCCGCAAGATATTATTTAAAAAAAAATCATTTTTTAAAACAATATCTTTTATTGCTGAATGGACATGCTCTTAACCTTGGTCTTGCCTGATGAAAAGTGATGGATGAGGTCTATGATGGAACGAGGTATTTATTCTTGGCAAGTAAGGGTTAAAGATGTTTTGGTTACTCTTAACATTATTTATTTTTGTGAAAGAATAGAAAGTGTTTTTAAGCCATAATGGAACTTTCATGTATTTCATTTAGCAATTTGATTTTTTTTCAAAAGCAAAATTTTACAAAAAAAAACCTTTTTGTAAAAATAATCGAGTTTTTTTGAAGGATCCAGTTTTTTGGCAATGGTTTATAAGTTTTTTTTTTGTTTGATCTCTGATGAAAGATTTGATTTTGTTTAGATTTCTTCAAGAAAGAAAAGCTAATTTCCTCTACCTTCCGAAAATAATGTTTTTTTTTTGTTGTGACTAGGTCATTTATTTTTACCCGACTACGGCGAAGAAAAAAGGAGGGTTATGATTTTGACCGGTATGTATGTATGTATGTATGTATGTATGTATGTTCATCTGTTCCCTCCTATCTTCCAAACCACTTATCACAATTTGACAAATGAGGTATCGTTAGAAGCGTCGTGATTGTCCGCTGGTTATAGGCTATGTGAAGTCACATTAAATTAAAAATGGCGCCCTCTAGAGGATAAAAAGTGAGGAACTTAAAAAAAAAATGGTTTAATCATACCATGTTGGGTATCAAATGAAAGGGCTTAATGAGCACATTTCAAAAATATATATGTATATTATAACCCCAAAAGAATTAAAAAAAAAATCAAGTAATAAAAACTAAAACCCAACTACGACTTAAAAGGTATAAACAAGACACCACAGACAGACAAATTACAAATCCGGAGTCACACACGTAATCTGTTCGATTTATTTTTTAACACGGTTTGAGTGACAACGGTGTTTACCCTTCCACCCTGTATACCTTTGCTGCTCTAACTTTGGATACCTACAGGTTGATTTTTCGAGACGGGCACTACGTAGTTTCGGATCGCCCTGAAGTCCCATCTCAAAAATTAAACATTTGGGTATATTTCGAGTCGACACGAGAGAAGAGAATATTTAATATTCCGCCCACGAAATGAGGATGACACGTAATTCTTTTTACATTTCAATCATGCATTCGAGAGGTAATTGCTATCGACTTTTTATTATTAAATCCCGTTCCAATCAAGTATTTAATACCCGAAATAATAGGAATTGGTTCAGTTCCGAGTACTGAGGGAGTTTGAATTTTTCGATAACTTCTTCCCAAGCGGTTTTATTTTTATTTATATGTAGGGTAGCTGGCTAGTGGTTGGACGCGACTAGTGAATGGACACTTTGCTCTTTTACGGATTTTATAATTTTATTTATTATTTTTAAAGTTCCCTAGTGACAAAAACCTAATTTAGATTTGTTTTTAGTTAATAAAAGAGTTTTTTATAATCATACAGCGCCATCGTACATTCTGTCCAATGACTGTCAAATAAGTCTCGTCACTGCATATGCTGTCCAATAACTATGTATTTCGCCACTTTAAAAAAGTAATTATTTTGAATATATTGTACGTTACAATATCGTATTATAACATCATAAAATAGAGAGAAACACTTTTCAACTATTGATATATTTTTATGGTGTATTTGTCTCTCATGTTTGTACTACTAGAGTAAAAAGAAAGTAAAGTTAAAATTCGCTAAAAATGTCCAACGACTAGTCAGTTACCCTACTTAAATAGAAATGCCTTAATTACCTACTACGTTACATGTCTGCTACGCTAGTGATTTCCTGAGTTCTTGATAACTTTGTAGAATAAAACCAACTCTTAAACTCGAGATTTTCTATAGGTTTTCATACACGTATTTACTTAGTTTACTGTCGATACTACACTCGGTTCATTTTAAAATGACTGAAGTGACACATAAGCTGAAATCACACTGAATTACAAATGAAAGTTAAAAAAAATCTTTAATCGAATAACTAACTTTGGGTCAGGCTGTCACAACTATAAAATAGGCTCACTTGTCATTTCAATCGTTATCGTTACATATTATAAAACAAAGTCCTTCGCCGCGTCTGTCTGTCGCCCTGTTCGCGATTAACTCAAAAACTACTGCACAGATTTTCATGCTGTTTTCACCAATGGATAGAGTGGTTCTCAAGGAAGGTTTTAGTATATAATAACCGACATCCACGCGGGTGAAGCCGCGGGAATCAGCTAGTGAATTATAATGAACATAGAATAATATTGTGCAATATGTTTCAGCAAAAAACATTCACAAAAATAAACTATTCATAACCGAATAATAAAATCAGATTCACAGTTGTAGTTTTACATACATTTCAACAAAAGGTGCAACATGAATAAATTGAATATTCGCTTCAAAATCAAATAACCGTTAAAGCCTGAAAATCGTATTTCCCTCGGAACAATGAATATTTGAAATATGTGTTTCATTCCAGAGATTCATTAGCAATACAGTACTTACCTAACGTAAGCTTATTGATTCGATTATGGGCATTAATGGAACGGAACGTCGACACCAGTGTGAAGCAACGCAGCTAGTGTTTGTGTAGCAATACCTTTATACGTACGTATTGCAATACCTTTATACCTACGTATTGCAATACCTTTACTTACACCTGCGTATACCTTTTAGGGTGCATTAAGGCTCTTACATACTGGGGCGATTCGTCGCGCGACGCGAATTTTAAGAAAATAATTTCTGAGAAAACTTCACGGCGAACAATGCAGCGGCGTCGCGCCGCCTTTAAGCAAACTGGCGCGACAGGCAGCGCAACCCTTGTCGCGCCCGCGATATCGTGCCTGTTTGTCGGAGCCTTAAAAGCCTCATACACACTGGCGCGATATCGCGGGCGCGACTGGAAGCGCAACCCTTGTAACGCCTGCGATATCGTGCCTGTTTGTGGGAGCCTAAAGTACCTATGTATAGTTAGGATTAAGATATAGGGTCGGTGCTATCGCCAAGGAGCAATTTTATTCCGATAAACGAGCCTTACCATTGAAAAACATGTAATAAATTGGCTAGCGTTTTAACGAAGGTTTAATAAAGGTGTCAAACTAAATTCTTGGTCTAGTTTAGGTTTATCTATGTTACTTTGTCTTTTCACTTCAGTTTATTAGATCGTTCCCTAAAATAGATACAGGTTAATGTTTACTAACAAATTGTGTGTGTATTAATTATTTTATCTACACCCATGCTATAAATCCTCTCTAAAGTTTCTGAAACAGTTAGCTTATTGACAACATTAAAACAACCAGTGTCATATTAACCATAATATCATCCAAACGGGTGTTATAATGTTGTACTGAATTTCATAATGCAACTCATTTCAGAAAAAGAACATTGTCATTCACGAGCGTTTCACTAACAAAGCATCGTAATTTAAAAACAAAACTCGAATTCGAATTTTTCGAATGCGCCATTTTTGTTCTATTTTTTATTGGTATTGCAAAGAAACTTTTAATAGAAGATTCAATTATCATGGGTGTAGATAAAATCTTATATACAACTGTAAATAATTAGGTATTAAAACACTCATGTGATACCATGTGTAACCCACATTCGTGTTTTAATACCCCTTAAATAAATGTTATTTTGATGTAGGTTAAGATTTAGGATATAGTATGTAATTTTATAGGATATAGATTTAGCTTGTAAGGCCACTCTATCGCATTGGATCGCAGATCTGTAATCAAGATCAAGATTAAAAAAAAAAAAATAATAATAATAATAACCCCACCGCCGTATCTCTACGTTGACGTCGTGGTGGGGCTTGCGCGCTCCGAACTCTGGGTCTGTGCCGGTAGAGTTTACTTTGCCGGGACAGGTCTAGGATGAGGAGCCAGACCAAGAGAGATACAGAAACCCGCAGGGCAGCATGTGGCGAGCTGTTGGGCAGTAGCGACCCCACGGACCCTATCTCCCGGGAGAATTCTTGTTCCTCACCTCTGGCTTGCCTTTATTGGCCGGCTGGAGTGAACACTGACGAGGAACAGAGCTCCCACCTCATTCTTGCCTTGATTGGCCGGCTTGAGTGGAGACTCGCAAGAGCAAACGTGCTCGGAGGAATGAAGTATTCCAGTAAGTGCTCGTAGGGATCTTGACCATCTTCCGGGCTCTGGGATTGTTCTGAAAGCCGTGGAATACCTCTCCACTCCTCAAGCACCTCAGGAAGTGTTGCCCCCTTGTCGCTACGTCACTATGTGCTAGCGACAGTTTCTGGGGGCCCATTATTGAGTGTGCAAGTCACCCCCTGCCATCTTATCCATAATATATATTATATATCATTGGTCAGGCAGGGGCCATAGTCCTTTCATAGTTCCAGGTTACCAGTTCACTTTAGCCACCTAAACTCATAATCCAATATGTTTGTTTCCCTATCCTGCAATAGTCTTACTCCAACCGGGGATTGTCCTTGGCTGCACTTATATAGTGCGAACAGGGATAATCGTCGGTTCGTGCCTCATTCCATTAAAAACGTCTAACGGGCCTCTGCGAGTTGGCTTCGGCCCCTCGTACGCCTTCCAAAAGACCGGGACCCCATGGTACCGAGATGTGTAAACATATATAAAATAATAATAATAATAATAACAGTTGCATAAATAACTAATTTTTCTTTTAATTAAAGTGATTATTAATAAACATTGGGTTGGAAACACACCTACGATTCCTTTAGCCGATAATTACCGCCTGCTTGTCTGCCAAACTTTATCAATACTTAATCTTTTTATCCTTTTCAGATGCTGATCTTCCAGCTTAGTGTCATCATCCAGTAAATTTCTTCAAACAGTAGATCTAAACCCTTCACATATGAAGCGCAAACTATGCAGGACATCGTTTAACTGCGAAGACATGGAGGAGCTTAATGTGGTAAAAAATATTTAAATTATCCTACTTCTTTTAAATGTCATCATCTGCCTAGGCTTTTTCCAACTATATTGCGGTCGGCTTCCAGTCTAACCGGATGCAGCTGAATACCAGTATTTTACATGGAGCGACTGCCTATCTGACCTCCACAACCCAGTAACTGGGTAATACAATACCCCTTGGCAAGACTGGTTATCAGACTTTCGGGCTTCTCACGACCCGTAACGAATGTCAAAGTTCCACAAATGACAGCCGGAACGGCTTAACGTGCTTTCCGAGGCACGGAGGAGTCTCGGTATGTAAAAATTGTCACCCATCCACGGATCAACCCCGGCAAGCGTAGCTTAACCTAATGGATCGACCCGTGCAGCTGTTATTACTTAGCCACGAGTTCTTTCTTCTTTTAAATTTAAAGTACTGAAAATAAACACGTAAAATTCTGGTATTCAGCTGCATCCGAATACACTGGAAGCCGACCCCAACATAGTTGGGAAACGGCTTGGCAGATTGATTGATTCTACTTCTTTTAAATTGTTTTAAGTAAGCTTGACGCAATGAAAGAGATGTTTTCTTGATCTAAATGTGATTTGCGGCCGTAACAAATATCCAACAGAATTATACCTAAACATTAGAATCAACAATACAACTCTCTAAGTTCATGTAAGTGCATTGAATGACTATTTCATGAAATCATGACATTTGGCACTTATATGAACTTAAGGAGTTTGTATTGCTTTGGTTTTTTAATCGAAATTGTTTTTTCAAAACCTTTGAATGGACTGAAAGAAAGGAGAGACATTTCTACCACGGCATGAACGAGAGGTTACTTAAGACATTAATTTGAGACGTAGAACAAGTAACCCAATAACATCCTCTTCATTACTCCTCTCGTTTATCAGAAGCCATAGGTTTACGTAATGAATTAACCAGAATCAGCACACTACTGATCAACATGGTCGCTCCCTGAATGAACTATTTATTTAGGACCCGTAGCTCTTGCGTCCGCTCTTTACAAAGCAAATGTGTGAATTTCGTGATTAGATCCTTCGTTAGTGGATTCCGAATAGTAGGTACATTATTGTTTCCCTGAATTATATTACACACTCAGAATTTAATCAAATAGGGTAGCCGGGTCACAGCCTTTGGGTACTTAGGCATCTTTAAAATGACCAGAATATATCGTGATTTTCATGGAACTACCTATTTAATAATGTAATATTATTATCGTAATTGTACTTGTGCGGTAATTTTAAAGTCTGCTTAGTCCGCTTGCACCACAAATCACTAAATAAATGAGACGAAATACTCAGAAAATGATTTTCAATTTCAGTTTACCAGCAAGTTATACGCATCGGCCAGGACTTGAGCGAGTTTTAATATTAAATTCTGTACTGTCATAACAAAGGAAATTACAAGATATTGAAATTTTCAAAACCCCATCCGCTGTAATGGATGGAGAAGAAAGCGGGAATCATAAATTACTTTTCTTGGAAACAGGTAACCGAGTTAAGCGGCAGATATCCATAAATTTCATTGAACTAAGAGCTTTATGTCACAGAACCAAGAGTTTTATCTCAGACTGAAGTGAAGGAGGATTTTATTAAACTACCTCATAATGTTTTTTTATTTCATTTTCAATACATATAAATTATATTTTTAACCGACTTCTTCAAAAAGGAGGAGGTTCTCAATTAGACTGTGCGTTTTTTTTTGTGTTTTTGTTCTCGATTACTTCTCCAATTTTTCAGAGGTGGTCCCATATAAATTTTATTAACTTAACTTACGTAGTTTTTGAGTTAGCTTCAATAATTACGTAATTTTCCCACTTAGTCTACAGTGTGACTGCTCGATGCTACGTTCGACGTAACGATCACGGCGTGTGAACATCACCTGTAACATTTATTTCTACCTTGTGTTCATTGTAACGACTTGCCCTCGGCCCGCGCACCTCACACCGCGTCACCTGCGTTCGTGTCTTCGTTCAATAAAATGTTACACCAATACGGTCGTTGGTTTGTAAAATCAGATTGTAAAAAAACATCAAGTGTCATGTTCGAAGTGCGGTTCGATAAAATTTCAAAACGGCGAATGCTCGATGGTCTGTTATTAGTAAATATTGTAATCTATACTCACCTTTAGGGCAACAGATCTTTTTTAATACCTACTGATGAAACGATAATTGATTTATTTATTTAACAAGTTCAAGGTTCCAATCTCTACAATTATTATTTGCAAAAAATCGTGTTAGACAAGTCATGCTGGGCAGGACAACAATTGTAATTTTGTTAAGACATTTAGGAAATTAATGAAAAACAAGGATTTATTAAAAAAAAATATTTTAATAATTAATAGGGATCAAATTATTAATTTAGGTAAGTAAGGTTAAAAAAAAACAAAAAATATATATTCTGTGAGTCATATAAAAAACATAACAGAATGAAAACATTAAAAGCAAATTATTCATGATTAATCATTCATAAAACAATTAAAGCTAACTAATAATATCATTAAATGAAAAACAATAAAAAGAAAA